>OV816028.1:101264223-102514223 GCA_929113105.1 Agrypnus murinus | reverse complement strand
TAATAATAATAACTACTACAACCCATAGCCTAAACCAAGGCCTCAGAAGCTATAAGCTTGTGCGGGAGGGAGGGGGCGATTATTATTATTATGTAGGCCCAATGTGCGGCTGCAGCCGACTTACAGATGAAACAGCGCAAATCCCACATTTGTGTCACAGCTAAGGAAAACTGCAGAAAACCTTAACCAGATCTGCCGGCGCCGGGAGTCGATCGCGGGCCGCTTGGGTGAAAGTCCGGCACGCCAGACATTACACTACCAAGGCTGTAAAACTTACCTTGTCAACTTACATGTAAAAATTTTCTTCAGGTAAGTCTTCCTTGTATGTCTATCCAATAGTTTCTTAAAATTTTGACATATGTATCTTTTACTCCTTTTTCAACAATTACCTCCACTTTCACAATCTACACTTCCCGCCAAGAACCGTGTTCACAGCCGTCGATTCTGCAGACCTCACATCATCGGACTACTGAACTGCCTCGAAAACTGCTTTCATGGTTTTCTTCTTATCTAGGGCTCGAATGATGACTGACAGCTCCCCAACACCTCAGTAAGTATCTTCAAATCTATTTCTTATGATTAAGTTACCTTAATAATTATTTTCTTTTACAGGAATATAATGAAGACTTCAAATCTTCCACAGCTTGATGAGTAACAAACCCAACTCAAAGACAGTTTTTTTTAAATTTTATTTTCTTACATCCATTACACTTACTGTATCATAATACCCTTTAATTTTGCTTTCTGTAATTAATGCACTGACTCTTCCGTAACCTCCGAGAAAAGAGAGGCCACGAACAAGGCTTGTGTCACGTGATCTGACGTCACGAATGCCGGCTATTGCAGTTTAGATTTGCCGTGATCGTAGTCGTGTCAACTAGACTCTTTTTCTGAAGTTTTTCTTTCAAAAACTCTCATAAATAAGTTCAAATAAGTTAAAGTGTTAAATTAAAGGTGTAGAATTTCAGATTTACCTGATTTATGTGAAGACAATTTATAAAATCAGTGAAAAGAGACTGTTTCTCAATAGCCGTATCGAGTGTGGGCGTTGGCAGAAATGGCCGCTAAAATAACTTTCGGTTGGTGTAGTTCATAATATGATTGTGTATTGTGTCGTTTACCTATATAAAATACAATTTCATAAATAGTTTGATTAGTTAATCAAAAAAGCCAACAGTTTGACGAGATACTTGGGTAAGTCTTGTTTATTTCATTAAAAATGCCTGATAAATGTTGCGAAGAATGAAGATATTGTGGCTCTATTTCCTGTAAAAAAAACTTCTGCCGTTGATTTAAAAGAAATGATTTTAGAAGTAATTAAGATTCTAACCAAAATTGGTTTTAGGGTAATTTCTTTAATTTGTGATAATTACAGAATGAATCGAACTTGTTATCGACTTTTAAGTAGTACAAGCATTAAGGAAGAGTTACCTTGCTTTATCCAAAATGTTTCTGATCCGTAACAACAAATTTATTTACTTTTTGATACTGTTCATTTATTAAAATCTATTCGAAATAATTGGTTAAATCAAAAAAATAAAGAACGATCACTTGTTTTTTGTCATTTCGATAATTATAATTTAATTCTATTTGCAAATTTGTCTGACCTGGAAAAAATACATTCTATCGAATGTAATAGC
The DNA here is from genome assembly GCA_929113105.1 of Agrypnus murinus. NCBI lineage: Eukaryota > Metazoa > Arthropoda > Insecta > Coleoptera > Elateridae > Agrypnus > Agrypnus murinus. The sequence goes on along the minus strand of OV816028.1, from coordinate 102,512,583 downwards.
ATCATTAAATTAAATTGTTTAACATCCATTACTACCAATTCAGATTTTGTTATAAATTTTACCAACTGTGGTGAAAATGACTCTGCAGATATTAGCAAATATTTAAAAAATTTAACAAGAGGTGCTCTAAAATAACCATCTGAATTATTCTTTGAAGTGTCTATTTAGGCGTATCAGATATTCAGTGAGCTTATTTCAGATAAATATGAAACTGAATTTCTAAAGACAGGTAAACAAAGGATTATTTTACGGGAATTGACAATGTTAAAATTGGAAAAATATGTACACGAAATCAATGAGAAATGTATTTTATGTAGCAAAACGTTGAAGTCGATATTGTTAAAAAATTGTCATATTCTTGCCAATATATTTCTCAATAACTATTCAAAAATAATCAACGACAAAATTAACACCCAAAACATGGATCTATCAAAGAGAAAACTGATTAAATTTAATGGTTAAGAAGTTATAAAACACATTAACGCATGGAGATAGGGCTATTGGCGAGGCCTCCATAAGAGCCAACGCGTCTATCATGGGTACCTCAACGGTGACGTGGAAAACCCTATTCATTGTTTATCATAATGTAAGTGCTTTTTTTGAAATAATATTCAGTTTTATTCAGAAATATACATGTGTCTTTATGTTGGGTATTTTACGATTCGCAATTGTTAGCCGGTTTTCGTGACGTCACGATTGCTTGGTCGCGGCCTCTTGACTATCTCGGAGGTTACGGCTGAGCGTCTTTATGCTGAACGTTTCCCGAATCGCCGACATCCTTGCCGAACAACATTTTCGGCAATCCATCGTCGGTTAAGGGCAACAGGCAACTTTAAACCAGATGGAGGAACCGGACATCCATGAAGTGCACGGACAGTGGCTTTTGAGGAAGAACTTTTCCATCGAATATTGATGAACAACCTACCACCAGCACGCGTGCAATAGCACATTGAATGAATGCTGCTCATCAAACAGTGTGGCGGGTACTTCAAGAGCAGCTATTGCACCCTTACCACCATCAAAAAATGCAAGCACTAGGTCCGCAAGATTATCGGCCACGGGTACAATTTTGCGAATGGTTTTTGCAACGTATTGCAAACCAACCGGATTTTGGTTCGCTCAATTTATTTTTACGCAGGACGGGTGCTTTAATAGTCGGAACAGCCACATATGGAACGATCACAATCCTCACACCGCATGGAGCATAGCACATCAAAACCAATTTGCTATTAACATGTGGGCCGGCATTGTTGGCGACTTTTTAATTGGTGCGTTCCTGCTTCCACCTCGGCTCAATTAACCAACTACCTAAATTTCTTGTAAGACGTATTTCCTGAGCTATTGAACAATGCAAACGTTCCTATGCGTATACGGGATAGAATGTGGTTCTAGCACGACGGTGCACCTGCACATTTTGTCCGTACTGTGCAGGATCACCTTAATCAACAATTTCCTGGGCGATGAATCGGAAGAGGGGGACTTATCAGGTGGCAACCGCGAAGTCTCGATTTAACTCCGTTGGATTTTTTCCTCTGGGGTTACATTAAGTCGCTGGTCAATGAAACTCCTGTAGCCACCCAAGAGGGACTGTTGAGGAGAGTAATGGCAGCTGTCTTTTCTTGCAGCAAGATCCACACATGTTTTAACAAGTGCGCCATTCCATGACTCGACGGACAAATGTATGTAACCGGGTTGGGGGTCGCCATTTTAAATCATTATTATAATTTTATGTTTTGCGTTATCTTCAATAAAAAATAATTGGATATCGAAGTCTTTTATTATCAATGAGTTAACATTACGTTTTTGAACAAAAAATACAGGGCCAAAACGGCTCATTTCCGACTAAGAGTTTATATGCAAAAAATTTTCACCGCAATGCCCCCTATAACTCCCTCAAGTTTGGCAACACCTTTTTGGAACACCCTGTATACTATTCCCTAATAAAATTTCTCAATTCTGATGATATTATTTAAACAAGAATTATAAAATCTAACGACTTTAATGATTTATATATTATTTTATAACAAAACATTTTTATAAAAAAACGAGTTCGAGTCCAATAATATTTAAACTATTATTATTAAATTATCAATTATTAATGAATTTACCTAATAAGATAGTTTTCCTGCGTTTGAAAAACCTTTTGCAACAACTACGGCAACAATTATAGACATTTAACTAATCGCCGCTTGATGTCGCTAATGCTAGCTGCTGGTTAGAGTCACTACATCTAGTCATCTAGGCCGCGCTAGTCGATCAGAGAATCAAAGTACCGCAAAACGACCTATGCAAAACGCCGCCATATTTAGGTAGTGAAGGGTGATTTTTAATAATGGACAAATTAAAACCACGTTTTACGTATTTGACATATTAGAGGTTTGATCTTTCAGAATAAGAAAAACCTTTTATTCGCAATCGTATTGGTAATGAGTCCATTCCTGACCATTTAGAGGTCCGAAAATGCATCATTGTTTGTAACTTTGACATTCTCATGGTCCGAAACGACCTATTTTCGCACCTCTACGTGTCTTTAAATTCAGCTACTAGGTGGCGCGCAGAAAATTACATCGCCAAATGCGGTGTATAAATGGCTGTATAAATCATGTTTGGTAATGTTGCGGACCTTGGCTGCTAAAGAACGAGTACCCAGGTATTATTATTAATTTATAAATACTCTTATTCAATAAAATCCTCGAAATATTATGCGATCGAATTTGATGATGTAAGTGGCGACATACGTTATGCCAATCCCAACCGATGACATTTTGCATCTGTCAAGAATTTTAGATAATTCGGTATTTAAAGGACGATTGCGAATAAAATAGTATACAAACCTCGGCAAAAGTACCATTCCTGTGTCTCGAGAACTAGTTCACCTCGAGGCTATCGCCTCTCGGTAAACTATATTGTTCTCTCGACAGGAATGGAGTACTTTCGGCCTCGGTATGTAATGTACTATTAAAGTAAAAGCGGATTTGATTAAATGCAATCATATACAAATAATGAACAGTTTCGTGCTTCATTTGACCCAATATGGCTGGGTTTTGCGGTACTCTGATCGACCAGCGCAGTCTAGGTGACTAGATGTAGTGACTCTACTGCTGGTCATCTGTTGGTTTCTCTGGGAAATGGGAAGTTTTGTGTTTCCCCACCTTTTGCAGTTTGGCTTCCTGTATATAGTCTTCTTGATAAATAAATATATTGTTTAAGACGGTTTTCTATATTAGGATGTTTTTGCTTTGTCTCAGCAAAAGTAAAACAAAGTAATTTTAATAATTTGTGGGGCGCAGTCAATTTTAGATTAATTCTTAGCTCTAAACTTTGTGATGATGAGACTGCAGAAGTCCTAGTCTTCATAACAAACTACATATTACACACTGTACAACAGCGAAACATTTTTTCATTTGAAAGTGGATACGTAGGTATATTATATTTTTGAATGCTGTCTTCAGAAGTGCAATTAATTTTGTTGTAGTGCCCTCCGTTTTTGAAATATTTAATTTCTGATAATTGCGTATATTTTAAACCACTGCTGTCGGTACTCGGTGAAATTATTTATTTGGTTGTCTTTTATTAATCCCATTTTCATTTATTTTGAAAATATATCGTGCCGTATTTAGGAATTTTCTATGGAGAATTCTCTATAAAAATTCCGAATCAAAATACTGTAACGAATGGGGATAACCCCTTTACACGGATAACGCACATTTTCAGAAGAATCTACAATGTTCCAGCCAGATCGCGTGTATGACTGCCGATCTTTCTAGTACATTCTACACACTTCCGTGTGGGTATATATCGCGGCCGCGTAGACCCGGCAATTAATTAGTGTTTAACCGGCGTATTGAAATGTGCTTTGTGTAATTAGTAATCAAATTTATTAGTGAATAAATAAATGTTTAATAGTTGTAATAATAAATAAATAATCCTTTTCTAATTTATTTTAAGTTTCTAAATATCTAGCATTTAAGTTCGTTAAACAGTTTATAATTATAGTGTTAAATAATTAGTTAAGATTAAATTTAGTGTATGTAAATAATATTTTTCTTTGTTAATAGACGATTAAACAGCGTTATTATTTTAAAAAGAATGTTACAATACTTAGATTTTGACATAAATAACCTGGACTATTAAAAAAATTATGGTGCACCAGCCCGTTAGTCTTCTTTCTAAACACGCCACTGATATGACGATTTACGTCTTTTATGTCCCTTTACTCCAAATTTGTCGTTCGCAAAAATAGCAGCTTTAAAAATCTACATCTATGCTAGCAAACTATTGTTAGCAATTTCTGAACAATGATTACGGAGACCTCCAGCGACTATGAAAAACTAAGTAAAAGAAAAAAGATCAAATCTCTATAAGTTTTTGTGAATATTGTTAATTTATTTTGTATAAAATTCGATTAAAATTCTCTCCATCATCATATTTTTTTTAACCAAAGGTACTAGACAAAATCTAATTCCAAATCTAAGTGTTCCAAATTAAAGTATATAATGTACAGCCAAAGAAATAAGTAATGCGTCGCCTTTTATGTGCGCCTTTCAGTATGCAACACATCTTACACATTTAAATAAAAGAAGCATAACTTTCTGTTATTAAAAATAATTAATTTTTAATACATAGATAATAATTATTTAAATGTATAAGGTGTGCAGCATACTGAATAGGTGCACATAGAAGGCGACGCATTACTTATTTCTTTGGGTGTACACTATATTTCTTTTAAAAATTTTTTAATGACCTCACATTTGTTGTTCAGTGTTATTATTAGTATACAATTAAAAATCTTTAAGAATTTACAAGAATCAGAAAAAAAGGAAACATATATTAATTTACCTGTACAAGCAGTTGAGACACTACTATAGTTTCTAACCTCACTAATCACTGTTTACCAACATAACCTTCTTGTTCCCAAGAACAAGTTTAAAAAAACGGTTAGTTATTAAAAATGGAAAGTAGTGATTTAAAATTTGATCTAAAACAAATTAAAAAAGATCTTATAATAGGAATATCAGAATGCACACAGCGAGGCTTATTTCATAGTGTAAAATGGCTATCGGAGATGAATTTTGCTATATCTCATGTTAAATTGCTTCCCGAAGAATATCCTCAGTTCACCGTTAGTTATATTGATGAAACATATCTAATGGCTAAATCTTATTTTGATTTAAAAGAGTATGATCGATGTGCATATTTTACTGAAAACTGCATGGACAATAAAAATAGATTTTTAAATTTATATTCAAAATATTTATCGATTGAGAAGAAGAAATTAGATACTATGACTGATACAAATTGTCCTCCTGATCCAACTAAGAATGCAGCATTACGTGATCTTTGCACAATATTAAAAGAGGATCACCTTTCACAGAAACTAGATGGATTTTGTTTATATCTATATGGAGTAATTTTGAAAAAGTTAGATTTAAATTCATTAGCAATGGATATATTTGTTGAGTCGATTAATCAACAGCCTCTTCATTGGGGCTCATGGCAAGAACTAGCACTATTGGTACCTGATAAGAATACTTTATTATCACTTCAATTACCAGATCATTGGATGAAATCATTTTTCTTAGCGCAAGTTTATTTAGAACAATTAAACAATGAAGCTTTAGAAATTTATTATAATCTACATTCACAAGGTTTTGAAATGAGTACATATATAAAAGCCCAAATGGCAATTGCTTACCATAATCGTAGAGGTAACTTATTTCGTTTTCTTATTAACTTTGTTATGAATTATTTATTTCTAGAGTTAGACAAAGCGATAACAACATTCAAGGATTTATTAATACTGGATCCTTACAGATTGGATAACTTGGACACGTATTCGAATATATTGTATGTTAAAGAACTGAAAACGGAATTAGCAGACTTGGCTCACACTGCTGTAAATATTGATAAATATAGGGTTGAAACATGTTGTGTTATAGGTATGATGATGGTTTATGCTATTATGTGCATGGTACAGTAGTCTTTATTTCCTGGTCATATCATTTCCAGCATCACTATACTATATTTGATTTAAAGCACTCCGCTTTGTAGCAAGTTTTTGGTCAGAAATGGTATAAACCATACATATTATTAAATGGCATACAATTTTCTATGTTCTTGTTCATAAGATTTTGTATTTACTAAATCAGCGTGAGAGTGATGACGTCATCAAACTTTTTTTAAAATTATATGATAGGTTTTTTTTATAGCAAATCGATAGAGTATTGTTTTCTCTTTCCAATCATAATAAATATTCATATTCTTACATAAGAAGATTCGCAAGAATAACTTGAAAAATCATTCTCTCTATGAAAAATAATCATAGTCTAGTAGGCTTTATATTCAGGTTACTCCATTTAATAAACAGAATTATCTAGTAAGCTTAGATAAAATAACGAAATTTAGTTATTCTGATGGTCTTTAATCTTCAATTAGGGAAAATGTAGAACAAAACAGTACAAGTAACAATAAAAAATAATAGAATAAATTAAAACACTTATTTTAGAATTGAATTTTAGAATAAAAAACAGTATTATTATTAATAGTATTCTTAAAACAGATTGAAGATTGAAATAGAAGTAATTTTCTTACTCATTTCAACTAACATTCATTCATTGAGTTAGAAATTAAATACACATAAAGCCACAATTAAATAATTAAAAGTATTTATGCTGTCTATTACTTTCAATATATAATTCGCATCTTCGAACAACACTAGCAGTAGAACTAAAGTAAAAGTAGAACTGTTTTGTTCTAGACTTTCCCTAATTGAAGATTAAAGACTATCAAAATAACTAAAATTTCCGGTTTACGTAATTCTTTTTTTATATTGAAGCTTTCGCTGTGTAGCATCCAGTTTATTGCTATATCTTGTTTTTGTATTTCTCATAAATATGTGGCACCAACAGATAAAATAGTAATTAGGCCATTATTGTGGAAAGTTGAAAGCGTTGCAAGTGGTATCCTTTTGTTATATTACAGGACATACAACTGGTCCCGTGGAACCCCAAAACATTTCTACGAAACCCAAGGGTTCCACGGAACTCACTTTGGGAATAAAATTTTTTTTGACGTTTGCCATTTCAAGTTTCCGGAAATATTTCGATATTACCAAAAAATAATTTCCGGAAAGGAGGAGGGTCGATTTCGGCGGTTTTTTCCAAAAATTATTTTTGGATGAAAAACAAAATGAATGTTGAATGTTAATGAAAATTAGAAAACATTTTTTTAATGTCTACTAACAATAATAAGTCGATTTTACCCTGAACGGACGATCCCCTACCCCCCCTAGCCACCCCTCAATTCTGAATATGCCATCACTTGCTAACAGCGTTCTTGGGGAGATATATCGCTTTCAAACTTATATTTGCTTGATAAAATACCATACTAACTCCCTTTTAACTGTATCCGCTCTCACTTATCATTTTTTCCCTTTTTACCCCCCCCCCCCCCAGATGGGTGGAGAGGGTAGTTTTACTATTTATTCGTTTGAGGGAAATATAAATGCAAAATATCCAAGCTTACTCACCAGACTTGACCAGGGAATTCTAAGGTGTTTTGGGGTCGCTGATTCCGAACCCGAAATCCAGAAAAATAGATAAATATGTTTTTGGCGTCTCTGAATTCGATTTCAGGCTTTCTTGAATTGGTCGCTGTTAATTAGAGGTCATTTCAATGTCAAATCAATATTATGCTAGAGTGAAGCTGAAGAAAATGCCGGTAATGAATTTGAATCACTTTATGTATAGTTTTTTGAGGTAGCTGAATCAGGGGATCAGCTAGAGGTAGTTTCAAGGTGAACTTAACATCTCAAGGTAGCTGAAGCCAACTCAGGAGATCTTTTCATTTCTTATGATTATCTAGAGGTTTTTTATGGGCTGGAGGGGGTGGATGTGGGAATGGTTCATTGAGAGCGAAATGCATTTGATATTGCTAGCAGAACAAAATGTGTGTTCACGTTTAAATAGCAACAATGAACCATTTTACCTTAAACACATCATCCTCACCTTTTCCTAGTCTCCCCCTTTAACCTCTAAAATGAAAAAGATGGCACCACTCACTTACTGCATTTTATTTTACTAACAATAATAAGTTGGAAACAATCTGAATGGACCATCTTCTCCCCTTATTTCCCCCTCCACATCCTCAAATACAGAAAATGCAATTGAAGTGATTCGGAGCTGCGAATCTTCTACACATTCGGGGATATATTACTTGTTTTAAAAAATGTATACTGTGCATTTTAACCCTGACCCCTGATTTAAATCAACGATTCCAGATGCCTATATCTACTGTATGAAAATACAAAGCGTTTTTTAGCTCAATCTTGAGATGTTAAGTTCACCTTGAAACTACCTCTAGCTGATCTCCTGATTCAGCTACTTCAAAAACCTATACATAAAGTGATCCAAATTCATTACACGGCATTTTCTTCAGCTGACCTCTAATTGACAGCGAGCTATTCAAGAAAGCCTGAAATTGAATTCAAAGACGCCAAAAACGTATTTATCTATTTTTCTGGATTTCTTTGTCACCTTTTTTTTCAATTTGACCTTCAAATGACCTTAAACTTGATGTGATACAGGTTAACGGACTTCGGGTTCGGAATCAGTGACCCCAAAAACCCCAGGATACCCTGATCAAGTCTGGTGAGCAAACTTGAATATTTTGCATTTATATTTCCTGCAAACGAATAAATAGTAAAACCACTCTCTCCACCCCTCTAAGGGGGGAAGGGGAAAAATGATAAATGAGAGCGGATACAGTTAAAAGGGAGTTAGTATGGTATTTTATCAAGCAAATATAAGTTTGAAAGCGATATATCTCCCCAAGAACACTGTTAGCAAGTGATGGCATATTCAGGATTAAGGGGGGCTAGGGGGGTGGGGGATCGTCCGTTTAGGGTAAAATCGACTTATTATTGTTAGTAGACATTAAAAAAAATGTTTTTTGATTTTTTCATCAAAAAATAATTTGGGGCAAAAACCACCCAAATTGACCCTCCCCTTTTGCGAGCACTATTTTTATGCCATGTTTTTGAAATATGTACTAATAGACGTTTTCAAGAATTTTATAAACAAGATTGATTTTAATCTTCTTATCATTTCGTAAGGTAGGATTTCCGTATGTATGTATGTAGAATAAACCGGAGTGGATGGGTAAGTCAGAGAGGAAGATATGTCAGAAGAGAGGAGGGTAAGCTGGGAGAGAGGAGTGCTAGGCTTAGAATCTTCAACTGGTTATGTTTGGTTGGTTTATTTAAATAATCATTCACAAAAATCTGAAGAATTGTAATCACACAACGAATGTTGTATATAGGGAAACCGTTCAATCCTTTTTACCGTCATGTCTTGACAAGGTTTCCCTAGTTATTTTTAATTTACACATGTATGTGTTTATAATTTGAAAACTTAAATCATTAAAAATATTGAAAAACGGTGCATAGACATGTGTATAAAATAAAAACACTTACTACTCTATTTTTTAAACTGCTTTTATAAAATTTAATACTTTCAGTTCTCGTTAACGCTTGTACTGTGTTTGTACTTGGGTTTGTTTCGTAAAAGTACAAACATGGTGAAGCGACGCACAAAAGACAAGCAATGCCACTAGCGACGAAGGTCGAATATTTCAACGTATTTTAAAAACAAGTTCATATAGTGAGGAGATAAGCAACGCGTTGTTGCATAGAGTCAACCATAGCAATGCGACTCAATTTAAATTTGGGATTTATTTACAGTGCGATATGCGTGAAAATCTTTTGTTTTGAAAAGTTTGAGGACAGTTGTGTACCCACAAGCTGCATTGTAAAAGCTATGGAGACAGAACAAGTAATTAATTCTGTCTATAATTATTTCCAGTATATTATTGGAGGTGGACATAACCATTCTCACATATTTAAAAAAATCTTGCCGAATGTTTCTTCAATTTAATGAAAAGGGTATGGTATTCAAGGCCGGCTCAAGGTAAAATTTTCACCCGGGCGAGAGGGTAATTTGGCCCCCCCCCCTTATAACAACATTTTATTATAACATACATACATTATTACCAAAAACAACAATTTTTACAATTTCGCCCTCGTGATTTCGGTGGCCTAAATTCTTCATTTGTTTGTTAGAGTATAGGTATTTCTGGCGATGACGCGAGCGCAGTGGAAATTCCCAAACAAAACAGTGACTCTTCGCACGACCACGCGGTAATTAATTTCTGGCACCGTAACACTGTAACAGTACTTAATACTACGTAATAATCGTTGTAATGAGAAAATTATTTTTTCATTTTTGAACTCAATATTTTCACCGCCGATTTGGCGCCCCACCAGACACGGCGCCGTGGGCAGTTGCCCGGGTCGCCCGGGCCTTAAGCCACCCCTGGGTATTGCTCACCTTTACTTCTTTGTTGATTTAGAATATTCACTACAATTCATTGTAAGTAACATGTTCGGTGTCGGGCTAGCAAAAATAAGTTCCTCTTCATTATCTAAAGACATTTGCAACTGCTTGAAAATACCACTTCACTATATGTTTATAACTCTTATGAATTTCTAATTTACAATGTTAATTTCCTATACCAGAAAATCACTTATATCTTGGAAACTATTTAACACAGAACATTAAAGTGGGGGTGTTTTGAACAGTACTCAAGAAGATCTACAATTTTGCTACAGTGACTTTTCCTCTAAAATATTTAGGGAAGCCAATATTTGAGAAATTGTGTTTTTACATGCTATTTCCCTATGTAACAAAATCTATATTAAAACATATTAAAACATATTAAAAAATAAATGTAATTTTACTGTTTCTAAAATAAATTTTTCATTCATTGAATACAATCTTGGTTGCCTATATAGTTTTCTAGTTCTTGAAAGAGTTTCTGGCAGCACTTGGAAAGACTTTTAATGACTAGGGAATAAAGGTTACGCAATGTACACTGCTATTTATTTTTGACTAACAGTCTATGAAAAGTTGGTACATTTGAACTTGAAAGCATGCTAACATATCTGTTTTTGTTATACTACCTATTCAACAGACTGATAAAAAAAATTGATGATGTGAGAGGCTATAGTTTTAAATAATACCATTTACATTTTTAAGGTAATTATTATAGTTTACGTTCTGAGCATGCAAAGGCAGTTTTATATTTCCAAAGAGCATTGAAATTGAATCCACAATATTTATCTGCTTGGACATTAATGGGACATGAATTTATGGAAATGAAAAATGCAAATGCTGCTATTCAGAGTTACAGACAAGCTATAGGTAATTATTTATAAATTCTTTATTAAACTAAGGTTGTCTTGTAAAATACAGATAATTCAATTGAAAGAGCTAATAAATTTATTTGCTGCATGTTATAAATATTAATTTAATTAAATGATATTTAATTGTCTAGAGGTAAATCGAAGAGATTACAGAGCGTGGTACGGATTAGGACAAACTTATGAAATTTTAAAAATGCCATTTTATTGTATGTATTACTACAAACAAGCACAACAATTAAGACCAAACGATAGTCGTATGATACTGGCGCTTGGTGAAACATACGAAAAATTAGACAAGACCGAAAATGCATTGAAATGCTATTATAAAGCTTGTCACGTTGGTGATGTGGATGGTACAGCGCTTATCAAATTAGCTAAGTAAGTTTTGTTTTTTATTATGAATGTTTTTGGTTATTAAGGTCTGTTCGCCGAGACCTGTCGCAAGGCGTAAATACGCTTAAAGTTAGCACTAAACAAACTATAAGCGATGCTATTGCTTAACTAAACGCTTAAACTACTTTACATAAATGCAGAAACACGTATAATGCAATCACTTTCCATTCCATATTATGCTGCAACCGTAAAAGGGAGTTAAGCGTACACGGTGCGTAAACGTGCATCATCGTAAATGAAGCTTCAAGGGTCAGCTAACTTCAAGTATATTTACGTCGTGCGACAGGTCTCGGCGAACGGACTTTAACTATTTTCCATTTGTGTTTCAGACTGTATGATAAGTTAGATGATGCTGATAATGCAGCTGTAGCTTACACAGAGTATTGTCTTAAAGAAGATGAGCAACAAAGAATGTCTGGCTATGAGGCTGAAGTAGAATTTTATAAAGCATTCCAATACTTAGCAAATTACCACCTGAAGAAGGGACAACTAGAGGTGGCATATACTTATGCGAATAAATGTATTGAATATGATGAGGTATAATATGCTAACTCAATTCTACTTTGAAGAGTTTCAATGGAATATTTTTGTTTATTACAGACAAAAGAACAAGGAAAAGCAATACTTAAGGCTATCGCATCTAGTAGAGGTGAACGGGAAGCAGAAATGATGAGAATGGCAGACCAGTCAGATCGTAATATTTCTAATATTACCAATGATGGTAGCAATCGTAGTGTAACTGATATGGTATTTTCTCCTAATTAATTTTAAAAGTAATCTTATTGTTATTGCTTATTTTTGATTTATATGCATATTGTAAACAAATATGAGATAATAGCACATATTTTTAAAGATATTATTTTTAATACATTATATTTTTGTTTTTAATAAAAACTTTCTCTCTATATATTGTGGTAATGAAATGGTATACTCTGGTTCACATAAATATGGCAAGATGTTATAGCATAAATAAATCGTAATAATAATAATAATAATTGCTACTGCCCATTACCTGGCGAACCAGCCCCCAGTAGTTAAGAAGCTTGTGCCGGAGGGAGAAGCGCTTATTATTACTCAGGCTCAACGCGCGGCTGCAGCCGACTGTACAGATGTTATGGCACAAATCCATCCCACATTTGTATTACAGCTCAGGAAAGCTGCAGAAAACTTTAACCAGATCTAAGCAAGAAATGATACAAGCTAGTTACCAAACTGGTAAGTAATTTATTTTAAACGTATGTCTTATCATTTTTAGAGACTTAGAGATTTTAACTTAAAAAAATTAAATTAAATTCAAAAAATACATCACACAGAAAAATAAACTTTATCGACTTGTACAACAAAAACGTACACTACAAAATAACCTTAATTGTCAGAACACTGCAAAATTTTATCCTCGTTTCATAAACTTGTCGAATATAACATTCAATGACAGAGAAACACAATTTCTTAACAAAGGTTTCAAATTTTGTCCTTTTTCAAAATTTACCAACAAAATTAAAGAAATTTTGGCCGTTGAATGCGAAACTATACTTAAGAAAGATCATAATAACTATGCAAAATTCCAAATTTCGAATTTGTTAAAAGAGATGTCTTTGAAACAGGACAAAATGTACAACACATCTAACATATCACTTCTTCAATCTATAAAACAGAAAATCACAGAGAACAATCTAATTTCTGTTAAAGCAGATAAGGGTAACACTTTGGTAATTCTTTCAAAAGATATTTACATACAAAAAGTTAATGAATTTATTAATAAAGAAAATTTAGAAACTTTAAACAAAAACCCAACCACAAAATTCCAAAAAGAAATAAAACAAGGTTTAGAAAACTGCAATATCTGCTTTTCAGAATTAGAAAAGCAACAAATCATTAATAAAAACCCACAAATACCTAAACTATATGGATTAGTAAAACCCCACAAACAGAATATGCCAATAAGACCAGTTGTATCATACATCAATGCACCTAATCACATTTTATCCAAAAAACTGAACCAGATTATTAACACGATAGGTTACAAATCGAAATACTCTGTTAGAAATTCATTAGAATTAGTAGATAAGCTGCAAAACATACATCTTCCACCACATTCAAAACTTGTTAGTTTTGATATTTGCAACATGTTCTCCAGAATACCCCCACAAGAATGTATTCCTTTATTAGATAGTTTCTTGATCAATAGTAATATAGAATTAGTTAAAAGGTTAGAGTTAATTCAATTATTTGACCTTTGTATAAGTCAAAATTATTTCACTTTTAATAACATAATTTATTTACAAAAGGATGGTTTACCTATGGGTAATTCTCTAAGTCCTCTATTAGCTAACATATTTATGGACAAGTTTGAAGATCGAATATTTGAATTAAACCTCTCTAAACACATTATCTTCTGGTTTCGTTATGTTGATGACATTTTAGCTTGTTTTGACAGTTCTTTTGAGGTTATCAATGAATTTTTAATTCTTATAAACAGTATCCACCCTAATATAAGATTTACACTAGAAACAGAACAAAACAGGGCTATAAACTTTCTAGACTTAAATATCAAGATTAACGCAGACAATCTATTTGAATTTTCCACGACCTTCTAGATTTCACGAGACGAAGTCTCTTATCCGGCCTGCGCGCACCATTAGTTCAAGTGTTTCTCCGCTGGCGCCACCAAACACGAAAATGCGGAAACGGATATATAACACGTAAACGCCAATTTCAAACTACGCTAACTTCGCGCGCTTTCATACTTTTTGTCGGTTTTGCGCGTATCGTCAATAAATTATATTTTCCTAATCTTTTAAGGCAGTTTTCTTTATTTTTTATTATAATTACGTTATTTCCTTATTTGTTTAAATTTTCGTAGTTTTGTTGCTGTTTTTTCGTTCACTTTAGTAATGGCAAACACTAGCAGAAAAAAGTATAACTGCCGCAATGCAATGTGTAATAGTACTGATCCTACAATATCATTTCATGAATTTCCTTCAAATTATACCTACCTTACGAGAGAAATGGTTTCAAATCTTACGTTGGGGTTATGAACACCAACACTCAACAGCAAAATAATATATACTTCTTTATTTCGACAGATCAACAATTACAGATACCTGAAAGAGACAATTTCTTCATCGAACTTCCTAAAAATATAACAGAATTAATAAAAGAACTCCAAACCTTATCTATGCATCTCGATTGCGAATTCTTTCAGCATCTGTAGGCCTTCTGGCAGGATACATTGCAAAAAAACTGAAGAAAGGATTGAATGTCAATAGCCTATTAGATTCTCTGTTAGCTGCCTCGTGTTCAAATTCACTAATAGGATTTGTAAATCTTCAAAACAGAGGTGCCTTAAAATACTCCACTAGAAGATTTACACTTTTAATCAACCAAATAATCGAACTTGTAATACATATTGTAGAACATTTACCTGGAGAATGTAATCCGTCTAATATTCTAACATCACTAGGTATTTCTAACTCCAATTGCTTTTTCACAGTTTTTGGTTTGCCACGACCACAAGCAGGAACTTAGTAATATAATTCTTTAAAAATTGCTAAAACCTTGTTTGGCAAACAGAAACATTGCAAAAACGTGAACAGATAATGTACTTACTGCTCACTATCTCTATATCCTAAATCCAGCTCACGGGAAGTTATAAAATTGTAATTTCAATAATGTTATTGAACTTGTAAATTAATTTTAATAACATAATTAATTTAATTATATAAATTTATTTAATTAATTCGCAGAATATTTACGTAAACATGCAATGCTTGACATTTGTAAGGGTTATCTAACCTATATATCTTCAAGTGACAAATAAACATCAGCGTGTCAGCTAGCGCCAAAACGGCGAAATTTTGCGTTTTCTCAGAAACAAAGTTTCTATGGGAAATCGTAAAAGTGCCCAGGCCGGATAAGAGACTTCGTCTCGTGAAATCTAGAAGGTCGTGGAATTTTCCATATACAGAAAACCAACACAAACAGACATAACAATACCAAATGAATCTTGTCACCATAATACACATAAAATAGCAGCCTACAGATCATTAGTACACAGAGCTTTAACTATTCCACAAAAATGTAAAATATAAAAATATTTAAAACACGAAGTGTTTGTATTTACATATATAAAATAAAAGTTTGAAAATTTTTCAAACGTTGGACGACTATGCTCACAACATTTCAATATGATGTGTATGTAAATCACAGACAGCACCCTAAGACAGACTGTTTCGAGCTATGGCTCTCATCAGTTAGGGGTCGCTGTCCATGATTTCCATACACATCATTCGAGCTTATATACCAGCTCGGAAATAACATTAACACCGACATATAATAGTGGTGCCTCCTGTAGGAATCAGACCGCACCAAGCGGTTTTCTTCTGATTACAAAATATAACAATAAAACCGGTCAAGCGTCCGACTGTATAATTAATACACAAAAATGTAAAATATAAAAATATTTAAAACACAAAGTGTTTTATTAATGTGAGTATTTACATATATAAAATAATAAAAGTTTAATTTTTCAAACGTTGGACGACTATGCTCACAACATTTCAATATGATGTGTATGTAAATCACAGACATATTTTTGTATATCCTGTATTGGGTAATCAGAAGAAAACCGCTTGGTGCGGTCTGATTCCTACAGGAGGCACCACTATTATATGTCGGTGTTAATGTTATTTCCGAGCTGGTATATAAGCTCGAATGATGTGTATGGAAATCATGGACAGCGACCCCTAACTGATGAGAGCCATAGCTCGAAACAGTCTGTCTTAGGGTGCTGTCTGTGATTTACATACACATCATATTGAAATGTTGTGAGCATAGTCGTCCAACGTTTGAAAAATTTTCAAACTTTTATTATTTTAACTATTCCACTAACAAAATCAGATTTTAGCAAAGAGATATCAACCATTAAACACTAGCACATGCAAATCATTATAATCCGAACATGATTGACACTTTAATTAAACAAAAAGATTATAGGTTAGCTATCAAAAGAATATATCCCATTGACAATCAAACAGAAGACACAAATTACATATCTATACCATATTTTGGCAAAATATCAGAAAAAATTGCACATATACTAAGAAAAACCAACAATTATAAAATAACATTTAAAACCAACACTAACACTTTTTCATTTTTATTTAATGCTAAAGACAGAACACATGATATCATGAAATCGGGCATTTACCGTTTAAATTATTCTTTTTGTAGTTCGGTATATATTGGACAAACACTTCGAAATTTTGACATAAGATATAAAGAACACGTACGTCATTACAAAAATAAACCTTTTAGAACAAAATCACACAATGACTCCTCAAAATAATATTAAATTCCTACATTTTTGTAATAACAAACGCAAATTAGACATTTTAGAAGCCTTTGAGATATACAAACACAAACTCAGGGTACCTTTAATGAATGAACAACTTGAGCTCAGTAATTCTCCGTTACTGGAAGTATTAGATATTTAATTATGGTTATTATTATTATTTTATCTAGTTACCTATTTTGTATCTACCTTAGCGACGTGTTTGTTTATAATTATATTACCTTTGATAATGACAGCATAGCTGTCGAAACAATATTGTCAGGTTGTATTTTAATAAAACTGTGAAACTTTTAATAATATTTATTTATTTCATGATTATGGAGTTCCACAAAATAAGGTTGGAAACAATAAACAATAAGAAAGTATTGTTAAGTTATATCATATGCGATTAGTGAGTAGGTATAAGATTAATATACCTACTGAGTATATTAAATGTTAGGTACATCCATTGTATTCACAATACATTAAAAAAATACATAGTGGAGTAACGCTAAGCAAAAAAAGAGCGTTATCTTGGAACCGGTCCAAACTACTTCGATTTGAATAATATTTTTTTTAAAGTCTTGTAAATATAAAATACTAAAACCTTTACAAATTAGAAATTGGCGCTCAGAACGGAAAATGTGGTGAAACTCGAATAACCTAAAAATTTTCCAAGAGGTCCCGCAACGGTTGCACGACCATCTCAGAACAGGATAATTTTTTGTGTGTTATCACACCTATGTATTGGTAGTTCGAAGCCACTATTAATTTATTTTTATTCCTTTTATAATCCATCCCACTACACCAGAGACCAAGGAACAATCAAGACAGTGGGTTTCTCCGGGTGAATGTGCAACAAAGAAGGCCAAGGTGGGTCTGTTGACCAACAAGGTCATGTCAAGGGCCACAGTTTTTTTGGGATGCACGCGGTGTCATTCACATCGATTACCTTGAAAAGGGTAACACGATCACTGGCGAATAATATTTAGAGCTTTTGGACAGATTTGATATTGATTTGAAGCAGAAACGACCGCATTTGGCGAAGAAAAAAGTGCTGTTCCATCAAGACAATGCACGGATGCACACGTGTGTAGTCACCAGGCAAAAATCCATAAATTGGTCTACGAACTGCTACCCCATCCAGCATATTCTACAGATTTAGCCCCCTGTGACTATTTTCTGTTTCTAAACCTGAAGAAATGGCTGGGCGGTAAGAGATTTGGGTCGAATGAAGAGGTTATCAATGAAACAAACGCCTATTTTGAGGGCCTTGAGAAAACCTATTATTTGGAAGGAATAAAAAAATTGGAAAAATGCTGGACTAAATGTATCGAGCTAAAAGGAGACTATGTTGAAAAATAAAACGCTTACATGCCGAAATAAATATCTTTTTAGATAGAGTTAATTTTTATCAAGTTGCATAATGATTTTACATTAAATAATATTTTGAATGCAAATTCATATAGAAAAATTTATCGACTCTGCTGGGACTCGAACCCAGGACCCTCCACTGTCTAGGTGGTATCTCTACCAACTGAGCTACAGAGCACGACTATCATCAGTTGACTATGCTCAGTTGGTAGAGATACCACCTAGACAGTGGAGGGTCCTGGGTTTGAGTCCCAGCAGAGTCGATAAATTTTTTTATATGAATTTGCATTCAAAATATTATTAAATATCTTTTATTCAAAAAGTCACTGACTTATCAAACCACCCTCGTATCACTGATTATTTTTATTTATTTATCCACAGGAAAATGCTCAATTACATTTTTTTTTTAATTTTACATTTTATTTTACATTTATCAAATACTGCGGCGAGTTTCGTGGACATTATTTTATGGCTTCCTTTTCTCTTTTTAGGCTGTGACGGTCCAGCCTCAATCTTATCCAAAACGGAAAGTTCCAATTCTGATACAGCATTGAGGATGTCAGTAGTATCATGGGTTTAATTGCTGCTTGAGGATGTCGTGTCCATCTCGGTAGTTGCTTCTTAAATAATTTAAAAAAAGTATTTGCAATTATTTAAGAAAGCCTTGATAATATGTTAAGTGAAAAAACTTCATGTAAATCTTAAAAACTTACATGTTTCTTCAAGTTATATCCCTACCAACCTTTCTGCTTTTAGCAACAAAAAATTTCTTGTCCTCTTCGATCGTAATCATATCAAGTGCATCTGAGTGAGCTATGTCGAAAAGGTCTTCAAATTTGGAGACAAAAGCCTGTTCTTTCTTTTTATGAGGTCGAGTCTTTTTTTCCAGAGTGTTTTTGAAAGCCTCTCCATTCTTCATACAGAACTTTTAATTTAGCAATACAATTTTGTTCATCTTTGGTTGGAATTCGGGCTTTGTTCCAAAAAAGTACAACTTTATGAATTACCAATCTCGCACTAATTTCACACGTCGAAGATTATAAAATAGCACACATAAAACTTGTTTTTTGGTTGCAACTTACTGCCAACAATTTGTTGCGAAGCACTTATGATTAATTAATATTTGAAGTCATTGTGAAGACAGGTAACTTGCAACCAAGAAATGACACTGTTATCTGTTCAAAAGCAAATTGAGAACTAAACCAGTGCCAAAGGTAAACACACATCACAGCTACCCTTACAGTCTGGCAAACAAAAGATGCCAGTTAACCCTTTGTTGATTATGCTTAAAATAGCAATAGCCAGATAGAAGGGAATTACAGGCCTCTCAGCAGTGAGGTGGCGTTGCATTTTAAATTTCTATTTTCACACACTTTCTATTCATTTCTATTCAGGCACAGGGGTCGTCTTCCCGTTATCTAATTGAGCTGAGATTTTCTAGAATTCTTTTTTTTTTACTAATTGGAACAATTCTGGAGGGTGAGACAAAAAAAAAAAATTTCCTGTATAGTAATAAGAACCACCCTAATATATAGTGTGCGAATAAAGTAATGCATAGAATTTATTTTTTATATTTTTTATGGGTAAGTATATTCCTAAAAATCCTTAAACCATGTCGATTTTCTATTTTATAAATATACATTCTTTTGTTAAATTAGTATTTCTTTCGTTCATTCATTCGTTTCGAAGCTATAATGCAAATGGACATGATCACTAGTTTGAAAACCTTATGTATAAACTTAATATTCCTGATTTTTTTTTCTCGTGTAAAATTTTCTTATGTAAAGTGTGAGAATTTATATAGCACTGTTTGAACAAAACATGATCTATCAAAATCACAACAACAAATTGGGGGTTTCCGTTTAAAATGGATGATGATGACTTCGTCTTCAAATCAAATGAATCCTGTAAAATAAATTTAACATAAGAATAACATATCCATAGCTCTCTGTGAAACTCTCTCAAGGTGTTTGCACTTTTTCTTGTTAGAGCCTATGTTTGTAAGCTATAAGTCGCTTTTGATAATATACGGGTATATCACACCTTGTGTTTTAAATTTATTGGATGTCAGAATTTTTAAATACCTATATGGCTAAATTTGCCAAAGGCAGGTAAAAAAGATTTAATTTTATTCTGCATTTTACTTTTGTGGTCTGATTATCTTTTACGATTTTTATGGCATGGCAAAGATATAGGTATTCGTCTTCTCCAGAATAATGCTCTTTGTAATTTATACCTTTATTTCTCAAGGATAGTTTCTTGAATATGTCTTGCAGGGCCAAAATGAAGAGTTTCGGAGTTCATTTTACATTCTTAAAACTTTAAAACAAGATGTTATAATCTGGGGTCATAATCATGAGCGGGAGTTGGTCACATCAGATCGCAGATTATTATAATTCGTAATGTAACTTCCTTATAAAGCTGAATGGTTTTTGTTTTTAAATCAAATTCAAAGCCGCCCAACACTAATAAAAATCGCCCTTTAATCTAATTAACTTTAGGGAATCAAATGTTCTCTTTAAAAATTAGATAATATTCAGTCAATATTCTTAGTATTATTTAGCATAAACAAACTCGTGCTTTATTGACAAATTAGTTTGTCTGGTTCTCAAGTTTCAAAGCTGGCACTTACAGTTTTTATTGATGTCATCATAAACTTTTTTTATTTCGCAACAAACTGATGAAAATAATGGATTATTCGATTGAAGAAACGATAAAATTAAAGAGACACCATCTTTGGTGGAAAAATGACAGTAGAAGGTACTTTCAAATCTTGGCAACATATTAAGCATTATAAAAGATCTTTAAAAAAGTAAGATGCTACTGGACTCTCCTCCGTATTTAAAAAAGTTTAACATGGCGCCCAGTCAGCTTTTTCTATTTAAAAATAGGTATTTTATCTCTTATAATCGCTCCAAAGAGCTGCTATATTTGGGCCTATATTAGGACTGTATTATCTATACGTTATTCTTTAAAGAAGAATGTTAGAAATAAAGAATTAAACTGAGAAAAGAGTCCTACAGTTTCCGGTCCCGGAAATTTGAATTTCCGGATTCATGTTTATGTGATTATGTTGTTGCAGTTCATTTGCGCGAACTCCCCGAAAGTGCCAACTATCAATATTGTAAAAGATATTAATGTTTTCGATATTTCACTTCCCCATTCTGTATTATTAGAAGGCATTTTTCATATATCAATCAAAAATATTTAACACAGCACGAACGAACGAAACAGCAGGTGATGATAAATATTTGTAGGTTAGAAAATAAATGTATGTAAAAAAAGTATAAACTGAACATGGTAACTCCAAAATTCGGTTCAGGGCGCAAATCTAGTATAAAAATAGGATGAAAAATCGTTCCTAGTTTTTACATTAGTTTTAAACGTCAAAAGTCTTCTAGACGAAAACAGTGTAACGTAATGCAAGCTTTATTTAGTAATAATTAATACCCAATACTTGGAAGACGTATCATTCCACAAATTCTTAAGCAATTCCTTATCATTTTCATCCAGAGTCACTTTTTTCCGTTTATTTCAAAGCTTAATAATATTGTGCTTAATAATCTTATCGAAATTTACCGAACGCGAAGCAGATGTTCTCGATCACCTCGGACAGAATTTAACGAATAATTTCAAGCTAAATAGCCGCTTTCGGTATTTCAGACCTGTTTACTCGAGAAGATCGGTTTCTATGGTAACCATTGTTGTAAATAAACGTAACTATAGCAATAGAGCTTTCAGAGCAAAAAGAGTTGAAATACCGAACCCAACAATTATAGGTGCCTTATTGAACGCAGTAATATACTGTATACCTACGGTTTCAGAAATATACAGCGCCATAGGAACAGCGTCAAATAATTGTGCATTTTAAACACTTTTATGTTTGCGTGTACTAATGAAGCCATCAGGACACACATTCTGCGTGTCTTAAAGAAATTTATTAGAATAGTGGAAACAGTAACATTTTATTTTTAAAGTTGATATCACTGCTAGACAGCTGTTCTTAGAATGTCAAACTTATCTTATTTACTCAGTGAACTCTTGTAACTAAAAATACTGGAATGCAACGCTCGCTAAACTAGCATTGCAAGGCACTTCGCGCCGTCGGCCGTAGCCCCGTTACGCGAATAACAGTTTTTACTTTATTATTAACGAAATTGTAAATGCTGTCATCATGGGATGCATTGTGTTGTGTATTAAGTGCAATATGCTCACGATAAACTTGACATATTAAAATTTAGTTTCATAAATCTTATATCTGGTGCGCAGTAGCGCATCAAGTTGAAAACGCTATAATTCTAACATAGAGATTGAGTATACTCGATTGTATTTCGTGGAAAATGCTTTAATATTATTATTACGGGAACGTAATTTTGGAAAGTGGGCTAGATACCCATCAATTATAGTCTGACCAAGGCAGCCTTTTTATATTACAACACGCGGTGCCAAATTTTAAAAGTGCAGAAATGGTTACATGACCAAATATTGGCAAGCATGTGAACGGTATTTAACTCAACTAAAAAATACGAAATAAGTGGGTTGTGTATATAGAACATTATTAATATCAAATTCTATGTCATTGATCCCATTGTGATATAAAATGTCTCTAAAGTGGGCGACAAAATAGCGCCTCTTGCGGTGTGGCGGGCAGTTCATTTGACTTTTCTATATTTAAAAATAAATAAAAAGATTGAATAGTCTAGATAAGCTGTAAATGTTGATGTAGGCCAACATACAAATTAATAATAAACTTCTATCAAAAATAGTGTTATTTTTTAATTAGCTACAGGTTTCTACCGAAAAAACACCGATTAGTTGTACACATAACTGCGAAGACGACGCTTCAAACATGTCGCCTACATGACCTACAAAATTAGGCGATTACGAAAATTGGATTGTGGTATCTACCGCGTTCCCAGCGGTAAACAGCTGATACATAAGGTAGATGGAACCGGTATATGCATTTCCGAACTTTACGCTGCGTTTTAATAACAACATAGCCTACAAAACCATAGGTGTGTTCATTAAAATCATTAAAACCACACACACACACCTATGAAACAACTTGAATTTTAGGTTATGTTTACCCGTAAACTATTTACCGACTATAAACCTCGATCCACGAATCATGGATCCGGTAGATGAAACGGGTATATACCGGCTAATTTCCGAACGCCAGTAGAGCACCAGTAATACAATTTCCGAACGCTTTCGGTACATCGGTATATATCCGATACAATTTTCGTAAACGCCTGTTAATGTACAAGTACGTCGGGGTATCAATATAGTTCAATATATTTCAGTATGTTTCAATATATCACTTTAGTTTTGCCAATATAAGTTTAAGTTCATAAAAATTCAGTAGCTTAGCAAGAAATGTAGTCCGACACATTTCATTTATTTCCGTAGTTGCTCGTCAATTTGTTAGTATAAAATATCAAATTTTCTTATGCTTTATTTATAAATACTATTTAGTAATTTTCTTTTGTTAAACCACATTTAAAATGCGCAAAAACTAAAAACATCGATAACTAGATTTATAAAAATATAAACTATACTGATTCCTTGACTATACATTATGACCCGCACATTCAGTACATGACCAAATAAAATCAAAACTAAGACTACATGTGGCCGTTGCCACAGCCGTTGCAATTCTTTTTCCTCTTTCTAATTACTATATTAGAGTCACTACATCTAGTCACCTAGGCCAGCTGGTCGATCAGAGTACCGCAAACCGCCGCCATATTGGGACAGAGAAGGGTGATTTTTAATAATGGACAAATTAAAACCACGTTTTACGTGTTTGACATATTAGAGGTTTGATCTTTCAGAATAAGAAAAACCTTTTAAAGTAAACGTGGATTTGATTAAATTCAATACAGAACAAATAATGAACAATTTCGTGCTTCGTTTGCCCCAATATGGCGGCGGCTTTCAAAATTTAGGAGATTTTGTGGTGGGTGGCAACACTAACGTGACATTTGAAAATTTAAATTTTTAATTTGGATGATTTAATAACTTTATTATTGACGTAAAATAGGAAAAAGTAAATGATCAAATATTTATAAATTCTTGTTAGCAAGTTTGTCAATCTGTATTTCAATTATTTTTGTTCTGAAAGCTTTATTGCTATGGTTACACTTATTTACAACAATTGATACCATAGAAACCGAGCTTTTCCAGTAAACAAATTTGAAATACTGAACGCGGCTAGTATAAATATTTACAAACGCTAGCCGTCTCATTGAACGACTTAAGGTAAGTAAGTACTCACAGCAGCGGATCCACAGGCGGATGTCATACGATTGGTCGGTTTGAATTGATTTGACTCAAACCGACCAATCGTATGACATCCGCCTGCGGACCCGCTGCTGTGAATACTTACCTTTATGCGACAATTAAGCAGTGTCTATGTTACGTTATTAGCCCGTTAACTTTAAAAGAGTATTTTTATTTAGCAACTGAGCTGACAAGCGCCTGTCGCGCTATAACGACCGCTAATTCCTATAACCTCTCTATTTCAAATAGTAGCGATATCCCGGAGCAAACCTAACGCAAACTTTAATAAAGAAACATTACTACATGCATGTTGTTTCGGCAATTTAATAAAAAGTTGTTTAAAGAGTATGATAATGGAGATATATCCAGGGTGATCCAAAATGAATGAGGACTGTTTGAATTTACCGCTACAGTAAATTATTGTCACAGTGGCAACATGAATACTTTTCTGCTTCTTTTATTTTACAGCGGCGTCTCAAAAATTATATAGCTTTTAAACTTCGTTAATTTTAAATAACAAGCTTACTTGATAATAAAATCGTGTAGCAAGCCGTAGTTCTGAAAAAATTGTTTTGTAAAATAAGAAAACAAGCGAAATAAAGCAAAAATTCAATGAAAACCCGAACAACGTAGCAAAGTACAACGATGTAAACGAGAAAGTGACTAGTTGACTCTGTAATTTGACACAACACATTTCAATAGTGCTACACTAACAACGTGAAATACACTTAAACTTAAGGCGCGAAATTCAAACCGTCTTCACTCAATTTGGATTTCACTGTATTATACTAGTATGATGGTTTTTGTAGAACATGAATATTCACTAACAAATTAATATAAAATTGTGAATATTTTTGTGCATTAAACCTAAAATTTATTGCAAGACGGAATGTCAAATCTGGTAACATTCAATGTCGCCAACATCATTCTGGTGCTTTTGCTCTAGCGGCGACGTCAATCGTCGTCGCTACTATTTGAAAATAGGGTTCTATATTAATTTCCTTGAACATAGCCGTGCACTAAACGAACAAGTAGACTAATAAAGGATAATATTTCGTTTGTTATGTTTTTTGCTGACTTTAATTTTGTATTGTGCATTCATCATATACCCCCCTATGGACGTATGAAGAGAACAGAGTGGTGCCATCTCACTAGTGGTAGCCGGTAGGCCATCGCACGATCCTATTGGCCATTACAAGTGATACCTACAGCGTATTGCGCATGTGTGACTTGGTAAAAAATGCTCTTGAATAATAACGTTCGTTTTTTAATGAAAATGGCGCTTGTTAACGTATAAGTTCCTGCATTTATATCTTTTCTTGTTAAAATACGTAGTAATTAGTAAATATTGTGTGAAATATAGTTTTATTTAAAAAAATAGAGTGCAATACACTTCATACTGTTACAAGAATTATAAATCCAGCAAGCCTACTTCCAAATAATTAATCTACAATGAGACCAATTATAAAGACACAACAACTAAATAGATCCATGGAAATGGTAAGTATTATTTTTTTATTGTAGTTTTGCCTAGCAATATTTCTCGTTGTAGCATTTGCAAACAAGATTGTCAAATGATGGTACATCTTCTGCTGTTAATAGAATTCAGTATTTTATAACAGAAGAAGCCATGATACAATTTACTTACCTTCAATATGGAAGACTGTTATTCCCACCAAATCAATTGCCGGTAAATCCATTCATAGAAAATTTCATTAGGATTGTGAATGGGAAGCCATATTCAAAACCGTATTCCCTTCCGTAAGTATAAATATGATGTTTTATTAAAACAAACTAATTAAATCATCTTAATTAAAAAGTATTTTCAAATTTTTAGTTACTTCTCAAAAAACTTTGAATAATGTATTCGATATAAGTAGGTACATTATAAAATGTCATCGGGTTCTTATATACCTACTACTTTTCACCCTCATAACGATACTAATGTTAATAATACCTTGTTAGTTCTAATTATCTTTTTATATTTCAAATTGTTATATTTTATTTATTTTTTTATATTTCAATCCTGGATATCCCTAAAAATTATTGTAAAAATATGCTGATATCAAAGCTAAATATCGATATATAGCAGCTTGTTCCAAAAAATGCATATGCCTAGAAATTCCAAAGAGTATAATAGAGTAAATACAGTTATATGTGTAATCTGATTATTACATTACAGCAAGAAACATTTATGGTATAATTGTAACGGGTGGTCGGGTGACAACTAAAAATCCGTTCTTTCTGTGGAATGAAATAAAAATAAGGGATTTTGTTTTCAAAATTTTATATACTAGAGACAAGACACTATTTAGAATATAAAAAAAGAAAATTTCATTAATGACATGCAACGGAAAACTCATTGTCGACCACTTTGTATAATTTATGTTTAATTTGTCCACAAGCTGCTTGTATGCCAGTTGTGTCTATTTCTTTCAAGCATTCCTTGATTCTTTGCTTCAGCTGTTTGATGTTTAGAGCTTGCCACCTTTTTTTTATACGCTAAAGAACTGAGTTCATTGAAAAAGTCTTCTATGGGTCTACATTGAGAAAGGTTTTTCGTAACAAAAGGCATATTCTTGCTATGGAGGAAAACAGTATCTGTTTCAGTGTAATGCAGACTAGCCAAAAAAATGTAATTTACGTCGGAATATGATGTTTGTGTATAAATGGAATTAAAATCTTAGTTAAATATTGGTATTTATAAACTTCTATGACAGAAACACCTTTGTTAGAAACCACAAGTACCTATGTACCGGTCAATGTCTTGGTGGAGTTTTAATTGCAGTTGAGAAGTCACTCTCATCCACAGTTTTATATTATACTGATTATTTTGCAACAGTAATAGTAAGATTCTCTTTGGATGTGTATAACTGCTTATATGAAGACTCAATAATAAATTTCCATAAGTCTTTGTGGATTAGAAGTTTGAATGTTTTTGCGTCATAATCCAGAGGCTGCAGGTTCGATCTCCAAATGATGTAATTTTTCATAGCAAAGAAAAATTGAAAACATGCCTTTTTCTCGTATAGTAGTAGAAAAGTAGTAGTAAGAAAGCCGTAGGCCCCGTGTCAATGCAATGTTTGGCACAACAAGAATTCCTACGGGTGGGGTGGTATTCTCTGAGATTCAGCAAACTTCTAGTAGGGTCGTTCAAATGATCATAGTAATAAGTGCTATAAGATACACAACGTATGCTCTGCGACCCCGATGCCCCGCCCAAAAACCACTAAAAAAAAAACAAAAATTATAAACAATTCTCTGTGGCCACTGAATATGGAAAGCATGCAATTATGAAATAATTACCAATCTGTACTGAGATTTTTGTTTGCTGAAAATTGGTTTAGCAATAAATCAGATTATTATTTTGGGAAGCGGTAAGGACGTAGCAAGTCAAAACATAGGTTACAATATAGAAATGAAAAACATAGAATGCCAAAACGTATAAAGTTCTAGGTTAGTCATTTTCTTTTCATTTTATAAATGAATGTTTTGGCTTTCTGTTTTTTATTTAATTTCTTCATTCTATGTTTAGGCCGTTCTACATTTTTACTTTTGATGTTTTTGACTGGGAATCATAATCATTTGACTGGGAATAGTCAAATTTAAGGCATGTGATATGCTGTGATACTTATGCGCATTATTAATAATGTGAGTTATTGTGGCTGCAACCTCCTCCAGCTTACAACATCTCAAAAAGAATGCAATTACTTTTTTTATAAATGTGGCTCATTTTTTCTGTAAACACGATTAAAATCTTGAGTATACAGGGTGTCCTGTTTAACAGTCTACACTCAATCATTAGGACTAGCTTCTGACTACAGCAATGAAATTAAAAGCACTTTGTATAATTTGACCTCTAGTTTACGAAATCAGTATTAGAACCCATCTTAGAGCTTCTGCTGGTACCGGATATGACGTCATCAGGATTTTCTTAAATGAAACCAGTAGGTTGTAAGTATTAAAATCGATAGAAAATGTGATTCTGAATACAAAAGTATTAAGGTACTACAGGTCTAAAATGCAT
The DNA here is from genome assembly GCA_929113105.1 of Agrypnus murinus. Classification (NCBI taxonomy): domain Eukaryota; kingdom Metazoa; phylum Arthropoda; class Insecta; order Coleoptera; family Elateridae; genus Agrypnus; species Agrypnus murinus. Next base: position 102,483,915 of record OV816028.1, on the reverse strand, counting down.
AATAACGGAGCTAGAGAAATGAAATTAAAAGGACTTTGTATAATTTCGACCTCTAGTTTACGAGATCAGTATTAGAACATATCTCAGAACTTCTGTTGGTACCGGATATGACGTCATCGGGATTTTTTAAATGGAATCATTAGGTTTGAAGTATGAAGATCGATAGCAAATGTGATTCTGAATACAAAAGTATTAAAGTACTACAGTCTAAAATGCATAATACCGGAGCTAGAGCCACTTAACGGGATCTGCCCTGTTTACAGTCTACACTCAATAATTTGGACAAAACTTCTGGCTATAGCAATGGAGTTGACATGGGTAGTGTAGTTAGATTTGTAGCTTAGGAAAACAGTGTTAGAAAACTTTTTAGTGCTTATGAGGTCCATGTATGTATGACATATCTTCTTTCTTCTATAACACAAAAAGAAGGTGAGGCACGAAAAAGCATTTGAACATTTTTGTTAGGGAATTAAATAAACTTAATTTTACCTAAACTCCTTCATCTCGATAAACCTGATAGTTTCGAATAAAACAACAAAAACCATTAGGGGGCGTGGTTTACCCTCATTATCTCTTCGAGCTCACTACCTACACTGTGTTGACTTTTAGGGGGTTATTTAACAACCCACAAGGAAGCCCTACGCAAACATCCACGGACTTACCTCAACTTACCGCTATTTTTTCTAATTTGACTGGACCATTAGCGAATAATGGAAAATTGTTACCAAACCGCTGACAACAATGGCCTTTAGTAAATAGAACTTTCTCATGTAAGATTCCATTCTATGTCACGATGTCACGATGTTTTATGTCCTAATGGTAGGATTTAGTTTTCTAGTAGAAGAGATGTTTGACTTACCCGTATTAAATACAGAAATAGTACTTATTCAATAGGTAACAGCGGACCGAATACCAAAAAACCTTTTATTATCGTATTTTATAACACCATAGCATGTGCAGCAACAAGAACGGTTATTACCATCTAGATCGCAACGTAGAAAAATATCTACTTGGTGATATTTTATCAATGACCACACAACAATACTTGTGATACCTCATATGCACTAAAAAGTTTCCTAAACTACAGATCTAACTATATACTACCCCTGTCAACTACATTGCTGTAGCCAGAAGTTTGTCGGAATGATTGAGTGTAGACTGTTAAACAGGTCAGATCCTGTTAAGTGGCTGTCTTCAGTTTGCTTAGTTTTCCGGATACCCAACAATTTTTATCTGTTACAAATAATTAAGAATTTCCCCTCCACGTAAAGTGCCAAAATTTTAACAAAACTTGATTTTGAATAAATAAAATAAAATAAAAAGTACACTGCACAGTCAGATCCTCAAAATTGCAAAAACCCCCTTATTGCTTTCTACAGGTGTTGAAGCATAACATTACTTACCTAATAGAAGAAAACACAACAAATGTACGTTTAAAAATATCAGAAAGTTTTATTTTCCGAACAATTAATTCTCACAAACTGCAAAAGTATTTTGATTTCACACCTCTTTTAACAACAAAAAAAATCATTTATAAGTATAAAATAACACCTAGAATAATAGAGAAAAAATTAAATTATGCTAAACATATAAAAATCCAGGCAGTATCCTGATATCGGCTTACCCCTTTACATTTGACATACAACTAAATGTTATTAAGTCTTACGTTTTAAATATATAAAAGTAGAAAAATCTATTATTTTTGGGTAATCTAAAATTTTATAAAGTTAAATTAAGTTAAAACAAAATCAATTATAAATAACCGCAAAAATACTGTCCACACAACTCTATTTTCTTCTACAGGCAATCTGGTGTAATTTATGTCAATTGTAGGTTTTGTTACTTTACTTACAATGGTCAAACCCTGGCATAATAAAACTCGAGAAGCCCCGTAAATTAAAATGGATGGCCCACACTATCAGGATTCAATGTAATAATATTTTATGGTGAATTTTTCACAATACTACCAGACCCTGTAACAATATATAAAATTGTTACAGAATATTTTAATGAACCCATAAATTAACATACCTTTAAGGGTTGATATAGCGTCTTATCCAAAATTTGGGAAACTTTTATCGGTGACACTTGATTTAACTACTAAATTATAGATTCACACAGAAAAAACATTAACTACTAGTTGTTCACCAACACAGTAGATTTTTATATTAAAATTTAAACCGAACTTCTTTATTTTAAACACTAAGGGCAGATAATCCCATGTGTTTCCTATAACACTTAAGACGGAAGTTAGCCTGCACTAACCCTGGTCCATGACAATCCAACCCCGAATGATACAACTTCGGTCAGTACAGTTCTTTCAATATAGTAATATATTTTGGAAATGGTAACATTCAAAAGGGTAATAGAAACAGGGTACAAACAAGATGAAAATTGATAGAGAGAATTACTTGATCTATTGATGTGATAATAATGATTAAAGTATGCCGGCTAAATAAACTAGATTGACTTATCTTTTTAAAAACTAAAGCATTGCTTAATTCTATGGAATGCAGTGAAATGCATCCTAATTGGTGGACGTTCCGGAAGGAGTCCTTTCCCAGTAGGGTATTTTAGAAAGTATAACAAAGAATAGTTTTGTATTCACTAAGGAAGAAAAAGGAAAAAAAAGGATTTACGCCATAAAAATGTAAAATTTTGTCACGTCTCATGCGGAATTTTATGCATTTTTGCTTTCTTTCTTTATTCATATGTTACCCATTTAGTCAAAAACCATTATTTAAAAAACACCCTGTATATGGTCCTTCACCTGTCGACAGCCTCTGTAACCTTTCTGCTGCCTATTTTTTAGATATTTTTAGCATAATTGGTAATCCCCTTACTGCTTTGAATCATAGCGATTCTGTGATTGACATGATTGAATCATAAAAAGTGCTGTGACGAAACTTGTAACTATTGCCAATGTTCTTTTGTGATAAAGCATTCTCAAATCATGCTAAGATTCTTATCTATGAAAGTAAGTTTTCTATGAAAATGCGGCTTATGGTCTAAACAGTATGAGAATTTGATGGATATTCTTTTTACCTATTTCATAAATTTTATCAATCTATGCAGGATAGTTGTTCTTGCTAGTTGTTCAAGATACTATACCTGTAGATTGGCCAACTTCAAAGATTGATAACTTAATTTTCCACACTAACCTAATGAGATCTTTTTGGGATTTTGCTATTGAGCATGTCATCTTTGAAGTGCTTTTGATTTCATCCCATTTTAAATTGTGAGCCTGCAAAATGTTGGACAGTGTTATTGAATTAAGGCCTGGTCTTTCGATCTTCCTATAAATTTATCAAGTGAATAATTGTCATGATTACAATTGTTTTTACAGCTAGTCTGTCAGATCAAGTTATAAGAAAATGGAAAGATTGGCCATAAGCCTACTAACGGTCTGCCAAACTGCATAATGTCATAATTAGTACCAGTTCTATTAGTTCTGTTTCTATATCCAATTATACGAATTAATTTAAGCATCTATTTACTTTTTTTCTTTGTTTGGTATTTGCATTAGGTACCTGAGCATAAATTTGATTTTAGGAGCAACAGCATTCTATGAGATTGAGCTTATATTGATAGTATACCGGGTGGGGCAATAGTGTGGGGAAGTCCGATAGCTCCTAAACGGTAACAGAAGTAAAATATACAGGTTGTTCCATTTGAAAAAGTTGTGAATTTTAGCTTTGAAGTTCTCTAAATTTAAAAATTAATTTTGAACACCCTGTACATGGTGGGTCCATTTTCTTTTAAAGAATATCACCCTACAAGCCCCTGCAACAAAATCCCTACTTAAATTCGTCTTCACAGTTGCGGCTGTGAAAGCGGTAAACTGTTAAGTGTGGGATAATGTAAAACTCAATTTTTTTGAAAAAAAAATTATAACTTCTAAACCGGTCATTAGATGGCGCTAGAATTTTAGATATGAATAAACCTTCCAAGAGTGGTGTTAAATATGCAAAAATATTTGGGGCATTCTATTTAAAAAAAAATTACCTTAAGCGTGCCAGACTTTTCTGCAACAGCCTGTATATTTGAAAATAATTTCTCTAGATGCGCTTCTATCCACTGTTTACATCCGTATTAGAACGATTTTTCTAGCTGTTACCGTTTAGGAGCTATCGGACTTCCCCACGCTATTGCCCCACCCAATATAAGTATCTGACTTTTACATTGAGTATTTGTAATTTCCATACCCTTTTGTTCTTAATGACATAATAACAACTTTAGACCAGTGTTGAGTATTATTCGAATAAATCTTTATCTAGATTATTATTTGAGTAAATAAATTATTTGTAACTTTCATTCACGAATAAATTACCAATTTACATAACACACAATGTGTCAATTTGATACCCACCAAAGGCAATGTGGAAATTATAATCTACGATAGTTTCGTTTGTGTTCAAATGAAACGAGTTTTTAAAAAGATTTTTTGTTTTCCCTGGATCTTTATTTTAAACCAGCAGAAGTAATGACAATTACAATACACAATAATATAAATGCTCATTAGAGCTTAGATGTAAACTTAACTATGAACTGATCAAAACTTAATGAATCTACTGTCTAATACACTATAGGGCCGGCGGTGGACGAGTGGTGTCAGTGCATCACTCGTGTTCCAAGGGTCGTGGGTTCGAATCCCACTTGGGGCGGCGGGATTTTTCTAATTGGAAAATTCCGCCACCTCAACTATGGATGTGTGTATTCGTGTTGCATGTTAGATGGGGGACAGATGACCTTAGATGTTGGTTCCCCCGTAGTGTAGGCGTGAAATAATAAAAAAAAAAATACACTATATATATGATTCTCTTATCTAAATAAAATATTACTAAGCAGTTCTCACAAGAAAGGTAATACAATATTATCTGCATACTAAGCAATTCCCACGAAAGATAATACTTTCTTCTTATCTTGAAATGTAATATGATATTATCTGCTTGCTGATAGTACGCAGTATTTCTACGTAACTCCTCAGCGCTAAAATGTTTTAATATAGTTTTTATTTAAAACGATATTAAAATTAGAAAATGGAAAATGAAAATTTTAATTTATCGCAACTAAATCTTTATTTAGAAAGTCAATGAATTTTATTTTTAAGGAATTACGATTACAGTATAAATATACAAAAATACTTATAACTAAAATTATAGCAATTATGGTTAATATAATAGCTGATATGCTTAAATGATTAACAGTCACAAAGTCTTTATTTGATTGAAGTTTATAATTTTTAATGACTTGGTTTTCGTTTCCTAAAGCAATTTTAGAATTAAAGATTACTAATTGTGTTCTAATTTTATTATAAAATTCTATTGGAGAATCTTTTCCTTGTTTTAATTTAGTTAAATCGATTAATAAATTTAATTCTGACCTTTGGTCTCCAAAATTTTCTATTAATACTTGCTTTAATGCATTCCACGTAGCATATTCGTATCCAGTAATTATTTCTAATGCTTGACCTTTTAATCTATTTCTGCTTGCTGAAATAATCAATTGATTAATGTAATCTGCTGGGTTTTCTGTACAAAATTGACCTGTGATTGTATCAACAGCTCTAATAAATTCAGAAAGTGTCGATGGATTACCATCGTAATTTGGAATTTCATTTAAAAGGGAAACATGAAAATGTGCAGAAAAAACCATATTTCTATTAATATTATTGTTATTTAAAAATAACAAAGGAGGGTTGTTCAGATTTGAACGTTCTACACTTCTTGATCGTCTTGGAGATCTTGAGCGATTGCTTTGCATTAATAATACACTTTTATTATTATATAGGATTTTTAATTATTATTCTTATGTTAGTGGGCTTAAAAATTAAGGGTCCTACCCATACATGGCAAGCATGAAAGGGTTTATAATGTCACTAGTTGATACTACCTATTGGTTTGGCGTCTACCATGTACATAAATTAGAAACTAAAATTCAATTATTAATTACCAAAGTGCCCAACTATTCCTTTCGTCTATCGAAAGCATATAAATTAAAACAGATTGTATAATTAAATGCTCTTCATACTAGCTTAAATTTATTGTAAAAACTACGTTAGTAAATTTATGATTTGAATTTAAATTTATTTTTAAAACTTTAAACTTTTCACTTTAAGATTATAAATTTCACGTACATTTTCTTGTAATGATGAATTATTGATCGCGATGATCAGTCGGCAGCAGTTGACGGGGGTTCTCTATGAACAGGGTCCTAACGCAATGGACAAAGCGGTTGTTGTTGAAGTAGGTGCCGTAAAGATGCTTGGCCGGGGCGATGTGTGTCTTCGGGGTCCCAATGCAACGTCAGCGGCGGTGTCTACTTGGAGCGGATGGTTTCTTCAATTGACCGTTGAAACGGAAAATTAGAGTACTTGGTTCCTCTAATTTTTGAAGATGCTACCGACTGCGCCAGTTTCGTTTGTGTTCAAATGAAACGAGTTTTTAAAAAGATTTTTTGTTTTCCCTGGATCTTTATTTTAAACCAGCGGAAGTAATGACAATTACAATACACAATAATATAAATGATCATTAGAGCTTAGATGTAAACTTAACTATGAACTGATCAAAACTTAATGAATCTACTGTCTAAAACACTATATATATGATTCTCTTATCTAAATAAAATATTACTAAGCAGTTCTCATATCCTGCGTAATATTTTCCTCTCCCATGCTTCTATTTTGTTTTGTATTTTTTAATTCATAACCCATGTCTCACTTCCATATAGCAGGGTTGGTCTTATTACGGTTTTATATAGACTTACTTTTGCTTTCCTAGATAGGTATTTTGATTGTTCAAGGTTCCTGCGTATCTTGTACCCTTTGCTAGTCTCAGGTTTATTTCATGCTCTTCTTCACGTTTATTATTTATTCATACTCCTAAATACATGTAAATATCAGTTTCCTTAAAGGTTAGTTTTTCTTTCAATTCCCTCTGTATCTCAAAAGCACTGCCCCTTTTTCTTATGTGCTTTTTAATTGCATGTATTGACTTTTTTTGTCGTTTACTTTTAACCCCATAGTTGCGGCCGAGTCTGCCAAACTCTCTGTAATGTTTTTCAGTTCTTTTTCACTTCTTGCTATCAACACCACGTCATCGGCATAGACTAAACATTGGATGGCTTTTCCTTATTATTGTGCTTCCACGGTTTATGTTGCTTTTTCTTATGGTGAACTCGACAGCTATAATGAATAGTAAAGTAGATAGGGGGTCGCCCTGCATTAACCCCTTTGTAACCGCTAACTCCCTAGATGTCTTCCCTGCGATTCGAACTGCACCTTGTTGTCCTTAGTAACATCATCTTCTTCAGTTTGATTACTTTATCAGGGACTCCAAGCTCTCTTAGGGCATTGATCATTTCCTCCCTATTTATTGTATCGTATGCTACTTAAAATCAAAATGAATGCACAGAAGATGTGTTGGTATTTGGTACTCATAGCATAGCATCAGGGTTTTTTCAGGATGAATATCTGGTCCGTTGTCGATCTATCCTTTCTAAAACCCCCTTGATATTCTCCAATTTGTTTGTCTACATGTATTTCTAATCTTTGCTTTAGTAATGTTACTAGCACTTTATACACTACGTCCAAAATCACAATGCCTCTATAATTGTTGCAATTTAATAAATCGCCTTTTTTATGAATTTTTATTATTGCATTATGCCATTCCTCAGGCATCTTTTCTGATGTCTATATTTCTTCAACTAGGCCCAATATTTTATCTTTTAGTTTTTTCCTTCCATATTTTAATTGTTCGGCTGAGATCCCATTCTGAACTTTTATTATTTTTCAGCTTATTAATTATAGTTTTTACTTCTTCTTCAGTTGGTTTAAACTCGCTATCAATTGAGTCGTTTTTGTGTCTTTTCTATCCCTTTCCTCCAGTTGATCTTCATTCAGAAGTCCTTCGAAATACTCTTTCCATCGTTCTAATACATCTTCTTTTTCTCCTATCAGGTTTCCTTCTGTGTCCTTAGTGTACACTCTTCTTGGTTGATAACCTTTCTTGATTTTCCTCACATCTTTGTAGAAGTTTCGGATCTCCTTTCTCTTGAATCTCTCCTCGATTCTCTTCACTTCATTTTCTTTGTGTTCCCTTTTTTGACCCTGCAAATACTCTTTGCTTTCTGTTTTTGATACCGCAAGTATATTCCCCTCAGTTCTTTTCTCTTCCTTATTTCTTCTCTGTATGTATCGTCCATCCATTCCATTCCTTGCTTCTGTTTACATTATGTTAGGATTTTTTACATAGCCTCTATTATAGTTCTTCTAATTTTCTCCCATTTTTTTTCACTGTTATCTTTTTCTTCTGGTTGCTTACATTCTTCGAGACTTTTCTGAATATTTTCCCTATACTTTCGCGATACTTGAACTTTCTGAAGGTCATTAATATTATATGTATTTAGCTTCTGATTTACTATACTCTATGTTCTTCTTTTTCTGTTCTATTTTTTTTTTAGCTTGGCCATAACTAGAAAATGGTCTGAGCTTATATTGGCTCTAAATAAAGTTTGCATTAAATTTAAGTTACATTTAAAAATAATTTATTATAAAGTATAACGATATTAACAAATGCTTTTTCACTTTCACTTGCAGTTTGGTTATGAGAATATTTGAAAATGCTGTACGAGTGGATGATATTGATGCAATATGGTACGAGAATGAAGAAGATTCTTACCTTTTTCCTTACCGTGATTATCAAAGACGTATACACAGGAACTATCCCTTTGAGTACAATGCAGATTTGGATTTGTTTTCTATTCATAACGAAGCACAGCAGTATAATGATTGCAGTAAGTTGTTATAATGGACGGTTCTTTAAACCTGAGATTGTTGTCTGCGAAACACCATATACCTAATTCTTACTTTTATAACAAATATCTCATTTTTCTTACAGAATTACAAAAGTAAATTTAGGTATGTTTTGTGGTATGCTCACAACGAATGTTTCACAATCGACTTCAACATCAAATTGTTTAAAACACCTCTTTTTTTTTAATTTATTGATGTATGTATACAATAGTTCCCAAATGGAATGCACAAGAGAAAAAACTTACTATGGATTTTATGACAAGAAGTCATTCTTTGTCCTTGTTCCAAAGTTTCTCATCTTGTGAATCGTGTCTCGATACTCAGTGTGTACACACATTGAGTCAAATTAAATAACACCCTTTATAAATGCCTATATTTTTTGTTTTATTTAGATTAGGCAATAATAGCCGTCAGTTTCATTAAAAGATGCATTTGAGAGTTATTGTGGAAGCTATTCATTTTATAGCTTACTGGATGATATAATTTTTTTTTTAAAAACCTATTAAGTACCATTACGGAGGAATTAAAGAAGGAGAACAGTGGAGAAGAAGATCAAATGAAGAACTGCAAAGATTATACAAGGAGCCAGCAATTACAATGATTGTGAAGCAAAGTCGATTAAGATGGCTAGGGAATTTGCAAAGGATAAGTGCGAAAAGAAGTACCAATAAAGCATGGTTAGAAGAGCCGGAGGGCAGGAAGGCCAAAGAAACGCTGGATGGAGTGTGTAGAAGAAGATTTAAAGAGCGCAGAAATCAAAGATTGGAAAAACTTGGCACAAGATAGAATCAAATGGAGACTAACCGTTAATCAAGCCCTGGGCCTTAAGGCCTGAAGCGCTGATATATACTGGGTGTTTCAGACCACCTGTACCCCCCGAATATCTCGCGAAATACGAAACGGATTGAAAAAAGAAAAAATATGTGCGAAATATTTTTTTAAGCTCTATTGAATTGTAGCAAATGTAAGTCCCCTACATCCCCTGGGAGTGGGGTGGGGAGCAACTCCGTCATATTCAATAGCAACCTCCAGTTTTTTATGCAGATTTGGATTCTGCGCTAAAAAATATGAATTTTTTGTCTGAAACTTTTTTTTTAAGATTGTGACAGATGGCGCTGTAATCGCGAAAAAGATTTCATCTTCCAATGTTGACAAATTTTAATTTGAGAATGAAGTAAGCTAATGTCAGGCATGCTAACAATTTGTAAAGCTGTTTTAAATTAGGCGTCACCCCACAAAACTGCAAGAACAAGTGTTTAATTTTGAGACATTTATAAATCAGTTATCAATTACAAGTTAAAGTTGATTGGAATTGTAGAAAAAAAAAGTTGACTTACGGTTACGTTCATCCCAGATATCGAGCACCAAAGTTTGTTAGAAAAATTAGTGTCTCATTTACAGGCAACACAACATCTTCGGTGTTTCATCTTGGTAACAACGTTATGTATTAAGACACTTTTTCTGTCTTTTACTGCCAAAATGTCTCTGTCGTTTCGTATTACGCGAGATATTCAGGGGGTACGGGTGGTCTGAAACACCCAGTATATTAAGTATGTATGAAATAAGATTGAAATTTTATTCTGATTTTATTTTATGATTATGGAGTTTCTCAAGGTAAGACTGGAAACAATAAACAAACTCTAAAAGCTATTAAGCTATAGCAGCGCATGCTGCTAAGTCATACTACAAATTTGCTTATATAGTACTACAGTGAAGCCTCGCTAATTCGGACTAATTAAAACAGGGGCAATCCGAATCATCGTAGTTTCCGGATTACTACGTCTGCAGAGTTGCAATGTTATATTTGTACATAAATGCAATTAAAACATTCTGCAAAAACATTTATTTAAAAATAAATAAAACTACAAAAATATTTACGCAAAAACTGCTTCAAAAACACAAAAAATAATATTCCGCATTATTATGTTGTTAACCAAAAAAGTATCCAAACTTGCCTTGACGTCACCGTTTTGAAAACATCTGTTATAAAGTCACAGCAGCGTGCAGAGTATACGAAACAGTGGAACCAGTCGCGATACGACGTATATGCTAGCAGGACTGCTCTCACACTGCTAGATAGATGCTTTGCCTTTTCGGCCAAAATTTCGGAGGATATTGGTGACATATTTCAAACCATGCAAACAACTTTTCTTCCATCTCCGGATATTTCGCGTGTTTTAACGTTTTTTTAACTTTGTTATAATGATCCTTCAGATTTTGTAAAAAATCTGGAAATGTTTAATATTTAAAGTTACAATGCGGTCTTTTTACATTTAACAATTTTTAAATTTAGCACAAAATCTTTTTATATGCAGTATGCCGGAGAAACATAAAATGTAATTCGTAAAAGAAGTACCAGTTCTTTTTTAACTTAAAGCTTTGTAACTAATATGAATTATAAAGTTGCAATATAACCACTTTTAAAAAATACGTGACTTTTTATAATAAGAATTTGCCAGACAGAAATATAACATAAACATAAATAAAATAAAATCTTATTTATCTTATCTACAACGGTAGTTTTGTATCAAATTACACAGCTGAATACCCATTGCATTCGTTACTGTAAACAAAACTTGTTGAATAAAAACAATTAATTCTAAAGTTCGGATTATCAAAACCTTAAATCCGGATTACAATGTAATCAATGCAAATAAATTGCTGGTCCGGATTATAGTGGTATTCGGATTAACGTAGATTTGGATCAACGAGACTTCACTGTAGTCTAAAATATCATGTGTATCTTCTTTTCAGAAAAAATTAGTACATTTTCTAATGATTCACTTTAATTCTGATAGCAATAGGTCATTTTTAGAATCATTCTAAATGAATCACTGTATAAAACTGGCAATTAGTTGACCCATTCAAATTATGATAGAATCTTTAGATTAGATAAAATGCAAAATAATCATTTTATTGTATATTCAATATTAATTGAAGTCTACTACGAAATATAAAAGATATAGGCATTCAAAAAGGGTGCTATTTAACTTCGACCACAGTGTATATACATTCTGTAAACATCCCAAAATATAAGCATCTTTATTTGTAAATATATGGTGCATGAGTGCTGAGGACAATTAAGATGGCTGGGTCATATAGAACGTTGACTGGGCAAAAGAACAACAAAAATGTTTTCAAAAGATGCGGCTTAGGAATAGAATAGGACGACTATGTTTGAGACGATTTCAACAAGTATTGAAAGATTTAGAAGAAAAGAAGATGCAGAACTGGTAGGAAAATCGAAAAATATAGAGAGAAAACTAAGCCCGCCACTCACGATCAATTCATGTTCATTCTGTTGAAAATCGAATGTTTACACTCATGTTACAACCTTGCAGTTAGAAGTTTACATTGGTGCAGTAAGAATGTCAGACGAAAAAGTTCTTTTAGCTGTTCTTGCAGTTGTACAACCGAAAATAAAAGAAAATATTACAAGAAACAAAGATGGTGGTGCAAAAAATGGTTACTGAAACGGAATACCTTTTGCCACCCTCATTTGTTGAAAGAATTACTGATTCTATACTGAAGATTGGCGAATCTACCTTCGAATGGACGAAATTACTTGTTCAGAATTGTTGCTAGTAGTAACACCTTTCATAACACTCAACAGCAGCCGTCTGGGTATGAGGAGATTTCGAGTTTTTTCGAATATTTGCACAGAGAGAAATACTTTATAAGAGCTTTGCACAATATTGTTCAAAACGGTGTTGGAGAAATTTATATTATAATTGTAGAATCGTATTGTCCAGCGTTGTGTAGGTTTTCGTTACTGAATTGTCTAACAGGAACGTACGACAATTATTTAACACAGTCAGATTTAGTTCTGCATTCTTTGGAACAATGTTGTAGAGGATAGGCTAGCATATTATGTTGAAGTATAATTGTAAAAAATGTTTAGAAAAATACAATATTTTGTTTAAATTAAATCATAATCCAGTGTTCAAACTGCTTGCTACTAATTATTGTGTTTCGCAAAGTTTATGGATGACATCTTATAGATGTCACCACTTGTAATTGTCGCTATTAATGTAAATTCGAGATTTATATATAACCAGGCGACAGCAAAAGGAAATTTTAGTGTTATACCCATATATACTATACATTGTATAGTTATATACATATTAGTTACATATATTTTAATATATGTAAAAATATATATTTTATTTGTGATACCTAACTTGATTAATAAATTAATTAACTAATGTGAACAAGTAATTGTGGCACAACTAGCGCAACAATTGTACAATTTTGTATAAAATTGTATGCAACAATATTACACATTCTGTTTTAATAAGTAACACAATTTGTTATGTAAACTTATAGACAACTATTCATTTGATTCTACAAAATTACTATTGACTTCCACAAAATGTTATATTTGAGTTTATACACATCCTTACAAAAAATTGAAAACATTATTTAAAAAATCTTGACAAACTAAATGACACTATCTTGTTTTATAATTCTACACAAATTGTCCCTGTCACTTTTTTAAGACCAATTTGTTTTACAATACCACACAATTGTTGATGAAATTTAAATACATTTTTCTCTGTGTGGGTCGTTAAATAGAAAAGTAATTTCTTAGTTTCTGTAGGTTAGCGATTTTAAGGGAGATTTTTGATTTTGAAGTTTGTATTGCCACGTATGGTAAGAGAAGCGCTATAAAAAATTAAATTTCGTTTAAATTCAAATATTTTTACTGGGAAAAGGTCTCCCTGGGGGTTTTTGGGTTCGAGTAATCCGAATCTGAGGTTTATTTTTGCCTAATATGTACACTAGGGGCGCTGTCGAACAAATGTTCCTAAGTTTCGTGTATTTTCAGTAATATCTACTTCTGATTATTTTTAAAACCGTTTTTAATGCTGATAGATTAATCTTTATAATTTATTTTGGTGTAAATCATAATTTCGAAGAACTTAATTTTTCATTTTTACGCACTTCCATACCACTAAGTTAAAAAAAGACACAATTTTTTCCATTAGTTGCCTTTTTACATTCATGTATGTAGTCATGTTACATTTTGAATGTGTAACGCATAAAACATTTGGAAATGTACTACCGCCACACTACAACGCACCTAAAACATACATTATAGAGACCCTGTATATATATTTATATAAGAGTTGACCAGGGCGCGTATTTTTGAGGTCCCCATACAAGTTTCGCACACGAGATGACGTAATTCTCTATTACCTTCTAACATTTGATTGGCTAAGTTGCATCTTATGACGTAAAAATTACGTCATCTCGTATGCGAAACTTGTTCGTATGAGTTCAAGAATACGGGCCCGTATTCTTAAGTTTCGCATAACAAGTGACTCATACGAGATGACGTAATTTTCACGTCATGAGATGCAACTTAGCCAATCAAATGTTAGAAGGTAATAGAGAATTACGCCATCTCATATGCGAAACTTGTATGCGAAACTCAAGAATATGGGCCCAAACACAAATGTCATCCGTGACATTAGATCCAAAACAAATGAATTCTCATGGCAGAGTCAGTAATTAATTACTGATAACTTAATTTGTTGCCATGAAAATTGAAGAATAATAAATTAGATGTCGACAAAAACAGACATAGAAATAGACTATTCACTAAGATTAGGAAAATTCGGTAAAAAAAGAACTGGGCTATTAAGGTAATATTTACAACTATGAACAAGAAATTACACATATTAAGAAAACCTACCAATCTTAAGAATACACAGTATTGAATTACTGGGGAATGCAACAAAATCGAAAAAGAGGAAAGACAAGTTTTAAAGTACTATCTCGAAGAAGCAAGAGAAAAAGGTTTTAATGCAAAAAGAGAGCTAATAAATTAATTGTCAATAATGATATGTACTTGTTAGAGGACTTACTGAGTGAAGAGGATAATCAAATAAATAAAGAATAAAGTAAGTAAACGATTGCCAGACAAAATAGATAACGATGAAATAAAAACAAATACTAACAACTCAGATGAAATAAGAGTTAATTAATGAAAAATACGCACATAGTCGAGCAAGAAAGATTGAAGATTTACAAAATTAACATTCACAAAGTAACAAGAATATTGAAATGCGAACCTACAAAACAAGAACAATTCAAAGTTTACTTGCACTAGAACCCCGGATAGACAAAGCATACATACGACAAACCAGTAGAACAATTCTGACCAAACATAATATGAAACAAAATCAAATATAGCTATTAGAAAATACACGCACAGACATAGAAGTGGCCAATTACTCAGTATTGCGGAAATATTGGTCAAGAAAGCTCCACTTATTGTACAAAAACATATATGTACATGTATTTATGTACGAGGATAGATCGGAATGTTTCTAGAATGAGCCACAAGATGGCATTATGCGCGCGTGCTGATCACTTGTTTTGAAAGCGCCATTGTTCGTACAACAATTTTCAAACGGATTGAATATAAACACGTGCCGTTACTATCGATTCAAGTAAACAATTTGTGCATTTTCTTAATCATGAATAGAAACGAGTTCCGTGCAGTGATAAAACATTTCTTTTTTAAAGGTTTAAATGCTAAACAAATAAAAACGGAGTTAGATGAAGTTCATGGTGAGTCTTCGCCTTCGTATGCAACAGTTGCAAACTGGGTTGCTGAATTTAAACGCAGTAGAACAAACATAGAGGATGCACCACGTTTTGGCAGACCAAAAACATCTACCGATGAAGAAACAATTGAAAAAGACCATAAAATCGTGATGAAGGATCGTCGAATAAAGTTGAGAGAGGTAGCAAAGAAAGTAACCATTTCATACGACCTTGTACATTGCATCTTACATCAACGTTTGGACATGAGCAAGCTTAGTGCTAGATGGGTGCCGTTTCTGCTGACAATCGACCACAAACGAAAGTAAGAATGACCATTTCTCAGCAATGTCTAGACGTGTTCAAACGTAATAAAAAGATTTTTTGCGACGTTTTATAACTGTTGACGAAACGTGAATTCGCCACTACACTCTGGAGACCAAAGAGCAGTCAAAGCAATGGACAAAACGTGGTGAGCCAACTCCAAAGAAGGTAAAGACGATTCCGTCTTTGTCTTTTCTCCGTCTTCCCGTCTGGCTACCGTATTTTAGGATTCCCGAGGAATAATCTTTATTGATTACTTGCAACACGGTAGGACAATAACGGGCGAGTATTATGCATCGTTATTAGACAGACTGAACAAAGAAATCAAAGCTAAAAGGCCTCATTTGGCAAAGAAAAAGTTCTT
This sequence comes from Agrypnus murinus, assembly GCA_929113105.1. NCBI lineage: Eukaryota > Metazoa > Arthropoda > Insecta > Coleoptera > Elateridae > Agrypnus > Agrypnus murinus. The sequence goes on along the minus strand of OV816028.1, from coordinate 102,467,863 downwards.
GTACCACCAGGATCGCGCCATTCCACAAGTCGGCAATTGCGATGGCGAAACTTCACGAGCTACGATTCCAGTTAATTGAACATGCACCCTATTCGCCAGACTAGGCTCCGTCGGATTTCTTCTTGTTCCCAAATCTCAAGAAATGATTGGCTGGAAAGAAATTTTTATCGAATACTGAAATCATCGAAGCTGTAATAAATGGATATTTTGAAAGTTTGTATAATTCTTATTTTTGTGAAGGATTGAAGGGTCTTGAAAAGCGTTGGACTAAATCTGTAGAGCTGAAAGGACACAATGTAGAAAAATAAATACAATCTTCCCCAAAAAGTTGTTTTTTTCCTTCTTGTTCTAGAAATTCTTCGATCTATTCTCGTAGATTGTACCTATACATAGTTTATGTGCAAGCTTATGAATATAATATGGATATAGTATATTGCATCTTTTAAACAGTGTCTCCTAACCCCACACTGTATTTGACTAATGCCAAAAAGTTAATATCGGTACCAAACTATGTATTTGACTAATGCCAATACCTATTTTGGTACCGATATTACCTTTTAAGCACTAGTCAAATACAATGTGTGGTTAGGAGACACCAATAAAATATAGTTGTGATAGATGACACTCTTTATTACAATCTGCTATTAGTATTGCATATTTTATCGACTTCCAGCAAGCTTTTGATAGCATCAATCGGCAAGAATTATATAGCAGAACCAAAAGAACTTAAAATACCCGAAATGAAATCTAAAAACATGGAACAACTTTATTTCTTCGAAGACAACTTGATGAGACAATTATATAATGATTTTTTTGAAGCAATTCCTGCATTTGCATTGAATTGGAATTATTCTCAGACACCCTCATATTCCAGCAGGATGGAGCGCCTTTTCATAACGCCTAAATTAATAGAACTCATTTAAATATTACTTTTCCAAATGGGTGAATTGGTACATTGCAGTCCTCAAACATTAATCCTTAGAACTTTTTTCTCTGGAGCTATGTGATAAATGAAGAACATCTTTTGATATTTTTTGCAAATGGGTTCACTGTAGCTTTTTCAAACATACTGTACTTGTATAAATTTTCTTCTAATTTACCTATTTGTTCTAGTTAACTCTCAAAACTCTCAAAAGTCTGCTGACTGTGATCGTGTTGACGAATACCAATGGGACTATTTCTTAAAATTACTTGGTAATGTATTTAATTAATTAATTTTATGTAGCACATGTAGCAAGTATATTTCATTTTAATTTAATAGCAGTGTATATGTGGGTGATTATCCCGAAACAGTGCATTTCCAGTATCCAGACACAGCCAAATTATTTGCTAAAATATACAAATTTTGTTATAATTCGATAGTTGCGATTGTCGATGAAGTTCAAGTAAAAAAACTACCGCCAAAACTATTATTTGTATTTTTATATTGATTTAAAGATGCTAAAACTAACGACCGTCAAGCGTAACTACCACAAGTTGACAACTTTAATTAGTATTCTGACGAAACGAAGTGTAAACGTGTGTAAAAGTGTAAAGACTATTTAAAAAGGTAAAACTAAAAAAAAGCTCAAACGAAACATATTTAAAGGCTACTTTATGTCTACTTATTTATAAAATGCATATTTATAGTTGTAACCGCGACATGACTCGGGACCGTCACATAGTAAATTCTCACTTCAAAAAGTACGCCATTTCTTCAAGGTATAATTCTTTATTTTTTAATAATAAATTTCTTTGAAGCCAGTGGCGTGTTGTATGTGATAAAAACATGTAGCTTTTTGTAAAACAAATAGTGAAGTTTTAAAGACATTTTAAAAAGTAATTTTTTTGTTTCGTATAGTTTTTCTAGTCAGTCATTATAGTTATTGAGTCTTTTGTTAATGTTAGTAAGATTTTTCTTGAAGTATTGTTTCGTCTTTAAATATAGTTTGCTAATTTTACCTAAAAACTCCAAATACACCTGTACTTAGTTTTTAGCGGGTGATTTATTCATTAAGTTTCGAGACTATCACCTCAGGACGGTCACTTTTTCGTCATTTTATTTCAGAACCATCACATCTTTAAAAGACTGTCACTAATTCTCAAGACCGTCACACGTCGCTTTTTTACTATTTTCAAGAAAAACTTATGAACTATTACTGAAGTAGTACCCTCTTGAATTTTTTTTAATACACTGCTCGTAATGCTACAAAAAACATTTTACCAATAAATTGTATTTGTTCAGAGCTAGGCGACCAGTAGAACACCTAAAAGTTATAAAACATATAAAAAGTATATATTACGTCAGATTTTTGTTGAAAGAAGTGCTTTAGTAATAGCTATAATTAACTTAACGTATTTTAATATAAGTCTTGATAATTATCAACCACGACCTCCTTGATTTGACGTTTCGTTTGACGTCTTATATGGCCTGATCATTTGCCAGTTTTCGGTGTTTTCCGCTTGGCGCTGCGTACCGGGGGAATGGACGCGTTCAATGTAAGTCAATGAGTTCACACATTCAACGAGTGCGTTCAAAATAAAGCCCGGACTTTTTTGAAGGTTGTTGACAAATATTTGACTTTTCTGTTTTATTCTACTTTATCACGAATTTAGTGCGTTTGATTTTGTTGGTGGAAATTGAAAAATTTGTGGTATAAGAATAGTTTAAGAGCAGTAGTAGTTTTAAAAAATGTCAACTCATAAAAAATGCTATGTGGTAACATGCAGAAATTCTAAAACTGCAAAAAGTTTCCACGAATTTCCTTCGTGTCTTAGCTTGCGAAATAAGTGGATTGAAGGTTTACGTATTCCTCCTGGTAGGATTAAAAAACTACGTACTTTAATAAAATGTTCATTTATTCTATTATATACATTTTATTATACATTTTAAAAAGTATATGTAGTTTAGTGCATGTACAGTAGAAAGAGGCAGCATAGTTAACATATAATTTTAATTTATTACAGATACAAAAAACCCGAAAGTGCTGTTATCTGTAATCTACACTTTTAAAACAGTTGCTATACAGACAGACCTTCTGGTCGAAAGTTATTAAAATGTAATGCGGTGCCTACATTACATACAGTAATTTCTAAAATGTATTTAAAAAAATAGCTTTTATTAACATAACACTTTTTAGACAAGTTTTTCGAACGCTCCTGATGATGTACCGATTATGAAAAAAAGATTGCCTGCATCTGGAACTATTCCTTTGCTTTGGACATCGTGTGCTTTCATTTCTACTTCCAATCTTGTGGGTAATTAATAACATAATCCATGAATAGTTAAACTGTAATTGAAATTCTAGATATGTAATGAAAGCAGTCAAGTCAATTTAATTTCCGAAATTGCAATAGAAGAATATAAAAAAGAAATTAAAGCTTTAAAAAGGCAAGTTAAAAGGCTCACTGATCAAAACGAATTAAAAGACCAAGAAATAGTAGAACTAAAAAAAGTAGTACATAATTCATGTTTTGAAACAATTACAAAAATTGAACAAGATGCAGCTGATAATAATTTGTATGCTTCTTTCTTGTTAGGCCAAATCTTAAATTATGGTAAAGTAAAACCAAGATTTTCTGAAACCGTTATAAGAAACTGTGTTGCATGGCGAATATCCTCGCCAAAAGGATACGAGTATTGTCGTTCTCATTTGTTGAAATTACCATCTCGATTAACACTTCAACGTTATACTGGGGCAGGTAGAAATGTAACAACTCTTATAAAATGTAGAATAAAAGCAGAAGCCGATTCTTTACTTCCTATAGAACGTGTGTGCAGTCTTGTAATTGATGACATGGCTATTCGGGAAAAACTACAGTACAGTAGAGCACAAGACCGTTTTTACGGTTTGGAAACTATTAGCAAAAATACCATTGGCAGAAGGCCACTATTAGCTAATAAGATGCTTTGTTTTGTGATTCATAGCCTATCAACAAAATTTACGATACCAGCTGCATATTTTTTCCATAGATCCCTTAAGACATCAGATTTTTATAAATTAACTTTGAATGTTTTACAACAGTTACATGAATGCGGATTCGTTGTAATACGAATTGTTACGGATAATCACAAATCCAATGTGGGGTTGTTTAAAGCATTTTCAAATAATAAACTTTCCACGCAAGTTCAACATCCAGTAACACCAAATATACCACTCTTCTTTAGTTTTGACTATTGCCACGCAATAAAAAATGCAAGGAATATATTTCTTGACCATAACATTCAAGCTACCGAAGGTGTTATTTCTTCTATATATTTGAAAAATTTATACCAATTACAAAAAAACCTAATTATAAAGCCTGTTAAATTTTTAATTGCAAAACATGTACATCCCAGTAACTTCGAAAAGATGAACGTTAAACGAGCAGTACAATTATTTTCACCACCTGTAACTGCTGCTTTAGAATATTTACAAAAGTATGCAAATTCTCGTTATGATTTTTCCCGAACAAAGGCAACGGTTACATTTATGGAGATGATGTACACCTTTTTCCAGTTACATGATGTAAGTAATAAAACAAAACACATTAATCAGCTTGATGAAAAATGTGCACCGTACATCAACATAAACGATGAGAGATTGATTTGGTTAAGAGATACATTTCCAGGATACATTGATTCAATACAGGAGTGTTCGAAAAACAGTGGCATGCAAGGGTTAACAAAAGAAACTGCAGAAGCACTAAAATTCACTGCGAAAAGCACTACAGAATGCATTACATATCTTCTTAAAGATATTGGTTTTTATTATGTGTTAACACGCTGTTTTAGTTCGGATGCAATTGAATCCATGTTTAGCGACGTTCGTTTAAAAGAATAGTTCAATGTGGATTAATTAAAACATCAACATCAGCTAACGTCTTTGCTGAATGTGACTACAGCAGCAACATCGGACGAATTATATATAGCAAACATGTGGTGTCATCCTTTATCGTTCCACTACCTGAAGAAACTAAAGAGTTAATAGTTAAAAAATCTTTCAACGAATTTACCTTATGGGATTATATCAGCTTCAATAGCTTTCTTGGTTATGTAGCACGAACTACAGAGGAAAGAATCGAATGTGAAGTTTGTCTAAATTCGGTATTGGCCAATTCCTCCTCAAATCCGTTACTAGATCTGATCAGTTTACAAGATCGTGGATGCTTGAAATATCCTAGTAAAAACTTCATATTATTAATAAACTAGTTAACAGAGCTGGTTTTAAATATATTTCAATATTTACCTCAAGAATGCAATCCTTGCAGTACATTAACTGATCTTCTTCTTGACCCACTAACTACTTCAAAATTCTTCATCTGTAAGATTCACAACAAGGACCTTTGTAATATAATTCTAAGTAAACTTCTAAAACCAGTATTAACTAACCTTGCCAAAACACGCACCGATAAAATATCTGGAACACCACTGCACATTAAACCTCTTTCTAGAAAAGTACTCAAACTCTGAAAATTAAATGCTTTTTATAAAAAAAATGCTTTTTCTTAAAATAACTACTGCCGATGCCATAAATTGTAATTTATTTGAAGTATGTTAACTGTCAAAAGTGCAAAGATTTTAGCTAATTTTCAAACCATTTCAAATTACCGGCGCGGTTCTGATCTCCAGGCAGCGCCATGCGGAGAACATGTGCATAATGATATTTTTAAAATTTGAACTGGCCGTATAAAGACGTCTAACGTCGAAATCAAGGAGGTCGTGTTATCAACAAATACATAATACTAGATAATCGATTTCTTTACGTTTTCTTCAACAATAATTACGTGGCTGTCTTACCGGTATAATACTTGTTTTCTTACGTTTGATAGATTCTGGAATCTACAATGATTGGTAAAATATGGCCCCCACTTAGATTTGTATTTCTAAAGACATCTTCTTTTGAGTAAAATTGTTAAAAATGCCCTGCTAACCACTTCATTTTTTTCAAAAGGTCAGACTGAAAGTGCATGGGTTTGGGATAATGGCCCATGTATGTATCTGTATTTCTCATCAACACTAAAATATGAATAGCACAAGTTAAATTTTTCATTTAGGATGCAGTACATTAACATGATATTAGTCACTAATAATATTATGCCATTTAAAATATTCTGTGCATGTACTACAATTCTTTTCTTTCTTTAAACGTAATTTGAATGTGAATTGGCTCTGGTATCCAAAAATCACTTATTGGCCAGAGTCACATACATAATAGTAGAGTGCTCGGAGCTCAGAAAGGGCACTATTTAAAAATTTCGTGTTAAGTACATAGATGGAAAATAGAAGGTATAAGCTACCTCTGTAATAAAAAATGATGTATATTTTTGTCAAATTCTTATTAATTTTAAAGACTTAATAAGAGCCTTGCATTTGAAAATACACATAAATCCCATCAGCGCAAATTGAGAAGGTTCAAGGCAAATTTCATTACAAGCGCTACATAATTCCTAATTAAATTCGACCAGTTGCTTTTCTCTTTTTACCGTGCCATACTCTGCATGTACATATTTATTTGTCTCTTCTGATCATTTACTAATAAATTTTAATGTTTGTTTTCTTGCTTGCAATTATTCATAACAAAAGTATATTGTACAACCATCAAAATAATTTGTCTACATAATTAGTGGCAAAGTTACAAATGTACATACAGTATAGACTGCCATAAAACTGTTCTCCCATATTGTTTTTGTCACTCAAATTCACACATAAATTTAACAAAAACAAGCAAGGAAAATACAGAACAAGGAAAGTAAAAAAGCATCCAAATATACCGTAAATACATAGATTGAAACTACTAAAGATCACGTTAACAGCTATCAGATAATCTTCCAAAATATCTTATTCTATTGAAATGGGAATGATGGAATTTCTATAGAATATTTGCATGATTTCTGTCCCATACACCGACTTGATTCAATGCAAGTAATATTATTTGCTTTTAAAGCTGCAAGTTTTACTTCTGCAATCTAAAAATAAATTCTCTTGTACTTATACCGGGTGGGGCAATAGTGTGGGGAAGTCCGATAGCTCCTAAACGGTAACAGCTAGAAAAATCGTTGTAATACGGATGTAAACAGTGGATAGCGGCGGATCTAGAGAAATTATTTTTAAATATACAGGGTGTTGCTGAAAAGTGTGGCACGCTTAAGGTAATTTCTTTTTAAATAGAATGCCCCAAATATTTTTGCATATTTAAAACCTCTCTTGGCAGGTTTATTCATATCTAAAATTTTAGCGCCATCTAATGACCGGTTTAGAAGTTATAAATTTTTTTTTCAAAAAAATTGAGTTTTACATTATCCCACTTACAGTTTACCGCTTTCACGGTCGCAACTGTGAAGACGAATCTAAGTAGGGATTTTGTTGCAGGGATTGTAGGGTGCTCTTCTTTAAAAGAAAATGGACCCACCATGTACAGGGTGTTCAAAATTAATTTTCAAACTTAGAGAACTTCAAAGCTAAAATTCACAACTTTTTCAAATGGAACACCCTGTATATTTTGTACCTTTGTGATGCAGAATTAAATAACGAATATTTTTTGTATGTACATCCCTATAGCTATCTGTAACCACTTTTGATTTATTGAGAAAAAATGCAAGGTTTTTTATAAATGTAAGGTATTTAGATGAAAGTTGGAGATCAAAAAGCTGGTCGGTATATTTTAATCCAGGTAATAGATATAAATCCTTCAGTTTAAAAAACCTACCAGCATTTCATGAATTTACGGGTGTGACACAAAGAGTTAGTTTGTGGGATTAAGGAAAAAGAGTTACTGTAAGACGTGTATGTCATACGGTTCATTCCTGGATGGAGTAGGTGTAGCTGAATTTACTGATGAAGACTTGTACAATAAAAATGTACACAAACAATGCCTACATCACATGCATAAATTATTTAAAAGGAGTTCTTGCTTATGAACTCTCACTACCAGGCCAAAATAGGGTATAACAGTTTTGATCCCCAACCCAGCCTGCCTGTACAATGTTACAGACGTCACATGGACCTTAGTGGATGATAAAATAGTACCTGTTTTTCAAACATTATCGACTTTATCTGAAAACGTAAATATTTTGATAGCATGTGGGTGTATAAATGCTAAAAGTATTCTATTAATTCATTTTAAATTCTGGACTGATATATAGGTACAAGAAAATTTATTTTTAGATTGCAGAAGTAAAACTTGCAGCTGTAAAAGACATAATATCACTTGCATTGGATCAAATCGGTGTATGGGACAGAAATCATGTAAAGATTCTATAGGAATTTCATCATTTCCATCTCAAGAAATAGGTTAAGATATTTGGAAAGATTATTATCTGATAGGTGTTAACTTTAGTGATCTTTAGTTGTTTCAATCTACGTATTTACGGTAAATTTGGTTGTTTTTTTACATTCCTTGTTCTGTATTGTCCGTGATTGTTTTTGTTAAATTTAAGTGTAAATTTGAGTGACAAAAACATTTTGGGAGAACACTTTTATGGCAGTCTTATATGTACTAATGTGCATCTACATTTCTAACTTTACCACTAATTATGTAGACGAATTGTTTTGATTGTTATATAATATACTTTTTCTATTTTGCGTCTATAATAAAGCTGTTAAAGCACCCAAAACAGTGCGTTAATAGCTCATTTGAGTGCTTTAATAGCGCAACTTTTTCAAAGTTGGTAGCATTGAAAAAACAATTGAAAAAACAAAAAATTGACAAAAACTTCACTTAATTTTCTGTGTCAATTAATGAATTTTCAAGTGTCACATCAGTGTTGTCAACTACCACAAAAATCCCTAAATTTTGAAACTGCGATTTTTTATTTAAAAAGGGAATAAAAGACGCAAAATAGTAAAAATAGCATAAAATACTCGTTTCATAAGTCATTATTGCACTCGTCCTTTAGAAAAATCGCCGCAAGCGGCTCGTTTTCTAAATTTGGACTCGTGCAATAAATCTTGCCTTATGAAACTCGTTCTTTAATATACTATCTTTACATTTTGCGTGTCCTAATGAAACATTTCTAACTTTACTACTAATTATGTAGACGAATTGTTTTGATTGTTATATAATATACTTTTTCTATTTTGCGTCTATAATAAAGCTGTTAAAGCACCCAAAACAGTGCGTTAATAGCTCATTTGAGTACTTTAATAGCCAAACTTTTTCAAAGTTGGTAGCATTGAAAAAATAATTGAAAAAAACAGAAAATTGGCCAAAACGTCACTCAATTTTGTGTCAATCAATGAATTTTCAAATGTCACATCAGTGTTGTCAACTACCACAAAAATCCCTAAATTTTGAAATTGCGATTATTTTTATTTAAAAGTGGAATAAAAGATGCAAAATAGAAAAAATAGCATAAAAAACTCGTTTCATAAGTCATTATTGCACTCGTCCTTTAGAAAACTCGCCGCAAGCGGCTCGTTTTCTAAATTTGGACTCGTGCAATAAATCTTGCCTTATGAAACTCGTTCTTTAATATACTTATCTTTACATTTTGCGTGTCCTAATGATATTTATTTCAATACTGGAAAAGTAACATTTTATTTCTTAAAGTATTTATCACTGTTAGACAGCTGTTCTTAGAATGTCAAACGTCAAACTTATCTTATTTACGCAGTGAACTCTTACTGGAATGCAACGCTTGCAAAACTGGTATTGCAGGCCGCATAAATGCGCCGAATAATAAATAGCCCTAACAGTTTTTACTTTATTATTAACGAAATTGTAAATTTTGATACGGTCATCATGAGATGCACTGTGTTGTGTATAAAAGTGCAATGTGCTCACAATGAAGATGAACGTAACGTAATAAAATTTAGTTTCGTAAAATTTTATATTTTTACTTTATAAATTATCCAAAAGGTCCAATGAATAATTATTTTTGTTAAAAAAATTATTCTTTGTTGAAAATACTATTGCATTTATATCTCATTAATTTCTTTAACAAATAAGGTATTTATTCTATGAAATAAAATATAATTATTCTTATTTCATCCAATTTTCTAATTCATTAAGTAGCAATTATCATTTATGCTATATCCCCGCTACGCGGGTTGTTTTCTAAACTCGGACGCGTGCGTTAAAAACGTGTCTTATGAAACTAATACTTTAATATACTATTGTAACTAATAATTGCAAGCAGAAAACAACAATTAAAATTTATTAGTAAATGATCAGAAGAGACAAATAAATACCTATGTACATGCGGGGTATGGCGCGGTAAAAGGAGAGATGCGACAGCTTATGATTCAGCAAGGGTGCACGTACGCCCAGTGATCTATCACAATAAACATTGTCTTACATTTTATTACATATCTTTGTTAATATTTATTTAAAATTCATAAGTCAGGGACCATCGTAATTGCGAAGAACGTGGCTACGATTTCGCAGCAATACATTTTTTTGTTAAATGGTACCTTACACTATACAAAACAGTGTAAACCAAAAACTGGTCGAATTTAATTAGGATTTGTGCAGTGCTTGTAACGAGAAATTTACATAAATATGAAACCTTCTCAATTTGCACTTATGTAATTTACGTGTATTTTCAAACGCAAGCTGTTATTTAAGTCTTTAAAATTAATAAGAGTCCGAACAAAAATATACATAATTTTTTATTACAGAGGTAGCTTTTATCTTCTATTTTACATCTATGTACTTAATTCGAAATTTTTAAATAGTGCTTTTTTGCACCATACAATTTTTTGACAAGTTGCAGTTTTAGAATCTACAGAACCAAAGCTACAATTCTATGTAACTTATACATTTTTACCTTGAAGTCCCACAAAAGTCATAATTTGATGCAAATTGCACTCTGCTATTATAGTAATTTCTTTAAAATACACTTATATTTACACGGAAGTGATAATTTGTATCAAATTAGTGTTCCGACTCTTTTAAGTTACAATTGTTAGTAGTTTTTGTTAAAATTATATAGTTCTAAAAAAGGGGTATGAGTAACTTTTTCCAAGTATTTTTTCACCAGACGTCAATTGAATCAAATCTTTAATGTTATAATGTGCTAAATGCTTCTGTTGGTAGTAAAATAGTAGCCCAATATTTCCTTGGATACTTGCTAATACATAAATCATTTATTTTAGAGCCCATCATTCTTAGAGAAATGAAAACAAACAGTCTTGACTACGACTACTTGATAACCAGTCCAGTGGCTGTTCATTGCATTCGTCGTTATTTCCAGGACTTGCCAGTTCGTAGAATGCCTTATACACGTATGTTTAGGTATGATGGAAATAATCCTTCTTAAGAAAATGAAGAAGTTGTGAATGAATGAGAGAATTCTGATGTTGAGCAATTTAATGAGAATTAGAATGTTGAGCAATTTAATGAGAATTTTAATGTTGAGCAATTTAATGATAATTCTAATGTTGAGGAATTTAATGAGAATTCTAATGTTGAGCAATTTAGTGATAATTCTAATGTTGAGCAATTTAATGAGAATTCTAATGTTTAGCAATTTAATGAGAATTCTAATGTTGATCAATTTAATGAGAATTCTAATTTTGAGGAATTTAGTGAGAATTCTAATGTTGAGCAATTTAATGAGAATTCTAATGTTGAGCAATTTAATGAGAATTCCAATGTTGAGCAATCTAATGAGAATTCTAATGTTGAGCAATTCAGTGAGAATTCAAGTGTTGATAAGAAAGAATTTGTTTGAAATGGAATGATCTTAATGTATTATTATTGCAGCTATTGTTAAACTTCATTGTTACAGGTCTTGCAAATTGTTTTGTCTAAAAATAGGAAAGCAAAAAATATTTATAGTAGTTTTATAGAAATACATGCAGATAATATTGTTTGAATTTGTTTAATGTTTAAAATGTTCGTTATGTTTATACAGGCCAAGTGAAAATAGAATTTTATTATATTTTATAATAAGCTGTATAATAAAGGGTAGATTGACTTTAATTTCGCATTGGCATTTAATTGCTGTTATTGTGGATCGCTTTTTTTCATGTACCTGACTGTGTTTATCCAGAAAACCTTTAATAGTAGCATAAATTTACAAATAGGAAAATACCATTTTTCTTTATCTGGATCTCTAGAAATTCCTTCAAGAAACTATTTTTTTGTGAGTTCAAAAGTTCACTATCTTTTTAGACATGTAAATCTTTTGAATTTCGAATGTCTTGGTGGTTATGTTTAACAAATGTATGTCTATCAAAAGTGACATTAAAAAGAACGATTTAAAACAGAAAATTAAGTGAACTTGGCTTTTTTTAAATTGACTGTTTGTACACTTCATTATATCCTTCTAAACTACTTGATTGATTTTTCATAGAGTGCAGTTAAACTTGATCTACCCTTCACTTAAAATTTTTAAAAATATGCCTTTGAGTTTTTAGCTATGATAAATTACAAGAATTTGTGTTTATAACAGATGGTGTGTTGTTAGAAATGAAATGAAATGAATCGAGAATGTATTAATATTGTTTGTAAATAAAATTTTAAAGAGTTTTAGTTTTACATTGTATGATTATCAGACCCATGCTTGATTTATACATACTTCGACTAATTCTACAAATACTACGACTGCATAGAATTGTGTACTATACAGTTTGGGAAGGTCATGCCTGAGCCTATAATAATTACTAAAGTATGAAGACAAAACATTCAAACATATTTGAAAAATGAGTATTTTCTTTTACTATATTGGAACATAAATAAACTGCAATTTGTTACCAATTACAAAATTTTATAACAATACCCTCCATTTATGAGTTTTTATTTTTGCATAGTGTACTATTCTTACAGTATTGGACAACGAATTAGATATTTCAACTTTTAGTGATGATTGTTTTAAATATGTGTAAAATTTGTAGAGATTGTTACAAATTTGACTATCTTGATGGTGAATCACTTCAAAAAATGAAAAAAAATTTCTTTCAAAATTTCGTTATCTATTGATCCAGTAAAAACATGCCCAGTAAACAAAACTGTGACATTTACTTGTCTGCTATATAAGAATCAAGTAAAATGAGTTATATAAACATATTTAAATACCCCACATGTAAATTTGGTGATATATTTGTTATATATTTCCGATATGAAATGCTTAATACAAGTCTGGTGTCTTCAGATTTACATATATGCGACATTAATAATGTGATTTGTATTTTACGTCACACTTTTTACTATATTAGTTAAATATATAACTATTTAACCACTAATTTGTTTGCAAAGTGCGGGGGAAAACATTAGTAGCGCGTGTACCACCTGATCGTGCAGACGTGTGTTAAATCGGGGTCGCCCATTGTTTGTTTTATGTGTATGTTGAATATGAATATTAAAATACAATAACCAGTTTTATTTCTGTGACGGAAAAATTTCGGAAGTGGAATAAACAGCCGTTACAAATTTAATTTATAGTGAATTTATATTTTATTATGAAGTGAAACGTATTTTTAAAATGGCGATAACTGATTAAACGTATTTATTGTTTATTAAAACGTTTCAAGGCAAAATATATTAGGCCACTGTAAATTAATACCATAAAAAGGTAGATTCATCAAATTTCAGCAATGTACCCACATAGCAAATAAAAATTGCAGCAAACTTTAAAAAGTTTGCCTTTGCAAACCAAAATATTTGCAGAAAAGTTGCCTTCGCAAACATGAAAATTTGCATAAAATTTTTGGCAAAGATTGAAGTTTCCCTATGACAAACTTGCAGCAAATTTGTTCAAAATATTTGCAAAAAACTTGCCTCTGCAAACTTTCAGCAAATTACGAAAATAAAATTTGTTACAAATATTTACCAAAAATTTGTTACAAATATTTAGCAAATATTTGTTACAAATATTTACCAAACATTTATTACAAATATTTATAATAAACTTTATTTTTATTTCAGTTTATAAAATTATGAAAAATATAGTATTATCCATTGTTACAAGGATTGAAACAAAAACTTTACATTGAGAATATTTTGGCAAGTAAATTTTTAGTACTAACAAGTATTGGAAGTTCTTATACAAATTTTACAACAAATTTCTTCACTTGGTTTTTATATTGTTATCATCAAAAATCAGAAAAATGCATTTAAAACAAAGTAAATACTACTACATTTTAGCAATCATAACTGAAAATCTTTAAACCAACGATTATGGAAAACATAAACAGACAAAATTGATTTATAAATCATATATTTATTTATAGAATGTATAATCATATTTTATGTTGCTATTTATCATTTGTATCATCCGCTCCTTCCACCTCAACTGCTTGCTTGTCTTGTTCTCTGAAACACAAAATTGTATTGACTTGTATATTCTTTTTACTTTGAAAATGCATAGTAATATATAATACAGTGGATTTGTGTTAATCTGGACCATGATAATTCAAAATTTGGGATAACCTGAACAAGAAATTTACAAAATAAGGCTGTAGGTTTAGGGAAACAGAAAAGTTGGGGAAAACGTTACATTCCTAAAGCTACAAAACCAAATAATATATTGTTAAAAAAGTAAGAAAAAATGAAATAAATAATAAAATTTTATAACGTTTTACATAACCAATTCATTAGTTTTATTTTAATACTGGCAAGATTACTGCATTCTAACACATACTCATTTTACTAATAAAGAAAATATAATTTGGTTAACATATATTATGCCGTTATTTGTATAAATACATCATGACAGCTTCCTATATTGTTGGCTCATGTTATGCATAAGTACTAAAACTTACACATGGACGAAAGGATTCAACAAGATAAATCAATTTTCAATTAACAGGACAGCCCTAATAATATAACAGTTATTTAAGCAAAAATAATATTAACTAGATAAGTAATAGAACATTCCGTACTTACCAAATGCACTGAGAACGGTTGTTCACTTATTTTCAATCTGTAATTAGTGGATAACACACCAATATAAGAACCACACACAACTGACACGACACGACAACGTAAAATGGCGAGTTAGTGGGTGCCACGGGCGCTGCTGATGCTTTGTTTACAGCGTGGACAAACTCGCAACTACTTTCGACGCGCACATCTTTGTCAGGACAATTGAAAAATAACTTGCTGAAAATTTGCCAACGCAAATTTCTGTCCGCAAATGAAGTTGAGTGAAAGGCAAATTTGCTGAAAACTTTCATGCTATCTGGGTAGGTACGAGTCATATCATTTACTAGGAATTGAGAAATTGAATACCGAAGCCAAATGGCATAATTTGTTAAAAAACCAGGAATAATCTTGATCATCAGTTGGCATTTTGATTAATCTTGTTTATACATAGCTTTTGATTTTTTTCTATAATAAGTTATTAATTAATAACTATATATCTTTTCCTTTTTTTAGTAAACAAAATAAATAAAAATGTTGTGACCAGTGGCGTGTGGTGCGAATTTAGGCTAGGGAAGCAACCACGATTTTAATTTTAATATACCTAGGAGCCAGCCTCGGTGGATTAGTTGTTTGCATGTTTGCTTCATAATCCAAGGATCGCAGGTTCGATCCCCGACCGAGCTGGTAATCTTTCATAGCGGAGAAAAATTAAAAACAAGCCTTCTCGGATTGGAAGTAAAACTGTAGGTCCCGTGTCAATGCGACGTTTGGCACGTTAAAAATCCCTAATGGGGGTGGAATTCCGCCAGATTCGGCCAAATGATCATAGCAATCGGTGCCATGAGGTACGAAGGATGCTTCGTCATCCTGATTCCTTGCCCAAAAACAAATAAAAAACAAACAAAAATATACCTAGGTACAATAAAAAACAGTGTTATAATTATTAAGCTTAAAAGTTTTTTAAAGAAGAACTTTACACTTCAGCAGTATTCTTTTGCTATATAATGATTAATCGGATTGGTAATTTTTTAGCACATCTCGTTCTTTTGAATACTGATGAAAAAACCTCCACCTAGTAAGATATTTTTAGCATGATTGGTAATCCCCTTACCCCTTTGAATCGTAGAAATTCTGTGATTGACATGATTGAATCATAAAAGGTGCTGTAACGAAACTTGTAACTATTGCCAACGTTCTTTTGTGACATAGCAATTTTCAAGTTTTTATGATTGTTTAGATTTAATCACAATGTGCAAAAGAATACGTCTTTTATACTTATGGAATTTGTTGACTATTATTCTTTATTTAAAAAAAAGTACTACTATTTATAATGCAACTCGATTTTCCTGTCTTTTTTAGCAAAATAGCTGGTGCAGGTTTTAATCTTTGTTGTTAAATTAGAAAGTTCTGGTTTTGATCTGCCTTTCTTAATAATTTGTAATTTCTCTCTAAAACTGTATGCAGAAAATTCTTTATTAATAATTTACAAACTGGAACAAAAAAATCGTCCCGATTCGGATGTATCGGAAGTACTCGAACCTTCCACCGAAGCAAGTTTAAATGTTGCATACAGAGCAAACTAAATAGAATTATTTGTGTTTAAAAAAATCCAAACTTATATAAATTGAAATAATAAAATGTGACAAAATACAGGCTCATTCACAGATTTACATTGCTTAAGTAACATTTAGCAAACACGAAAAATCGAACAAAGAACGAAATTATAATAAACATCTGATCACGTAGCACGCCAATAAAAACAACTCGACCTTATACGATGTTAACTGCAGCCCACAACGCACCCGCGACCCGACCGCTACCGAAAGCAAGACGTGCAGTAAGCAACGAAATCAGTGCTTATATGCAGTGTAAGTAACACATTTGAATCGGTGTATTACCTTTCAGCGCTAGTTTAATGAGCCTAATTTAAAATAGTACTCTAAATAATTATATTTTTTGCTGTACGGAATTGATATTGAGCTTTAAGTTGATTAAATATTACAAATTTAAATACACGATAACCATAATTTTATAAAAATATTTTTGTTAGCATTGGTAAATAAACTCTTAAGGGAAGCATTGCTTCCCTTGCTTCCATGGACCGCACGCCACTGGTTGTGACTTTTTCTTTTTCTCCTAATTTTTACTATTACAGGAATCTATTACTATTTTAAAGAAATAAGTTATCCTACACAAAGTGGAAAATTTGAAAATTGTTGCTTTAACTTAAAGATCATGTTGCAAAGGGATTACAGGTAAGTACAAAGACAATTACAGGGTAGTTACAGGTAAAGTCGTACGTAAAGCGATTTTATATATGATAGAACATGCTCATAATTATAAACGTAAAATATACGGCGCTTTGTGTATATTTGTAATACAGATTGTATTTTACATATCTCATATGTATTAACAGTGACATAGAATTTACGTAAATAACAGATGCATAATGAGGCGGACTTAACGCTCTCCAGATGTCTTGAATTTTACTTAGCTGCTACATAATAAGTAGATATTGTTACTCTCATTGCTACATAAATAATATGTTGCTGTGTTTGCTGGGTGTTATATAGTAAATTGCAGTATAATACATTTATTATTCAGTTAGGCGATGGGACCCCCTCAATTCGTTCGAAAAATAGCTGACGAAAAGGTAAAAGCGCGTCAAAAACATCCAACAAAAATTTTGATTTGGACAGGAATCTCCTTGCAAAGTTTCACACCAGTTTACTTTATTGACAGACTGACAGGATAATGAACAGTTTAAGATACAAAACCATATTAAACGAGTGTCTTTTGCCGTCAATTAAAAAGTGGGGGAAAAACATCTTTATGCAAGATGGTGCACCCTGTCATTGCTCCAAAGAAATGATGCAGTTTTTTGCCAAAAAGAAAATTAAACTATCTGTAATAATAATTATAAAATTAAAAAAAAGTAACTTTTTGTAAGGTTGGTGCTACAGGTAAAATTTTTTAAATATAATTGATGTTTGTATTTTTTACACAATAACCTAAATTGTGTTTGAATCTTTTTAATGTCAACAATTGTGACGTGCCAATAATAATAAATGTCTTTATTCAGAAGGAAAGAAAAAATACAAGTAAATTTTCTGTAGTACATACTAACGGGGCGAAGCTCAGTTCCGCATTGCACTGCTCTGCCACTTAAACCCTGAATGTGCAATTAATTCACCATAACAATAAGAAGCAGCAATACCAGAAATATAAATGTACATTTGCTTCTACATGTAAGTGGTTTTATAACTAAGCATGCACTTAAACGTATACACAATTTCAACATTTCAAGTTGTTGTTTTCTAAAAATGTCAGTGAATATATGAATACAAAGCAATGTTATACGAGAAGAATCTGTTGCATACACTTGTCCTGTGGAGTGGTACAGTTATAAGACCAATCATCTGTGCGATAGCTGTTTTTCTTAGTTAGATATTGTGGGCTATTATTTATTAAAAGTTAATGAAAGAAGGTTATAGCATGTGAATGCAGATAGCGTTTATTTGACATGCTCAACCATTTTGCTGGAGCCAGCCTATCTGAGCCATCACGCCATAGACTACTCGAAGACAAGCATTTTATAGTCTCTGAATCTTAATTATATTATATTGATCTAAACATGATCCATTAACAACATCGAATTAATTGAGGAGGGGAAGGACCAAAAGGCTTCACAAAGCATCTTTTTCTGACCGAGTGTCTAAAAATTCTCAATTCTGATAACATGATTTGAAGATTATAGAATCCTTATGAGATTTAAATCGTAGGTCTTTATCTATTGTCAAACCTAGGATCTTTACCTCGAAATTTTACTGTAAGTATGATACTACGAAAATTAGCTCCGCTGCGTTTCGTACTAGAGTACGATATTTGGGGCACTTTTGTGGCGTTTTGATTTCCTGCTGCAAGTGCATTTTTAAAGAAATAACACTCCCCATCTTCCAGAATGTGCAGAAAACTTCTCCCTTCTTAAATATACCCGAAATTTTACTGTAAGTATGATACTACGAAAATTAGCTACGCTGCGTTTCGTTCTAGAGTACGATATTTGGGGCATTTTTGTGACGTTTTGATTTCCTGCTGCAAATGCATTTTTAAAGAAAGAACACTCCCCATCTTCCAGAATGTGCAGAAAACTTCCCCCATCTTAAATGTACCCGAAATTTTACTGTAAGTATGATACTACGAAAACTAGCTCCGCTGCGTTTCGTTCTAGAGTACGATATTTGGGGCATTTTTGTGGCGTTTTGACGTCCTGCTGCAAGTGCATTTTTAAAGAAAGAACACTCCCCATCTTCCAGAATGTGCAGAAAACTTCCCCCTTCTTAAATATACTCGAAATTTTACTGTAAATATGATACTACGAAAATTAGCTACGCTGCGTTTCATTCTAGAGTACGATATTTAGGGCTTTTTTTCTGGCGTTTTGATTTCCTGTTGCAAGTGCATTTTTAAATAAAGAACATTCTCCATCTTCAGAATGTGCAGAAAGCTCCCCCCTTCTTAAATATACCCGAACTTTTACTGTAAGTATGATACTACGAAAATTAACTCCGCTGCGTTTCGTTTTAGAGTACGATATTTGGGGCATTTTTGTGGCGTTTTGATTTCTTGCTGCAAGTGCAATTTTAAAGAAACAACACTCCCTGTCTTCCTGAATGTGCAGAAAGCTCCCTCCTTCTTAAATATACCCGAAATTTTACTGTAAGTAAGATACTACGAAAATTAGCTATACTGGGTTTCGTTCTAGAGTACGATATTTGGGGCACTTTTGTGGCGGGTAACCTTTTCTATGTTAATAATATCATGTAGGTATTAATGTATCGTATAGATATGAACTAGATATTTATACAAAGAACTGTACATATTGATATCACATGTAAAACTGATTGTTTGCTTTTATGTTTTAATTTTATGTGTAACTTTGGGAAGCACAATATTGAAATCTAATAACAAAAGGTATTACACCCCCTTGAATTCTGAGAACTAGACAATGACAAAAACTTCCAGTTTTTTCTTTTAAAATGCGTAAATAAAGGACTATAATCCCTTGTAAACTGGATTATAACTGTATTACTTGAGTGCTGGTTTGAAAGCTATATGGATGAAATCTCAAGAATTCAATTCAGACAAAAAATCCCGACAGATTTCATAGAAACCTGCTCATATTTTAGTTCGCTAAATAGAATTCTATTTATTATAATTTTATTATAAAATTATATGGTAAATTACGCAAACGGCAGAATCCCATTAAAAAATTCGTTAAATAGAGAATTTTGTAAAATGGAAGTTCGTTAAAAAGAAGTTCGACTGTATGTATATTTTTATACCATATACAATTATACATGCATGTCATTAAAAAGCTATTAATAAATATTTAATCCTGAGAGCAATTGTAATTAGTATGTCTTTTAAAATGATAAACGGTAATGAGTATTTAATAAGTGCAAAACTTTTGGTGAGATTTGCGTCAGCCGCTAATAACTGAAGAAATAAATTTAAAAGAAGTGGAATCACATTAATTTCTAACGTTGCATATTGTTGCAAAACGGTCTCCGAAATTCATATACAGTCGAACTTCTTTTTAACGAACTTCCGTTTTACGAAATTCTCTATTTAAAGAATTTTTTAATGGGATTCAGTCGTTTGTCTAATTTACCATATAATTTATGTCCTATTTTACGAAATAAAATTCTATTTAGCGAACTAAAATATGAGCAGGTTTTTATGAAAACTGTCGGAACTTTTTATCTAAATTGAAATCTTGGAATTTCATCCATATAGCTTTCAAACCAGCACCACTAATACTGTTATAATCCAACTTACAAGGAATTATAGACCATTATTTATGCATTTTAGAAGAAGACACTGGGAGTTTTTGTCACTGTCTATTTTTCAGAATTCAAGAAGGTGTAATACCTTTTGTTATTAGATTCCAGACTTCCCAAAATAACACATAAAAATAAAACATAAAAACAAGCCATCAGTTTTACATGTGATATCATTCTGCACAGTTTTTTTTTACAAAATATGTCTGAAAGCACGCGGAAATGCTTAAGTGTTTTAAAAAAATGCAAATATTAAATGAAATTAATAATGGATGCAAAAAGAAAGATGTAGCGTTTAAACTACGGTATTCCTCCCAATAGTTTAACTAGTATTTTGAAAAACCGGGAACGTCTTGCGGTGTGTTCTAGAAAAATGGACTTTAAACGGAAACGTGCAAAAGTACACAAATTTCGACGATGCTATTTTAAAATACGCACGAGAAAAGAATTTGTCTTTGTCGGGTACATTACTACACGAAAAGGCACAACAATTCGCAGCTATGTTCGGATATGACGATTTTCAAGTAATTGCCGGTTGGCTAGAGAAATTACTGATTAAATAATGATAAGAAATTTTGTTTTTGTTTTAAAAACACCCAAATTTTATAATTTTAAATGTTTTCTGTTTTACGAAATTTCCGTTTAACGAACTTTTTTCTTGGATTTAGCGACAAAAGATTAGGTAGGACAAATAAAACAGAAAAGAGTGACCAGTAATCCATTTTTGTCGCGCTGTTATTGTTTTTATTTTTTTTAATTTTTCACGCTGTATATCATTATTAATAGAAACGCGAACAAATTATATTACCACAATATTACTACGAAGGTTACATTTATGTTTTAAATAAATTTTTTTTTGCAAAACATGATGTTTTACTAGACTTTCTCCAAGATTATTCCAAGAAAAAGGTTTAAACTTTAGGGTTTAAGGAAAATAAACACATGAGGGATTAAAAGGCACTTTAGTCCAGTGGTATATATGCTATTTCTTGCACGTCCTAAAGGACTTAATTGCAAGAATTAACGGGATTTCCGAAAATTTCACTCGGACAATTCAATGTTCAACTGCAGATGAAGTCGGGAGAGGGTCATCGTAATTTGAAGCACTATTATCCGCTAGATGTAATTCAACTTTTTTATTTTGTCCATTTACACTTAAAACTATCGATATATCTACTATATAGAACTCGTTTTAGATGTCTGTACTCAGCACAATAATTCATTTGCGTGATTGCAAATCTGTAGATAAAAACACAAAGTATTAAATTCTGTTAATTGGACTTTGATCGATTGGATATCTAGTCAATAAATTGTATCAACGTAAAACAGATAATTAATAAAATTAAATATATCAAACATATATTGGCAACATATTGGGCCAATAATATATACCAGGAGTATTTGTTAAAATTTGTAGGTTGTTTGATATTTTATTCACTTCAATAAAAATTTGTAAAAATGTATTAAAGGCGAGATAATGCTAGTTTTGATAAATTTGAAATTACATAGTAATTATGTACTTACTATTATCGTATTTACACGTTCTGAAAATGAATCACAGACATATTGTTTCCACAATTTTATTCATGCTTAAACAAAACGCTAACTAAACTAGGCGGTTACAGCAATTAAAATATATGGATATTATAGTGAGTACTTACAGTATATAATGCATATAAATAACTGACACACTTACAAACAGTAAATATAAATTTTTCAACAAGAAACGATCAGCAGCAGATATCGCAACACTAAAACAGATGCATGAAGTATCAGTGGCGGTAAAATCACGAGCGTTTCTACCCTGAAATAGACGGTTGCTTGAGCGTTAGTGGGCGCGAAATTTGAAATGCGATCATTATGAATTTAGACCGAGGTATACAACAATTACGTATTGAGGTACTATTAGTATTCAGTATCTAATAAAATCGTGTGTTATGGTAACTTGTAACCATCTCTCATTTTTCTCGACGTAGTACACAGTTGTAAAACATTTTCACGTATATAAAGCACCCGCCTATGTATTGCTATTTTGATTCCTTGAATAATCAAGTAATCTTGTTTAAAGGCTGCTTATCCAGTGTCGGAACTATAAAGGTAAAATATTAACTGCACTATATGTCCAATATAAGACCAGTACAGAACAATACAATATGAATAATTTGTATATGGGACTTATGTGGAAGAAATATTGGTTACGTATATTGGGCGCCAATCTTGAACCAATATAACATCAATATTAATCATATATATATAATATTAAATATCTACTAATGAATTAATCATATAGTGCGCTGAAGTATAAGCCAAATATAGGATCAATATAGAGGAAAACATGTTTTTTAAACTTATTATTTATATATTGGACCTTTGTAGGAGCAATATTGGCTGCATACGTTGGATGCCAGTCCTTAACCGATGTAATACCTTGGTTGAATCTACCAAATATTGGGCCTGAATATAATATGTTACCCATATAGCACCAATATTGGGTCAATATCTTGTGCTACTGGGGTAGGTACCAGTTTGGTTCATTTTCAAGCTTAATTCTCCACCAAATGTGGATTTTTTTAAAATATAGAATTGTCATTTTTTTGGTAATGTGATAGAAAATCTTGACATTTGTTGACAATGATTTTATCCAACACCTCTAAATAAAGAGGGCTAAATCTTGACGTTTGTAAGCCATTAAAGTTGATGTTTACTCACTTGTGGTTAGAAAAACATTGTTAGCCACTTTAGAATGGTGATTGGCTGCTATTATTGGTAGCAACCAATCACCATCTTACATTGCATAATATTATTAAAATCCAGTCAGCGGGATAGAGTTTTAAATTTATTAATCGTCAAAACTACAGACTAACTATACATTGCAAATTCGATATTTAAACTGTATATGTACCTGATCCTAGCCTTATCAAATTTCTGATCGGGAAAGCTTAGATATTTGCTGGGATAAAATTAATATCTTCAAAAATGTCGTCTAGGTGTTTCTTCTTCAGCACAAATATGGACCAATATTGGCTCACCATTGGCACCGTTATTGCCAATATTGGGACAGTGTCCAAATGATAACACTGGCAAGTACTTGGGCCATTTTACATATCCAATATTGGTTGATATACTGGTATAACTCTGGTCTCATATTGGCACAATACTGGCAGTATATCGGTTGCACACCGGTGTATAGTAATGATTATTATTATATTTCTTATGTCCGGTCGGGCGATTATGACCTTTTAGCGGCCTGTTTTTTGAGCGTAAATTGCTAAATTAGAGCATCCCCGTGTACTACCCTTGTTTACGTCGTTTCCATAGTAATAAAAGTAATTATAGACCACTGCACCTACCTACTCGAAGTTTTGCACTTTTCAAATTATTTTTATTTTAAATTATATATTAACTTCAACTTAATTAGACCAGACCTAAACTAACGTATGCATTTGGCTTAATTAGTGTTTTAGAGTCCTTTATAGTCTTAGCGCCTTCGGCTTTCGCCTCAGGCGCTAACTGATTCTACGGGCTCTAAGACACTCAATTAACCCCTAAATACATAATATACTATTAGTTATATTATATTGTAAACTGAGAAATGTAGTTTGGAAAATCTATTAGTTTAAAAATTATAGATCAAGAGCGATATAACTTTTACAACCATCTTTCTCAGTGTATAATACAATATAATTAAAAAATATAATAACGATCATTAATATACACCGGTGTGCAACCTATATCCATCCATATTGTGCTAGTATGAGACCGGTTATACCAACATATTAACATTGTTAATATTGGCTAATTGCACACAGAAAATAATACCTTGATTCAACAAAACCTATGTTGTTGTACGATTTGGTTGATTTAAGAAAATTAGTGTGTTTAATAAACAAAGTTCTTGTAACAATTAATAAAATAATAATACATTATAATGTCCGCAGTCACAGTGGCGTAGCCACGGGGGGGATATGGGGGATATATCCCCCCCAAGGGTCAAAAACTGAAAAAAGTAGATGAAATATTTAACAAACTGACCAAAAACCATGGCACCTAGATTTTGTTTTGTAGTGTTTTTTGTTGAATAAAGACTGGTATTCTTAATAGTAGGGAGGCAGATGGCCAAAATGACAAATTTGGCTCACCCTGAAACCTAACTAGCAACCACCATGATAGATTTTATATTACAGTAGTACAGATGATATTTTGACCGGTGGTCACTGTGTATGAGTGGGATTCTCTTTTCTAGACGGCATTTAGGAAAATGGCGGATGCAAATATTTGATTGTTCGTAGTTTGGAAACCACTCAACCTAGAAACTTGATCTTGGTGTCAAATTATATGTTTTTGGGGTCAAGGATTTCAAAAAAGTCTTTAAATTATTTATATATACAACCCATCTCCCATTTTTCAAAATGGGGATCAATATATGGCATTAAATGAACTTTTATTTAATTATTTTTCAACTGTTACAATCATCCTCTATTAAATAAAGATAATGATATTTCTTCTGGCTCAAACATGAAAACGACAATTAAAAATGTCCTTTATGAGGCCTAACTTCCCTGTGTGATAGAATATAAATTCAAGAATTACACTGTTTCATCCTCATCATCCTGGTTTGAATATATGTTCTTACACTGCTCAAGAGAACACCCACACACTTTGAGACATGGTAGCTTGTTTACTGTACACACACAATTAGATCGAGCATAATCTGGTTTTAATTCACCATTATCATCGTACCATCCGTCATCAAGTAAATCAGGCAACAACGGCTTAGCCTCCAGTGCTTTTCTTCACACAAATGCTTGGTAATGTGCACGTTGGATATGTAGCTTCAATGAAGCATATGTAGGAGGAAGCATTTCTGGTGATTTCCTTCCAAACTGTAATTCCCGAAGTTCATTGATTGATTTTAAAGTTTCTGCATTATGTAGAGAGCGCGAGTAAATGCTGATAAAAACATCTTCAGCCGATTTGATTGCTCTATCCGATAATGTTCCAACACCTATATCTGCAAGCAATTTAGGATGTTTCAGATAAATTTCCCATGCAGTTTTCTTGCCAATACCATTTAGCTGACTGGTTGTGTCACATCCAGTTATCGAGTGAAAACCAATAACAGATTCTCGCACATCAGTTGGTATACCTGAGAATATTGTATACACAGGGATGAATATTTTCTGTGATGATGTTCCTTTGGACATCCATACTACCTCTGCGTGAATTTATTGAAACATGTTCACTAACATAACTAGCACATCTGTATCTTTGCATTGCACAACAATCCGACTGTATCCATTATTAGTTGCATCTTTTGCATGAAGCAAAATCCTCGTATCTGCTTCTTCGTGGTTTTCAAATAATGAATCTAACAGAATTCCAGATGTGGAAGTAGCCGTATCACACTGTTTATAACCACCTGCTGTCACTACAACATGGTTTCGGTTTAATTTCTTAGAGGATACATCTATCAACTGATTTGAAAGGAAGTGAGTTAGAAATTTTTTATTCTCAAGAAGATTAATAAATCCATTCCAATTCTGTGTCAAGGGAATCTTGTATATCACGTATTACAAGGGGGTGTGCTCTTGCTTTTGCGTTTGGCCCTAATTGCTGATTTAATAAAATTATTTTTGTAGCTATCAAAGACAACATCAATTCTCGAAGTGTAATCAGAGAAATTCTGCAATACTAACTTCACAAATGAGTCCGCTAGATCACCAAAAGTTGTTGCTTTACTTGGCTTTCTGAGTGCTTGTACTATGCCCATAGCATCAATGATGTAGCATGTACGCATACCAGGTTCTTCTACAGGAAGGATATCTACACCATTTTCCCCTATCAAAATTGTACCGAGCATGGCTTTATTTGTTGGAAGACGAAGACATCCGTCATATGTTGCTAGTGACAGTGGGACATCATGCAATTACTATTGAAGTAACTGTTTCAAATCAACATTTTTTTAATTGTGGTTTTCATGTTTAAGTAAGAAGAAATATCATTATCTTTGTTTAATAAAGGAGGATTGTAATTGACAAATAATTAAATATAAGTTCATTTAATGCCATATATTGGTTCACATTTTGAAAAATGGGAGATGGGTTGTATATATGAATAAGTTAAAGACTTCTTTGAATTCCTTGACCCCAAAAACATATAATTTGACACCAAAATCAAGTTTTTAGGATTAGTGGATTCCAAAGTACGAACCATAAAATATTTGCATTCGCCATTTTCCTAAATGGCGTACAGAAAAGAGTCCCACTCAAACACAGTGACCACCTGCCAAATTTTCATCTGTACTACTGTAATATAAAATTTAGCATGGTGGTTGCTAGTTAGGTTTCAGGGCGAGCCAACTTTGTAATTTTACATATTTTACTAAATGCGCCTCGCCACTATAAAATGTTTTTGTTTTTTATTCTTTAATATTTGCACTTTTGTTCCGTACAATCTATAAAAAAAACCTAAATAAACAGTTATTATAGTTATACGTTGAGAGCCAAGCCCGGGGATTTTCTTTTATTATTGTATATACCCCCCCCCCAAGGGCCAACTCTGGCTACGGCACTGCGCAGTCATATAATTAGACAATGAGAAAAATGGTTCGTAAAAGTTATGTCCGCGTCTCGTCGTCATATTAACGCATCTACAATTTTTAAAATAATAGATTTTTCGAACTATGTTTCTCAGTGCACAATATATTATAATTAAAAAATATAATAATGATCATTATTGTACACCAGTGTGTAATCAATATACAGCCAATATTGTGCCAACCAGAGACCAGATTTATACCAACATATCAACATTGGGCCCCAATCTTGGTTATGTGAAATGGTCCAAGTACTTGCCAGTGTTATCATTTCGACTCTGGTCCAATATTGGTTGCCAATATTGGTCTGTTTGTTCAACATCGGCAAATTCTATATGGGTATGTTGTCATGATCAGGATGTGCTTAATTAATTCCTCCACAATCATTATTTTAAGATAACATTTTTAAATAATGAACGAACAACTCCACCTACAGCTCGCAGAAGAATAGTAAACTTTATTCTCAATTTCTCAAAATCAAAAGCGAGAATAACAGTGCACATACACGATGCACTCACGGCTTTGTTGTGCAATTTGGATACAAGTGCTGTTAAAGAGCAGCTATCATCTACTATCACAGCTCCCTAGTGTGTACGTAACCTTAAGTTCTACAATCTAATACATCACCCATTTTACGAAAAAATCTAAAACGTTGTGTGTGAGTAAAACTTTGCAATTTATTTCTCCTTTAATTTGTTTGGGCCACCTAAAGAATAATTTTCCATATTTACTTTCAAACCATCATTTTTTAAAAATCAAAAATGTTAAATTGACGACTATTATACTCACTTTTATCAAAACACCTTTTGTGTTCATTTGTGTATTTTGTTTTAATTAGTAAGTAAAAAAATGCCACTTTTTATTCCTGCAATGCAAAATTCGAAATATAAAGAAGAATTTAAAGTGCTCTAAGCAGTATGAATAATTTTTTTATATAAAATGCGTTCACAAAATAAACTGAAATTTAGAGTATTTACATATCTTGCAGTAAGCAGTACAAAGGCATTTTTTAATTCTTAGTAAAAAATAGGGTTGTTTCTTTAATTTTGTACTTATTGATAAAGGAATTCATATATTTGCATCGATAATTTTGATTTTATATTTCGTAATATAAATTAAGATAATAAAAAAAAGCTCTATTAGTTAGTCTAGTTCATTTTGTGAACATGTCCCCATCCGTACATAGTCGATTTCCTGGAGATGAATAAAGAGCAATACCTCGGAATTCGCCTTTTGCATGGGCACCGATTTTGATGATTTTTTTTGTAGGTAATCGACTATATCTCAAAGTCTAAATGTTAGATTTGTCCGCTAATGCCCTGTTTAATTGTTATTAACAAACTATTACTTTTTCCATAAGGGGCTAATTAATAACTAAATAATTTCATCAAATTTTTATTGTAATTGAATAAAGTTGGGTACTTATAGATTTTTAGGGTCGTAGATTACGAATCCGGGGTTCAAATTGGTCCAAAGTGCAAAATGGCGGCTACAAAAAGGCCGCCGGTGTCAAAACTTTAATATTTGAAATTTCGAATAAAAAATCGTACCAGGGGGTTTTTAAAGTCGCAAATTGTGATGTTAAGCTAAAAAATGACCCAGATGCAAAATGGCCACCGAAACTAAATATGATTAAAATTCAAAATGTTTAATCTCCCCTACATGTTTGTTTAAGATGGAGTAATATAGTAGTTAATACAATTTTAAGATTGTTGCAACTATTAGTTATTATTTATTTAAAATTCAAATTGGTGGAATGGAATTTAGTTTGAATAGTGTTAAATTAAATTAATACTCCATAATTTAACTAGATTCCGTTTAAGTCTGAAACTTTATTTATCGCCAGATTTAAATAAAGAATATTGTATTAATTATTATTTACTTGTGTTTCTTGTAATGCACTGTTAGTTTCTTCATCTACTTCTGGCAACGACAAAATCGGTTGTACATTTAAGCAGCCGTACATTTTAATTTTTGGATTTTTTTTAATGATGGGAAAAATCTGTAGCATGTCCGTAATGCTATTTTCTTTTTGTAACTTTTCTATTTCTAAATTAATTTTAATAATTCCAATGGTAATTAATGGATATGGCAAAAACTATCAACATATATAAAAAAATTATTAATAATTCTATAACGAATTTACTGCTGGAAAATGTGCCTGTCCGTAACATGGGGTGGGTGACATGGTTGGTTGGTATTACGAATGCAACTTTATTTGAATGTGCACTAATCTTTTTGTTAATTATATCAATGTTGCTTATTTTCTTTTGCTTACTCCTATTATCTATGTAAACTTTTCTTAATTTCTAAACGTTTTTTAAATTCAGAATGAATATCATTACCATCAAATTAATGTATACAATATATGTATTTACATATACAATAATGTAAAAGTAATACTTATCGTCTGTAGTAACTAGCAAGGTTTCATTACTCTCATAATTTATTATTGATAAAATGTAATAGTTTGTTATAGAAAAACACAGATTATTAAATTAAAAAAGCAGATTTATTAAGTTTATGAATCTCGCTATATTAGTAAATTCAAAACACATACATACATACATAATTTTCATATAATAAGATTCAAATTACACTCAATAGCAACTTAATAATAACAATCTTTTTTATTATGAAATATATTTATTTTGATAATTATTGGAAATTATATAAAAATAAATAAAATTAAAAAAGACATTAATTACCAAACTTATTCTAGTAATTTTCAATTTTACAGTAAAACTTGGTTCTGATTAAATAAACTATAGTTGAAAATAATTTACTATTAAAAAACATGCAAATGTGATATATAAGCTTAATATTAATTTTTAAATAAAAAAATAATACTGATTGCTATTTACCAGTCTATTCATTTAGATAAATTATTAATAAAATATTTTAGCCTACCTACGCGTGTTTACCTAAAATTAACGATTCGTCTATCTTGCTTTTTAAAAGTAAAAACACTTGTTCTAAAATCCATCGTTTACCGTATGGTATATAGGATTCTGTTGATGGCTCATGAACCAAACAGCATAAATCTTCAAATTTATCTAAGAATTCGAAAACTTCTCCTGGAGCATAAGCAATACTCTCAGAATCTGGGACATTTTCAAATAAATGTTCTTTGAAAATATTTAACACGCCGCGAATACAAAAAGCTGGAGTTTTGAAGTCAATATAGGTTCTAGTGTTGATACCACCAGGTTGCACCAATAAAACGGTATGCGCACCTGCCATCATGAAGTTGGTTCTATAGTCTCTCAAACTCAATAGATGCACAGTTTTAATGAGATGAAATATTCGAATCTCGACACTCCTGTTCACTATCCGTGATTATTAACACTAACCTTTTTTATGAAATAGTAAATGGTAGTTTTATAAGATTTAAAAACAGTTATTTAAAAACTCTTGAAATTCGCACTTCGTACTTCTCAGACAGTCGACAATAGATAAATAGTTATTAAACTACGTGGGGTTCAAATATTTATATATAAAGCTTCCAGAGAAAGTAATTACCTATAAACCCTTTAAGGAATGTGTTAAAGCTTCAGCAAATTATAAAGCGATTAGTATTAGCATTGCAAAAATGCCATTAACATTGTGGATACTTACATAGATTAAGGATAAATGTGAAAACCCATTAAAACCAGTTATACCATAATCGTAATTAGTTCTTATTATATTGAGAAATTTAACACCTGATAAAGGTTTCAATTTATCTGTATGCTTGTGTAGCTATTCAATATTTTCTTCTAATTCTTTTCAAATAAATACAAAAAAAATCCAGAAAGGCATATTAACTTCTTTCATTTCTTCGTTCTCCATGAAGTCTTGTGTTTCTAAGAATTGAATAGCTTTCCAATTTTCTTTCAGCTTATTTTATTTTCCGTAAAACACCACAAACAACTCATACCAAAAAACTGGTAAAAGTCTTCGTTGCTAGTGATGCTCACGAGACTTTTGTTAACTCTCGTCTCGTCTCGTCTCGCACAAAATAAAACGAATATCGTCTCACACCAAAAAATCTTGTCTCGTCTCGAATCTCGCGCGAGAAATTTTGCGAGTCTCGCATTTCTTCTTTGAAAGATATATCAGAATATAAACAAAAAATCAAAAAGAAATGTAATACCTAATTAATAATTAAATAAAGTCTAAATTATTGTGTTTATTTATAAAAGATAGATCTTTTAAACATTTTATACTACCTTCTTCACAGTTTGTTGATATAAAGTCTTGATAGTTATTGCAGAACTCCTAGTTGAAACTTCACTCTCATTTTCATATTCAGGAGTAAATAATTTGTCACTTCCACTATAATAATCACCACAAGATGTTGAAGTTTTCTCTTGTTCTTGAATGTTTTTGCGTTTTGTTTTGAAAAATTATGACTCATTTTAATCAAGCGTAATTTTAATATTCACCTATTACCTATATTAAACTCAAAATTTATAATATGTTTTAAATCTAAGAAACTACTACTAACCTTAATATTTCGAAATCAGAGCAAAACTAATTTTAAAGCCATTAGACTTAAAAAACTGCCAGTATTTAAGTATGCGTCTTAAAAATCAAATGTTTACCGTGAGTGAACAACAAAACGGTAATGTCTAAAGACAAAACTTTATATTACAAACTTTTTGTTCTGAATTTTGACTGAAGTCCCAAGTTAAAAGTTTGTTCTTGAAAGAGAAACCTTATATAGGAATCGAAATTACTTTTGTGTACAGGATATGACGTTTAAAAATAACTTTCTTTTACTTCCTCTTGTGTGGTTTGTTTATTTTAGATCCGTGCACTGGAGGACTGTAAAACATCTTTGGGATATTCGTCAAGTCGGCGGCAAATATCTATGTGGTGTAGGGCATTGAGTCGAGGATTCATTAGGTCCCCTTTGGACTTAACACTCAACACTCTTAAAATATCCAGCAAATCCTCGGCTGACGTATGCAGAACGTCTATCTGAGACGTTTTAAGAACATCCAAGTTTATGACGATTTAACTTCCCATGGACATCCATAGGACGTCCGACCCATTATAATCAAAAGTCTATTACGTCTGTTGGACGTATAATGGAGGCTTTTAAAACGTCCGCCCGGGACATTTTAAAAACGTCGCAAGTTCGTGACATTTGGACTTCCAGTGGACGTCCATGTAACGTCCCACGTTGTATAAATCGAACGTCTATTACCACCCTTGGACGTTTTTAAAACGTTCGTCAATTTCTTGGAAGACGTACGCAAAACGTCCGTCTGGAAAGTTTTAATAATGTCCAACTTTGTGACATTTGGACTTCCCATGGACGTTCATATAACGTCTCACGGACTATAAACGATCGTCCGTTGGACGTTCATTAAGTCCTCCGAGGACATACAAAGACGTACGCAAAACGTCCGCCCGGGACATTTTAAGAACGTCGCAAGTTCATGACATTTGGACTTCTCGTGGACGTCCATATAACGTCCCACGTAGTATAAATCGAACGTTTATTACGTCCCTTGGACATAATATAGACGTTTTTAAAACGTTCGTCAAGTTCTTGGAAGACGTACGCAAAACGTCCGTCTGGAACGTTTTAATAATGTCCAACTTTGTGACATTTGGGCTTCCCATGGACGTTCATATAACGTCCCACGGACTATATCCGATCGTCCGTTGGACGTTCATTAAGTCCGCCGAGGACATTGCTCAAACGTCCATCGGACGTCGGTGTGCTATTAGGGAAAGCTCACTGTCATTCTAAATCTAAATTGTAAAAAAAGCTCTTACGATTTAACGGCAATTATTCGTAATTTTAAAGATATGATGAAATTTAATAAAAATAATTTTATTGTTTTGTAATTAGCCAATATCACCGCTTATATATTTTGCTAGCCAACGTGGGGAAAAAAGTTCAAATTTCTCTTTTTATGCGATTTTATCGCAATATATTCGCGTGCTTAGATTTTTATGTGCTAAGTTGTTTAGCAACCAGTTTTGCGTAAAATATTCATAAATGATTAATTTATTATACTTTTTTGTACTTTGCGTTTATATCAAGACTCATTCAGAACCGAAAGTAGTGCTGAACTAGCTCATTTGAGTTTCGAATTAGAACTAGTGTAATTTATTTTTTTCGAGGTTGTCAGTCATGAACCATGACAAATGAAATGTCATTGAAATCATTGTTAAATTAAAATTTGAATTTTCAAATGTCAAAATTTGACATTTATCGATTGTTGGTACCAACCACGATAAAATTCCCCAAATTTTAAAAGTGCGAATTTTTATTTTAAAACGGATAAAATTAGTAAAAAAGAGGTGCAAAGTACAAAAAATAGTATAAAGAACTCGTTTTATAAGACATTTATTGCACTCATGCTTTAAAAAACTCCCGCTACGCGGTGATTTTTTAAACTAGCATTCGTGCAATAAATCATATCGTATAAAACTTGTTCTTTAATATACTATTTTTGACATTAGCGTGCAATAAAAATTTTATAACACTAGCGCAATAATCGTTAACTTTTTACAGTTAGACAAAATTATTTTTGTCTATTTCGCGTATACAAAGATTACTTTGTGACACTGTTTTTGCGAAAAACAGTTACACAAAGTGCTACTTTGTGCAACTGAAAGTAGTGATTTTTTTATTTGTAAGGCTGGCAGTAGTAAGTAAATTTTGCTGCCAGCCTACTCTGTCATGTCATTCTGTCAACGAAGTCCAGTGTCAGACGTAAATGCGTAATAAGCAATAACACAGCTATATTCTGATTTCAAGATCAAAATTAGATTAAAAAGCCAAAACGTATATCGCTTGTCGATATTGAGGTAAGTTTAATTGAGTTGAATGATGTACACCTCCATTTCATCAAATATTTTTTTCAGTTTTTACCTACTAATGGGAACATAACCAAGGTGTTAGGAAGAATATAAAAAGGAAAGGAATAATGCTCGACAACCAACCCGCGGAAGTATTTTGGGGGCACATTATCCAAAAGAAAAGCACTTTCCCGTGATAGGTACTAATAAGTATTCATTAACTGGCGCCGTTTTGAAAATTTGAATGTTATGATGCTCAGAAATAACAGCGAGAATAATAAAACATATTTCATTTTAAGAAGCTTTGAATTAAAACAAAGCGCGGTTAATAGCGGATTTCCTACGAAGATGCGCTGAAAAGCTTGTTGGTTTTCCGGATCAAGTTGATGGTCGTGAATCCCGTGTCCGTCCCTACTCAAATTTCATTTTCATTGTTTAGATTTAGAGGTTAGGTTAGTTATTTTCTATTGTTGTATGTTAAGCAGTTTTGATGTATTAAAATGTTTATTGTAATAGAAACAGTAAAACCTTGATTGAGTACATGATTGTCTTATCAAAATAATTATTTATAATAAAAATACATTTTTATCTTATATCAGAAGAAACAACTAAGCTGTCACCTTTTTTTAAACTTGAATTTTTCCCTGCATACGTGATTTTTTCAAAATGACAGTGGATGTCATTGTATGCGTTATCAGTTATTACCAACATTACCACATCAAAAATACCCGCGTGTACATTTTCCCATTTCTTTAAAGTAAATTGTAAATTAAGGCGAAATAGACAAAGTAGTATGTAAAACACGTGTTACAATTCCTTTTTGTAATACTCGTATAAAGCTTAACTCGCCGCTTCGCGGCTCGTTAAGCAAACTTATACTCGTATTACAAACATCGTCATTGTATCACTAGTTGTACAATATACTATTATCTACGATCATACAAAAAGTGACTACTTTTTACACCGATTTTCGTATAAAAAGTTTACTTTTACGTTACGTTTACTAAAGCTAGTGTTATAAAATTTTTATAAAATTAGATATTTAAGATACAAGTGTAAAAAGCCATTCTTTATTGCACGAACGGCTAACACACGAGCAAGGTACGAGCGAGTGCCTTAACGAATGTGAGTGCAATAAAGAGACTTTTGACTTTTTACACGTGTATCTTACAACGTTTTATCTACGATCATAACGCTTTACTAAAGTATCGATTGTATTTGATATTTTTTAAATTTGTGACTATGTCATGTACATAATTATATTAGCGTGCTTAGATTTCTATGTGCTAAGTTGTTTAGTAACCAGTTTACCATAAATCTCTTGTTGAGATTAGCGTGCAATAAAAATTTTATAACACTTGCTCAATAAACATTAACTTTTTACATGAAAATCAGTGTAAAAAGTAGTAACTTTTTGTATGAGCGTAGATTAAAGATGTATGATAAATGATTTCACGTAAAAATCAAACTCGTTGATATACACAAATTTTAAAAAATATTAACTAAAATGAATACTGTTTTAAGTATAACGTTATGATCGTAGATAAAACGTTGCAAGATATACATATAAAAAGTCTCTTTATTGCACTCCTCGCCTTTTAAAACACTCGCTCGTGTCTTAAACCGTTCGCGTAATAAAGAATGACTTTTTATAGTTTTATCTTAAATATCTATTAGAAATGTCAAGATTTTCTGTAATATTGCAAAAAATTGACATTCCTATATACATATATTTTTAAAAACAATTTCCAATGTTATGATTGGTTGAGAATTAAGCTTGAAAATGAGCAATTGAATTAGAAGATCGATTAATTTATTTTTATCAGAAGTGCTTTTCAATGGACTGATTTGCTGACCCGGTGTTACCTACGATCATCGGTTCACTTATTTGTTGTTCCAATGATCCTGATGCTTGATGATCTGTATTACCTTCCCCGTTGCCCTTCAAGCACCTAGTGTTTGAAGTGTATTTAATGATCTGGGGGAAATAATATCAGCTGGTTGCGGATGTTAGAAAAATTTATATTTCTTGTAAAAAACCTTTACTGTATTTTTTCGCTTCGTTTATTTACGTTAACATTATTGATCATTGCGATTTGACCCTCACCAATGCAAAAGTTGTTTGTTATGTTTGCACTTACGGGTTAGCTTTTGTGATTTGTCAGAATTGTGATCCAAAGTTGTTCCATTGGAAAATATTATTTTTTTTATGAACTGATCTTAAGCTGATATGATTTGTAAAACTGGATCAGTAGATCAGTCCAATGGAAAGCACTCAGATACATTCTGTGGGTAAGTTCGGCATTGTAACTCTTTTTGCTCCAAAAGCTCTATTGTCATAGTTACAATAATGGATACTATGGAAACCGAGCTTTTCCGCTCTTCGAGATAAATAGATCTGAATACCGAACTTACCCCGTGATTCTACTTTCAATGAAATGTCAAATATGTCAGATTATTGTTGCATCCAACATCATTTGCAAACATTAATAGTTTTTACGTCCACGGTTACAGAAGTTTTAAAATGCATTCTAATTATAGTGACGTAATAATTCTTGACAGAGGAGCATACACAACCTGTGCGGTCAATTTACATGGAGCTACTGTTTCATCATGGAGAATAAATAACCGAGAACAATTATTCGTGAGTCGAATGGCTTTATTTGATAAAAAGAAATTAATTCGTGGTGGAATACCTATTGTGTTCCCCCGTGATGGTTACTGGGCATTTGGACCACACCATGGATTTGCACGAATTATCCCTTGGAGTGTTGAAAAGATGCCAGAACGTAATAAACACAATGATATAGAGGCAGTATTCTATTTAACTGATGATGACTATACTCGTTCTATATGGAATTTTTCTTTTAAGTTACTTTATAATATTACCTTGAAAGAAAGACAATTGGATTTAAGAATGACAGTTGAGAATACTGATAAGAAGTTTATGTTTGATTTTGAATTTTTATTTCATACATATTTTATGGTTCCTGATGTAACGAACTGTGTAATTCATGGGTTGCAAAACTGTGAGTATCATGATCGAACTAAACCAATCACGGGCAAGACCAAGCAAATCGATGAATTTACTACTTTAGATAAAGACGGACAACCAATCAATCGTACGTATTGTAACACCTTAGATGAAATTACCATTACAAATGTAATTGGAGGGAGAACTATGAAAGTTTGGAAACGTAATTTTTCGGATATTGCTATCTGGAATCCGCGGTCTGCCGATTCCAAACTGATTGAACTTTCTGGTAACGAGTACCGTAATATGCTTTGCATTGCTGTTGGCCAGGCTTGTACTCCTATTAAACTTCTTCCGGGAGAGAAATATGAAGGAAAGCAAATTTTGGAACCATTTCCTCGTATAGCTCCAGATGATATTCAAGATGATTGACTTTAAACACAATCTATCTATTCTAAATAATTAACTGCTTATGAATATATCATGCAGCATGTGATTTTAGAATTATGTAACATAAAATTTGAAAAGTTTAATTAAATAATAATCTAGATCCCAAACACTGAGCAATTTAAATTTTAAACTATAGAAGGAAAACAAGGTGTATATTATGAATGAATGTAGATATCCAGAGCTTACAATCAGAAACCACAATTTTTGATGCACGAATAGGATACATAATATAACAAATTCAAATACATATTCTATTCGTGCACCGATAATTGCGATGTTCAGAGCCAGTGGCGTAACTACTGCCCCCGTAGACCCTGCGACGCAAGGGGGGCAACCATCCGAAGGACGCTGCTTGCGTGAAACTTTATTTCATTAGAAATAGAAATGTTAAAACAAGCATTGGAAGTAAAAAACACATTAAAACAATAAAAGGGAATTATGGATATACATTGCTTAAAACAATTAGAGGATATTGGGTGTTAATAATTAAATTATTAAATAGTGATTATTATTTATCTGCTTTGACGAACACGCGACGCTTACAATAACTAGAGCTCTTTCGTCGTACTTGTAAATTGTAATGAAATTTGAAACTTGTTTAAAAACTTCAAAATAATGACTTGTTGGATCAGCGACAACAGATTGAAAATCTTTGGAGAAATGTATGGCTGTTCTCCAGTTTAGGTCCGCCACCCGCACATGCTGTATACCATTCGATACGTCTAATCGAGCTGGACAATAGTGAAATTGAGGGCACACTACTTTTCGCGATAATCGCCAAAGACTTTTTTGGAATGGAAGCCATAGCCTTTCATGTTAATTCCCTCACCCTACCTGATAATGCATGTTTTGATGCCATGCGACCTAACCTAACCGCACTTAATCTAATCTAAGCTAACCAAAAACACGTATGAATCGATGAATAACGAAAACCTAAATTAAACCTATGTTAGGTTAGGTTAGGACACTATTGTTGAGCTCGATGAGATGCATTGAATAGCATATGCGGATAGCAGACCAGAATCTAAACTTTTATCAAATGTATTAAGAGGGTTTATAGGGAAAACAGTAAAAACAGTTTAATTGCCCAATTCGTCTGTTAAAGTCCGGGAAAACTGTAATTGGTATTAAATCTCATTAATCATATAAAACAAATTCGTTAAAGAGATACAAGCAAATGAAAAGGCAATGCATTATTATTAGCTATTGCATACTTTATTTTTACAAAAGTTGCCTACCTATAATTGTATGTATGAGGGGCACAGACAGACAAGTCTCGCATGGGCGCGCAATATTTTGTAGTTATGCCACTGTCCAGAGCCGGATTTATCTGCACAAAAAATACGTTTTTTCCTATTTACAGTAACAAACAAATTTTATTATTACCATTAACATTTTCAAGTTGGTATTCAACTTTTTTGCTTAAAAATTTAAATTTGAAACGTTTGAACGAAATGATGACATGGTGGGAAAAAATAAATACAAGAAAACGTGAAAATACCATTTAAATAATATAGGAACAATCAAGTTACTGAAGGCATATTTTTTTCGCAGCGACAAATGTATTATATTTCAACATATTTTCGATATCAGATGGGTACTCTAGTTAAGATATGGTGGGGGAAAAATAAATACATAACGATTAAAACCAATTAAAACGTAAAAATACCATTTAAATAACATGGGAAAAATCAAGTTACTGGAGGCACGCTAAAATGCAACATAATACTAGTATATTACATGTTGAGTCGGACATCTTTACAAGGCAAGCGATAACACTAATATTAAATAAAAATATATTTTTAGCGTTAAATACATTTATAAAAACCTAAATTTAAATCGGATAAAGTATTTGTAAATAAAAGTTGACCAAGACTTCACCGACGAGTTTTACAGACATGTAAAGGAAAATGTCAACCACTGTGCTATAGCAATAGCTTACTTTCCAAGGTTTTTATTATGATAGAAATGTTTATATTGCAATATGATTGTGAATAAAAATCTTTGCTCAGCAACAAACTTAATATTTTCCAACATTTTCAATATCAGATAGGTACTCCCTTAAAAACAAACTTTGGGAACTAACGGACACCTTAATACATATCCGCTTATTTTGATCATTTTTTTGTGCATATAAATCCGTGTCTTGCTGATTACATCCATAGCCTCTTTAAGAAATCAATTACACAATAAATGATAGAACTATTGAGTAATTGGGCTTCGAATCAAAAACACTGTTGCAGAGATTTAGAGTACGATTCATGGCAACCAGACTTAAGCATTGAAATGATGAGTGGAAAAATAAAACAATGGCTTTTTAAACTGATAGCCAAATAACTTAATGATAACATAATTAGTTGACTATAAGAACATTATAAGTGAAATTAACGGTATGCCTATTATGCTTTCAATCTACATTGAATGGAAGAACGATATAATTCCAGGAATTGTATTGTTCTACCAGCCACAATCTGAGCTATGTCCACCATTATAAGACATCCGAGTAGCAGAATAGTTTTTGATTTATAATTTTTCATCTTAAGTCAGTTATTAGTTATATAAATGCTTTTCTTGGCTCTTAGGACAGTGCATGAACGTGTCGATTGACGGGTGGTCAATTGTCCATAACGAACTAGTAATATGTGCAACAATAACAACTGAAGGTGGATGAGTGTTTCGCTATGAAACTATTCATACCTCAGGAAAACCCCATACACTAAAAATAAAAAGTTATAACCCATGGTTGTAATGCGCATATTTTGAACTTGCTCTGTAAAGATTTAGAAATCAAAAACATTAAAAAACATGCAGTCCAAACAGTCAAGCATTTTCGTAATAATCATCAGGCTAGAGCAAAAATCAAACAAGCAAGGGGCAAGACATTAGTACTTCCAAGTGATGTTCGATGGAATATTGTTGCTGATTGCTTGGAGATGTATGTTATTTAATGGGACAATAATGAAAATCTGCGAGGAAAACGAGAAAGACATTGATGCTACAATCTTCCATAAGGTTTGCAACATTAAGTCTTGAACGTAGTGCAGAATATTTAAAAATTTTAAAACCCAGATCGCTTGCTCCTGATAATTTGCAGAGAAAAGATGCTTCTCTTTCAGATGCTGTAGAGCATTTACAAAATATCTTCGAGGATGAGCTAGAGTTATCACTACAACAAAATCAAGAATTTCAACGGCGATATGAGTTGGCATTATCACCATACTATGCTGGATCCATCTAAGTAAAAACACAAGTTAACAGCCG
Source organism: Agrypnus murinus (assembly GCA_929113105.1). NCBI lineage: Eukaryota > Metazoa > Arthropoda > Insecta > Coleoptera > Elateridae > Agrypnus > Agrypnus murinus. The sequence goes on along the minus strand of OV816028.1, from coordinate 102,427,168 downwards.
ATGAAAAGACCTGGCTCTTGAAACCATTAATGAGATGTATGGAAACACTGGATTGCTACCATTAGCAATAAAATTTAATGCCCGTTCCAATCTCATTAAAGACATAATGTTCTCAGAAAAAATAACAAACGTAAGTAGAATTCAGTGGTGGCTATCACAAAAAGAAGAGCCGGAAATCGAGAAACAACCAAGAGTATTAAAACAATTTCCGTGTGCAGTTGCTTCCTCAGCATCAGTAGAACGAGTTTTAGTACTTTTGGACTTGTGCACTCCAACTTAAGAAACAAATAACCAGAGCTGATAAATTCAACTGAATGAAACCCTATTGAAATTACACAACCGGAACTGATCCTAGCTTCCAATTTTATTTGTTGTAGAATTGAACTCTGTGGAAAATATTGAACTGGAACCGAGCCTTATAGTATAGCCATATTATATTATGTGACGAGAGATGTGCGAATATTAAGGGCTCAAATACGTTTCTGTCAACAATACCAGGCAGCAGTAACATATAATAAAATGCTAGGTTTAGTGTATTTCAAAATAAACTTTTTTTTCCCAACAATTTCCTTATGGTAAAACTTTAAGAGCTTTGAATTTTTCGATTAATTTAAAAAAACTTATCGCATAGTCAACACAGTGTTAAATTTTTTAGTTACTGTGTAAGAAGTTTGAGAAAATTAATCAAGAAAATTCAGTGCCAATGGTATTAATTAAATTATTTCAAGAATGCAATGTCACGCATTTAAAACTAGTTTTTGTTTAATAAAAGGGCAATTAGATTTACACTAGCCGACTTTGTTTATTTATTGCCTTTACTAGAATGTTGTTGCTACTTTATAAACGGACAGCCAGCAACGTATTTCGAGTTGTCATTTCAACAGTCGTGAAAAGTTGGGTACTAAATCTTATGTACCTGCTGAAAACTAAAAGTCGATTCTGGCAGCCCCCTGCAGCCGGGATACTACCCCAAAATTACTAAGAGGGTGAGAAATAAGATTCAATTTATTTAAAGTAACAGTCATGAAATTTCAGGAGGTTACTTTCGATAGTATTCTTTATTTATAAAAAATATTGCCAGAACATTTCCTCCCCTTCTAAATGTTGCCAAATGCTGTAAATGTTGATTTAAAAAAGTGACATTTGTGTTATTTTAAAAGGCTTGAATTTTGACACAATAAAGTAGGTATATGTAGGTTTACATGTTAGTGCGAGCGAGACAGTTTTATAGCGGCCTGCGGGTTAGAGAGAGAATCTTATTTTTCACCCTCTTAGTAATGTTGGGGTGGTATAACCCGGCCGCAGGGGGCTGCTAGAATTGACTTTTAGTGTTCAGCAGGTGTATAAGATTTAGTACCCAAATTTTCACGACTGTTGAAATGACAACTCGAAATACGTTGCTGGCTCTTGGTCTATTATCTTGAAACTTTATATAAATTTAATCAAATGGTGCATCTTGATTGGATGAATTATACGAGCAAAAGAAGTTTTTAAGAGACAATTCAACTCGAAAATTTTTAACCAATTACAGAATTTTTCAAATTGATGAAATTAGTTTATAGTGAAATTTTTGTCAAAATAAATAAAAATTTGCTCGATGGGTTGTCAAGCCGAATTCAACTTGCGGTCTAATTTTTTTTCATTTGTCATTTAAGACATTCGTAGCTTTTGTTTATGGAAAATTACAATCGTCTCCTTCATCAACTCGTGTAATTTTCGTTGCAAAAGCTACTCATTTCTGATATGACAAATTTTGTCGGAAAGAATTAACCACTTCTTAAATTATATATGAAAATACATATTTCTAACTGATATACTTTTATTTTTATCGGATGATACATAATAAAAGGTACCCATTTTTAGGGATAATTTCATTGGAAGTTAAATATTTTTTTTCTCAGAATATATATCTCATATATATATTTTTGTAGGGGTTAGAAAGAAGCCTTACGGTTGTTATCCTATTAATTTTCGGACAAAAGTGTTTTATTTAAGATTTATATTAAAAAATAGTGAACTATGCGTTCTTGTTTATTAATGGAGATAGCGTCAAATTTTTTTCGTTAAATTAACACTTTTCGTATGTAGATATTATTTTCTTTAAAAAAAATGTTCCGAATTTTAACAACAAAAGTGCAATAACAAAAGAACCGTTTTTTATCGAAATCGCTTGTCATCAAAAATCTTTTTGTTTCCGCATTTTTATTATTAAGATTAGGAACATTTTCAGTGGTAAATGACGTTTGGCATTTCAAAAACAAATATGAAAATAAATCGTACAACTGAAATCCAACTAAACCAATTAACCAAAAGAAAAGCGTTTAAGATTTGGTTGCAACAGACAAAATTGCGACAAGCTAAATGCCGCAGCAATTATAGTATCGTTGTCTTTCTTCTTCCATTTTACACTTTAAAAGTAAGCTGTGCCTTATCATATTTAAACTATCAAAGTGTAAAACTACATTTACAAATGATTCGTGAAGAATAATGCACGTTTTCTTCACTTACTCCATTTTCAAAAGCATTTTCCTTGCAGCAAATGCATCCCCTTACAGTTGACATAAGCATACAATTATTGCATTTGCACCAATTTAGATTGTTTAATCTTGTAATATTCGACTGATTTTCATCTTCTCTTTTTTTGTATTCCTTTATTTGCCTTAATTGAGCCTGTGTATATTTTGGTTCAACCCTAAATGCCATTGTTAAAGAAATATGATTAACGCGAAGAGCGCCTGCATCTAAAATGCATGTAATACTATCGAGGTTTCACGGCTCCGTGTCGGTGTGACGTCACGAACGAACTCTGACAAACTTCTAGCGGCTCTATCTAGGTTATTAGTTATCTTAAAAATGTGCAGTTTTCACCGTTGTTCTTGATTTTTTTATTCTAGAATTTATTTTTTTGCACTACACCCTCTTTAACAACTTTTATGCAGACGAAATTAAACCTTTTCCCCTCCAGTCAACTCGTAAGATGATTAATACCTCAACAACTATAATATATACTAGAATGTTGTAAAATCAATAGATTTAAGCAGAAAGTTTTTAAATTATCTCAAAATGACTATGCTGGAGTTAATTGTTCTTCGACTCACCAATTCAATTGCAACATATGGCATAACAATCAAAACATTAAATAAAGAATGACAAATTTATTCATAAGAACAGTTATATAAAATAAAAGATATTTAGTTTATTCGTTTTCTTCCTCATCTTCATCTTCCTGGCTGTTGATCTGGAAGTAACGCAATTCATAACTGTCTTTTCCTGATGCTACTACTCGCAACCAATCACGAAGATTGTTCTTCTTCAAATATTTTTTAGTGAGATATTTCAAATATCTCTTAGAGAATGGAATATCTGCGCTAACAACAACTTTCATCTTTTCACGACCCAATGTGACAGCATGGCCTAAATTGTTCGTCTTTCCATTAAGTTTAATGTGTTCTAATAAATACTTTTCCTAGTAAAAAAAAAGAGGAAATTAGTATAAAAAATTTATAAGAAATGCTTTAATACACATACAAAGTTTGAAACATCCAAAATGTTATCTTCAACAGGGTGTGTGCAGTCGAGTACAAATTTTCTTGTTTCCTTCTTTTTGGATTTCTTAATTCCCTTACCACGAATATGTTGTTTCCTGGCTTGGGGTTTTCCTGCTGCTTTTGCTGCAGCTGGGGCAGCGGGTTTTGCCTGGAATCCACAACATGATTAGTTGTGTTTCAACCAGACAAAATTTTCATTGTACAAGTTGGACACATCTTTAAAGGAAATTTCGTTTATAAAAACTATAACAGAAAAAGTTAAAACGTCTACAAAACCAACATAAAACTTTAAATTCTTCTACTAGTCTGTTAAAATAGATCTTTAGCTAAAATTGTAATTTATAGGTTAGGAATTTTAAAATGTGAATTTTTTCCAAGTGATTTTACTCAAACATACACAAAAAACTCACTTCAGTTTTTTACATAACGAAATTACAGTAGATCTCATTAATAATTCCTTTAATCTTTGAAATTGCTAGTGAAATAAACTGATTGACGCCTAGTAAAATCCAGAAATTTTCTGAACATCCTGCAACTATTTTTGACAATCTTTATGAAATATAACACTGCATTCAAAGTTTTATGACAAACAATTAATATTAATGTATCAAAAAGTTTAATTACTTACCGTAGCTGTTACCATTATTAATAATTTTACAAACTACTTTGCACTGCGAAACGTGCAACCTTGTCTATTGACAAAAAACGAAAGGTAGTCGCGAGCTTGCCAACGTGAAATTCTATGTAGGGATATAACCAAAGTTGCCAACAGCGCTATCTTATTGTGTATAATGTGTTTTATATTTATTGGAAAACTAAGGTAGAAGTCAGTTGTAATAGTTGTATAGTATCCATTTCTTTTGTTAGTAAAAGTATTATTAGAGTTTACTGTCTCCAGCCTTTACTTTGTTGAACTCCATAATCATGAAATATAATATAAATACAAAGATTAATTAAAGTTTCACAAATATAATAAATAAAAAGTATTATTATCATATTATTATTCAAAAGATAAATATTTGAATTTGTAGTTGAAACTCTTATAAAGCTTTACATTACGCATTTACGAAAATTAAATTGAATTGATCAGATTACTATGTCTGTCATTGTTATTGTCGTTATTGATATTCAAAAGATAGAAATAGTGATCTGACCGAGTTGATTCAATTGGCATTATAGTCCAGCTTTGTAAAGTGTAAAATTATTGCGCCGCCGATCTTCTTAGCATTAACACTAACACTAGTACAGCAGATAATCACGATAAGATGAGTAGCTATCGCCCCAGGTTCGATTCCAGAGATGTCAGATAACTTCTCCTTTTTATATATTTTTACAAAACAAGATTAAAAATAACAGTTTTTATTTTTGACAATATTCATTTTGCACATAACTTTAATTCTAATCTACACTATTACCAGTCACATAAGGAATAAATAAAAAACCTATGACTTACGGTTATTCAGTGGCGTAGCAAGGGGGGCGGACCGCCCCGTGTCCCCGCCTCAGGGGGGCCCTACAAGATTTTTAATTTTACATATTTTTTGTAAATATTTTAAGGATGTTTAGGAGGTATGTCAAAATGCTACGAAACGAACAAAAATTTAGTATAATTTTCCTCATTTAATGCTAAAACTACAGTGAAATTTTCAATCCGATCGACTAAGACGTTTAAAAGTTATTGCAATTTAAAGTAACTGTAATTTCACATGTGATCTTATGGAGATTCGCTCACATAATAGAATAAAGTCATTTCAATTACAGGAAAAAAAGCTACCAAGTGTCCCAAATTTTGAAATTACGTAACTTGAACTCCATAGAACCTATTTTGCATAGTTTTATAAGCATTCACTAAACGGTTCTTGAGAAAAGAATTATAAACAAACCGAAGATCTGGTTTTTACTCGATAAATTAATTGGTGTGTAAGAAAATGCGGCAACACTGTACTCAGCGGAGAGCTATAGTTTTCGTCGAGCGTAGTGGCGTGCTGTTAAAAAGGGGCTTGTACATTCCAGACAGATCCAATATCCACTATGAGCATATTATGAGCTTCAATCCTGAAATAGCAGTAATGTAAACTACAAATGATGCCTATAAAGTCGTAATTTGCGTTAGTAGTTATAATTACTGCAAATGTAAATAAAATAAAATCCTAACTACATATCCACACATTATTTGTCCTAAACTACTATGGTAGCACGAAGCCGGTATTTAGTTATTTCCTACAGCTAATTGCTACCTTTTTGGTTTTTGTAAACATAATTTAGTTAAGACTATAATAAAGTAAAACAAGGATAATAGTAAGTTCTACTACCTATTTGGTAGTTAGGTAGTAGAAGGTAGCTCCTGCTTGTTATGGCCCTTAACAATAATTACAATAGTTTAGTACAAGTTTAATTACAATAAACTTGTGTTAAATTAAATAGGTTTATGAGTGACCTGCTTCAAAAAAAAATCATTGGTGCCCATTCCTTGAGTTTTGGAAATTGTATAAATGTATGAATTAATGAGTCAGCAAAATCTGTAAAGTTGAGAAATTGGCCCCTATTTACCTGTTGTTAGGAGTTAATAAATATTATAATATTTAAAGCTAAGATAGTTGCAGCTACAGCTTTCTGAGTTCTTCGATGAAAGCAATTTGTCCTTTTTGTTGTTGTAGTAAGGTGGTTCAGAATCTACTGAAGTACTTAGTTTTAGGCTTAATCTAATCTGGTATCAGAAAATTTTTGTTTAAAAATTTTATACCCTGAACCGCTGCCGAATCCCTATTTACATGACTTTTATTAAGACTTTTCGAGCAATTTTCTACACCAAAAGAATCAAGAATGTAAGTAATAATATTTGATACTTTGTTGAAGTGTTCGCTAAAGCTCCACTCTTCGAAAAGGTCATTGTTATTCAGTTTTGATGGAATGCCTGAAATATTCTATGAAGATCAGAATTGCAAATATTTGCAGTTATAAATTAGCAATTTGGATAGAATAATAGTCAATTTAGTATTTACAACAAAAATCTCATATACGGTTTTACCTTTTTTGAGATATCTTTTGCTCAAGTTGACGAGACATTCTTGTATTTGAAAAATTGTGTGGGACATTTTAAATGTGGATATCTTAATTAAAAATAAATAAAACTATACTAAAATTATTACTGTCGGCAGAATGTACCTTTAACAATATTTTTCACAAAAAATAAAATTGCAATCAAGATTAGTTTTATCACTATCGACCGATATGTGCAACTAACAACTGCACTGTAGAATATTACACATAATACATTTTATGTATACCAATGTTTTGGATAGCGTTTATTATAGTTAGGACATAATAAGAAAATTATTTATAGAAATTATCGGGATATTTAAAGTCTCCTAATGACTTCTAAATGATTATTTAGATCTAATTCGATGATTTGATTTTCGAATTTTGTCCACAGGACAACGCACTGTGCGCGGCGAGTAAACCACTAAGCACTAGGATGAGATTCGGCTACGTTCGGAGCACGAATATCGTTTCGTGCTATGTGTAAACAAACCACGCAGGCTTCAGAAAATATCTAAATAGGTCCATGGTCCATCTAGTTTAAATATGTCCATAATTGCAATCAACTGCTGACTGATGCCCAAAGATTTTTTCTCTTAATTATGTAAGAGAAAGATATACTTATGCTACCAACTTATAAAATCAACATTGTTGTCACGTTTTCTATAGTTTAAAAAACGTTGAATTATTAATATTAAACATATTTATCATTTATAATTATAAATAATAAACACTATTTTAATGTTTTAATTTATACTCAAGCATAATTAATAATTATATGTTCATAATTGATAAAGATTTAAATCAAATATGTTTTTGCCGCAAAGTTGAAATCAAGGCATATTCACTGCCAAAAGTTATTTAAAATTTTTCCATATTATTCGTTTTTTTCTATTTCATTCAACATTATTAGTAAAAATTCCTCTTTTCTTTTAAATAATATATTCGTTTTTAGCATTGTAACTATTAATTTACTTCGTAATGTGCTGTAAAACGAAGATATTCATGAATTTCTAATTTTCAGTACTTTTGACTCCGATTGTACCTCCCAACATCCTTAAAATTTACATTTTAAATGTTCATATTTTTCAATATTACTTACAACACAGGAATCCTTATTGCAAAACACTTAACAATGGTTATTACCTTTCCTGAAAAGAAGATTAAAAACTACAGGATAAAATTGTGGTTTAATCTATAAAAATATTAAAATAAATTATCATTATTGTTTTTTGTTAGCAAACACTTCGAAATTTTGACATAAGATATAAAGAACATGTACGTCATTACAAAAATAAACATCCTGAAAAATCTAATTATGCCAAACACCTTTTAGAACAAAATCACACAATGACTCTTCAAAATAATATTAAATTCCTACATTTTTGTAATAACAAACGCAAATTAGACATTTTAGAAGCATTTGAGATATACAAACATAAACTCAGGGTACCTTTAATGAATGAACAACTTGAGCTCAGTAATTCTCCGTTACTGGAAGTGTTAGATATTCTTAATTCTGATTATTATTATTTTTATCTAGTTACCTATTTTTGTATCTACCTTAGCGACGTGTTTGTTTATATATATATATATAAATTTATATATATATATAAATTTATATATATATATATATATATATATATATATATATATATATATATATATATATATATTTCGTTATTCAACTTAACAAAAATTAATTTCAACTAAAATTTATATATATATATATATATATATATATATATATAAATTTTAGTTGAAATTAATTTTTGTTATATATATATAATATATATATATATATATATATATATATATATATATATATATATATATATATATATATATATATATATATATATATATATATATATTGATGCCTGTTAAGCTGTCACCTCCGCCATACAGAGGAGACGACCTGACTTCCGGGTATTCCCGTGAATATATTGCTAAAAATTTGTTATATTTGTGATGAGGGGAACCTCTAGAATCCAAATCTCAAGAAAGGGGAAATTATTTCCCATGTTTTATTTTGTCATATATAGAGTTTACAGAAGATACGAACCGACCTCCAAATTGTATATACAAGCAGAAACTGGTAGTTCGCTGTTACCTCCAGCAACGCTGCCAAGTGTTCGGAGGTCAGAAGGTACCATCGTTATGCGCAGTTATATATATAGAGCGTTGACACCACATTCCATAGATGTACATTTCATAAAAAGGGTCTCTTGTGGTCTCCAGATGTTGAAATCGGGCGGTTCAAATTGCTCGCCGAAGGCATTTTAGTGGCAAAATAACAAATGAAAACAAGCAAGCATTCTCGATTTACTTATTTTTTATTTTCTGTGTTATAGTAAATTGGCGTTTTTGTATTTCTTATGAATTATTATTAAAGACTTATTTAAAAGCCGTTTCAACATTTATTAAAGCGTCTTTCTGAGTAGCACTGACTAGTTTAATAAGGCTTCTCTAATTATAATCATTGCTTTCTCGTTTACTTCATAAAGTTAATATTTTATATAGTTTCTTGTAATCTCGAGAATCACTGTTTAATTTGAATATACTTTTATCTAGATTCTATTTTGATTGAAATATACTCAGACACTCTTTTAATTTTTACTAAACTCGAAGAGAGTGTAATACAAAGAAATTAAATAATGTGTTTTTTACTACAAATGTTTGATATTTCCGAAGTCACACACTTATCATGTTGGACCATTGGATTTCCTGTGATTTAATTAACAAAGGGAGTTATCAACTTTATTAACATTAAACCAATCGAAAAACAACAAATTAATCGACATTTTTAAAAATTTTCTTTTAAGGCATTTTTTCCAACAGCTTCCGTTGGCTATGATATACACCTCTTTATTATTTGATCTAACGAATTATAGAATATGTATTAGGATGGAACGAAATAGAGGTCAAAAAATATTTTTTCCATTTTTTTTATCATGGCAGAGTGATTAAAAGTTGTCTTGTTTGGTGCCTATTAACATGTAGAACCCTCAGCTCAGTAAAACAATTTCTTGAGGGTCCGCAAGCACTTTGAATTTGATCATTTTTCTCAATTATTAATCAGTTTTTCCCTACTAACTTCAGATTTTCTTTTCCATTTTTTATCATGGCCGAGTGATTAAAACTTGCATTTTGTAGTGCTTAATATCGTGTAAAAACTCCAGATCAGTAAAAAAATTTCTTGTGGGTCCGAAAGAATTATGAATTTTATAATTTTTTTCAATTATAATTCAGTTTTATGTACCCTATATCTACCAACCTGCAGAAGGTATATTTTACACTTATTAATAGGAGCTTTGAGCACTTATACAGGTGGTAAAAACAAACAATAAAGATCTTAATTGAAAAGAAATGCAGTTCTATAAAACAAAAAGAAAACATTGTTATATTGGGATAGGTAATTTATATATATTATTACTTATGAGTCTTATGACTATAAGGTTGTCATACATTAAAATATTTTCTTGACTCAAACAACGGCATGGACTTGCGAGATTCTATTTTAGTCATAATATAACCATCTCTGTTGCTGCTGCCACTAACTGTAGACGATGCCTCTTAACAATCTTAACCGTTCTTTCAACCGCTTGAGTGTGGCAGTGGAAATCGTGGAAAATCAACGGAAAGTTCATTTGAAGAGATCCAGCCTTTACTATGAGACCTTTTAGTTCATCTTCCTTTATATGTTTAGTAAATGGAGGCTCTGTGACTTTTTGAGCTTGCCATGAAATGAAATCAATGTAATTCTCAGCATAGAAATTGATTTTAGGAATTTGGGATTTCTTGACGCCACCACCATTGTGGACTAATGTTCTTGCCTTTAGGACTAGTCGAAAACCCAACTCACGAATATGTCTCCTCTCATCGATTAGAAGCCCGAGAAGTAGATTTTGTGGGGAGGCAAAGCAGACATTTGTTTGGAATTCAGGATCGACACCATTATAGATCTAATTTTGTCCTCCAAAGCCGCGAATGTAATTAACTCTGGAATTTTTGTCGATGCTAAACTGTCTGATCACGAGACAGTAGACTGCACCCTGCCCATGGATGGTCGAAGGCCGGCACAATTCATAAAACATACCGCTGTTTCAAAAACTTGAATTATAATCTATTTCATGATGATCTTATGTCAATCAATTGGGATGAAATTTATACTTATACGGATATTGATAGTAAAGTCGACTTTCTTACCAATAAGCTAGCCCCGCTCTTTGCTGTCCATCCACCCATTAAACACTCACGAATATCTAAACCACCAGTACCCTGGCTTAATGATAATATACGGTTCTTAATGGAAATGCGCGATTATGCACACAAAATTTATAAGCAAACCAAATCACAGACAGATCGTCAGCAATATGCACAACTAAGAAACCTTGTTACAAATACATGTCGTAGGGCTAAAAAGACGTACTTTACTAACCTATCGGAAACCAATCAAGCTAACCTTATCTGGAAAAGTATCAAACACAATATTATAGAAAATAAAAAGAAATCTTCAAATTTACCGGAATATTTGACAAACGTAAATGACATAAATACTTTTTTTCTTAACTCCTAAGCTATTACAATAGTAATATGAAAACAAACCATGTACTGTTCTTTCGCCCTGTGCCCGAAGAAGAGATTTGGAGTAGTAGCAAAAGAATAAAATCAAATGCCGCGGGTCACGACGGAATAACTCTTTTTATGATAAACCTGTGCCTACCCTTTCTTTTCCCTGTTGTGACTCATGTAATTAATTATTGTATTATCCATTCAGTATATCCCACTACCTGGAAGAAAGAAAATGTTATCCCTTTAAATAAGATTCCTAATCCCTTAGAATTCAAAGATCTACGGTCCATCTCCATCCTCCCGGTTCTTTCCAAAGTTTTAGAAATGATCATTGATAAGCAACTAAAAGAATTCTTAGAACGAAATCATATACTGCCTGAGACACAATCAGGGTTTAGGCGGGGCTACAGCTGCACGAGCGCATTACTTAAAGTAACCGATGATATAATAACTGCTCTTGACAAAAAACTTGCCACTGTTCTAGTACTGTTAGACTTCTCAAAGGCTTTTGACACTGTAGACCATCAGTTACTTTTATCTATTTTACATTTTTGTGGACTCTCAATTGAGGCGGTAAATTTTTTTAAAAACTTTCTAACAAACCGACAGCAAGCTGTAGTATATAAGAATAATACTTCAGAATATCTAACGTTAAAATCTGGTGTACCCCAAGGCTCCATTGTCAGCCCTACCTTATTTGCTATCTATATATCGAATTTCCGTGAACAGCTCCAGTTCGTAGACTCCCACTTTTACGCTGATGACACACAACTGTATTCATCATTTCCCTGGACTTCGGTAACTCAAGCTTGTCAAAAAATTAATGCTGATTTACAAGCAATTTCTAATTTATCTAGAGCACATAAACTGAAACTTAATCCTACTAAATCTCAAGCAATACTAATAAGTAGTTCTTATGTGTACGACTCTTTAGTGGCAGAGGTCAATATTGAGATCGGAGGCGTAAAAGTGGAAGTCTACAAAAAGGTAAGGAACCTAGATCTAACTATAGATAAAGATTTACGATTTAAATCGCATGTCTGTAATGTTCTTAAAAAAGGATACTTAAATCTTCGTATCATATATCAGAATCGAGAGTATCTCGACACGCATATCAAAAAAATGCTTTGTGAGGCGCTGGTTCTTTCTGATCTTAACTACTGTGATGTAGTTTATGGGCCATGTATAGAGCAAGAGGTTGCAAATAAAATACAGCGACTACACAATGCCTGCCTCCGACTAATTTATGGCATACCTAGGGCAGTTCATCGTATAACAGAGAAATTAGCACCATCAAAATGGCTTAACATGTCAAACAGACGTCACCTACACGCGACAACTTTCTTTCATAAAATATTACAATACAGCAAACCTGAATACCTGACTAATAAAATAAGCTTTCGTACAGACGTACATCACATAAACTTAAGATACAGAGGTTTACTTACGATTCCACCACATAAAACACACACGTTTAAGAGATCTTTCTCATATACCTGCGCTTCATATCTTAATCAGATTTCAAGCTCATTTAAAGCTCTTCCTATCTCAAAGTTCAAAAAAACATTGTCATCAGATTTGTTTAGAAAACAACAAACTTAAATTAATCATGTTCCTGTGTATGTTCTACGAAGCTCCTGCTGCCAGCTCCACCAAGGATAATGTTAACATAACTCTACCTATATTATCCTGTTTAAATATGTTTTATTATACGTTGCCTAATTATTTTGCCGCATATTATATTAAATCATTGTTTTTATTTAAATTAAGGGTTAAGTGGCAGAGCAGCATCACCCAGTTAGGTGATGCTGAACTTCGCCTTAATGTAATATAATGAATGTAATTTTTTTTCTCTGCTTATTAAAATAAAGGCATTTATTATTATTATTATTTAGGAGCCCATGCGGAAAGTAGCGGGAAAACTTTACAAGTCTCCAAGTACTGAGCGCCGTAAGTGCAAGATGGATGAAGTTTCACATGGGACCAAACTGGAGCGTAGACTTTCATTACGTATTCAGATAGTATTTTCAAGTTATCAGAAGGGTTCTCGCTGCTGACGTACAGGCGTAAAATGCGATTAGCTGCCATCTTGCATGTGATGGCTTCCCTGGGTTTTTCTTCGCTAGATCTTCTGAATACTCTCCTCGTGGCGTGGCAAACTTCTAGCAAATATTTTTGGTCAGTACTCAAATCTTGACTGACTTCTAAATAGGGAAGGTTACCTTCGATTGGTGAAAAACTTGCAATGTCAAGCTTTTCGCACCCATCTAGTTTCTTGCCAATTTCGCCTGAGTAGGTTCTAGGCCCAGTAGTCTTTCTATCTAGAAACTGGTACAGACGGCGTAAGGGAAGTCCATTGGAATGAAAAATACAAAACATCCATTGCAATCACCTTTTCAGTCCTTTTTCAAGTAGAGAAATCACACCTCCCTTGGTCCTAGTGCTGGTAACAGTCCTTTCTGCTAGCATAATAAAGTGCACGGATCGCTCTGTGACCTGCTGTCGAAACAACTTGATCTCTGTGTCCTGTTCTCTCTCTTCCAATCTTCATCCTGTCGATAACCTTTTCTCTGTCTGTCTGGGAGATTACACCAACGTCTTGCAGCTCTGTCTGATACTCCTGTTCGATCACAGATGGATGATATTTTCTTCCATGATATTTTCGTTTACCCCTTGATCTCCATCTCTATTTGATTTCGCATCTTAAAACAACACTTTTCTTTACGTCAACTCTTTCCTCCCACTCCTCCCAACTCTCTCTGTACCCCGAAACACAAATTAAGGTTTTAACACAAAAGTAAATTGTGAGAAAATTACAGGAAATAGTTTGTGAAGGCAGATACGGAAAAAATGGATTTTTAATAAGAAAGAAAAAATTCGGCAAAATCGTAAAAATTAGAGCTTTTGCGGACCCTCCAAAACTATTCTGACTACAGCCAGCAATGTCACCAATATCGCAATAAAACCAAGGTTAGTCTTGGACCAATCTTGAATGTTAATGTAGTACCAAGGCTGGTAATTGAGAAACAAAACAACTAGTACACAATCCTTTACATCTAATGAATGCTAGTTCAAACAAGCAAAGAAGTCAACCATTATTGTTTCGCTTAGCAACCACTAATCCATTTTTATAATAAACTACATTTACAAAAATTAACAACATAAGTGCCTAGATTTATAAAAATGTAACCTATTTATTAACTCCTCAACTGTACGTACACTCAAATAAAAAGATCGGTAAAATCAACGTAAACAATATATATCAGGATATATATGTATGTTAAGAAATCATGTAATTTGACTTTTAATATCCATATTTCATGTGCTAGATGAAGCCATACAACTAGATGGCGAAAATTCCACAAATGAAAATAAGGATAATTAATAAATTCACTTGTTTCTTTCTTACCACATACCCAAAAGTGAAAGCTATTTCATCGATTTTCTTTTCAAACAATTAACTTATATTGGTCAAGATACCCCACTTCCTTCACAGAAACCAACCTTTTTGTTTTTAAAATTATTATTAAAACATTTACATTATGTTTGTGGAATTGATTATTTCAACTTTATCTGTTGATAATTATTATAAAAATGCATTTTGTTATGAGTTTTGGTAACCAAATTATATTTGAAGCATATTTTAGGATTAATTTTGTGTATATAAAGGGAGATTCGCGTGTATTTGATTAAATAAATAAATAAAAATGTAAACATAGTTACAATGTCAGCTAAAACTTCATGAACCGGATTTGGTGAAATTTGTACACTACATACCAAATGTTACATTATTCTGTTTATAAAATTATTTTTCTTTAAAAATTTATTAATTGTTGTACTGTAAGAAAATCTTAAAGTTAAATCTTTCTTTGTAGGTGCGAGAATGAATATTTCATATGCCATATGACAATTCTGAAAATTATCAAATAGTAATAACCCAAAAAATCCGAAATGATCATATTGTAAAAAATGAACTCTTTTTTATACATAATTACGGCTAAAAAGTATTTTCTATTTAATCTCTTCGTATTTCAAAGAAAGTCATTTTCAACTCAAAATCTTTTAAATGGAATAGAAATTATTACTTTATTGTTTTAAACCATCATCAACTATTTGAAAATGACGTACAATTCAAGCGATCCCTTAAAAATATTAGTTTAAATGCAGCTACTATTCCCAAAAAAGTATGTTTAAATTTATGTAGCGTGAAATGGTCCAAACCACGCCAGATGTATGAGTTTCGATGGAATTCTATATACCTGAATGGTTAAGGTCTTGTATACGACGTTGCCAAACTGTGGAGCCTGCAACGTACCGTACATGGTACAAAAAACTACATATACAGGCGGAGGTGACATCGTATTGGCAATTATACAACTAAGAGCGACGGCAACGCCAGCGATCTACAGCTGAACTAAAAATTAATCTTGTGAGTATAAGTATGACGTTATCACCTCCAGACAAAAATTTGAATTTAGGCTTCTAACACCATCTATATGCTTATACAGTAGAAAAAAGGGCAAAACGTTGTCACCTCCGAAAACGGAGGTCACAACGTTATATATGAGGTGACAACGTACGCTGGGTATCTACTTTGGAGGTGACAAGGTACCCTTTATCAATATATATATATATATATATATATATATATATATATATATATATATCTCTTTAGTATTAACGACCGTGTGTGTGTATATATATATATATATATATATATATATATATATATATATATATATATATATATATATATATATATATTGATAAAGGGTACCTTGTCACCTCCAAAGTAGATACCCAGCGTACGTTGTCACCTCATATATAACGTTGTGACCTCCGATTTCGGAGGTGACAACGT
Source organism: Agrypnus murinus (assembly GCA_929113105.1). Taxonomy (NCBI): domain Eukaryota; kingdom Metazoa; phylum Arthropoda; class Insecta; order Coleoptera; family Elateridae; genus Agrypnus; species Agrypnus murinus. The sequence continues at coordinate 102,411,145 of OV816028.1, read as the reverse complement.
TTTGCCCTTTTTTCGACTGTATAAGCATATAGATGGTGTTAGAAGCCTAAATTCAAATTTTTGTCTGGAGGTGATAACGTCATACTTATACTCACAAATTTAATTTTTAGTTCAGCTGTAGATCGCTGGCGTTGCCGTCGCTCTTAGTTGTATAATTGCCAATACGATGTCACCTCCGCCTGTATATGTAGTTTTCTGTATCACGTACGGTACGTTGCAGGCTCCACAGTTTGGCAACGTCGTGTACAAGACCTTCACCATTCAGGTATATAGAATTCCATCGAAACTCATACATCTGGCGTGGTTTTGACCATTTCACACTACCTAAATTTACACATACTTTTTTGGGAATAGTAGCTGCATTTAAAGTACTATTTTTAAACTACTCAGAAAATTTAAGGGATCGCTTGAATTGTACGTCATTTTCAAATAATTTCTATTTCATTTAAAAAGTTTTGAGTTGAAAACGACTTTGTTAAAAATATGAAGAGATTAAATAGGAAATACTTTTTAGCCGCAATTATGTATAAATAAAGAGTTAATTTTTTTACAAAATGATCATTTCGGATTTATTGGATTATTATTATTTGATTATTTTCGGAATTGCCCTATAGCATATGAACTATTCATTCTCGCACCTACAAAGAAAGAGTTAACTTTAAAATTTCTTACAGTATAACAATTAATAAATTTTGAAAGAAAAATAATTTCATAAACAGAATAATGTAACATTTGGTATGTAGTGTACAAATTTCACCAAATCCGGTTAATGAAGTTTTAATTGACATTCTATCTATGTTTACATTTTTATTTATTTATTTAATCAAATATATGCGAATCTCCCTTTATATACATAAAATTAATCCTAAAATAAGCTATAGATATAGATTAGTTACCAAAACTAATAACTAAATGCATTTTTATAATAATTATCAACGGATAAAGTTGAAATAATCAATTCCACAAACATAATGTAAATGTTGTAAAAATAATTTAAAAGAATAAAAAGGTTGAATTCATAATAGGGTAATTGCAATTTGCACAAAATCATTAACGGTTGTAGACAATTTTAGTTCTATACCTTCTAAAAGATTTTGATACAAATTCTCACTTAATTTATTACACTGAGTTCTTAAATCTTGAAAACTTAGGTAGTCGTTATAATCTTGTGAGTTCTTATATTTAATATGCGCAATCTTTTTGTTTTTTACCAAAGAAATAAATTCACTATTGAACCAAACCGGATAGTTTTATTTTCTATATGTTATTTTTGGAGCAAAAATTTCTAAGAGTTTATATAAAATAGAATAATATTCATTAACAAAAGCATTAATGTTATCAGAAGAATTTGATACAGATTGCCAGTCTACATTCGCAATGCAAGAGTTAATTGCTACATAATTAGCACGTTTAAACATGTATTTGGTTACTTCGTTCACTGTAGTACAAATATTTTCAGGATTATGGTAACAGATATCATACGAGCTATGATGGCAAGTATTGTTAGAGGATCAGATGCTACTTGAATAGCGACATTATTAACGTTAGCAAAAACTAAGTCTAAGTAAGTTTTCCGCACATTTGGAATACTGTTGCACTGAGATAGATTTAAAAAATTGAAACTATTGGCTAGCACTAATGTCCCTAGAGAAGCATTGTCACTGGTAATCAGTCCCATTTCGTCCAAATCCCATTTGTCCAAGGGTAAATTGTAATCGCCGCAAATAATTACTTCATCATGACTTATTTAGATAATCGCACAAGTCTTCAACAGATCTTCATACTTCGAAACTGCACTATTTGGAAGAATATAGCAACAACCAATAAGCAATCTGATAAGTTATAAGCAATATGCTACATCTGATGAAGGAAAGAATAAATCCGAAATACTCATTCTGTAAAAAAATTAACTGTTTATATTTTTACATAATTACGACTAAAACATATTTTTTTTATTTTGCGTCTGTAATATAGTATATTAAAGAACGAGTTTCATAAGGCAAGATTTATTTACGAGTCCAAATTTAGAAAACGAGCCGCTTGCGACGAGTTTTCTAAATGACGAGTGCAATAATGACTTATGAAACGAGATTTTATGCTATTTTTTCTATTTTGTGTCTTTAATTGCCTTTTTAAATAAAAAAATCGCAATTTCAAAATGTATGGATTTTTGTGGTAGTTGAAAATACTGATGTGACATTTGAAACTTCATGGACTGAAACAGAAAATTGAGTGAAGTTTTTGTCAATTTTCTGTTTTTTTCAATTATTTTTTTCAACGCTACCAACTTTGAAAAGGTTGAGCTATTAAAGCACTCAAATGAGCTATTAACGCTCTGTTTTGAGTGCTTTAACAGCTTTATTATAGACGCAAAATAGAAAAACGACATTTTCTCGGCATTGATACAAGTCTAGGCGAATTTTCAGATATCGAATCTTGGTTCTCTAACTCAAGTTTAATATGAATGACGTTTATTTATCAGTCCTCGGTTCTGTCATTGGGTACGCCCATTACACTGCCGGAAAACAGCGCTGCAGCAGCTTTAACAGTCTTAGATTTAAAAACCACCATTTAAAATTTTTGTTTTTTATTATATCTCTTATCTACCGTCAAAATTGATGTTCTGGGATTTTGATTATTGGCTTTCAGTAAATCAGTCGTCTAGTGTTACTTGTCAGCGTTTTAAGCATTTTATATGTATAAAACGATGATTTACTTCAAACGATGTTATTGCTTGAGTGGCTTTTTAAATCTAAGATGGATGTGGAAGCTGCTGCAGCGCTGTATTTCCAGTGGTGTGTTAGACGCACCGCTTTTCACCCACGTTTCAAGTTGTTTAATTGTCGCTCAAGGGTTAACCAACAAGCTGGTACTAATTCTCGATTCACTAAACGTTGTAAAAGTCAGAGCCAATGTTCATAAACCGAATCTAGGTTCCTTACGACTTGTCCAAGCTCCAGTCAATTTCCAGGTGTCGACTCGAGGCAGTTACCCATAGAATATACTGGAGTCAAGCATCAGATACTATTTATGCTAATTTATACACGCTAGTCTTAGCCAATCTCTACATATCAAGCCCCGGTTACTTATCACCCAAAACCTTAGACAACTTTCAATCTTAGGTTCTCTAAGATAATTCCAGTCTGAGTAATCTTTAAATTCCAAATCATGGTTTCTTACCCTGTATCCAAGGTTGGGTCAATTTTCATATATTCTGCTAAATTCTTGCCTGTATTATATCAGCTAGCGAAATGTAAAATAAAAAGTTCCTAGTCGGCCCACTAGATGCATCAAACGAATATATGTACTATTCGGTCTGTACACTCAAAGAAGATGGTTGGTTAAACTGAAAAAAGTTGTTAAGTAACAAATTGGGAAATTTAGTAAGTATAAACATGATCCCAGTTAAACCGCTCGCTTACTGTTAGAACAACGGTAGGAAATTTGTTGCAGTACAAAATAAGAACAACCAAATTATTTAGTTAATCTAAACGTCCAATAGGTTCCTTAATCGGCGAAGACTAGTAAAACTAAACTATGGATTTGTTTAGCTAAAAAGTTTACCCACATTTTTCGTTGACCAACCAAATTATTTTATTTAATTTGAACAATATTTTGTAAGGTAATAATTATGATTGTATATGAACGTAAATTTTGATTAATAACTCATACATTTGTTTGAAATAACCTATTCTTTCCTCTGGGCTACCTACAAAAGAAGTACAATTTAACTATCTTTATGTGTAGATTATTGTGTTACAAGTCAGTCTCGGTGGATTAGTGGTTTGCATGTTTGCTTCATAATCCAAGGGTCGTAGGTTCGATCCCCGGCCGAGCTGGTAATTTTTCATAGCGGAGGAAAATTAAAAACATGCCTTCTTCTCGGATAGGTAGTAAAATTGTAGGTCCCATGTCAATGCGATGTTTGACACTTTAAAAATCCCTACTGGGGGTGGAATTTCCCCAGATTCGGCTAAATTCTAGTAGGGTCGGCCAAATGATCATAGCAATCGGTGCCATGAGGTACGAATGATGCTCCGCCATCCTGATTCGTCGCTCAAAAATAAATAAATAAAAATATTGTGTTACAACACAAACATAGATTGGTGAACCTGTTCAACGTTGTCACTTAAACCTTTATTTTGTTACTTAACCAACTGAATGCGGCTAAGTCAACTGAAAAGATGGATAGGCGCAAATTCATAAGCTAGTTTTAGTTGATTTTACCGATCGTTTTATTTGAGTGTACGTACAGTTGAGGAGTTAATAAATAGGTTACATTTTTATAAATCTAGGCACTGATGTTTTTAATTTTAGTAAATGTAATTTATTATAAAAATGTATTAGTGCTTGCTAAGCGAAACAGTAATGGTTGACTTCTTTGCTTGTTTGAACTAGCATTCATTAGAAGTAAAGGGTTGTGTACTAGTTGTTCTGTTTCTCAATTACCAGCCTTGGTACTACATTAACATTCAAGTTTGGTCCAAGATTTACCTTAGTTTTATTGCGGTATTGGTGTCATTTATTGGCCAAAACATTGCTAAACGCGTTGGTGTTAACTAATAATAACAAATATTGGTTAACACTGATCATTCCATGACTGAAACCAAGCTTGATATCATCCATACTTTAACCTAGAAATGGGCCGTTTTCGGATTTTAAGGTTGTGCCAAGGTTGATAAACATTGTCTGAAGCAGAACCTAATGGTGGTATTTTGTTCCTATATGGAAAGCTGCGAATGCTAACATAATTGATCGTCAAATAAACTACAACTTCTAATTCTGATAACACAATATACTTACTATATTTGCTTTACACTATGTTATCAAAGAAAAGACGACATTATGTGAAACCTGACTTTAATGTGGACTTACTAAAGTACACGTTCATGTTTTATCGTTAATAAGCGCTTAATTTAAAAAATTAACTTAAAACGGAAATTTACAAGAAGTACATGTATAACAGTATAACGTACGTATTCTATAATTCGTTAGATCAAATAATAAGAGGTATAAAATTTTTAAAAATGTCGATTAATTTGTTGTTTTGATTTGTTTTAATGTTAATAAAGTTGATAACTCTCTTTGTTAATTAAATCACAGGAAATCCAATGGTCCAACATGATAAGTGTGTGATTTTGGAAACATCAAACATTTGTAGTAAAAAATACATTATTTAATTTGTTTATATTACACTCTCCTCGAGTTTAGTAAAAATTAAAAGAGTGTCTGACTATATTTCAATCGAAATGGAATCTAGATAAAAGCATATTCAAATTAAACAGTGATTCTCGAGATTACAAGAAACACTACATATTTGAAGAATAATTAAGAGATGATACAAGTACAGTTTATTGTAACTGCATAATCAAAACAAAATGTGATATACTGGGCATCATCCCGGTTGAAAATTATTTTTAATTCACCGCGCTTCTGCTTACAGGAATTGATAATTAGTTTTCTTCAACAATATTGTATTAACAGTTTTTAATAGGTTCTTGGTTTTGTTATAATTTCAATTCATTATAGAAATAAATTTCTTTCTAAATATAGCAGATCTAAGTATTTCTAATCAGACTATTAAAGTTTTCATTTAAATAATACAACTTTATGAAGTAAACGAGAAATCAATGATTATAATTAGAGAAGCCTTATTAAACTAGTCAGTGCTACTCAGAAAGACGCTTTAATAATATTGAAACGGCTTTTAAATAAGTCTTTAATAATAATTCATAAGAAATACAAAAACGCCAATTTACTATAACACAAAAAATAAAAAATTAGTAAATCGAGAATGCTCGCTTGTTTTCTTTTGTTATTTTGCCACTAAAATGCCCTCGGCGAGCAATTTGAACCACCCGATTTCAACATCTGGAGACCCACAAGAGACCCTTTTTATGAAATGTACATCTATGGAATGTGGTGTCAACGCTCTGTATATATAACTGCGAGTAACGATGGTATCTTCTGACCTCCGAACACTTGGCAGCGCTGCTGGAGGTAACAGCGAACTACCAGTATCTTTTTATATATACATTTTGGAGGTCGGTTCGTATCTTCTGTATAATCTATATATGACAAAATAAAACAAGGGAAATAATTTCCCCTTTCTTGAGATTCGGATTCTAAAGGTTCCCCTCATCGCAAATATAACAAATTTTTAGCAATATATTCACGGGAATACCCGGAAGTCAGGTCGTCTCCTCTGTATGACGGAGGTGACAGCTTAACAGGCATCAATATATATATATATATATATATATATATATATATATATATATATATATATATATATTTTAATCTATTCAAATCAATGGAATAAGCCTATACTTTATTTTTTATATCTCGTTTATTTTATTTGCCAATATTTCGAAGAATCTAAATTTTTTTCTTCATTTTCAAGGCGCTACAAAAACAAAATGGAAATGAGCAAATATATACAATTAACTTATCTAGAAATACTTACAAAAATTAATAAGATATTAACCGAAAACTAGTCCTAATAATTATACAAAATAAAAATTTTTTTTAAATTACAATATGTCTAATTCAAATTTTTTTGTGGGAAAATTTTTTGTTTTAAAAATAAAGATAATTACTACTAGATAACTAGATAATATAATTTCTTTATGAACTGTGTGTGTGTGTGCGTGTGCGTGCGTGCGTGTGTGTGTGTGTGTGTCAGAGAGAGAGAGAGAGTGAGTGAAAGGTTGATGTGTTTGTGCGAATGCAATAATGTGTGTGTGTGAAATGTAAATGTGAATGGTGTTAAATTAAGTAAGTAATAGATGAGTGTGTATGTGTTAATGTGTGTGTATGCATGCATGGTTGTGTGTGGTTTTATTACTAGTGTGTGTGTTATGTGTGTGTGACAAATCTAAATAAATAATAAAAAGAAAACTTAACAATTTAAATATGATTATCAATTATTATTAAATTTAGGTTTAAAACTAATTAATAAATTATATACCGCACTAAGATTATTAATGTCTGTTCTATGGTTCATTGAATTTTGGTCGTTATAAATGTGACACATTTCCAAAAATGTTCTTTTTCCTTTATTAATTTCAATATCTAAAATTCTTACGTCTTTATAATTAATTAAATGATCATTATTGTTAACATGTAAGCTTAAGGCAGTCGAGTTAGGTTTAAGTCTGTTGTCACTTTTGTGTTGTGTAAGTCTTTGTTTAAGTTTTTGTCCTGTCTGTCCAATGTACGTCTGATCACATTGTGTGCAATTTAATTTATAAATCACATTAGATAAATCAATATTTGGAACTCTGTCTTTTAGTTTACTAAATATTTTGTTTATAGTGAAAGGAATTGTATTTGTTATTTTAATGTTACTATTTTTAAAAACGTTTATCAATTTAGGTGTTAACTTTTCTATGTAAGGAAGTACATTAAATTGGTTTTCATGATTAGAATTGGTTTTAGGAAGTTGGATATTTGTTCTAGTGTTGTTATTGTAAATTAGTCTATGTATCAAGTTGGTAGGGTAAGAATTGTCATGTAAAATGTCACATAGTTTTTTTAAATTGTCATTAATGTATTCAGGATGTGAAATTTTAATTATTCTATTTTTTAAACCATCTATTACTTACTTAATTTAACACCATTCACATTTACATTTCACACACACACATTATTGCATTCGCACAAACACATCAACCTTTCACTCACTCTCTCTCTCTCTCTGACACACACACACACACACGCACGCACGCACACGCACACACACACACAGTTCATAAAGAAATTATATTATCTAGTTATCTAGTAGTAATTATCTTTATTTTTAAAACAAAAAATTTTCCCACAAAAAAATTTGAATTAGACATATTGTAATTTAAAAAAAATTTTTATTTTGTATAATTATTAGGACTAGTTTTCGGTTAATATCTTATTAATTTTTGTAAGTATTTCTTGATAAGTTAATTGTATATATTTGCTCATTTCCATTTTGTTTTTGTAGCGCCTTGAAAATGAAGAAAAAAATTTAGATTCTTCGAAATATTGGCAAATAAAATAAACGAGATATAAAAAATAAAGTATAGGCTTATTCCATTGATTTGAATAGATTAAAATATAATTATAAAAGCCATTAATTAAAAGTCTACAATATATATATATATATATATAGATATATATATATATATATATATATATATATATATATATATATATATATATATATATATATATATATATATATATATATATATATATATATTATTGGAAATATTGGGTATTTCGGTCCTTTCTTTTTAATAAAACACTTTACAATTCCAATATTTCGGTTTTATTTAAAACCATTTTCAAGGACTAGTAAAAAGAACAATTATTAATTAAAATATAAATTAAACTAAGAATGGCAATATTAACTTACAAAATGTGTGTTAAGATTGTTAAAAAACGACCTCTTTTGAATTTATTGACAAATAAACAATTTTTGTCAAATGATGAAAAAACAAAAGTAAGAAAACAGAAGATGTAAGAATCTTAGAAAAAGTTTGAAACTAAGATAGTTGAGGTGTTTATTTGTGTTTGTTGGATTTGAATAATAAGTAGGAATATGTTGAGCTCAGGTGACTGATATCACTTCGATTGTTCATAGCTTGTTTGTCAATAGCAATGTAACACATTTCCAGAAATAATCTTTTCTTTTGCTGTCTTTCGTTATCTAAAATAATAGGGTTGTCATAGTCAATTCTGTGGTCCAGTCTATTAACATGAGTACTTAGTGCAGTGGAATTTGGTTTTAGTCTACAGTCACTTTTGTGTTGAGTTATTCGTTGGCAGAGGCGTTGACTAGTTTGACCAATATACGTCTGATTGCATTGACAACATCTCAACTGATAAATTACATTTGAAAGATTTAAAATTGGTGTTTTACTTTTTAATTTTGTAAATATGTGGTTGATAGTTAAAGGTATACTGTTAGTAATTTTGAATTTATAATTTCTTAAAGCTTTTGTTAATTTCTGGGTCAGTCCGTCGATGTAAGGAAGAGTAACAAAAGGTTGAACGTCTTGTCTGTTATGTTGAGTAGAGTTTTGGGTATTGTTATTGTCATCTTGTATGTGGGAATGAGGTAACAGTGGAGTATTATTATTGTTATAAAGCAGTTTGTTTATTAAACTACTAGGGTACGAATTTTCTTTTAATATACGTGATAGCTTTTTAATATTTTTATTAACAAAATCTGTATGTGATATTTTTTGGATTCTATTTTTCATTCCTAAAATAAAATTTATTTTCATTTTTTTCGTATGTTTTGAATAATAATTGAGATATCTATCTGAATTTGTTTCTTTTTGGTACCAATCTAGTTTTAGAATATTTTCTCTTGTTCTTATTATTTTCGTGTCCAAAAATGCAATTGAATTATCTAACTCTTCTTCTACAGTAAACTGAATATGTAGGTTATATGAATTAAATATACGCACAATTTCATGTACATTATTATTTGGTACAGAACAGATGATATCGTCAACATACTTTTTTATAAATGGAAGTTGAAAACTTAATTTAGGAATACATTTGTCTAAAAGAAGGTCCATAACTAGTTCTGCGAGTATAGGACTTAAGTTACTGCCCATTGGTACACCGAAAATTTGTGAATAGAATTCTTTGTCAAACTGGAAATAACTAGAATCAAAAAGAAAGTTTATAATTTCGAGAAAAGTTTTTTGGTTTATGATGCAATTTTGTTCAATGTTATTCCAATTTTCTTTTATGGCCAAAATAGTCAGATCTTTGGGAATATTTGTAAATAAAGAAACAACATCTAAACTAATTAAAACGTAACCTTCTGGTAGTTGGTAGTCATTAAACAATTCTGCAAACTGAAATGAATCTTTAATGAAATAATCATTATGTTGTTTTGATAAATTTAAAATATTAGCAATAAATTTAGATAGCTTTTCAGTAGGCGAATTGTTGCATGCTACTATCGGTCGAAGAGGAAAATTTTGTTTGTGAATCTTTGGTAAACCATACAGTTTAGGGGAAACGCCGTTATAAGTATATAACGTTTTTCCTTCTGTTTCATTAATAAATTTTTTATTTATAAGTGATTTTATAATTTGGTTGGATTTGGTTTGTATTTTGTTAGTAGGGTCTTTGTCTAGTATTTTGTAAAAGGTTGAGTCGTTTAATAGTCCTGTAATTTTTGTATTGTAATCGTGTCTGGAAATGGCTACAGTAACATTACCTTTATCTGCTTTTGTTATTATTAAATTTGGAGTGTTTTTTAAAAATTTTCGGGATTTGAAGAAGATATCATTAAATTTATTATAACATGGTTCATCTTTGTGTATAAAGTTTGTAACAATATTAGTCACCTGAGCTCTGCATATATCTCTTTCATTTTCGTCTTCTATATTATTCAAAGTTATTTCTAAATCCGACATTAATTTTTTGACATTTAAAATTTTTTCTGGGGGATTTATAGCAAAATTAGGGCCCAGTGCTAAAAAGTTTTTTATATCTTTGGGAATATTAATTTCACTTAAGTTTTTAAACCATTTATCTTGTGTGACCATTATTTGTTTTTCTTGTAGTAGTAAGGTATCGAACTTCTTCAAATTATTTTGCTTTATTTTATTGAAGTTTGTGTTATAGTATTTGTTTTGCCTTCTGTCAAATTCTGTAAAAATGTGGTTAGGTAAGATTTCTTGTAACTTTTGTTTAGTGTGTTCTAGGTTTTTTTCCAGTTCTCTTGTGTGTTGATGAGAATATTTTATTTCTAATTTTAGTAGACTGTATTTTAGATTATTAATAAATCTTGATATGTATTCAAATCGTTTTTGACTATTAGTTTCTAGTAAATAGTTAATGTTTTTTGTACTTTGGCTGATATGTAAAGGAGTAATGTTATTTTTCTTGCATCTTAAAAGAAAAATTCTTCTGTTTCTAAAGGAGGCCAACTTTTTTGATGTGTTTGCCCAATCTTTTAAAAGTTTTGTTGTTCTTGTTCCATATAAGTTGGTAATATTCTGATAAAACCCCATGAATGTGATAATATTTTTCTTTAGTATTAACGACCGTGTGTATATATATATATATATATATATATATATATATATATATATATATATATATATATATATATATATATATATATATATATATATATATATATATATATATATATATATATATATATATATATATATATATATATATATATATATATATATATGTATTATTGGAAATATTGGGTATTTCGGTCCTTTCTTTTTAATAAAACACTTTACAATTCCAATATTTCGGTTTTATTTAAAACCATTTTCAAGGACTAGTAAAAAGAACAATTATTAATTAAAATATAAATTAAACTAAGAATGGCAATATTAACTTACAAAATGTGTGTTAAGATTGTTAAAAAACGACCTCTTTTGAATTTATTGACAAATAAACAATTTTTGTCAAATGATGAAAAAACAAAAGTAAGAAAACAGAAGATGTAAGAATCTTAGAAAAAGTTTGAAACTAAGATAGTTGAGGTGTTTATTTGTGTTTGTTGGATTTGAATAATAAGTAGGAATATGTTGAGCTCAGGTGACTGATATCACTTCGATTGTTCATAGCTTGTTTGTCAATAGCAATGTAACACATTTCCAGAAATAATCTTTTCTTTTGCTGTCTTTCGTTATCTAAAATAATAGGGTTGTCATAGTCAATTCTGTGGTCCAGTCTATTAACATGAGTACTTAGTGCAGTGGAATTTGGTTTTAGTCTACAGTCACTTTTGTGTTGAGTTATTCGTTGGCAGAGGCGTTGACTAGTTTGACCAATATACGTCTGATTGCATTGACAACATCTCAACTGATAAATTACATTTGAAAGATTTAAAATTGGTTTTTTACTTTTTAATTTTGTAAATATGTGGTTGATAGTTAAAGGTATACTGTTAGTAATTTTGAATTTATAATTTTAATTTTAATTAGTTTAGATGTTGTTTCTTTATTTACAAATATTCCCAAAGATCTGACTATTTTGGCCATAAAAGAAAATTGGAATAACATTGAACAAAATTGCATCATAAACCAAAAAACTTTTCTCGAAATTATAAACTTTCTTTTTGATTCTAGTTATTTCCAGTTTGACAAAGAATTCTATTCACAAATTTTCGGTGTACCAATGGGCAGTAACTTAAGTCCTATACTCGCAGAACTAGTTATGGACCTTCTTTTAGACAAATGTATTCCTAAATTAAGTTTTCAACTTCCATTTATAAAAAAGTATGTTGACGATATCATCTGTTCTGTACCAAATAATAATGTACATGAAATTGTGCGTATATTTAATTCATATAACCTACATATTCAGTTTACTGTAGAAGAAGAGTTAGATAATTCAATTGCATTTTTGGACACGAAAATAATAAGAACAAGAGAAAATATTCTAAAACTAGATTGGTACCAAAAAGAAACAAATTCAGATAGATATCTCAATTATTATTCAAAACATACGAAAAAAATGAAAATAAATTTTATTTTAGGAATGAAAAATAGAATCCAAAAAATATCACATACAGATTTTGTTAATAAAAATATTAAAAAGCTATCACGTATATTAAAAGAAAACTCGTACCCTAGTAGTTTAATAAACAAACTGCTTTATAACAATAATAATACTCCACTGTTACCTCATTCCCACATACAAGATGACAATAACAATACCCAAAACTCTACTCAACATAACAGACAAGACGTTCAACCTTTTGTTACTCTTCCTTACATCGACGGACTGACCCAGAAATTAACAAAAGCTTTAAGAAATTATAAATTCAAAATTACTAACAGTATACCTTTAACTATCAACCACATATTTACAAAATTAAAAAGTAAAACACCAATTTTAAATCTTTCAAATGTAATTTATCAGTTGAGATGTTGTCAATGCAATCAGACGTATATTGGTCAAACTAGTCAACGCCTCTGCCAACGAATAACTCAACACAAAAGTGACTGTAGACTAAAACCAAATTCCACTGCACTAAGTACTCATGTTAATAGACTGGACCACAGAATTGACTATGACAACCCTATTATTTTAGATAACGAAAGACAGCAAAAGAAAAGATTATTTCTGGAAATGTGTTACATTGCTATTGACAAACAAGCTATGAACAATCGAAGTGATATCAGTCACCTGAGCTCAACATATTCCTACTTATTATTCAAATCCAACAAACACAAATAAACACCTCAACTATCTTAGTTTCAAACTTTTTCTAAGATTCTTACATCTTCTGTTTTCTTACTTTTGTTTTTTCATCATTTGACAAAAATTGTTTATTTGTCAATAAATTCAAAAGAGGTCGTTTTTTAACAATCTTAACACACATTTTGTAAGTTAATATTGCCATTCTTAGTTTAATTTATATTTTAATTAATAATTGTTCTTTTTACTAGTCCTTGAAAATGGTTTTAAATAAAACCGAAATATTGGAATTGTAAAGTGTTTTATTAAAAAGAAAGGACCGAAATACCCAATATTTCCAATAATACATATATATATATATATATATATATATATATATATATATAAATTTTAGTTGAAATTAATTTTTGTTAAGTTGAATAATGATTTTACATTAAATAATATTTAGAATGCAAATTCATATAGAAAAATTTATCATCGACTCTGCTGGGACACGAACCCAGGACCCTCCACTGTCTAGGTGGTATCTCTACCAACTGAGCTACAGAGTACGACTACCAGCATAGCGAGAAATTTTCCATATGAATTAGATGTTTAAGCAGACATACAAAGTACCTAGATATTTTTTTGAATATTATTAATGAAGATCAGCAAGTCGCATGACAACAACATCAATATTCAAAGTATCTAGATTATTTTTAATCATTCCGAAAGGAAATTAATTATATATAAATTTTAGTTGAAATTAATTTTTGTTAAGTTGAATAATGATTTTACATTAAATAATATTTAGAATGCAAATTCATATAGAAAAATTTTTCTATATGAATTTGCATTCTAAATATTATTTAATGTAAAATCATTATTCAACTTAACAAAAATTAATTTCAACTAAAATTTATATATAATTAATTTCCTTTCGGAATGATTAAAAATAATCTAGATACTTTGAATATTGATGTTGTTGTCATGCGACTTGCTGATCTTCATTAATAATATTCAAAAAAATATCTAGGTACTTTGTATGTCTGCTTAAACATCTAATTCATATGGAAAATTTCTCGCTATGCTGGTAGTCGTACTCTGTAGCTCAGTTGGTAGAGATACCACCTAGACAGTGGAGGGTCCTGGGTTCGTGTCCCAGCAGAGTCGATGATAAATTTTTCTATATGAATTTGCATTCTAAATATTATATATATATATATATATATATATATATATATATATATATATATATATATATATATATATATACATAATGATTTAGAAATATCGTGTTTTAGCACCAAGATTAATGTATATTAATGAAGACATAATTTGAATTATGAAAAATTATTATCTCTGACCAGGATTCGAACCCGGGCTTTCTAATAATTCTTCATATAAGTTATAATAATGTGTAAACACATAAGAGAGTACTAATTATATTTTGCTATGGTAATAATTCAAAAATCTAATTTAGCTGTGATTGTGGGTTAAATTGTCGCTAATCAGCGATAGCCTACTTTAACATAGCAAAATATAATTAGTACTCTCTTATGTGTTTACACATTATTATAACTTATATGAAGAATTATTACTTCACCAGTAATCGATCTCCGATAGCTCAGCGGTAGAGCATCTGCCCGGATAGCAGAAAGCCCGGGTTCGAATCCTGGTCAGAGATAATAATTTTTCATAATTCAAATTATGTCTTCATTAATATATATATATATATATATATATATATATATATATATATATATATATATATATATATATATATATATATATATATATATATATATATATATATATATAAATTTTAGTTGAAATTAATTTTTGTTATATATATATAATATAATATATATATATATATATATATATATATATATATATATATATATATATATATATATATATATATATATTTACATCATTCTAACAAATGGACGTCCGTACATTACGCATTTACCATCAGTTGGACGTCCGTTGTAATTGGACGTCCGTATATCGGACGTCCCATTGTATCACCTGTTCTTTGAATTTTTTTGTGATTACTAAAGCATCCTCTATCGTTTGGTGAAAATTTGTTTTAGACGTCAAATTACTGATTTTTGCCGGAGATTGTGTATATCGAAGTTCGAGCGAATTCCGCTAGATGCGCTAAATTCGACAAATATATACAGCTAAGTATATTGTAAACGGAAGGATCTACGTGTATAAGACGTCCGTGTCCATCACGAGATATACATTCTTGCTGGCAACATCGCTTTTGTATATTTCAGGATGACTTTGGCATTATTCGTGCATTTGACGTCTCTTTGTCTCGGTAACAAAATACTGGTGACCTAACTGTTAACACATGTTTTGAAATATTTACTTTGCCGTTAAACGTAGTACGAAAAGGTAGAAAGTAACATTGCAATAGAAACGTAAATTTTATCTAAATACAGAAAATATCTGAACTACAAATTTAGATTTAATTTTTGTTTTTGGGTTTTCGAAGATTTATCTTAAATCCTGAAGTCAATAGCTTTTCGATTTTCAAGCCATACAGCTTATTTGTTTCTTGCATTGCTATTAATTACTTTTTAGTCTGAAGTTTAATTAACACTATGTTGATAAACAAAAGCAAAAGATTATTATTCGCATGTGTATTTTGAATAATTACACAGTTATACACAGAAAAATATTAATAAAAACAATGTTTTTCGAGAATTTCAATCAGGGTTTCGTAAACATTATCGTTGTGAAACTACTTTATCAAAAATAACAAATGATGTTTTTTAATGGTTTAGATAAAAATAAATATGTGTTTCTTATTCTTTTAGCATTTACAGAAGCGTTTGACACTACTAAGCAAAGTATAGTGTTATCGATATTGCTACTTCATTTGTTTTGGTGCATCATCTATATCTTTAATCGGTAACAGAATGTATTAAAGATAACTATCTTAAACAAAGGCTCCAAGTTATTACTACAAATGTTTTACTCGTTCAATAAATCGTGGAGTTCAAATCAATTACAAGTAAATTGTGGTGTGCCGCAGGGCTTATTTCTCGAACCCATTTTATTCAGAATTAACACAATAATTTTATTTAGATAGGATTTTGTAATTGTCGTTTATATGCATATGATACACCACTTTACTATTACTTTTGTAAAGAGGATAATATAAAAATTTAACAGTTGAACAAAATAAATAATATCATAGCCACCAGGCTGCTGACCTTTTTTAATTGTCAATGATCCAACTTTGGACTTATGTAAGAAGCTTATGCTTCTCCAAATTCTCGCCAATGGTTTATGTTTTGCCCTGTTTTGAATTTGTGGTCGTCCACTCGTTCTGTGTCTGTGAATAATAGTGTTCCACCTTTCATTTTGTTGTCATGCATTGTGATGTGTTCTGCTTCATTTTAATGTTGTGATGTTTTCTTCAGCTTCCTGAACTCTTGTACTGTTTCTGATCCATGTGTTTATTTTCCTTTCAGTTAACTTTATTCCTAATACTGATCTTTTCACGAATCTTTGCGTTGTAATGATTTTATCCATGTTAACATTAGTGACTGTTACAATAAAATACACAAATAAATAGAGGGGTTGAACATTCGACCTTTAAATATTGTGAAATTTTGGGATTTCTAAAAATCAATTTTAGTTTGCTAAACATTACCCATTCCAATCGTGTTCTTCTAGTTATTTCGGTTGATTGTTTTCGTTATTCAAGGCTTCAGGATTTTCAGGATTCAGATATACGTATTCATTCACCCACTCTAATATGCAGTCGTTTTTCGTTTTACACTTTTTAATTGGTTACTACTAGTCTTCAGTGCCAATTGTATTTTCATTGCGGCTCTTCCATAGATGTTACAGATTAATTGTCTGTGTTGAGAATCTATTTTACAGTTATTCATGGCTTGTTCCACAACCCAAACTTTGCCTTTAAGGAGAGGATTTGACGTGCTATATTACTTCCTAAATCCAGCTTGTTTGACGGTTGATACGAAACCATTTTAGGTGTTAATCGGTTATTGATGATTTTTATGAAAAACTTGTCGATTTAAGATAGCAAAGAAATACCTCGATAGTTTTTTAATTCGTCGCTATTTCCCTTCTTGTTTAATAAAACATTATACTTTCATGTCGATCAGTCTGCTTTATGGAGACATTTATTAAACA
Source organism: Agrypnus murinus (assembly GCA_929113105.1). NCBI lineage: Eukaryota > Metazoa > Arthropoda > Insecta > Coleoptera > Elateridae > Agrypnus > Agrypnus murinus. The sequence goes on along the minus strand of OV816028.1, from coordinate 102,393,808 downwards.
TAATTAAACATAATAATAATTAATTATTAAACATAAATAATAAGGATCTTTAATATAAAATTTTTGTCTGAGTTTCTAGAATCCAATCTAGGGCGGGTGCTTTGTTGTTTTTTATTTGTTTCATAGTTGTTTTATAGTTATTTTCTAGATTTCTATGTCAGTGTGAAATTTACGTTTCTGTTTCTTGTGAGTTTTTTCCTGTATATTAAGCTCCTGGTGCGTTTTGGATGCATACAATTTTTTGTAGTTGTGTATAACTATCTCCGATATTTTACTTTTATCTTTTTCTTCCTTTCCGTTTTCATTTTTTATGGAAATTATGCTAGTTCTTCCTGACGTAGCTATTTGTGCAACAAGCTAAGAAATGGGGATATTTTCCATTCTGGACGAGATCGAGAGAGATGGCGGCGCCCAGATCAAAAACACTTCGTGAATGGAAAAAACACTTTTTTCTAGAGAGTTAACGCAAAATAAACGTACCTACTTGATGTTTAATACAATTAATGAAACTAATGATTAAATTGGTTTAAAGTTTAAAACCCATTTTTTAACAAAATTAGAAACAAATCTTGTAGGATACACGTTAGGAAATGCGATTTTGTATAACTCCTGTAATTTTGAATATACGACTTTCATAATAACCGTAATTATCGTTCGACCAATAGAAATCAGTTTTCGTGACCTTTGACCTTGTATTACTTTCGAACCCAACATGATATCGATGGCGACTTTTTGCACGTTACTTCTAAAACCTATATAAAGGTGTGTGCGAAAATTTACATTGGTGCAAATCTCTCAGAAGTAAAATGCTAATGTTACTGGGCTAATTAGAAATTCCATTCCTGAGCATTATGTAGATTCTTTTAGTGCATCATCAATTTCTTCTATAACATTTTTCTCTACTTAAAGCCAAAGGGGGTCCACAAACGAGACTGTCTAGGCCGCTCGAGGGCGCCAAGAAAATTAAAGAAGAATTTGGTGAATAAGTTTGTTTTCACATTGTTCTTGACAATGCACTGTTAGTATGTGATACAATGCCAAAAGTTTTTGGATTAGGAAAAGGTAAACTCACACTTTCAACAACAACAAGCAACCGTTTTCAAACTAGGACAATCAAAGAAATTAGGAGGAAATCAGAGAAGAATTCTGGAAAACGTGGAGCTGTAGTTTCTCTGGACGGTGGATACGAGTAATAGCATAATAATATACTAAATGAGATTCGGCTTCGAAAAGTTCAAGTGTAATCTGAAGTACTGCTCCCACAAAAGACGCATGCACATTTCGCTGCTTAACTCTTGTGTAACCAGGTTCAACAGTGAATGGGTGCTCAAATGAATTTACTTAGTTGGGATTACTGTGTTCATCCGACGTTGGTAGTCCCAAAAATGACAAACACGCTTTAGAGGACTCTAAAAATTCAAATAAGATCGGCCCGTTGATAAAAGAATTACAGGTGTACAGTTTACGGTAGTATTCAAGGAGATAGTGGGCGATTGTAAATAAAATGTATGTCGCATTTTTACTCTAATATGATTATGTATAGTTTTGGTTATCGATAAAATGCTAGGGGCTGGGTTTTTGATTAACAATTCAGAGAATCATTAAAAAACTATCATGTCAAAAAACTTTTATATAACATGTCAGATAGGTTATTTATTGTATATGCATTTATTTATAATAAAATATACTTACACTAATTTTTAATTTATCTATTAGAATTTAGAATCAATTTAAGATGCTACAATACGCGTAAGAACAAATGAAAGAAATAGCGAGTCTTACTTTTCATTCTTGTGTTCCCGGGTACGGCGTTTAAAAAAAATGTTTTTTTCAGTATGGTACATCTATAGTGAATCCTCAAAAAATAGTATTATTAATGTACTGATGTTGTTATTAGCTCTGATTATTAGATTATATTATTATTATGTGATAATATTATAAAATATGATTTATTTTAAAATTCTAAAAGTTCCCTTGAAGAAATGTGCGAAAGGCAATAAATACATGTCAGAAAGGTTGTAAACCGATTTCGAGGGTTTGAATTTGTTCTGATCTCTAAACAGTAGTTGTTGCTTTCATTTTACCCGCCTTTTCTTGTTGAAGTATTATAAAGAACTATTTGAACCATGAAAATATTAATGACAGTTGATTTTTGACTTTTTATTATATTAGGGACTGTTGTTTTATATTATAAGCATAAAATAATACTTAATTATGTTGATATTATGTTTACTAAAAGTATAGTAAATTTCTGTTTCTTACTAAGATGTAATAAATAATTATTTTAGTTTTGTATGAAATTTTATGTCATTTACACGTTAGACAATTCATATACCTACCTTCCAATCTAAAATAAGTTTTATTGCAAGCAAACATTTTAAAATTATATGAATTGTGTTTCAATTAATTTGTACTTACTTTGTTATTTAATATTAAATAATAGAGAGAAAAAAGGACTAGTTTAAATAGTCTTACCATAGTTTAATTTATAATATACCTTAATATCTTTAGTTTTAAATTTAAATTACATTTTTTCCTTGTTCTGATTAAAGGAAAAATAAGTTAAACAAATTCTTGAATTGTAATCAAATTTTCTTCAGTGATTTAATTTACTTAGTCAAATAAAATAAAATATACAATTCTTTTAAATAGATGCATGAATCAATTTATTACGGATGTAAACTTGGTATCAATTGAAGCAATTGAGATCTATGATCCATTAGCATTTAATAATATATTTCCAAATACTGAGAAATTTAATTTATATCGTATGAATATTCGTAGCATAAATAAAAATTTCGACGAATTAAAAATATATTTAAGTCAATTACAAACAGAATTAGATTGTTTAATTTTAACGGAAACGTGGAAAATACATAATCTAGAATTCTTTTGTCTGAAAGAATATGATATAATTTATAATGAAAGAGATTTTAATCAAGACGATGGGGTTGTAGTACCCATAAAAATTTTTATTAATTATAAATGTTCAGTCATACATTTAAAACAACCGTATATTGCAAATCAAAACAACAAGTCAGAATAAACATATACTAATTACAGTTATTTATAGATCACCCTCTACAAGAGTGGAATCATTTTTAATAGATTTAAATATTTATTTAAATTCTATTAGAAAAGAAAAGAATGATTATAATATTAGTATTATTGGAGACATCAATATCGACTTAATGTCCGAAAATAAATATATTGGCAGAATTTGGCTTTGTTTACATGATCAATAAATACACCAGAATACAAAAAAATAGTAAAACATGATCATATATTTTTGAAAACGAAAAAGAATCTTAATGACATTAAATCAGCTGTTATATTTAAAGCACTACTGATCATGTTTCGGTCTTATTACCTATTTCTATAAAAAACCTATACAGTAATAAAGTTTTATATAATACTTCTTTAAAATATCGGAAAACTGTAAATCATGAGCAGTTAAAAATACACATTAAAGACATAAATTGGGAACGCTATTTAAAAATGATATGTTAAATATTGATGTGAATGAAATGGCTAATGAACTTACAGATTTGATAGCAAAAGCAGTAGATTCTTGTACAACTACTACAATAATTAATCATAAAGATTTTAAAAGAAAAGCTTGGATAACTGATGGGTTAGTTAAGGAGGATACAGCGAAATGTAAAAATGTAGAGAATGACGTGAAATTTAAACCTCGAGTTCTTTGACACTTATTCTATTCGGTAATTTTTATAATTTTCTTGTGTACCATTACCGAGAAAAATGGAAAATAAAATCCAGAATTTAACATGGGCTCTTATGGAGACCATCTAACCTTTAGCAGTTTTAACGGAAAATTATGATGAAGAAATTTAGGGAATCTGATAAAAAACTAAAATGACATACTCTCATATTCGAAGAACAATGCTGCCCACTATTTTTGAAATCTTGTGTGTAGTTAATGCACAATAATAATTTAAAGTAAACAAAACAAGAATTTTTCACGACATATGTGGTAAGACAGCAGAGATATGACAACACCTCATAGCGCGCGAATTCAAATAACAGAACAGAAAGATGACATATAATGACTGTTATAATAATCTATATTTTATTGTATTAACTAATAATCATATATTTTATTAATCAAATTATGTTGAACAATGTTCAGTCTTCTGCGTTAATAATATCAGAATACAAATGTTAATTCGGCGGAAATATTGCAAAATGTAAAATTACCTTTTGCAATGTGATGAATACAATTTATCATCACAATCAGAATATCCACGAAATCAGTAATACAAACACAAATTTTAAAAATATATGTATTAAACCTCAACCTGTGCCTCAACAACTTTTTATATATTTCTTGTATCTGCTTAGCAGATTGTAATCTTTAGACTATACAAAAGTTAAAAAATAGAATATTCCCATCTGTAATTGCATACAAAATTACAAAACATTCAACATGTTTCCACTTATATTTTGGGATTGACATTTGGAGGTTAGGATGTCAACTCAATCGAAAGATGAAACCTAACACTGCTACCAACAAAATCGATTGATTTCTTTGAGGTGTTGCCACGATTCTTAACCTATTTACATTTATATTTACACTTTCAACAGTTAAACAAATGAACTCCAATCGACTTAAATTATTTTAATATATACAAATAATTAATAAATGCATTATAGGCATTCATAATAAAATGATTTTGTTCAGTTTTAAGAATGTTAATTTAATTTTTTATCGATTGGTATTTCTTGTTAGAGCCTATGTAAAAGCATAGGAGATATCCCCTTGCCCTTCATCCCGCAAAGATCCGCTGTAACCTCCTTAAGGCTGTAAACAAAAGAGACAAAATGTATCAAAATCTTCTAAAACATCCTTATAACGTTAATTTTGTAAACAATTAATTTAAATGTAGTTTACTTTAAAGAATTGAAAATCAACTACATAAAATCCTTTAATAAAATGAACCAATACAATAATCTGGTCTACCCAGCACAGCGGGCTCTATAATAGACTGCCCTCATAAACATATTTTTAAACATTTCTTAAAACTACATAATCAGTTAGGTCCTTTCTTGTGAGTCTCCTCGATAATGTTTTTCTGTTAATAATAACTGGCACCCTTTCGAATGTGCAATTTGACCCCAACCGGGCCGTGACGCCAGTCTACAAGAACAAACATCCATTCATCGGCGATATATACTTCACAATTTAGGAAATGAATTTAAGGTATATCGAAATACGAAGAACAATTTAATCAAAACAACAAAGCGAAATTATTTTGCCCCAAAAGTTCAACAAATTGATAGAAATGATAGCAAAGCTTTACGGAATACTGTCAACTAAATTACAAATTCGTCAAAAAGTAAAAATGTTCATATAAAAAAAGTTAAATCGGAAAGCGGAGTATTAACATCAGATTTATCTGAAATAATTAATACTTTTAATAATTATTTTATTAACGTTGGTAAAGATTTAGCTAGTAATATTACTATATCTTCCATGGCACCACCTAGATCTTCATTACCATCCTCCATTTATCTTTCACCCAGTAATACGAGGGTGGTTCAAATATAAACCGGAATTTTGCAGTAAACAATTTTATTATTAAGTTACAAAGCTGAAATGTTTTACAGTTTTTCTAGATAGTCTCCGTCACACTCTACACACTTTTGCCATCTCTCCGGAAGCTTTAGGATGCCTTTTTCGTAAAAATCTTTCGGCTTGTCACGTAACCATTCGCGCACGAAAGATTCTACCTCCGCATTGCTTTTGAATAGCTGTCCGCCAAGTGCCTCTTTCAATGGACCGAATAAATAATAGTCGCATGGCGACAAATCGGGACTATAAGGAGGGTGTTCCAGTGTTTCCCAACCCAATTCGTGCAATGTTTCCATCGTAAGCCGAGCTGTATGCGGTCTGGCGTTGTCTTGCAGCAATATCGCAGTTCGGATTGGAATCTCGCGTCGTTTCGATCTGTAGGCAGGTTTCACCGTGTGTTTTAGAAGGTTACTATAATACTGCGCGTTCACAGTTCGTTGTTCAGTGAGAAAATCGACCGCAATTACTCCTCTCATGTCCCAAAACACGGTACACAACACCTTTCCCGCTGACAGTGTAACCTTCGCTTTAACTGGCGCGCCTTCCTCTTGCTTCCTCCACTCCATAGACGCAATCATACACTTGAGTCTTGGAGAGGCACTCATTCCCGAACTGCTCGAGTAATTTCCGATAAATTTCCGCGGTTTTTACATTATCTTTGACCAAAAAACGAATAATAATGCGTTGCGCAACAGACACTGGTACGTCCTTCTCACTCATGGCTACAACTACACTGACAAGCGAAATTACGCGGTCCCACCTGTTCTCTACGGTTTGTAACAGACCAATCTAACATCCAGTACAGCCACTTTAACGACACTAACTTCTTCGCGCGTTTATTCAAAAATTCCGGTTTATATTTGAACCACCCTCGTAAGAATCAAGTGGCAAATATTATCACTTCATTAAAAAAATAATGTTTCTCCAGGTATTGATAATATTACAGCAGCGATCTTAAAAACCGTTACCGAGGACATAGTGAAGCAATAATAATTAACAAAATATTAGAAACCGGTATTGTTCCAGAGATATTCAAGTTTGCAGTGGTTAAACTGATATTTAAAAAGGGGATCGAGCTGCTACAACAAACTAGGCCTATTTCGGTAATAACAAATTTTACAAAAAAATTTGAGAAGATGCTGAATGAAAGAATAAATAATTATTTAATGAATTTTAAAATTATATCACATAGACAGTTTGGATTTAAGAAAAATATTAGCATACAAGATGCTATAGCATATCTAAGTTTCCTAATTAATAAATCACTAGAATTTAGCAAACCTTCATTATGCAACTTGCAGTGGTACAGTCTTTGCAAGATATAGGTTTTAGTGGAGTTACACTCAACGTATTAAAAACCTATTTTTCTAATTTGCGTTTGTAATACGTTTATTAACGTCTATCATTAGGAGTCGTTTATGGCTATCTATAAAAGTACACTATACTTTAATGAATTATAGAGTTATTTAGTTTTTAAGGGTTGGATGGGTAATGCGTGGAATGTGAAAACTTCAAACTGAAAGTATCTGTCAAAATTGTCAACCTCCGATAAATTTTTATTATCATTTAATTATAGGCAATAGTGTATTAACTTACGAACGGTTATAATTATTATAATTTATAAGCAAGGGAAAATATTACTCCTAATTTTTTTTGCTACATGGACAATTATAAACAAGTAACAAAAGTAATAATTAATTTATTTGAAGTGACGGATGATGACAAATAATTCAAAAAATCAAGTGGACGCCGAGTTTACCAAGTGTTACCAACTAACACAAAATTCTCTAGACGACCAAAATATTTTTTTTTGTATTAAAATAAGAAAAAAGGGGGCGCAAATTAGAAAAAATAGCATAAAATACTCGTTTTATAAGGGCATTGGCATAGAAAAACTCGCCTGCGGCTCGTTTTCTAACTTGGGATTTGTGCGCCAAATCAACCCTTATAAAACTTGTTCTTTAATATACTATTGTCAAACAGAAAACAAATTGTTGAAATTTATTCTACAAAAAGTTCTAAAAGTGTAATTGAGTTTGAAGTACCACCGGGAACGATAATAGGTCATCTGCTTTTTAGTATTTATATCAATGATTTACTTAAATTGAATAGTTCAGGTACCATAATCAGTTTTGCAGATGATACTGCTATCTTTTATCAGAGTACTACGTGATCAACATTAAAAGCAGAGGCAGAACAAGACATGACAATTATAATTTTATTAATTATAAACATGAATAACCACACTATAATAAACTATTAATTGACCTTTAAACCAATATTGAGGAATCAGAAACAAAAGATATCTGGGTGTCACCATGGACAGGCATTTACGTTGAGATAAACACATTATTAACGCGGTTCATAATCTCAGAAGTACCTATTTTATTCCGGTTTTGAGAATTGAAAGGTATATTGCAATTTTCAGATCTAAGGAGGGTTTATTTCGCACTAGTAGAAACTCGACTATCTTACGGAATTAATGGATTAATTAATTATTCCAGGATTGATTAATTTGGGTTAATAATTACGTAAAACAATTTCAAATCATTCAAAAAAAATTTGTACGTATTATTTTAAATAAAGAACCCACTTGCCCATGAGAATGTTTTTACTAAGAAGCTAAAATACTACATTTTCGTCAGATATATTTTTTAATAATAGTCTTATATACATGACAAAACTTGATCATAATTGATCATAACTATGAAACTAGAACAAAACTATTTACTTTTAAGACTACATTATCAACTAAATCCGGAGGACAAAGAACTTATACTTATCTCACTCCTAGACTTTTATAATTACCTACCGCACGAGATTAAATATACCTAATATTAGGAATAACGAAAAAAATTTTGTTTGAAATTGGCGTAACAGAAATAAAAATTTTATTTTGTTAAATGAGTGATTTTGGCTGCAATATATTCTATTTAATTTAATTGGATATCAATACTTCAGATTGATACATGTATCTACTTGTATTTAATATGTACTTCTTATACATGTAGTTAATAATACAGGCGTGCAATATTATAATTTAAAAAAAAATTCATTGTGTTCTTGTATTCTTGCGTATTGTTTTTAAAATGCTAAAGTAAAAATGTTTTTAAGTTCTCTAAGTGATTTAAATTTCAGGTAAGTTAATATTTCTTTTCTAATAATGTATCAATCAAAAAGTTTACACTTTTATTTTACAATGCATTTTTACAAACGAAATGAATTATTAAGAATCAAGACTTTCTCAGGGTTAACGTGAAATATAATAAGATAAGAAAGGAATTCTAACGATTCTTCCCTACTTCCATAACAATATTACGAACACCAGATTTTTAAAGCGTCATAAATATGTCTAACAATTCGTTTCGCCTTAAAAAGAATAAGACAACATACAGTACAACAGAGTAAGAAAGAGCCAGATGTTTATTTTACAGCGACAACGTTGCAGGACGTCAAAATACAGAATTCCACATTAGTGTATATCTCTGGGACGTCCTTTAGTCGGAAATACTTATATAGATATACAGTGGACGTTGTAAGACTGTATTATGTGCGGACGTCGAATGGCGGTGTATATTAACTTCTTTGTTTTTGATTTTATTGAAAATCTAACTCGCACACGTAACACTACTATGTGAAATAGTGTATATACACGAACTAAATCTTCTCTAACGTTATTAGTTGTGGTGGACGTCCAATTACTTAGATATGAAAGGAAGTCCATTTGTTAGACTGATGTAAATATATATATATATATATATATATATATATATATATATATATATATATATCTCTTTAGTATTAACGACCGTGTGTGTATATATATATATATATATATATATATATATATATATATATATATATATATATATATATATAGATATATAAATATGAATATAAGAATAGAAATATTAATGCGCGTAAAAATATAAGTACATAACAAAGGGATAATAATGGGCATTCGCGCAATAGAGTAACAAGAGAAAGTGAGTTGCAGCCGTATACACGTGTTTCGCACTTATTAGTGCTCATCAGTACGGCATAGCAGATAGAAAGCAATAAAATAAAAGCAACAAACTAGAAACGATGTACAATACAAAGTTTCACGGATAGCAGCCAACCACACATTTGCAGTATCGGCTCGAAGACACTGAGTTTTCAGTGCAACAACAAACGTCACTACGGAGGTGGCTATAGCCACTACCGTGAGACAACCTAATCCCAAGAAATAGCAATAAGAATAGAAATATTAATGCGCGTAAAAATATAAGTACATAACAAAGGGATAATAATGGGCATTCGCGCAATAGAGTAACAAGAGAAAGTGAGTTGCAGCCGTATACACGTGTTTCGCACTTATTAGTGCTCATCAGTACGGCATAGCAGATAGAAAGCAATAAAATAAAAGCAACAAACTAGAAACGATGTACAATACAAAGTTTCACGGATAGCAGCCAACCACACATTTGCAGTATCGGCTCGAAGACACTGAGTTTTCAGTGCAACAACAAACGTCACTACGGAGGTGGCTATAGCCACTACCGTGAGACAACCTAATCCCAAGAAATATCAATAAGAATAGAAATATTAATGCGCGTAAAAATATAAGTACATAACAAAGGGATAATAATGGGCATTCGCGCAATAGAGTAACAAGAGAAAGTGAGTTGCAGCCGTATACACGTGTTTCGCACTTATTAGTGCTCATCAGTACGGCATAGCAGATAGAAAGCAATAAAATAAAAGCAACAAACTAGAAACGATGTACAATACAAAGTTTCACTGATCGTACTGATGAGCACTAATAAGTGCGAAACACGTGTATACGGCTGCAACTCACTTTCTCTTGTTACTCTATTGCGCGAATGCCCATTATTATCCCTTTGTTATGTACTTATATTTTTACGCGCATTAATATTTCTATTCTTATTGATATTTCTTGGGATTAGGTTGTCTCACGGTAGTGGCTATAGCCACCTCCGTAGTGACGTTTGTTGTTGCACTGAAAACTCAGTGTCTTCGAGCCGATACTGCAAATGTGTGGTTGGCTGCTATCCGTGAAACTTTGTATTGTACATCGTTTCTAGTTTGTTGCTTTTATTTTATTGCTTTCTATCTGCTATGCCGTACTGATGAGCACTAATAAGTGCGAAACACGTGTATACGGCTGCAACTCACTTTCTCTTGTTACTCTATTGCGCGAATGCCCATTATTATCCCTTTGTTATGTACTTATATTTTTACGCGCATTAATATTTCTATTCTTATTGATATTTCTTGGGATTAGGTTGTCTCACGGTAGTGGCTATAGCCACCTCCGTAGTGACGTTTGTTGTTGCACTGAAAACTCAGTGTCTTCGAGCCGATACTGCAAATGTGTGGTTGGCTGCTATCCGTGAAACTTTGTATTGTACATCGTTTCTAGTTTGTTGCTTTTATTTTATTGCTTTCTATCTGCTATGCCGTACTGATGAGCACTAATAAGTGCGAAACACGTGTATACGGCTGCAACTCACTTTCTCTTGTTACTCTATTGCGCGAATGCCCATTATTATCCCTTTGTTATGTACTTATATTTTTACGCGCATTAATATTTCTATTCTTATTGATATTTCTTGGGATTAGGTTGTCTCACGGTAGTGGCTATAGACACCTCCGTAGTGACGTTTGTTGTTGCACTGAAAACTCAGTGTCTTCGAGCCGATACTGCAAATGTGTGGTTGGCTGCTATCCGTGAAACTTTGTATTGTACATCGTTTCTAGTTTGTTGCTTTTATTTTATTGCTTTCTATCTGCTATGCCGTACTGATGAGCACTAATAAGTGCGAAACACGTGTATACGGCTGCAACTCACTTTCTCTTGTTACTCTATTGCGCGAATGCCCATTATTATCCCTTTGTTATGTACTTATAGATATATATATATATATATATATATATATATATATATATATATATATATATATATATCTATATATCTATATATATATATGTATATATATATATATATATATATTATATATATATATATATATATATATATATATATATATATATATTTACATCATTCTAACAAATGGACGTCCGTACATTACGCATTTACCATCAGTTGGACGTCCGTTGTAATTGGACGTCCGTATATCGGACGTCCGATTGTATCACCTGTTCTTTGAATTTTTTTGGGATTACTAAAGCATCCTCTATCGTTTGGTGAAAATTTGTTTTAGACGTCAAATTACTGATTTTTGCCGGAGATTGTGTATATCGTAGTTCGAGCGAATTCCGCTAGATGCGCTAAATTCGACAAATATATACAGCTAAGTATATTGTAAACGGAAGGATCTACGTGTATAAGACGTCCGTGTCCATCACGAGACCTACTTTCTTGCTGGCAACATCGCTTTTGTATATTTCAGGATAACTTTGGCATTATCCGTGCATTTGACGTCTCTTTGTCTCGGTAACAGAATACTGGTGACCTAACTGTTAACACATGTTTTGAAATATTTACTTTGCCGTTAAACGTAGTACGAAAACGTAGAAAGTAACATTGCAATAGAAACGTAAATTTTATCTAAATACAGAAAATATCTGAACTACAAATTTAGATTTAATTTTTGTTTTTGGATTTTCGAAGAATTATCTTAAATCCTGAAGTCAATAGCTTTTCGATTTTCAAGCCATAAAGCTTATTTGTTTCTTGCATTGCTATTAATTACTGTTTAGTCTGAAGTTTAATTAACACTATGTTGATAAACAAAAGCAAAGATTATTATTCGCATGTGTATTTTGAATAACTACACAGTTATACACAGAAAAATATTAATAAAAACAATGTTTTTCGAGAATTTCAATCAGGGTTTCGTAAACATTATCGTTGTGAAACTACTTTATCAAAAATAACAAATGATGTTTCGTAATGGTTTAGATAAAAATAAATCTGTGTTTCTTATTCTTTTAGAATTTACAGAAGCGTTTGACGCTACTAACCAAAATATAGTGCTATCGATATTGCTACTTCCTTTGTTTTGGTGCATCATCTATCTCTTTAATCGGTAACAGAATGTATTAAAGATAACCATCTTAAATAAAGGTTCCAAGTTATTACTACAAATGTTTCACTCGTTCAATAAATCGTGGAGTTCAAATCAATTACAAGTAAATTGTGGTGTGCCGCAGGGCTCATTTCTCGAACCCATTTTATTCAGCATTAACACTTATGTAAGAAGCTTATGCTTCTCCGAATTCTCGCCAATAGTTTATGTTTTGCCTGTTTTGAATTTGTGGTCGTCCACTCGTTCTGTGTCTGTGAATAATAGTGTTCCACCTTTCATTTTGTTGTCATGCATTGTGTTGTGTTCTGTTTCATTTTAATGTTGTGATGTTTTCTTCAGCTTCCTGAACTCTTGTACTGTTTCTGATCCATGTGTTTATTTTCCTTTCAGTTAACTTTATTCCTAAAACTGATCTTTTCACGAATCTTGGCGTTGTAATGATTTTATCCATGTTAACATTAATGACTGTTACAATAAAATACATACACAAATAAATAGAGGAGTTGAACATTCGACCTTTGAATATTGTGACATTTTGGGATTTCTAAAAATCAAATTTAGTTTGCTAAACATTACCCATTCCAATCGTGTTCTTCTAGTTATTTCGGTTGATTGTTTTCTTTATTCAAGGCTTCAGGATGTGCAGGATTTAGATATACGTATTCATTCACCCACTCTAAGATGCAGTCGTTTTTCGTTTTACACTTTTTAATTGGTTACTACTAGTCTTTAGCGCCAATTGTATTTTCATTGCGGGTCTTCCATAGATGTTACGGATTAATTGTCTGTGTTGAGAATCTATTTTACAGTTATTCATGGCTTGTTCCACAACCCAAACTTCAACGCAGTAGAATGCCTTTAAGGAGAGGATTTGACGTGCTATATTACTTCTTGAATCCAGCTCGTTTGACCGGTTGATACGAATCTACTTTAGCTATTAATCTGTTATTTATTCACTTTTATAAAAGAACATGTGGATTTAAGATGCATAGGAGACGATTTGACGTCCTATATTACTTCCTAAATCCAGCTTGTTTGACGGTTGATACGAAACCATTTTAGGTGTTAATCGGTTATTGATGATTTTTATGAAAAACTTGTCGATTTAAGAAAGCAAAGAAATACCTCGATAGTTTTTTAATTCGTCGCTATTTCCCTTCTTGTTTAATAAAACATCTATACTTTCATGTCAATCACTCTGCTTTATGGAGACATTTATTAAACATAATTAAACATAATAATAATTAATTATTAAACATAAACAATAAGGCTCTTTAATATAAAATCTTTGTCTGAGTTTCTAGAATCCCATCTAGGGCGGGTGCTTTGTTGTTTTTTATTTGTTTTATAGTTATTTCCTAGATTTCTATGTCGGTATTTCTTTTGAATTTACGTTTCTGATTCTTGTGAGTTTTTTCGTGTATATTAAGCTCCTGGTGCTTTTTGGATGCATACAATTTTTTTGTAGTTGTGTATAACTATCTCCGATATTTTACTTTGATCTTTTTCTTCCTTCTCGTTTAAATTTTTTATGGAAATTATGCTGCTTTTTCCTGGCGTTCATCTAAGGCACTTCATACCTCTATTATTTTCGATCACTTCTTCATCTCCAATCTTTACTTCTTATATTTCCTTATGTCTTCTCTGATATTTTTCTTTATAATTCTATTCTGCTTTCCGCATCAACAGATTCCTCTTACTAGTAAGTTCTCATCTTTTATACATTAATTTCTTTATTTCATCGCTTATCCTGTCTTCCCTAAGTTTAGCTTTTCATGCTAGATATTTTTATACTTGCATCTAAAAGCTATTTTGTCTGTTGTTAGTTTTGTTGATGTTTTTCTAGTTTTTTCTTGTTGGGCACTTTCCTCTAGAGCTTTTATAAAATTATTAGCTTTCATTCTTATTTTATATGGATCCACCTATACTGACTTTCTAAACAGTTTAAAAGTTTTGTGATTTCAATGCGATTTATCCGAAACATTAAATTGGAATACACTGCCTGGCGAGGGACACAAGCTCACGTTCTGACTTGTAGGAATATACCCATATTTCATGTTACGTAGATTCCTTTACGTAAAATTCCTTATTCGCGAGATGCGAACAATATTTTATAGAATGCATATGACGGTCGTTGTTAAAATACAATACAATTGTATGTGATATGTCCTTATCAAAGCACGGCGTTTGAGTTTTTTTGCGGATCTACTTTTTATCATGTCGCCGTAGTAAGAGTAACATAGTATAACATAACAGAGTACTGATTAAAACCAAAATAGCTATTTGTGCAACAAGCTAAGAAATTGGGATATTTTCCATTCTGGACGAGATCGAGAGAGTGGCGGAGCCCAGATCAAAAACACTTCGTGAATGGAAAAAACACTTTTTCCTAGAGAGTTAACGCAAAATAAACGTACCTACTTGATGTTTAATACAATTAATGAAACTAATGATTAAATTGGTTTAAGGTTTAAAACCCATTTTTTTAAATTAGAAACAAATCTTGTAGGATACACGTCAGGAAATGCGATTTTGTATAACTCCTGTAATTTTGAATATACGACTTTCATAATAACCGTAATTATCGTTCGACCAATAGAAATCAGTTTTCGTGACCTTTGACCTTGTATTACTTTCGAACCCAACATGATATCGATGGTGACTTTTTGCACGTTACTTATAAAACCTATATAAAGGTGTGCGCGAAAATTTACATTGGTGCAAATCTCTCAGAAGTAAAATGATAATGTTACTGGTTAATTAGAAATTCCATTCCTGCGCATTATGTAGATTCTTTTAGTGCATCATCAATTTCTTCTATAACATTTTTCTCTACTTAGAGCCAAAGGGGGTCCACAAACGAGACTGTCTAGGCCGCTCGATGGCGCCAAGAAAATTAAACAAGAATTTGGCGAATAAGTTTGTTTTCACATTGTTCTTGACAATGCACTGTTAGTATGTGATACAATGCCAAAAGTTTTTGGATTAGGAAAAGGTAAACTCACACTTTCAACAACAACAAGCAGTCGTTTTCAAACTAGGACAATCAAAGAAATTAGGAGGAAATCAGAGAAGAATTCTGGAAAACGTGGAGCTGTAGTTTCTCTGGACGGTGCATACGAGTAATAGCATAATAATATACTAAATCAGATTCGGCTTCGAAAAGTTCAAGTGTAATCTGAAGTACTGCTCCCGCAAAAGACGCATGCACATTTCGCTGCTTAACTCTTGTGTAACCAGGTTCAACAGTAAATGGGTACCCAAATGAATTTACTTAGTTGGGATTACTGTGTTCATCCGACGTTGGTAGTCCCAAAAATGACAAACACGCTTTAGAGGACTCTAAAAATTCAAATAAGATCGGCCCGTTGATAAAAGAATTACAGGTGTAGAGTTAACAGTAGTATTCAAGGAGATAGTGGGCGACTGTAAATAAAATGTATGTCGCATTTTTACTCTAATATTATTATGTATAGTTTTGGTTATCGATAAAATGCTAGGGGCTGGGTTTTTGATTAACAATTCAGAGAATCATTAAAAAACTGTCATGTCAAAAAACTTTTATATAACATGTCACATAGGTTTATTATTTATTGTATATGCATTTGTTTATAATAAAATATACTTACACTAATTTTTAATTTATCTATTAGAATTTAGAATCAATTTAAGATGCTACAATACTCGTAAGAACAAATGAAAGAAATACGGCGTTTAAAAAAATGTTTTATTTCAGTATGGTATATCTATAGTGAACCCTGAAAAAAATAGTATTATTAATGTACTGATTTTGTTATTAGCTCTGATTATTAGATGATTAATATCATAATAATTTATACAATAATAATTTATTATGTGATAATATTATAAAGTGTTATTTATTTTAAAATTCTAAGTTCGCTAAGTTCGCTTGAAGAAATGTGTGAAAGGCAATAAATACATGTCAGAAAGGTTGTAAAACGATTTCGAGGGTTTTTATTTGTTCTGACCTCTAAACAGTAGTTGTTGCTTTCAATTTTACCCGCCTTTTCTCGTTAAGTATTATAAAGAACTATTTGAACCACGAAAATATTAATGGCATTTGATTTTTGACTTTTTATTATATTAGGGACTGTTGTTTTATATTATAAGCATAAAACAAAACTTAATTATGTTGATATTATGTTTACTAAAAGTATAGTAAATTTCTGTTTCTTACTAAGATGTAATAAATAATTATTTTAGTTTTGTATGAAATTTTATGTCATTTACACGTTAAACAATTCATATACCTACCTTCCAATCTAAAATAAGTTTTATTGCAAGCAAACATTTTAAAATTATATGAATTGTGTTTGAATTAATTTGTACTTACTTGGTTATTTAATATTAAATAATAAAGAGAAAAAAGGACTAGTTTAAATAGTCTTACCATAGTTTAATTTATAATATACCGTTTATTACTTATATACATTACTCATCTTTAGTTTTAAATTTAAATTACATTTTTTCCTTGTTTTGATTAAAGGAGAAATAAGTTAAACAAATTCTTGAATTGCAATCAAATTTTCTTCAGTGATTTAATTTACTTACTCAAATAAAATAAAATATACAATTCTTTTAAATAGGTCCATGAATCAATTTATTACGGATGTAAACTTGGTATCAATTGAAGCAATTGAGATCTATGATCCATTAGCAATTAATAATATATTTCCAAATATTGGGAAATTTAATTTATATCATATGAATATTCGTAGCATAAATAAAAATTTCGACGAATTAAAAATATATTTAAGTCAATTACAAACAGAATTAGATTGTTTAATTTTAACGGAAACGTGGAAAATACATAATCTAGAATTCCTTTGTCTGAAAGAATATGATATAATTTATAATGAAAGGGATTTTAATCAAGACGATGGGGTTGTAGTACCCATAAAAATTTTTATTAATTATAAATGTTCAGTCATACATTTAAAACATAACCGTATTATTTCAAATCAAAATAAAAGTCAGAATAAACATATACTAATTACAGTTATTTATAGATCACCCTCTACAAGAGTGGAATCATTTTTAACAGATTTAAATATTTATTTAAATTCTATTAGAAAAGAAAAGAATGATTATAATATTAGTATTATTGGAGACATCGACTTTATGTCCGAAAATAAATATATAGGCAGAATTTTACTTTGTTTACATGATCAATAAATACACCATGTGTTGATCATATATTTTTGAAAACGAAAAAGAATCTTAATGACATTAAATCAGCTGTTATATTTAAAGCCCTACTGATCATTTCTCGGTCTTATTACCTATTTCTATAAAAAACCTATATAGTAATAAAGTTTTATGTAATTCCAATACTTCTTTAAAATATGGGAAGACTGTAAATCATAAGCAGTTAAAAATACACATTAAAGACATAAATTGGGAACGCTATTTAAATATGATATGTTAAATATTAATGTGGATGAAATGGCTAATGAACTTACAGATTTGATAGCAAAAGCAGTAGATTCTTGTACAACTACTACATTAATTAATCATAAAGATTTTAAAAGAAAAGCTTGGATAACTGATGGGTTAAGGCTGTAAACAAAAGAGACAAAATGTATCAAAATCTTCTAAAACATCCTTATAACATTAATTCAGGAAATGAATTTAAGGTATATCGAAATACGCTGAACAATTTAATCAAAACAACAAAGAGAAATTATTTTGCCTCAAAAGTTCAACAAATTGATAGAAATGATAGCAAAGCTTTACGGAATACTGTCAACTAAATTACAAATTCGCAAAAAAGTAAAAATGTTCATATAAAAGAAATTAAATCGGAAAGCGGAATATTAACATCAGATTTATCTGAAATAATTAATACCTATAATAATTATTTTATTAACGTAGGTAAAGAGTTAGCTAGTAAAATTACTGTATCTTCCATGGCACCACCTAGATCTTCATTACCATCCTCCATTTATCTTTCACCCAGTAATAAGAATGAAGTGGCAAATATTATCCAGGTATTGATAATATTACAGCAGCGATCTTAAAAACCGTTACCGAGGACATAGTGAAACGAATTGCAATAATAATTAACAAAATATTAGAAACCGGTATTGTTCCAGAGATATTCAAGTTTGCAGTGGTTAAACTGATATTTAAAAAGGGGATCGAGCTGCTACAACAAACTATAGGCCTATCTCGGTAATAACAAATTTTACAAAAATTTTTGAGAAGATACTGAATGAAAGAATAAATAATTATTTAATGAATTTTAAAATTATATCACATAGACGGTTTGGATTTAAGGAAAATAGTAGCATACAAGATGCTATAGCATATCTAAGTTTCCTAATTAATAAATCACTAGAATTTAGCAAACCTTCATTATGCAACTTACAGTTGTTACAGTCTCTGGAAGATATAGGTTTTACAGGAGTTGCACTCAACTTATTAAAAAGCTATTTGTCAAACAGAAAACAAATTGTTGAAATTTATTCTACAAAAAGTTCTGAAAGTGTAATTGAGTTTGAAGTACCACCGGGAACGGTAATAGGTCATCTGCTTTTTAGTATTTATATCAATGATTTACTTAAATTGAATAGTTCAGGTACCATAATCAGTTTTGCAGATGATACTGCTATCTTTTATCAGAGTCGTACGTGGTCAACATTAAAAGCAGAAGCAGAACAAGACATGACAATTATAATTTTATTAATTATAAACATAAATAACCACACTATAATAAACTATTAAATGACCTTTAAACCAATATTGAGGAATCAGAAAGAATAAGATACCTGGGCGTCATCATGGACAGGCATTTACGTTGAGATAAACACATTCTTAACGCGGTTCATAATCTCAGAAGTATTTTATTCCGGTTTCGAGAATTGAAAGGTATATTGCAATTTTCAGATCTAAGAAGGGTTTATTTCGCACTAGTAGAAACTCGACTATCTTACGGAATTACTGGATTAATTGTTCCAGGATTGAATAAATTGGGTTAATAATTACGTAAAACAATTTCAAATCATTCAAAAAAAATTGTGCGTATTATTTTAAATAAAGAACCCACTTGCTCATGAGAATGTTTTTACTAAGAAGCTAAAATACTACATTCTCGTCAGATATTTTTTTAATAGTAGTCTTATATACATATCAAAATAAACAAAACTTGATCATAATTGATCATCACTATGAAACTAGAACAAAACTATTAACTTTTAAGACTCCATTATCAACTAAATCCGGAGGACAAAGAACTTATACTTATCTCACTCCTAGACTTTTATAATTACCTACCGCAAGAGATTATATAGATACATAATATTAGGAATAAAGAAAAAAAAATTTGTTTGAAATTGGCGTAAGAGAAATAAAAAAATTATTTTGTTGAATGAGTGATTTTGGCTGCAACATATTCTATTTAATTTAATTGAATACCAATACTTCAGATTGATACATGTATCTACTTATATTTAATAAGTACTTCTTATACATGTAGTTAATAATACAATATTATAATTTAAAAAAAATACATTGTGTTCTTGAATTCTTGTGTATTGTTTTTAAAATGCTAAAGTAAAAATGTTTTTAAGTTCTTTAAGTGATTTAAATTTCAGGTAAATTAATATTTCTTTCTTAATAATGTATCAATCAAAAAGTTTACACTTTTATTTTACAATGATTTTTTACAAACGAAATAAATGAATTATTAAGAATCAAGACTTTTTCAGGATTAACTTGAAATATAATAAGATAAGAAAGGAATTCTAACGTTTCTTCCCTACTTCCATAACAATATTACGAACACCAGATTTTTAAAGCGTCATAAATATGTCTAACGATTCGTTTCGCCTTAAATTCAATATCAGCGAAAAAGAATAAGACAACATACAGTACAACAGAGTAAGAAAGAGCCAGATGTTTCTTTTACAGCGACAACGTTGCAGGACGTCAAAATACCGAATTCCACATTAGTGTATATCTCTGGGACGTCCTTTAGTCGGAAATACTTATATGGATATACAGTGGACGTTGTAAGACTGTATTATGTGCGGGCGTCGAATGGTGGTGTATATTAACTTCTTTGTTTTTGATTTTATTCGAAATCTAACTCGCACACGTAACACTACTATGTGAGATAGTGTATATACACGAACTAAATCTTCTCTAACGTTATTAGTTGTGGTGGACGTCCAATTACTTAGATATGAAAGGACGTCCATTTGTTAGACTGATGTAAATATATATATATATATATATATATATATATATATCTATATATATATATATATATATATCTATATATCTATATATATATATATATATATATATATATATATATATATATATACAGTGAGGATTTTATTTCGCTGAACATCAGCACTATTAACCCTATGTTCAGTTTAAAAAAAAAACATGTCAATACATTAAAAGCAATTACGAGTACAATATATCCAAGCAACCTCTAATAAAACAATTGCCATTAATGCCATTAAAAAGTGTCAAACAAATCGCAAACTTGTTGCATACTATCATTATTGCAATTGTACCAGCGTACAATAGCAGTTTTTTCATCTTTTAAATACATGCCGTAAACCCTCGTGTAAACCGCAAGTGCAAAAACTTAAAAAAAAAATCAGTTTTGACACTTTTTAAGGACATTAATGGCAATTGTTTTATCAGAGGTTGCTTGGCTATGTTGTAATTGCTTGTAATGCATTGACATGGTTTTTTAAAAACTGAACATAGGGTTAATACTTATAGTGCTGATGTTCAGCGAAATAAAATCCTCACTGTATATATATATATATATATATATATATATATATATATATATATATATATATATATATATATATATATATATATAAAATTAAAAATTTAGGGAATTTTGTGGTAATTGACATGATTTGACATTTGAAAATTAAAATTTTTATTATGAAGTTTTTGTCAATGGTACCAACTCCGAAAAAGTTGGGCTATTAAAGCACTCAAATAAGCAATAAAAGCAATCAAATAAGCACTGTTTTGGGTGCTTTAACAGCTTTATTATAGATGCAACATAGAAAAAATAATAAAAATTATTGTCAGTGGTGACACTTATAAAAATAAAGCATGGCCAAGCCTCATTCTTCTACAAAATGAATGGATAATATGTACAGTCTTACATTATGCTCACTATACAGTGTGTTTTTTGTAAACGATAATATAGGAAATCCAATGGAATTTTATCATTTTCCTCGTAAGTTTGTACCCTTGCAAATGTAATTAGAAATCTTGGTATCAATCGAAAGAAGAATTCATTTTACGTCAAAAAAATATTAAACTTTATGAAGAAAACCAAAATCGATTTAGAAAAAGACTTAAAAAGCTTATTCATTTACTGCTTTTGGTAATAAGTTATTAAAAAAAAGCTGGAAGCTGAACGCCGATTGGTGTAGCGGTTAACGCTTCAGATTCCTAATCAAAAATCGCGAGTTCAAACCCCGTCACCGTATACTTTTTTTTTTAATTGTATTGCTTACTAATTATTATTTTTAGAACTTTATTACAACGATTATTAATTTTTCTTATTGTTAGATATTTTTGCTACGGGGGTTTACCGTTACTTTTTGTACAATTTTAACTACCTATCAGAAAGGCAAATGAAAAAAGGGCATAAAACTAATAATCCTTGTAATAAAGTTCTAAAAATAATAATTAGTAAGCAATACAATTAAACAAAAAGTATACGATGACGGGGTTTGAACTCGCGATTTTTGATTAGGAATCTGAAGCGTTAACCGCTACACCAATCGGCGTTCAGCTTCCAGCTTTTTTTTAATAACTTATTACCAAAAGCAGTAAATCAATAAGCTTTTAGGTCTTTTTCTAAATCGATTTTGGTTTTCTTCATAAAGTTTAATATCTTTTTGACGTAAAATGAATTCCTCTTTCGATTGATGCCAAGATTTTTAATTACATTTGCAAGGGTACAAACTTAGGAGGAAAATGATAAAATTCCATTGGATTTCCTATATTATCGTTTACAAAAAACACACTGTATATAAATGATTAGGTATTGTATATTTAATTATTAAATAATTAATGCCATTTTAATTGGTGACTGATATTTGATTTAAATAAAAAGTATGTACAGCTGATTTCAAAAAATCTATAGAACAGTAAGTACTCCATAGTGTAAATGTTCCTTTTTATTTTCCTTGATGTATAATAAATTTTTTCGTTGACCGTTTGTTAATGTCAATATTAATGAATGATTTTTTCTAAAAAAGGATGTATTAATGGACGTCATTAATACACTCTTTTTTATTAAGTAACTGTTTTGTGAAAAAAGGATGCATTAATGGACCTCATTAATACACTCTTTTTCATTAATAAACCCGTTTGTGATTTTGACGTTTTGATGATGTTTTACTTTGGGCAACCAGATATACGCACAAGTTTGGATTCGGTATTATTTGAAATTTTCTATCTTAAAATCGAAGAATTTTACGGTCAACGAAAAACTGTTGTAATCAATTCGTTTGTTAATGAGCAACTAATGATCTCAACTATTAAAGGCACTCACTCCCTATCGCTCGTTCGTGCTTTAAACAGTTTCGATCATTAATCGCTTTCATTAACAAACTAATTTATTAAATAACTATTATGTAGTTACCTATGAAAACATAATTTAAAACCTGATTCACACGTTGTTAAAAACTCAAAAATTACTCTCAAGACTTGTCCTAGATTTATTTTAAATCAGCTGTACTTTCATACCAACTTCGGTTTAAAATTCCATTAGCCCTTCAAGCTTTATTTTTATAGATTTTTCATTGGTAAAGGACTGTGCATATACTGGGGTTATTATCATAAGTAATACAACAAGTTGGTATGAAATTGCCGAAAATTTTCGATTTCAGATACGAGTATTTGTTTCGACGACAATTTTTCACGAGTCTATTGTCTAAGAAACAAATACGAGTTGAATGAGGAGAAAATTTTCTTCAATTTCATACCAACGAGTTTGTATTCGGCTTGACAATTCAACGAACTAAAAGTTATTCTCATTGAACAATTCTATTTGAAAGAGTAGGTCATGCTAAAAACAATTATATTGTTCTAGCAACAGTTATAACAAACTCCAAGCTGTCAAAATTTTTAACCTCTTTTTCAAAATACGTCGAGATTCAGTCGCATTGTGTTGGTTTTTTACGTTGTCTCCATTTTCCCTGATGGATAGAAGATTTGGAAGCGCACCGGGTAAAGAAATTGACGATGCTATCAAAAATCTGGTCCCATTCAATACCCGGAAAACACACAACTCATGTTGGTTGCAGTTCAAGAAATTTTGTTCTGAACGGGGCTACTCGCTGGATCAAGTTTTGTCGATCAAAGAACTTAATAATATCCTAAAGGACTACGGCTTCAATATGAAAAAACAGAGTGGAGGGGAGTACAAAGACACGGTAGTGAAAGTGTTGTGGAATACGACGGCCAAACTTTTGCAAGAAATGTATTATAACAAGTTTGGAATTAAGTTTGATCCGTTCAAGGATCCAGCGTTTAGAGAAGCAAGAAATGCTAGGGACGCTAGAAGAAAAATATTGCAAGCTGATGTAAGTAAGCGGAA
Organism: Agrypnus murinus; assembly: GCA_929113105.1. Classification (NCBI taxonomy): domain Eukaryota; kingdom Metazoa; phylum Arthropoda; class Insecta; order Coleoptera; family Elateridae; genus Agrypnus; species Agrypnus murinus. The sequence continues at coordinate 102,369,543 of OV816028.1, read as the reverse complement.
AGTGAGCTCAGCAGCACTAACCAATGAAGAATATTTGAAGATGGTCAAACTGTGGGACGAAGAGACGCCATGTGGTTTGCAGTACAAATTCTTTTTGATTGCTGCTCGAGAATTAGCTTGGAGGGGTAATGAGGCAGTAAACTGTTGTGTGAGTTTCTTTCGAGAAGAAAGAAATAATTCCGGGGTATTAACTGGTCGACTGGAGTACAATCCTATCTTTTCAAAAATGCACCAAGGAGGCAGTCATTCTTTGAGTGATAGCAAATGGTTGGTTTCAAATACGGAGTCACCTGACATTTGTCCAGTAAGGTAATTTTTTGTTAAAAACTAAACTTTCAATAAAAATTAATAAATAAATCAATTACAGGTTATTTAAGAAACTCTTATCGAAGAGAAATGCTCGCATAAAAACGGATCGAATGTTTCTTATAGTAAATCATGGGTGGACATTGGAAAATAACGCCGTTTGGTTCAAAAATTCACCTGTAGGAATCAACAAGTTGGGAAAGTGGTTGAAACTTAATGTGGAGAAAGCAGGGTTGGATACTGAAAGGTTGAAAATCACGAATCACTCAGCACGTTCAAGCGCGGTAACAATGTTGGCAAAGTCTGGCATTGGTGAGCAAGAAGTGATTAAAATAACAGGACACAGCTCAGGAGCATCAATCAAACCGTATTTGCAGCTTGACCAAGAATACCATTCACGATTAATACAATGCTTTCGGAAAAGCGAAGAAGCGACAACTTTGGAACCAAGTCTGCTCTACAAGAGAATAAGGAAAAACGTATGATGTCTTCCTCTTCCGGTACAACCAGTTATGTGTATAATAATTGTACTTTTAATAGTTATAATTGTCATTGTGATGTCAACAATGAATTAGATAAATAAAAATGTTTGTGGTGGAAATTTATTTAGGAAATTTTTACATGTGAAAATTGCCGCTAAATACAAACGTGATTGGTCCATTTTTTGAAAATGACTGAATTTGATTAGTCGAAAAAATGTGAGTTGAATTGTCACACTCACTCACTCACATCGCTCTGGCTAAGCTACGGTATCACGTCGTTGCTCGAGTACGCCACACTTATCTTTAAAGTAGTGTTCTCATTTTTTTATCTCTTTTAAAAAATATTCTAACTGTAATTTCTTTTTTTTGTTTATTGTTTCCAGCCTTACTTTGTGGAACTCCATAATCATGAAATAAATAAAGATTAGTAAAAGTTTCACAGTTTTATTAAAATACAACCTGACAATATTGTTTCGACAGCTATTTCGTAATTTATTTCGTAATTTCTTTTCTTGTCATTTCAGGATATATAATGTAATACAGCCTTGGTAGTGTAATGTATAGCGCGCTGGACTTTCACCCAAGCCGCCCGAGATCGACTCCCGGTGCCGGCAGATCTGGTTAAGGTTTTCTTTAGCTGTGACACAAATGTGTGATTTGCGCTGTTCCATCTGAAAGGCGGCTGCAGCCGCACGTAGGGCCTACGTAATAATAATAATCACCCCCTCCCTCCCGCACAAGCTTATAGCTTCTGGGGCCTGGTTTCCAGGTTATGGGTTGTAGCAATTATTATTATTATAATAAGTGATAATAGAACTAATAACAGTAACAGAAATAATAACTTTATTTACTCGGGGAGATTTTTAAAAAGTACTGGTACAATCCTTATATGTATGTATTCGTTTTCCAAATGAGACATACGATATTGAAAGCCGAAAGTATACTATTACAGGAACACAGAAAACTAGGAATATGCAGGTTGTAGGTATTAAAATGCGTCAATAAATATAGACGGCGTTGTACAACAAAATTAGACAAAATAACGTCAATATGCGGTATTTGATCATGCATGCAACCAATGAAGGCTCAGTCCTCATTACATTATTTTAATGAGGGCCACATCCTTTGAGCCATCACATAGTTGGTGCCTATGTAGGCGTTAGTTGTAACATAACCTTCAAGAGTACCACTTCTTTCAATGAAGATATTTGCAATTTACTCTATCTAATTCTTTAACAATGTTTTTAGGCAAATAACTTTTTAGCCCGCGTAATGCAGAGCACAGTCTTTCAGCCCTATATGTGGATATATTTAGGTATGGCCATCAAAACTTTAATGACTCTAAATGTTTTTTGCCCTTTATGCAAAAGAAAATGCCAAAAATATACCAGTTGGATAATTGCGTAGACTACCCTCTTTAGATTTTCAACTTAGAATTTTTTTCAATTTAGAATTTAGAACAAAACTTCTACCTGCGAAGTTCTTCTAAGGAATTCTAGGAGAATGCTATTATGACTGTCATCAGTATTTTCAATGCAAGTTTAGTTTATGATGTTATTTTATTTTTAGAATATGTTTTTAATACACATTTTCAACTGTACACTTATCCCAAAAATCTACATATTTCAAAGAAATGCATTTTAGATTTAACATTTATTATCATAATAATAATAATAATAATAATAATAATAACTACTACAACCCATAGCTTAAAAAACAAGGCCCCAGAAGCTATAAGCTTGTGCGGGAGGGAGGGGGCGATTATTATTATTATTTAGACCCAATGTGCGGCTGCAGCCGACTTACAGATGGAACACCGCAAATCCCACATTTGTGTCACAGCTAAGGAAAACTGCAGAAAACCTTAACCAGATCTGCCGGCGACGGGAGTCGATCGCGGGCCGCTTGGGTGAAAGTCCGGCACGCCAGGCATTACACTACCAAGGCTGTATCAATAACTTTATTTTAAATACAACTAAGTATACCTATACATGCTTTCTCTTTATGTGTTGTTTTTTGTATTTGTAATTTGTATAATTCTGTTTTGCTGTTATTATGTTATTAAAATAATTTTAATAAAATATATTTCATTAATTAGATAGGTAGCTTTCAAATAAAATATTATTTATTTATTAAAAGATTAAAAGAATTGTAGCAGGTAAAATACTATTAAAATTTATTAGAAAAACTTCACAGGTAACACCTGGTTAGGTTAGGAAGGATTTTTAAATTGCTATTTGATAAATATACATTTTTTTTTTGTTTTATTATTAGAATTAGTTTTTGAGAATTAAATTTCTTTTTAGTGTCTAAATTCATTTAAAACAATAAAATAAATTTAAAAAAAAATTATGCCGTTAAACAATATCGGAATTTGGACCGGTAACCAGTTGCACAGAAAGACAGTGTTTTTACCACTTAGCTAAACTTATACCGGGTGGGGCAGTAGTGTGGGGAAGTCCGATAGCTCCTAAACGGTAACAGCTAGAAAAATCGTTCTAATACGGATGTAAACAGTGGATAGAGGCGCATCTAGAGAAATTATTCTCAAATATACAGGGTGTTGCAGAAAAATGTGGCACGCTTAAGGTAGTTTTTTAAATACAATGCCCCAAATATTTTTGCATATTTAACACCTCTATTGGCAGTTTTTTTCATAAACATTGAGTTTTACATTATCCCACTTAACAGTTTACCGCTTTCACGGCCGCAATTGTGAAGACGAATTTAAGTAGGGATTTTGTTGCAGAGGCTTGTAGGGTACTCTTCTTTAAAAGAAAATGGACCCACCATGTACAGGGTGTTCAAAATTAATTTCTAAATTTAGGGAACTTCAAAGCTAAAATTCACAACTTTTTCAAATGGAACACCCTGTATATTTTGTACCTTTGTGATGCAGAATTAAATAACGAACATTTTTTGTATGTACGTCACTATAGCTATCTGTAACCACTTTTGATTTATTGAGAAAAAACTGCAAGAAGTACACAATTAAAAAATTATTTATTTAAAAAACTAAGGTTTTTCAAATAAAATAAAAGAAAAAAAAACTATAACAAATGCTCCATATGTTGCCCATTTGCATGGGCACACATTTCGATGCGCCTTTGGAACGATCTTTGAACGTTTCTTAACATTGCCGGCGTGATACTTCTAAAAGCATGTATTATTCTATCCTTCATATTTTGGATTGTGGTTGGTGTTTCTGTATAAACAATTTCTTTCACATATCCCTATAAAAAGAAATCCATTTTTGTAAGATCAGGAGATCTCGCAGGCCATTTAGTGGGTCCATTCCTTCCAATCCATTGATGTGGGTAGATATTATTTAGGTGGTCTCTTACTGCATGTAAATAATACGGTGGAGCACCGTCTTGCTGAAGCCACATCCCATTTCGGATCCTTTGAGGAAGGTTCGCCAATAGTTGTGGCAGATGTCTTTAGAAAATGAAGATAAATAGCTCCAGTTAATGTACCATCAAAAAATGTGGCCCTATTACATGTACTCTAATAATTCCCCCCCAAACTTTTATGGACCATCTGTGCTGGTTATCGAGTTGTCTGAAAAAGTGGGGATTTTCTGTAGCATAATAATGGAAATTGTGCCTGTTAACAAATCCATTTTTATGAAACGTTGCCTCATCAGTGAACAAAACATTGTTGAAGAATGTAGCATCGTCTTGAATTTTACCTATGGCCCAATTACAAAACTGTAAACGTTTTAGAAAATCGTCATCAGTTAATTCCTGGTGCATTTGAATGTGATATGCATGAAACTTATTTTTCTTTAAGATTCGACCAACAGAACGTCTACTTATTCCTACAGATGAACTCACTTCTCTCTGACTAACATGGGGATTCTCAATCGTTGCCAGCACAACAGATAACTCATTTTCTTCGTTCACAACATTGTTAATTCGTTCACTTTTTGCATACTGTACATTGGCGGTCCTCACAGATCTATCGAGCAGGTTTTGAAAGCTGTGAACTTTAGGGAGCCTCCGTTCAGGATACCGTTAGTGGTAAATTCTGCGGGCAAGCAAACAATTTCTTTCCGACTCGCCCAAAACAAAAGTCATGTCTACAAGTTCTTCATTACTAAAATTCATTTTGAAAAACTAAAACACCTACTAGAACTAAACACTGATGGTCGATAACTGCGAGAAATGTACGTTTTGAATACGTGCACAACAATTGTTAGATGCTTTAATGTTTTCTTGAACAAAAACAACCAACACACTTGACAACTAAATAAATAATTGTTTTTAATTGTATACTTCTTGCAGTTTTCTCTCAATAAATCAAAAGTGGTTACAGATAGCTATAGGGACGTACGTACAAAAAATGTTCGTTATTTAATTCTGCATCACAAAGATACAAAATATACACGGTGTTCCATTTGAAAAAGTTGTGAATTTTAGCTTTGAAGTTCTCTAAATTTAAAAATTAATTTTGAACACCCTGTACATGGTGGGTCTATTTTCTTTTAAAGAAGATCACCCTACAAGATCCTGCAACAAAATCCCTACTTAAATCCGTCTTCACAGTTGCGGCTGTGAAAGCGGTTAACTGTTAGTGGGATAATGTAAAACTCAATCTTTTTGAAAAAAAATGTATAACTTCTAAACCGGTCATTAGATGGCTCTAAAATTCTAGATATGAATAAACCTGCCAAGACAGGTGTTAAATATGCAAAAATATTTGGGGCATTATTTTTAAATAAATTACCTTAAGCGTGCCACACTTTCTGCAACACCCTGTATATTTGAACATAATTCGTTAGATGCGCCTCTATCCACTGTTTACATCCGTATTTGAACGATTTTTCTAGCTGTTACCGTTGAGGAGCTATCGGACTTCCCCACACTATTGCCCCACCCGGTATAATTGAAAACATGTTTTGTTAAGGTGCGTACAGACCGCCGCGCCAAGCAGCGCCAAACGTTCGCAAATGTTTTCGAGCAACGTGCGCTAAAGACGTCCATACTGCTGCAACAGATACAAATTTGTTCGTGTTTGTAAAAGTTCCGATTTTATTTTTAAAGCAACTCGCTATAACTTATATTGCATTTTAATTATTATTACCAATCTGACATGAACGAGGAAGACGTAGAAGACGTTTCAATCATCACGTCACAATTTATTGTTACGATAAATTGTTGTTATTGATAATAAATTAATAATGCATTTATCTAAATTGTTCAATTGTAATAAAACAGCAACGCACCACATCCACGAACAAAACACGTCCTAACTAGATTTGTTGCAGCAACAAATTTCGTTCGCAACGTTCGCAAACGTTTGGCGCGGTTTGGAGCGGCGGTCTGTACGCACCTTTATAGAATCATCTATAAAGCTACGAACTAAACAAGAAAAATCAATTTTTCCGCTACTTTGTATGTTTAATTTGAAAAGAAATAATCTAAAAGTATAGCATTATAAATTATTTCCAGTTAGTTTCATTATAATTGTTTTTTGTATAATTTCAATATTTATATGACTAATTTTTGTTATAGTACAGGATCCGTTATTAATGTCGTTGAGCACCGATCGAGTAACCGAATAAAATGTATTTTTTATGAAATAAAATATGTTAACAAAAGTAACGTAGATGAGTTGCCTAAATAAATTTGTTCAAGGATATTTTTAATTAAAAATTAAATATTTAATTTTTTTAAATACTTTCACCGATCTCGTAATCAAAAAAAAAATTAACACTAATTGAAAGTGCAAACCCTATAGAAGACGCAAACATAGGATTGTTTACCTTTTTCTGTTCAAGGCTATACAGTTGCCAAGTTTAAATAAGTTAATTGAAAGTGATACCTTCACCGATCGAGTAACCAAATAAATTATATGTCAAAATAAAGCTTATTTTGTTGCAAAACGATAGTATAAGGTTGCTTGCAAAAAACCGTTCAAGAGTCAGGGTTGCAAGGGTTTAGAATTTTTAAATCGAAGCGTGCGAGAGAGAGATAGACCCATTCTATTCAGTACGATAGAGGGGGACGCAGAATGACAGCTGCTCACACTACGTCCGTCGTTTATTACATTAAAAATAAAGAAAACACTATGACATAATTTTATTTTTGAATGAAATTATTATTTTTAAAAGTTTTAAATATTATTTAAAAATATGTAAATAAAAACGTAATTATAAAGATATGAGAATAGTCATATTATTAACAAATGTTTAAAAAAAAGAAATGATTAACAAAATGTTTTTCAACAATACTGAATTATTACTTCGGGAGACAAGTGCGAGATTTCTAAACCTAATGGACTTTCTTACGGACGTGTATTGTGGCGCCGTGATTGGTCAGCTTCTGTGGCGCACAAATATGAAATGAAAACTATCATAACAACTGACGTGTTTAGATAAATTCAATGTTGTTTTATAGTAGAGTGCATATTAATCCTTTTTGTGACTTAATAATAGTTTAATTAATAAGTCGTTTTAATTAATTAGAATTAATTATAACGATAGATGTTTAAAGGTTTAACTATTAAAAGAAGCTTTGATATTTTAAATAAATAATATAATCGATTTCGTGCTGTCGAATACTGTGTCACAATAATTTAAACAGCAGGGTCGACTAAACTTTTTGCAAGAATTATCAGAACCCATCATCTCTTTCAAATGATTATGAAGATTGTGGTCATTCACATTTTTAGAAATTTATTATGTAAATAGGACTAATTTTAATATTAAATGTGACATAAATATCAATATTTTAAATAATTTTCGAAGTTAATCACCACTGCTTGCAAGGAAAAAGCCTTTAAACTTGCAGAATATATCAAAAAATATAAATGTCATCAGTACATTATTAAGGATTTTAAATTAAAAAAGAAGGAAATCTAATGTAAAGCTCTTTAAAATAAATTATAGTTCGTGTGTGAGATAATATGTACAGGAAACTATTAAATCTATCGAATTGTTTCAAACTAGTAACAAGTTTCTTAATTCAAATCTGACGATTAATTAAGTTAAATAAAAAATAAATTAAAAAGAAATCATGATACATATTTTCGGAGAATTGGAGAAAAACCATTTAAATGCATCTACAGATAAAGTAGTCATCTAATTATTACGTACGATTAACACTATCATTAACACACAACAATCATAGCGCAACAACACGACAGTATTTAATAAATACTAGACACCAATTATTGTGACTTTTATATTGTAAAGATGAAGGCAAGCAGGTTATGAAACTTTTCGAAGCGCCGAAGGCCGTCCACTAGTGGGAACGTAAACAGCCAATCATGGCGCTACAATGTAGATCCATAAGAAAGTCCATTAGGTTTAGAAATCTCGCTTGCCGTTTACTAACCGCTCAACCGCACAGAGCAAGCGCACTCTCTGTCATACGTCACAAGAGGCGGGCCTAGTTGCTATGCCCCGCCCTTTTCTATCGCATTGGACAGTACGCATAGACGCTCTCTCTCGCACAATTTCAAACGACGGACGTAGTGTGAGCAGCTGTTATTCTGCGTCCCCCTCTATCGCCTGAATAGAATGGGTCTATCTCTCTCTCGCTCGCTTCGATTTAAAAATTTTAAACCCTTTCAACCATGACTCTTGAACGGCTTTTTGCAAGCAACCTTATACCATCGTTTTGCAAAAAAATAAGCTTTATTTTGACATATAATTTATTTGGTTACTCGATCGGTGAAGGTATCACTTTCAATTAACTTATTTAAACTTGGCAACTGTATAGCCTTGAACAGAAAAAGGTGAACAATCCTATGTTTGCGTCTTCTATAGGGTTTGCACTTTCAATTAGTGTTAATTTTTTAGGTTACGAGATCGGTGAAAGTATTTAAAAAAATTAAATATTGAATTTTTAATTAAAAATATCCTTGAACAAATTTATTTAGGCAACTCATCTACGTTACTTTTGTTAACATATTTTATTTCATAAAAAATACATTTTATTCGGTTACTCGATCGGTGCTCAACGACATCATTAACGGATCTTAGACTATTAATAATTCAAATAAAATCAGAGAATTTAAAGAAATCTCATCAGGCAACCCAACAATCACCTGCGCGCATAGTTGGTTTTTTAAGTATCTATATGAGTCTCATTTAATTTTTCTGTGCCCGCGTGTTTGAAGCAAAATTCAACTTTTTTAAATGTTAGATATAACTAGTTTCATGAATAGTGTAGTATTACTTATCGAAATCAAAAGTGATACTATAACTGAAACTTTATTTTCCGCAATAAGTATTTTATAGCCTCTAAATCAATAACCTTTTAATTTTTTCTAGACTATCGATCTAACTTGTTTATAAATACATACACTTTATAGAATCCTTTAATCAGGAAATTATGGTATTTTAATAGACACTTTTAATTAAAGATGTCTAGTAAATTTGTCAATTATTGATTCATGAATTTTGAAAAGATTAACAGCGCTACTCGTCTACCAAGTTGGGTTTCGAGATGAATACTTGTTAGATATCAATTATCCTGTCTTGTCATTAGTTACAATCAACAGAAAATAAATCTTCAATAATTTCTTAATAATTTTCCAAACTATGGTGACGTTAAATCTGTTAAGTCCGCAACACAATTAAATATTAGGAACTGGAAAAATCTTCCCTTTACAAAGAGCATGAAGATTTCCCCTTTGATATAGATGATTCCTTCAAATCTATTAAGTTTCTATTTCTCTATTTAGTTTGATTAATCGCCAATTGATTTAACATCGTTTTTTTAGAATAATCGCAAAATGAGAAAAGCTTGTTGACGTTATCAAAGTTGGGGATCGTTTTCGCGCCAACACCGCAGCAGTGATAAAACGCTAATGCTCAGAGGAGAGGTAGAGTACTTTGACAAGTAAAACATCCCCATATTAAAAAAATAACTCGTCCAAATGTAGTTTCAAGTGACGTCAACAGACTTTTCTCATTTTACCATTATTCTACTATTTTTCACAATTTCTGATCAGATTTGTAGAAAAATTGAGAAGCCGTAAAATAATAAGTTGGATATGTAGTGTAAATACATATTCCTAGTAGTATGTAGTAGTGTTGCATCTTTATTAATATGTCCGTTATTTCTTGGGGTATGATTCCGCGATCTACTCTGTAGAAATTCATTTTAATTAGATAAATCATGAAAAATGAATTTATATAATTTAGATTTAAATAGGTACATATATATTATTATACTCATGAAACTCTTAACAATAGATTGACCCAATAACTGTAACAATCAATCTGTCGATCTCAATCAACGGGTTGAATGTTCCTGGTATATAACATTACAAGCATATACATGTACAAAATTACCAAATGAGACAGTTTGATGAAATTAAATAATTGAAATATTTAGCGTAAGCAAAACTTTACAGTAACAGATTTTGAGTGTTTACAAATGTGCGAAATTTTAGAAATTTATGGTTTCCAATTTTGTAGGTTTCAAATTTTTAGAATGACAAATTTATTCATTTCAATATAACATTCAAAATTTTGTTGAAACAATTCCAACCACAAGGAATTCCAGATAATATGTTTTTCAAAGTTCAAAAATTTAGAAACAAAATTTTAAGATTCCAGTTCTCTATTGCTTGTGACCTCACAACAACAGTTTTGAGAAGAAATGAGCTAGTTGCTATTGCTTCTAAAGTATAAGTAACGTTCCAGTTCAAACATGTTTTAGCTCAAACCTAAGTGTTCCCCATTCTTGAATACTGTAGTAAGTAATGACTATAAAAGACATGTTTGAGATATTTCCATTATCATCTTGTGGCGATATAAAGTAACACTTTTTGTTTGTTTATTTTTCTAATGCGTTGTGTTTTCTATTTTATTAGCTGATTCGAAACTTTTGTTACTGTAAAATATTTTGAATACAACATTTACATTTTTTATAGGTAAATATATGTATACCTAGATACACACATCACCAACTTTTTATCGAAATTTGAGTTATTTCTTAAAAATATTCTGCATATATAGTATATATGTGAATTATAATAATGATTCTGTTAAAGACTCTTCTTTTAGATATTCTTACTAGGTACGACAAATTGTAAGGAGTGGACAGGTATTTATACGAGAATAAAACAACTATGAATATTTTTCCCAAATCAACGAATTTTTATTTATTGAAAAATTAAACTGATAATAGTATAATATGTACTTATCACTTCAAAACGAAGAAAAATTAAAAAGTGGTAAAAAGTAGTTTGACACAAATAAAATTATAATAGTATATATTATGTAATCTACTATAATTATTGTTTGACAAAAATGTAGATAATTATTATCATAACAAAAAGAGTTATTATTGAATGTTAAATTAATAAAGGAAAAATGATTTACACATTTGTATAGCCATTAATGAGCATAAAACAAACAGAAATAATTATAATAATATATATAAAACTTACATATAGATATGATTATACAGGATTTCTCTCTACATCTTCACATTTTTTTGTAATTTTATACATAAATATTGCAATACTTAGGTATTTATAGGTAACTATAACTAAATAATTTAAACTAAAGCATCATCTCAAAAATCTAAAAAAGATCTTACACTTATAATATCAAATATAATAATTATAATAATAACACAAACTGGCATTACATGGCAAGTTAAATTTAAATAAATTTGAACTTAAAATTTATGAATAGTACAACAAAAATGTGCTGAGAGTTAAGTACGTATAGCTTTCACATATATAAGAAATTGTAACAGGATTGATTTTCTAGGTACCCGGGATATTTTAAATTTTACTGTGTGTAATTAATGTGTGTATATGTGATGTGCAGTACAGTTTCCTAGGTACGGAAGATTTTTTATAATAGAGAAAGCAGGTACAAAATTGAAATACAATGATATTGCAAGGCTCCCGTATGCCCGAACCATTTTAATTCTAATAAAAAAAAATATATATTTATCATAGCGGATTATAATATTAGCATTCTTCTTATTTATTTACAATTTCGGTAGAGCTTTGTTCTATTTAAACTTAGAAAAGAATTTTATTAGATTTTAAGTCTAGTTGAACTACAGATATATCACTTGTCCAAATATTAAATGCAGAATTAAAATTACAAATTGTTCATCAAGAAACAAATATGTACTTAAACTCTTATAATTTATATCTTCACAAATGAGATTTTGTTGATCGTAACGACTACAGACCTAAATTAAACTGAAATAATGATCAAAACTATTTTTTAATTAGTAAAGTCAATATAAGTGAATACCTGTAGGCAATTTAAAAAATAAATATTTACACTTTTAATATAAATCAAGAAAGAAACATGGTCTGAAATGAAAATCATTTCATATAATTTAGATTTAATAAAATTTAAAGAATAAGAGTGCATTTTTCTAAGATAATCTTTCAAAGCATATTCTCCGTTTATTATGTTTTGGACAAGTGAAATTGGGCAATTAAAAGATACATCCATATATGTTAGATGCAGACGGACGGTGTGGATAAGTACCTTACAGAAAACTTCTGTTTAATTTAAAGATTTATAATATTTGTTTTATTTTTTATAAACCATTCCAATCAGGTAACTATCGGTCAGTCCATCGTTTCTATCCAAGGCAATTTTCTTGATATGAAATTAATAATTAAAAAAAAAGATTAGATATGAAAAATGGCACAAGGAAAAAGGCGTTTTGTTTTTTCCTAATCATAATAAAATTAATAAAATATTAAAAAATAATATGGTAAAAAAATAATAATAAAATAATAATTATAACATACTTTCAAAAGGTAACCATTAGGTAACTTTAGATATAGACAAGTAATTTTTTACATGAACTATTAAAAATATATATCATCTTTTTTATATAAACAGTGGTAAATAAAATATTCTTTCTAAATATTTACAGTGCCATGACTAGTGATGTATCGCATATATTTTTTCCACACTGTCGTGTAGTGGTAACATTTAAACATTGATTAGTCTATAAACTCATTACAGCAGTTCAGGAACTCCATCTTATATTCATTATCATTTCCCCATTATTTTGTTTAAATTTAAATAATTAATATTATTTATACTATTCTTTCTTATTATAAGTAGAATCATTTCTGATTGGTATCGCAAAATAAAAAATTAATATATTTGCTTAATTTTAAATATTAAATAACATTATACAGCACTGCATCTTATCTTTTCTGCCTTAATGTGGTCATATATTAATCTCTATTAAATTAATATCCTATATTTATTATAAAAGGTAAGAGTTATTAAAAATAAAAAATATATAATATATACTATATAGATCTTTGTACTCTCACCTTGCACAATTTTTTTCCATTCAGCATCTGAACTATACATTATTATCCGATAAATAGGTGCAGATTTATCGTGAAAATATAGAAATCAAGTTGAACATTTTATCAGTAAGAACTCTAATAAAATCAAAACTTAAAAAGAAATAAATAATTCCAAACCTGCACCTATTTGAAAAACTACTAACACAATAACATTATTTTATTAGGATTTTACAAAGAATGTTTGAAAAGTTGTAAAAAGGTTTTTCTTTTGGAAAAAGTGTAAAAGGCATAAAAATACATATACAATAATAAGGTATTGCAAAATTCTATAATGCAGTTTAGGGGAATCTTCTTTACATACATATAACATTTAAATTAAGAACATTACTACTATTTGGGGTAGTGCATGTTGTTTGGACAACATCTAAAGTGCATTTCATTTTAGGCAAGTGTTAACATCGAAATCTTACTCCCAAAAAGGAGTCTAGAAACTAAATTAGCCATCTTAGCCATCTAGCCATCTTCAATAGTTATACACTTTCTAATAATCATAATCATCTTTCAATATTTACTTTGCATTAAACTCAAGCAACCAAAAACACAAACAAAAAATAATAAATTTCTTTTTTAACCTACATTATCAATAAATCACATAAAATATCTTTATATCACGCTTAAAAAAGCTTTTGTATAATTTTTCCCTTTTAAAATGGTAAACTTGCCACAAACATGTTTTCTATTAACGGCGGTGCCGGAACGAGATCTTCGAGCTTAAGATAAAAAATTCTTTGTAGCCCTTGGACGCTTAGAGATCGCAATTCTGGCAGTTTTCCTAAAAGGCGACTAAAGTAATGCGCCTTACGTTGTGCTTCTGCATTGTATGTAACGTGATCGCGTAAGGATGATATTACTCTCATTTGTAGCTGCTCTATACGTTGAGGATCTCTGAGACCATGTCGTTCTGAAAATGGAAAAAACTTGCTTTAACAAAAGTAAACTTAATACGTAATAGGTACTTCGCGCTTATAATAATTAACACATCTTAAATAAAATGTCTGTTTTGGAAAAATATTGAAATCAACCCTTTTATGATTTAGTGTTTTCTGTTTTCAAACTGATGTCCATTGCTCGATGAGCAACACTAAAAGTAAAGTAATTTTGAAGAAGCACCACAATCGTTCTCAATGTGATCTAATTTTGTTAAAAAGCATTTCATTAAAGTAATTATTAAAATAACAAAAACTGGAATAATCAAATAGACTTAAGATGTGTTTAAAAAAATAAACGATTTGTGCTGTTCTCAATAAATTATTTAATCACTTTTCATCAGTTTTAAATTCTTTAATATGCGTGGAATTAATGATTACTACTTGTTTACAATTGCCAAAGATAATTAGAGGTTTAATAGTGTAATAAATAAAAACTTAATTAATCGAAGCTAATTATTGCATCAGAAAAGTTTCTAAAACAAGATTATTTAATTGTCTTGTGCTTCCTAACAATAGCAAAAATGTTTCCAGATTTTAAAAAATTACACCTTGTTCAATGTATATTTTGCAATTTAATTTGTTTGTATTAATTGTAAACTGCAAGATTAATTTGGAATGATTCAGAATTTCGTGTGTTTGTTTAAGAAACGGTTGTGACCTCTTATTTTCATTTCATAAATCTCTAGCAAAACATTAATCTTTTAAAAATAAACATTAATTCAAAATTAACTTTTAAAAATGATTATATTAAACGAATGTTAACAACTCACCTGTGATAAGAGTGAGGGCGCACAGGCAGGCGAATGCAGATATGTCGACTTCCATTGCATGAAGGCTATTGCTAAATTCTAGAATGGCATTGAGCCAATCTCCGAATGATCGTTGACATTGTTGTTTATCTAAAACAACTCCATTACAAAATGTAAGTTTCGTATCATTAGCATGAGTTCTATAAGCAAGTCTCAAAACGAACAGCTCTAACGATGCAGATTGAAATAGTAACTCTTTATCTTCCCGACACAATTCTTGATATCCTGGAATTTTCTCGGCGAAATTGCGAATTACATCGACGGACGTTGTGAGTAAAGTATAAAATTGTTGAATCTTCTCTGCTTCGGATATGGCTGGATCAATGGGGCTGGGATCGCAATATTGCGAATAATCTAAATTGGCGAGATCTGGAGTCGTATCAACGTGTGCTCGAACTAATGCCGTTATTAAGGAAACTGGGGGACTGGGTGGTGATTCTTGAGGCGATTTAGGTTTGGACGGCAGTCGTCCTCTTCGTCCTTTAAGCGAATCAGTTCTTACTACTTCTTTAACCATACCAACAGCTAAACATTTCTGGAATCGACAGAATTGGCATCTATTTCTCCGCCTTTTATCGACGGGACACGCTTTATCGGCTAAGCATACATATTTAGAACCTTTCTGAACCGTTCTCTTAAAAAAGCCTTTGCATCCTTCACAAGTGCGTACGCCGTAATGTTGGCATGCAGCCGTGTCACCGCACACGGCGCACAATTGCGAGGGAGAAGGTGGTGCCGGTCCTTTAGCGGTAGGTAAGTCCCCGCTGCCGCCTGGAGAACTAGCGGCGGAAGAGGATGCCGACGGTACCGGTCCTACTAGACGCAACTTCGGACTCTCGCTGCTGCTGGTGGATTCGGAACGTTGTAAAGGTAGCGAAGCACGTCGGTGGCGGGGACTAAGGGCAGTGCTGACTTGCATTTCGGCAGTAGTAGTTTGATAAGGGGGAAGGGAATACGATTCGTGGGAAATTAAACTTTCGAAACCGGATGCGGTGCAGGTTTGCGGGGGTGGATAATAAGGAGTACTAGTGTATGGATGATGTTGTTGATATTCGTAATGATGGGGTGCTGTCGCCACTTGTCCGTGCTGGTGGTGATAAGCGACGTTGAATCCGTCGTCGTCCATTTTATAAGGAGTATAACGTACAGAATAAGTTTCTTGAAAGCTGGGCAGCGGTGCCGGAGAGGAAGGTTGAGATTGTAAGGCCACTTCAGGAAATGGATCTAGGTCTTCAGGAGGCAAAACGGCGCTGGGGTCGTCCGGAAATGGGGCGGTCAGCAGATCCGCAAAACTGCTCGAGCCAAACGGGGTCTGTAATCAAACAACAATATAACTGACGAGCGTCCTCGATATTTAAATAACAACTTCGTGCTCATTATATTTAGTGTCAATCGAGGTACCGTACTAAAATTAACGCGGCAAAAGTTATAAGGACGGTAGCGTGTCGATTAAAACCGTGATACCGCGAGCAAACCAATTAAACACTGGTGATTGTCTAGCATTGCCGCACGCCAAGACTAAATTATTGACTTGTCCCGTTTCACCTAGTTCTTTACTGAGGTAGAGGGATATCAACTAGAAGGGGGCGTGACTTTAACTTTACTGTCATTGGTAGCAAGTTTCCATGCGTCGTCGTCGTCGTGGAGACGACGTCTCGACGCCCAATATGGTAGAATATCTTTCCTTTTGTATAATCGACTCTTATGATAGGTGTAAGATATTTCATTAAAAATAAAGAGCCTTCATGACACAAAACAATACGCTAGCGCTATAATTATAAACCTCGAGAACAGGATTCTTGACAAATTAACATAAATGCATAGGTAGGAGGCGATTCCTTCGGTGCACCTACCACACAAATACCCTCACTAACAGGATAATGAAACACACGGAGATCTGAAAGGACGTGTAAATTAATCACCTGTCCAATATATCATAATTACATGCGTATAAACGGAACAAGTAGTTCGGAATGTATAGTTAGGTATGTGTAACTCAGCCTTCGGATAGTTGAATCATTGTATCAGATGGATTGCTCTGTTTACACTCTATATATAACAGTTGTTACTAATAGAACCTAATCAATTCTACGTTCGATCGACACAAACAATTATTTTTTAACTTTAAATAGACACACTTAACAAATTGTATAGGCAGTTTGGTTTGATCAACTTTTCATTAATTAACAATCAATGCTTTTTGCATAATTAATTTGACGTAGATATATTTTACATGATCCTGTTCTTAATTTAATCTTTGATATTAATTCTTTGTGTTGAATCTTAAAATGACACCTTCTAAGGACACTATAGAGAGCTAGAAGAAAATTTAGGAAAATGCTATGGAATATTAACAAAACTACTGAATTTGGCAAAATACTCAATTACGACCAGAAGTGGAATTGCCTGGATTTGAACTCGGGTCTTAGATTACCGCTCTTCCTAAAACTTTGCTGTTAAACCATCTCTCTTAAATACTTAGTTACTTTCTGAAAATGGTAATGTTATAAATTCCATAAGCTTCCTTCTGTAGTTACGAAAGGCATTACTAATTTAAACTAATAAGCAAAAGTAGGAAAATCGTGACGTTTACTATGGTCTTCCACTTCATGTAGAGAAAGACCCCGTCCGTGTTCACTACCATATGTTATTTAAAGATATCAAGTTACCGTTATCACGAACTACCATCGGCATCGATATTGTACCCATGACAAGACCGTGACTTATGGCTGCAAGTTTCGCACTCTTTTGAAGCTAGCTTATAGTAACACATAAATAAAAGTATAAACGATTATTTTATTATAAATGGTTTTAAAGATAGCATCTCGCTTCCAATGACAACTAAAGTAAAAAAAGTCCGCTTCTGTATACTATACATATAAAAATATCGGATAGAAACAATAAAAACTTGACAGGCTCTTATTAAACTCATTCTTCAGAATTTCAACTAGGTATAAATTATCATTTACAATAAAGCAAAGCCGGTTAATGAGAGCCGCCTTTTGTGTAATAACGAATAACAAAAGTTTTTTTTACAGGCGCCGAGTGAACCGTGAGAACTAATTGTTGTTGAATTCATTACCTGATTTCTCATTATAATTAAAGACAATTAGCGCATTTTGTTCTTCACGCATGTAAAACATATGTTTTTCTCCTATTTAATCGTTTTCATAATTACATTATTATTATTATTCATCATAACAAAGGAGATCTAACATGATTATGCTTCTATTCATGAAGCGTAAACATCAAAAGGAGATGTTAATAGAAAAATTCTTTAAGAAGGAAGGAATTTCTTTATTTACTATAATTATGAATTCATCACCATTTGTGCTATAACAGTAGCAGTAGTTTTAATTGCATTATATTATAAAAATAAAATGCAGAGACGGATTTACTTTATTTACTTGTTGTAACAAGAATGCGAGAATAACTTTCAAATAAACGATTGGTTGTTGGACAAAAAAAAATAAATCAGAGAGATGCATTATTCAATTAGTCGTAAGAAGACGATTCCCAATAAACATTTACTACATTACTTCTGGTAACACCTGGTTATATAAAGGCTATATAAAAGTATTGAAAGTATAGAAGAAGGTTTGACAGGTTTATTCGAGATTTATAAAATTCCTGTAAGCTCTCATCTCGTAAAGTGAAATAAATATTCCCATCACCATTTTACAAAACTTATATTACCTGTTACCATAGCAAACGTAACAAATTTATATAAGCTTTGCCATTACTTTATTCTTGTTATTGTTATTACTTTTATAAATTCTAGGAGATAATAGTTTTCTATATGTACTAGGGTAGAGGTACCGACTGTAGCCACTTTAAGGGAATTGTCGACTTTGCAATTTTCTCGTGATATTTAGTAAACGTCTACATCAGCCTTTCCTAACCGCCGCTCCGCGGACCGATGCCGGTCCGTCAAAAGATTTTGCCGGTCCGCAGAGAAATATCAGTACTATTTTTCAAAATTTTATTGAACGAATTTTTTTTATTCGTATTATCCTGGAGTTTAACGTAGGGTCAAATATATCGGAGTTGACCAAGAGTATGCTCTGAGTAAATTTATAAGAAGCCGGCGCACCACGTACCTATACGGTGGGGTAGTATCCAGTAATAAGTAATAAGGAGGATCTCCCATTTTAGAATTTTTAAGCAGGTTTGGCGAGCATGAGTCTAGGCATACCGGAACCGAAAGAATTTTCGTCTTGCGTCTCCGATTAACGCCAACGATGAAAATCCTGGTTTGACGGTTTCGAGGGGCCGCAAAACTTGCTTCGATCTGGAGTGTTTTTTGTGTCTCAATGCGTTGGGCTGTCGAGCTAGTTCCCGTCTCAGATTTGAAGTTTCGACCGTCTCCGGTAAACCGTTTAGGCGGAGGCGGCAATAAAATGTTTCCGCTTTACGGTAGGTCGGAGCGAAAATCCGACCGCGGAATCTTTGCCAGCGCAGTACCCCAATCGTTTCTACCGGCAAAGTTTTTTTGCCGACACTTTTCTAAGAGCGGGGGCTAGGGGTCACATGGGGTTTTTGGGGATGTGTACGACCGGTACAACTGTTGGTTTTCCGTATCTCCGCTCTAGGGAGCTCCGTCCGTTTTCGCGAGGCGGTATCTCGGAAACTATAGGAGCCAAAACGACTATCTTGGCGTCAAACGACGGGCAATTTCAAAATGTTTCTCCTTCAAATGCCGTGCAAAACCACAAGAAAGAAGTTACAGACAAAAACTCGAAATTTCTTATTTGTTTTTCACCCGAGAATCCTGCTAAAGTAATATCGCTGCCACCAGCCTAATCGGGCTTCTAAGTAGAAACCACTTCTGGACGTCTCATATGATGGCCTCCTGTATCGTTTGAGCTCATTCCCGTTATTGACCGCCGCTCCCGAAACCCACTCAGTAACGTTTTCAGTTATATCTCCGCTCCCTGTCGAGATATCCTTCGTTTCTCGACATTCGTTTGACAAAAAGAGAAAAACTCCGGCCTCATGGTACCCGCCGATTTCGGACCGGTCTCCATTTTGGTCGTTCGAGGTTTAATATACGGTAAGCGAATGATGTGCGAAAATCGACTTTTGTTATTATAAAGAATGGGTATTTATTTATTTTAGATTGTTCTTGTATAGGGTAAAAGTAAATTTATTATTATAAGGTTTAGCTTGCGAAATCTTTCTTTAATTTTTTACCTTACCGGTCCGCGAGCAAATTCGCTAGTTTTAGCCATTTTTACGTCACTTACAGTCACCAACTTGTACTGTCATTATGTTTAATAGAATACAAGGAAAAAGGTTAAGCAAAAACGCCGTTTATTAGTGAGAATGATACAATATACATAAAATTACTTATCTTTTTTAATTAATCTATGTAGACACCTAGTTCATCTATTTCTTTTATCAAAAAATGTCCGTTGCTTGTAGGCACCGGTGGAGGTACTATGTTAACCATATCATTATAGGAATATCAAATTATATCCGGGTATAGTGTCCAGGTCCATCTACTGTCGAATGCAAAAGTTCTGAGCCCTGAGTTTATAGCTCAAATTAATTAAAAAGAAAAACAGTTAGACAATTTATTTTTGCATAAGATAATAAATTTGTAAAATTATCTGACTTTAGATTTTTGAATTTTCGCAAATTACGTTACAAAATGTCCGTTTTTTGGGAGTTTTGACGTAAAGCGTGTCTTTAATAATTAATATTTCAATAACTACTTGACAGAATTGAATGTAATTTTATATGCAAGTAGCTAATAGTGTTGTATGTATGTGGAAATGTTTTGTAATTTGATATCTGTATTATTTATCAAGTTATTCTATGAAATAGAGGGGTAACCATTCTGGTATTCTGGTGCCTTAATCTGGTGCTATGCGCATTCAAACTCAGGGCTCAGAACATTTGCATTTGATAGTAGCTGAAACTGGCCACTATACCCGGATATCATTTGTAGAGCCCGCTGAATATAATTTAAATATTAGTGTTAAATAATTTTACCTAAATTGAAAATGTGGCTAACGCTAGTACATTTAGGACACCAGTTTTAGCCATGTTTGTGACTGTAAATGGAAAATACTTTAATTTGCGTTCTAGTTATAGCCACCCATAGTTTTCTATCTTAATCTTTTAAATACTGAACAACAATACCTACTAAATATGCGACAACTAACAATTACCTGTTTGATAATTGAATTGGTGGCACCTTGGACCTCAATAGACTCCTAAAAACGATAATACAACTCACCTCCCGCCTTAATAAAAACTAAGAAATCGCGTATAACTACCATCGGGGCACTTTTAAAAAAAATTTTGTTTAACACGAGAATACTAGACGGGATTCTGAATAAACAGTAGATTCTCAAATGTTCAAAGCAGCAAATTTAAAAAGTTTCTGTTAGCATATATGCTTGTAAACCTTAATGATA
This sequence comes from Agrypnus murinus, assembly GCA_929113105.1. Taxonomy (NCBI): domain Eukaryota; kingdom Metazoa; phylum Arthropoda; class Insecta; order Coleoptera; family Elateridae; genus Agrypnus; species Agrypnus murinus. The sequence continues at coordinate 102,348,262 of OV816028.1, read as the reverse complement.
GCGATCAAAAGACAAAAGCGGCTAAAACCGGTGCAATGGCTAAAACAGGTACCTCTACCCGAATTATGTTACTTGTTATAAAATTTTTGGTGAGCAATTTGTTAATCAATATTTGCTTTATAAATTTACGTTACTTTTAGTACAAATATTTTACAAATTACCCAATAAACATTATATTTTATACGATACGATTTAAACAATAAATTTAATATCACTAATTTTGAGCACCATAAGTTTGCGGTTACTATTATAGAAATAAAAATGTTTATTGGGTACCCTTATAAACCATGTTATAAGTCATTCATTTTTCTTAGTATAAAGGATAGCTGCAATATGTCAGTTTTTTGTTTATAAGCTTAATTATTTGTTAAAAGTTAAATACAGCTATACATTTCAAGGGAAACCTTTCCCCCCATTCTTTTAATAATTGTTAAGGAAGTGAGTTCTGACGTTTGTACAATTTTAAATAATATTATCAAACAAAATGAACAAACGATGAAGATTAAAATTTATTGAGGTTAGGTCACTTGTCTAAGTATCACTGGTTGTCTAATATAAAATCAATTAAGATAATTTCGGTTACTATAATATTTTTAAAATACTTCCGCAGACGTTACTTCCGCGTTTAACGTTACTTTCAGTAACGTTATATCACTTTTAATGATATATAGTAAACTAACAGTTCTATAGTGTCACCATATAGTGTTTCTTAACTTTGTATAAGATTATTATGGTTGATATTACTATAAGAGTATTTATTGCTTTCCGTCTTTACGGTATATGCCAAAATGAACAAGATGCTTTACACGGGCATTATTTGAAATTGAATATTTAACTTCTTATATTTTCATAGTTAACTACATAAAATTTATTAAATATCAAGGACAATAAAAAGCAACATTTACATTATGGAATACTGACTGCCCTAAATTTATGTGAAATCAGCTGTACATTATACAATTTTCAAATCTGAAGGATGATTCAATTTGAAGATTTGACCTTCAATAGAATTTACTCCTATAAACTAAAGTGCCCCTTTAGTCTTTGAAGTCATGCTTGTAGTAAAAAAAATCCGCAATAAAATGATGACCTATACTAGGCACGAAAACTTCATAATTTATGTTACTGAAGTTACTAAACAAAGATGTCCGAATAGACTGCTCTGTTTAAACTCTTTAAAAAGTTTATAAAGGAAATTGAGATATTGCCGTTACTAAATTATATAAACTTAAATAAACCTATTGTTCTTAAGTGCGTGCTTACCATTATATAAATAAAAATGTTTATTGGGTTAGTTAATTAGTCGATTGTTCGATTGGCCAACAGCATGTGTAATAATTCGATTACTTATAGATTAGTTATTCAAGGATGAGAATAAGTTTTTAAGTAGACATTGCTACTATTATGTCTAAAACAAGATATCCTGTGTGACGATCGATTAAAGGATCACAATGGAATGACAAAACTTCCTTTCGATTTCCACTAAAATCTAGATTTAAATCTACAGAGTATTTTCCGATTTGAATATGGTCATCGAAACAGCTCTATTAGACAATACTTTAACTATATTCCTTTGGAAGGAAATCTGCTATTGCTAAATAAAGAGGATGATCAGCATGATAGGTTTATCTAGTATCTAATATTTAGAAGACTAGATTTTAAAAAAGACTAAAATATAATTACTCATTGACATAATGGAATATAAAGCAAGAGATCGTTGGAAGAGTTGCTGAGTGCGGGAGCAAACCTTCCTAAAACTGACGCCAAGTGGAATAAAACAGAAGAGTTAACGCTTGCCAAATAACTACAAAATATAAGTGATTACATGGTATAGGTTTATGTAGAATATATGAATTATATACTAATATCGTATTTGCATTCGCACATGCACAAAGAAGATAATCCGCTCAGGCCTTGCATCACCACCAGCTACCGTTGTACTATTCACAATCAATACATATTTTAGTGACGGTTGCGGCTATTTAGAAGAGTCATATTTGTAAAATGTTATGTAATCCCGCACGTTCTATTAAATAAAACATCTAATTTTTGGCACAACATAGACGTAGCCAACTGCGATGAGTAAGCAGCCAAAAGATTTGTTAGTAAAAGCCTGAGTGCATATGGGGAATTTTTGACTTACTTTAATTTAACTGAAAAATGACTTCTGTTGATGAACCAATGGATTGTACAGCCGTTTTTGGAAATCTATTCGTCACTGACTCATTGATGCAATACTGATTAAAAGTCCACTACCTGCAAATTTTTCAATAACACAATAGATGTTTCGTTAATTCCTTATATTAGACTTTCCGTTTAGTTTCGGTGATCAATTCTCTAACAACAAATATCTACAATTTTGACTACTAATGACTACTGACCTAGATACATTTTTGGAAAATAGCTCTTATTTTGATTCTAGGTGCAGTAATTCTTTACAATCATGTATGTACTAACATATATCAAGGAGAATTTGTTTTACCATGACTTTGCATTCCAAAACCGTATTTCCGTAATAGTTTTAGTTTCTATAAGAAACAAGGATAAAATTTTCGACAAATGGTTGTTTAGTAAGAATGAGGTTTAAAATGAACACATCAATTGTTTTTATCGTAAATAATGTTCTTCAACTTCACTATGGTTATTCATAACCTATTCGCATTTTCGACCATATTGACAACCCTAATTGTGTATTTCCCCGAGAATAATTTATTCACGATAATTTGTTTGTTTAAAATTGAATCTGTAATAGAATATATATTGTGGAACTTCAATGGAACGGAAGTCAGTGACGCATATCTGGTTAACCATAGAGTTTAGTTTTTTGAGAGAACAACTTCAAACTGCTTAAAAATTCTGTGACATGCGCTCTGCATTTTGAAAATATGCATGTGGAGTCATGCTATTAAATGGATCTACGATGTTTGTTAGAACGAAAAGTCGAGAAAATTGACCCTCTATCTCTGCTGGAGGATACTGGAGAAGAAACTAAATACTAAATTGAACTGAATAATAATCAACTTGTTTGAATAGGAGGAAACCACCGATTTTCGGAAAAATTGTAGTCTAAATAACGGATTTGAAAAATTTGATTTTTAGATTTCAGTAGCAATAAATCCAATTCTAGATTTCATACAAATAATTTAGATCTCAATATAAAATTATTCAATAACATAAATTAATATGTGAGGATTTTATTCAAACTTCAGCAATTTCTTCTCAGTTACATAGTACGTATAGCAACTCGGAAATATTATGGAAGAAAGAGTAACATTAATGAAATTTATAGGTTTATACTATTCAAAATATGCATGAAAAATTGTAAAAAGCAAAGTCGTCATCTCTTTAACGGAAAATGAAAAACGATACATTCCGTAAGTTTGAATATAAACTACTTTTTCTCTCACGGTTGCATGACGCAATATGTATATTTGACATTGTAGAGTTTCAAAATGGCATAAAAAAATTGACACGAAACAAAAATATAAGTTTGCATATATGCATACAAGCTCGTGTTGAATATATGCGTCTTGACTTTTTCTTAAGAACCCTATTATAAAAATTTATAAAAAATTGGTTATTCTTCGTTATTAAAAACTGGAGTTAATTATTAATATTTGTAATTTTGAACTTTTAAACATATAAACTATTTGAGCACGAAGTTGACAAGTCTTTCAGTATTGGTATTATACAATTTATAAATCAAATAAAATCTTTGTTCAAATTACCTGTGTCTGGAGCAGAAGCATACTTGATTGAGGACTACTTGGGGCGGAAGGCTGCGCGCTCGCCGCCACCAGGGGGGCACTTGAAACTTCGCCCTGTATTAAGACTGTACCTGAAAACAAGAGAAAAAAAAACCGTTAGAAATTTACTTTTATTATGAAACCGAATTTAATTTATTTTTCAGACAGAAGTCTTACAATAATGGATGGGATATAGACAGATAAGCAAGCAAGAATAGCAGTAGTAGTAGTATCGCAAGGAATTTATTAATAATAAAATTATCAATACAATTTAAGAACAATGATTTAATTAAAAAGTGTTGTCTTTTAAGGATGTTACGCACGCACACACACATACGCACACAATTGCATTACACTCTTGTTTATATATTGCAAAAACAAATTACATGGAGCGAAATAAGAGAAAATGTCGTAATGAAATTTTCAATACCTACAGAAGCGGAGAGATTTTAATAATAATTATAATGATGATGATAATGACGTTAAATAATTATTAATAATATTAAAATTATTATGCAAGCAAGATTTTACAAACCATTAATAGTGGTAGCTAGCATCGTCTTCAAAAAACATTACTTATTGTTGTCTGTTGTATATCCGATGTTAAGTTTAATGACAATGATCTAAGCCAAATGATTTTTAGATTTTAGCCAAAATTGTCTGTTTGATACAGTGAATGTGGATTTAATATATTTTCCACGCAAATTTTACAATAATACACACTAATTGAAAGTAAATTTAAAAATATCATAAAAACAAAAGGCGTGTAATTATTATATAATGAAAGATAATTATAAGTCGGGAGTGTTGTAAATAATAATGTCTCGTTGCATTACGGTTACTATAATTAATTGTTTACGTGTGTCTAATTCGTAATGAATTTTAGCCGGTTGTTACGTTATCGTTGGATGCAATTAAACAATTATTTCTGCGGAATATAATTTCTTTATTATTTCACCATTAAGTAGGCAGTACTTAGTTCTTCGTCCAACGCTATCTGCCAATTGCGGCACCGAAACGAATCGCGAAATACTAACAATACTCTGTATACTAAATACTATTAACGGGGCGCACGAGTTGAAGAACGATTTACTAATAAACCTAGAACGATATCATCCCTCTCTTATATATACATGTTTACACCAGGCAGACACCACTAATAAAATAGAACACAGGGAGAGTTGCGCGAATATTCCTACCATATTTGAAAATATGATTATGGTATAGAAGAGTTCGATCCCCCAAGGGACCTTAAAGTCAGTGATATTTGAAGCCCCCGTAGTAATCAGGACGCGGGTATGAACACAAAGTTATGGCCCGTAACGAAACGCTTTGAATAGGGCCGCACAGCCCATACTTGATTAAGTGGGGCTTTATGCCATATTTATAAAAACATATTGTCGACTTTTTATTAGTGGTTGTTTATTAAATTCTAAATTGGATTTTGATTACTTGTACTTAGTACTTATCGTAGAGAAATCTATTGAAGGATTTAAAATTAATGCTATTGCTAATAACTTCCTTTATATGATCGATCATCTTTAGAAATTGATGACGTTTTGTTGCAATCATTATCTAGGAAGAACATAAAATCGTTTCAGAAACAAAGATTATTATTTAATGCGTATATCAAAAGACTTACTAAATTAAGAAGATTGCGAAAATGCTTCAATTTATGAGGAAACATGAACTATCGATTCGATGAAATATTAGTAATTGGGAAATTTTAAGGAAGAATGGGAAAAGGTAGCAATAATTTACTTTTTGGTTTTATTTGTATGAATTGCAGAAAATCTATGACTAATAATGAATTTTACAGTAATCCTTCCTATGTGCTAATGAAAAATAATACTATATCCAAATCAAAAATAATTTTATATACAATTTCGTGTGTGACATAGGCAAAAATATATTACCATATATCTACTGTTGTAGTTAAAGCTTCATTGTATTGACCATACCGCTGCGATTCAACTGATCCACGTGTTGATTTACCGGGATGTTTCTTAATTTGATGCAGTTCATGATCAACGAATCATGATCAGTAACTACCGTGAATATACTTTCTTCAGCATACATATTCTTTTATTAGTAGCAGGTATTGATGAATGAGTACTATAAATCTAGTTTTCTCGAGAGCGAGGCGCTCTCCTTTTATAAATATTATCTCTGAAATGAAAAAAGCTTCCAATATTGTAAACTTTTTAATTTGATTTATAGAGTTTTGTTTTTAATATTCACATGCATATTATTACATTATGTCTATACTGTCTGTAGCAAGATTTATTTTAATTTTTCATATATAGAGATTTTTAATCAAAATCATAAATCAAAATTTTAATGTAAAAAAGAGGTCAATTCGAGTTGCTTCAAGCACTTTCTCTTTAATTTATTATGGAACATATTGCACAAGGAGGATTAAAGTGAAAAAAACGAATTCGCACATCTACATGCTTAATTTTGAATCTCAACATAGTAGGTATTTCATAATAATTTCAGTTCAATTCCGTCCTTTTACTACACTTTTATATCCTCACACATACTACACACACGTAAAATCCTTATTAATTATTTTAATGAGAATAATTGTTTAATTACATGTTAATTTTTTTTTATTTTTGATGATTGTACAAACATTTCTTCACGCCTTAATTTTTTTATGATTGAAAAGATGTGACGTAAATTATTTCTATAACTGCCATTTCGTTGGTAAAGACAATACTTTTACCTAGTTAGCGCCTATTTATCAATTCCCACATTACATAATAAAAGTCGGCTGTAATTAATAACTGAGATGTTACGGCGGGCCATCATTAGACGTATCTTCGCTTGTAGAAGAAGAAAGTTTCAAAGATTTCCATAGGCGGCATCACTTTGAAATGTTTGCAATCTCAATTTGCTTGTATAATAGCCTAGACGTATAGACTCAAAAATACTTTTCGATTTTTTTATTTCTAAAGAGAAATTAAATTGATATTATTTATTTCAAATAGAATATGCATAAATGCTCCATTTAACGCTATTATGTAAATTATTTATGAAATCTAATTGAATAAAATTATTTTGCGTTCCATTCCAACGTTAAAATCACCATTCAATAGAAATATTTCTCTTTATCGGCGTGAGTCAATCCCATTTCTAATACTCTGCATTATCAATTCACAATAAGTCGTTATAATTAGCCATTACACAAAGCCCTTTCATTCTGCAATTGAATTTTTTATTTAATAGAAAAGAAAAATCGAGAACCACCCAAGAAACGACAGGGAAGTGCACGGTCATCCTCCGGCTATTAAACGTTTAAGCTATATGTATATAATATTCAACATACAAGAGTTTTCTTTGTGGGTGTGAGTCAATTCTATCTTTATTGCTATGGATAGAAGAATTTATTATTATTAATAATAATTATATTAAAACGTAGAATGCATTTATGTATAATATTTGTCGGCCAATGTAAATTTTCTGGACCAAAAAATTCATAATAAAATTAGGTTTTAGGTTGGGTAAAGTATAGGTAAGGGAAATTGTATTCGTAGCTTTAGGCGTTTATTTATTTTATGTTCCGTCATTTCAACAACTAAAGTGGATATAATAATGTTTTAGACTTGTGATTTATTAAGATTTCTCTAGAAAATTAACTATTGTAACCCACATTATTACAAGATATAATATTTGTGTTTTTATAAACAAATAAAATTAATTTTTATAATTTATTTATTTATTTATTTCATAATCGTTTAATATATGTGATAACTAAAAGTCACATTATCGCAATAATGATTAAATTTCATAATTTTTTATTTATATTTACAGATAGGTATCGCTATCTTTAATTGTAGTAATAGTGTAAATCACAAATTTCTTGGTAGACCCAGCTTATTGAAAGGTAAAATGACCAAAAACAAGAAATATGATTAACCTCTTACTCACACCAAGAAAATCTATGTTAGAATCGCCATAACATCTAAGGTCAGCTAGAATTAAACCTAATTACAGTAACTATTTTACTTTCTACAAAGAATCTATTAATTTTAAGTAAAAGTAAAACAATTTCAAAGTGCAATCTCATATTAACTTTTCTTTCGAAGTAAAGTAAAGTAAGGTCGAAATCGTAGCATCCAAAGACATCTTGGTACAACTTATATATGCGGTCCAATTTTCTTAGAAAAAATATTGGTGATGTTACATATAGTCTACTTATGTTCGAACAATGCAATTCAAGAATCAATGTATTGCCAAATTTATCTACTCACGTGTACCTTTCTTCTATTCAATACTAATCGATGTCTGGGAATTTTTGATAACAAAACAATCCAATGTGCATGGCATTGGATATTCGAACAATAAGAATATTTTTTACTGAATTAAAAACTTAAATGCTTTAATTAAATCTCATTTCAGCTTCTCATTGCAATCAAGCACATAAGTGATAAAAGAAAAAATTCAGATTTAAACAAAAAAAAAAGAAGATGAAACTAAAAGAAACACCAATAAATCCAGAATAGAATTGTCATTTTAAATTAATATCAATATTACCAGAAGATCAAATCTTCCAGCTTTCTAGGTTGAAAAGTATCAAAAGGCTCGTCTGATTACTATTTCTTCTACTACAAAAATTGAGATTTGATGTTCAGAAATCATACAGTTTTGCCAAAATGTTACTTGTTCAAACTGACGACTGTTCAAATCTGTCAATTACAAAATGTGAATTATTATTCGCCTGCTTCTAAAATTGTCTCTAATGCAAGTAGATATATGTAAGTAGTAAGTTTCGAAAGCTCTTCAGTACACAATCTTACGTAAAGATGGACTGACAAGGTACAGCATAATCGATCTAATGATACGTTTGCATATACATAAGTAGAATGTATAAGAAGAAAATTTCGACTTATCTTTAAATAATATTATTAGAAAGTCGTATAACAAACGTGGCGCACACAAATAACAATGCAAATTAATACTCGAAGTATAGTCTACAATTTGATTTACAATGCTCGTTTCCGTGTAACATCAGCTATTACAAACAGTAAAACACGGTACTGTAGGCGCCTTCATTTTAATATTTCATATGTATTTATTACATTATAAAATAAGATATTGAGTTTCAATATAAACAAAATAAGAAAACTTGCCCCGTTCACACGGATTTAATCTTTTTGTCAAATATAGCACAAACCTGAAACAATATGTATATATCCACCACACAATGTAAGGCAATACATACTATACATTCAAACAACACGCCTACAATCATTTGCATACATATTTTTCCGGCAACGGCATGTTGCAGGTATGCAAAATTATTATTTTATGTGGTATGTTAAGTTATTTCATGTCGGTAAATTGTCGCGATTACATGGAGATTAATTAACACGCATGTACATTTTTCCTTCTGCCATCACAAATATGCGAACGTAAATTATTTTGACCATTGGTTACATTATATCAATCAATTTAACAAATTAGTAATACGATACTACTTACACCCACGATTTATTTATACCTACTTTGTTTTATCCATGTGTAAACAACATACCTCACTATAGCAAATTTATAATAGTTGATCAAGGAGCGATAGTAATCATAATAAAATGTACCATTTAATTACTTCTAATTATATTACGTTTTTTAATATAATTACGAGATTATATTCTCTCTGTGCTCTGGGAATTGGAAAGTAATTAAGTCGCTTTGTCTATGCTATTAGACATATATTACTATTATATGTTGTTTTTACTAAACATTTGTATGTGTACAATTTTTCGTTTTAATTTCCTATTATCATTTTAAATTTCAATCTTCTTAGTTATAATTATTATTACTCGCTTGATTAAGGAAATTGAAAATTGATTTAACAAGGACAAAATCTACGCACACAATTGAAAGTGTAGTAAACAAAAATTTAATTACTTAGAAGCCCATTATCTAATAGCCCACTAATCCTACTTTTCGTACTGCGCGTAGACCACGAGAAATAGTACAGCAACAAAAACCTTCCTTGCAATTGTTGAAAAAATACTCCTCCAAGCCTTGATGCAGAAGCATCAGAAACAGAGAAATTTAGATTTTGAAAAATGACTTCGTTGGAATCAGGGTCATAGATGAATGGAGTATGTTTGTGCATCTAAAATTTAAAGAAAGACTGAGGAACAAGAAAAACGATTTTTCTTTGACCGTCTGTAGAGATTGAGGATATTCTAAAGTTGATTTAATCGTACTATTGTTCAAAATAATTAATAATAAAAAAACTGGAGAAATTTTACACAAATTTATTTCATTCCAGAAGAAGTACCTAAAGTTTTCTCTCATGGCTGATTTTCCTAGTCATTACAAGAATCTATTCGAGATTTTCATCTATACCGCATCATCACAAATCGCATTACAGCTTCTTTCTTGTTGATGATGTTCTCAAAAATATTCGGGTATCGCTATTGCATGAATTCTAACACTAATTAATAATACCCTGAATAATTATTAAGGGTAGGGTAAAATTCGGCTTGCTTAACGATCATTCTTTTCGTAGTAACGAAATTTCTGACCTAGTTGGGTCATGATGTCAAAAGTTAAAGATGTCTACGATGTGGAAAATCCGACAGTCTTTAATAGTATAATTTGCTGATTTTGACAACTTGGAGAAATATTTTCTCCTGAACCGGTTAGAATGTATGTCGGTTCGATTCCGGTGTAGAAGTACTCCTTAAATATGCAGGTAATCACCGCGATTTCCTTCTTAAGCTATTTTCTCAGCCATTCGAAAGATAATAAAATCAGGGATACGCTATATAAAATAAGTAATCATGCAACTGTTCACATATTTTCGGGAAATTTCCAAGAAAGGAATTTTGAAGAAATTTTATACGCTGAGAGAGAAAGTGTTTATTCAAGTCCGAAAGACCGAGCTGCGAATTCTTAAACCGTACAAGATTTAGAATTAGAAGTTACCACTAATTTATTACAATTGCCAATCTAGCTTTATCCTTTGCGCACTCTTAGTCCACATTACATCTTTATTCCAAGTCCTAAATTCATACAGATTTGCTAAATTTCAATATCGGAACATTTGAATTCTAGCAAGAACCGTCCAAGAAACCAAAATAAATAGCAGAATCGTGTATCAAGATACAGCTAGCAGCGTTGCTTGTATACATATGAATTGTTAGAAACCATTGGAAATAATCTTTAAACTTTATATCCCCAATGAAGAAAGTATGTGAAATTTAAATTGTTCTTGCATTTGTCCATTCGGGTTTCGATTAAATTTTTTTCATATTCAGTTATTTGTAGAATTGTAGTGATAAATAACTAAATACAAAAAATTGGAACTGCATGCCCACATTGCCCACCTGTGAATACTTGAAGTAGCGTTACATGTTACACCGAATTCGTGAGAAGAGCCACGACAATGTTTCTTATGAGATCGATGTTACACCGTTTGTTCAAATGACAGCATTATTTTTTTACGAATAGTACAGTACAATTATACTAAGTTTTCACTTAAACTTTTCAGTGATTGTCTCGTGTTTTCATGTAATTATCTTTCTTCTCTGCGGTTTCTATGGTTACACTTTCTACTGCTATATTTATTCATTTTAGTAGGGACAGGTTATAACACTCAATATGAAATACAGTTTAGAGACCCATTTAACCGCTTTGTGAATATTTAATGTTTAAACCAGGGATGGGCAACCCGCGGCTAAGACAACTATAAAAATTGGCGCACGACTGATCAGCTCGAATAAGTCCTGTTACGTGGGTCGATTGTAGGAGATAAAACACTTGAATTTATGCACTTTATTGCAAAATCCACAAGAACGTGATCAGCCAAAAAATTGATTTATTTTGTTTAGAAACCCACCCCCATAAAACCGACACTGCTTCTAAGGATCAAAGTCCGCCCCTGTCTGTAGATGTGTTTCAAACACATCAGTGGGATATAAATTCACGCGAGGGGTCCAACAGTTAGTTTTCGGCTAAGCGAGCAAGGCGATAACTCCCTAGCGATACTGACAAAGTTCAAATCCCCATTCTCAAAAGTATTATGCAGCATAAACAAACTCGTGTTTTATTGACAAATTATTTTCTCTGACTCTCAAATCTCAGCTGGCATTACAGTTATTAATAATATCACCATAAACGCGTTAATAATTTTATGTACATTTCTAAAAACGTCGGCCAAAAATTACTAAGAATTTTGACTTTTTCTAATTAAAAAACATTATTAAGAGTTTTAAATGCCATCAAAAACGCAGCGGTCAAGTCTGGTGCGGAAGTTATAAAACACGCTGTACATAAAACAATAATATCAATTACATTATTTAATTTGAATTATCGCTAACATACGAGATTTGCGTAAATTATATCATTTTGGTCTGCGCAAATTTTTATTCTTTTAATTCGGCCCGCCGCTGAAAAAGTTTGCCCATCCCTGGCTTTAAACTTTAAGAATACTATAGTTGCCACTGTTAATTTGATCAAGGCATATTTACTATTTATATCTTTGTACAGCAAATTCTGTACTATTGGTCATTTTTTTTATCTATAAAGACTTCAAAAGCATGTATATTTTGTAATTTCTATAAATCTCCGGTCTTGTGTGGTGTTTTTTGAATTTTTTTGCACTTTATTAGACGGACTCTTACTCTTTATTTCTATATATTTCTGATTACTTTTTGTAGTTTTAATAAAAAAAATTAATATACACACATTTGATTGTGTTCACAATTTCTTTGTGAAATTAGAGAATCATTCTTTTATGGCAGAGTGTGCCTGTATTAATCAGGAAATAGTAATTAGTAGTATAGTATCGTAAAACAGCGGTTTTATATTAGTTTAATTGAACAGTCTTTCCGGAGTTCTCTCTCTTTTTATTTCATTTATAATTTACTTTTATTAATCATTTAAATTTTTATTAGTTTGAATCAGTGGCCTTATTTAATAGATTTAATAGTTATATTCTTGATTTTATTAAATGTTATGAAACTACCTTCAATTCATGTTTTTAATTTTTTAATTTAATTTTTAGTTTTTCCCCACCAACTTTAAAATCAATTACGTCCTTAACGAGTTTGAATTGTACTCCTTCCGTGAAACCCATGACATCAGTCTTCCCATGCAACCCTATGTACTATGATTTTTAAAATCTTGCATCGAATTAATAAGTTTTAGTGTATAAGTTTCTCTAAATTTTCGGAAGCGCGTAAGTGTTAGTAGCCATTCGGTTTCCTAATTTAAATTTAAAATATTACATGCATTGTTTGATGGTGTCAAAGACACTGGATGTCAAAACTGACAAGAAATAAAGTATTTCTGATAAAGATTAAAAAGCTAAAAATTAATGTAAGTATTTATTGTTGCAGGATGTTAAGAATTTGTATATAAGACATCTTAAATAGATATTGCAAATCAAAATAAAAAAAAGTAACCGCAGAAGTCATTAAATAACGAGTGGAAAAAATTCCTTAGAGCATCAAGCGTCCCAAATACTAAAATCGCATTTAAATATAGGTAGTTTGGCAATATTATTTTCTCAGACTCTCATTATATATTATGAATCTTTTAATATTCTTGTTCTTGGATGTATATGTGGAAGCTGGTCAACTTTCACTCTCTACGCCCTGGGCGAAATCATAAGTCACAATCTTTAATGGTATACTGTGTGTAGTTTGCTATATTACAACTTAATATTTCATCTTGAAATAAAATTTTAGAATAGAATAAATATACGTGTAAGGGGATTAGGAAAAAGTTTACACGTAATAACCCATTTTTAGATCTTTGACGTACTTTTTCTGAATGGTTAAAAAATCGTATCTACTATTTAAAAATTGACTTCGTCATACTACTAATTACCTGTAGTATGTATTTATTAGGAAAATATGTATAAAAAACCTATAAGACAGCAGTTCTATTATGTCAATAATAAAGAAATGACCTTGTGGGCAGGCGTTGAAGTCTCCGGGTTTGCGTCTTGATCTACCGTTGAAGTCTCCTTCTAACGGTATCCGTTAAGTGACAAATTAGCATATTAGAATAAACTGACTTAAAAAAGAGATAAAGAATGCAGTTACATTTCAATATGTATAGGAGGATTACGATGACTAAGAGTTACCTACAGGAAATTAAGTGATCAATTTTAAATTAATACAAATTATAAATATGGGTTAAGAGATAAAACTAATTTTTTCTGGTATAATTTACATTTAACTTAATTAAATATATAAATATTAAATTAACGCCCAAAATCCTACGCATTGTTGATTTATCTTTTATTCTTGAGATTTCTATTTATTTTTCTAATTTAAAATTAAAGCACCTACTATGGTTAGCTGTTGGTTCAAGATGCTTGAAAAACACTCGCCATCGATAATAATTTAAAAATTAGTAGCAGCATCATCATTTCTTGACTTACAAAGCCGTTTATAATAAAATTACACGTTTCCTCGTTCGAAAACCGGTAGTAATGCTTATTAATCGTACAGTAATAGTCAAGGTGTATATATCTCTTCAAACTTCTAATTATATCAAAATAAACAATTGATTACTGCCTGAAGTATTGATAGATGAATGAAGCAGAAGCACAGGACGTGATCTTTTTTCATTTGCCTTGTTTGATGATTATATTAACTTTATGTTAAAGCTCGATATTTTGGTTAATGATACGATCGGAAAACAGGAATAGTGTGGGTTTTAATAAGGTACCTGTACAAGATTCAATAATAAGAAATCGACAGGTTCTGATGGAATTAGAGTTTACAGTTATTAAAATTAGAGCAATCAACCTTGGTTGATTGGATTGAGATTGCAATAATTATTATTTGCAGACGCTCATCTTCAGGTTATATTTTATAAATATAAAAATTTAGAACAAGTTCCTTGAAAATTAACATAAAATAGTCGTTAAGCACACAAGCTCTTCCTTAACGTTGCAAAATTTGAGTCAACATTGTTTAATAATGACGGTTATTTACGGCAATATAGCTCTTGTATGATATAACAAGTTTTTTTTCTGCGTTTTATACACAAATCACAGAGTTATGAACAGGATCCTCTAAAATTTCTGCATAATGAAATGGTGTCGCTGTGTCAAACAGTTTTTTGTTTTTTGGTTTTCACTCTTAAAACTGCGGTCGTTCCATTTAATGAAGTAATAAACATATCTACTTTATTAATGGTAATTTACTATTAATATTTTATTTCTTTTTCTTAGTAACTTATATTTTTATCTGGGTGGCTAAATGCATAAATTTACACAGGTGTTTCGAATTTTTCAAATTTATAGAAATTTATGTTGACGTAAGAAGTACAAGTTGTTGTTGGATTTTGAAAGGGAAAATTTGTTATTGGGATTATTATGTAATTTTTAATTTATCCGAATTGTTATTTTGACATACTTCTTGGTGTTCCCTTTAAACACTGATGTGTGCAACAATAAACACGATTTTTTAAATTCAACAATTGAAGTTTTTATTGATTCAATCATGAATCTACCTTCATATATATATACGTCTAATACTTAATTAATTAATTGAAAATTATTTAACTAATAGGCATCAGTTTACTAGATACAAATCTATTATTTCAGACTCAATTGAATGTCAACACGGTGTTCCGCAAGGAACAGTTTTAGGACCGTTACTATTTATTATTTATATTAATGATATTAGTAGTTTCATAAAAACGTCAAATATTACCTTATTTTCAGATGATACTTTAATTTCAACATCTGGCAGTAACATTGAGCAAGTTAACAAAATTATTAATAAAGATCTTGAAGTTCTATCTAAATGGCTTGTAATTAATAAATTAAAACTAAATAGTGACAAAACGAAATGTATGATTATTGCACCAAAAAAAGTTTTTCAAAACATTAAAGATGTAAAAATTGAAATTAAAATTGAAAACAGAACGGTTGAAGTAGTAAATGAGATTAAATACTTAGGTGTCTTCATTGATAAGCATGTAAAATTTAATAAACATGTTGATTATGTTATAAAGAAAATTGCAAAGAAAATTGCGTTTTTGGCCAGACTACGTAAAAATTTATCTTTTTGGAGTACAACAGTTATTTATAAATCAATTATACAACCACATTTCGACTACTGCAGTTCTATCTTGTTTATGACCGGCGAAATGCAAATGCAAAGACTGCAGAGGTTACAGAATCGCGGAATGCGCGTCATTTTAAGATGTGATAAATATACTCCAATAGCACATCTACATGATACGTTAAGATTTATACCTGTTCGGCAACGTATTATTAATAATATTTTAATATTTATCTATAAATTAATACATAATGATATGCCATCCTATTTCAATACATTTTTTATTCGCACTGATGCCATATACAATTACGGTACACGTACTGCAGAATCATATCGAGTAACATATGTTAGTAAAAAAGTAACATGCAAATCAATATTTGAAGAGGGAATTAGATTATTTAATAACTTGCCGAATGAGACTCGTAATGCAATCAATCTAAAACAATTTAAGGCCTTATTATCACCTAGAGATTCTTAGTTGAGAAAATCACAATTAAAGGTACAAATGTTTTAATCGATATATTTATTTCAATATAGATTTACAATTGATTTTAGTATTTAATGTAGTTATGAACTATTTTAACAAACGACATTAACTAATATTACTATCTTTAACACTTATCTAGTCTATTTTATATTTTTATTTTATACACTTATTTTATACACTTATTTATATTTTATTCTATACAGTAGCTATTAGTAATCTATTCTAGAACTTTTACTAGTCAGGATTGTCATTATGCCATTATAATAAGTATACCAAATATTGTAATAATGTTAAGTCTTATTTGCTAATTATAATAATTTTGTCTGTTTTTTTTTAGTTAATATTGTTGTTGCACTGAATTATAATAATTATTATTATTTAAATAGCTAATTGAGCTAAATAAAGGATTTATTATTATTAATTATTAATATTAATCTTAAACATTCCGAAGGAAAAATGTTGTAACAACCTTTGCATATTCCGGAATCTTATAGCTGTCTTCTTGTATGGAATTGTCTAAAAATCCTCTGTCTATATAATCTATATCTATGATTATTGATTCATTATTATATATCTATATTATTGATTCATGGTTTCCTCATAATGGAAGAATTGATATCAAAAGTTACATGCTTCTTGTACTTTTCATCAGAACAAGTGCTTGTGAAAATGGCTCAACTTCCTAACTTACTATTATGTACGCTCATACATACGCTCATGGTTCCTTATATAAAAAAATTTTTATACTAATTTAACGGTTTTTAAAATAATCTAACGTAGCTTTCTAAATTGATATTATTGTACCAAATAAGTTTCTATAGGTAACTGTTAGATTTACAATAACTCCATAAGTAGACAATTTGAAATAAGTGTTAATGTTAATTGAAAATCCGGTAAGCTTACTTTTCTTAATTAATAACTGTTGAATTACATATTCATATATTTAATAAATTAATTAGTTTATACGTGTTGTCACTTCTGAATATATTTAAATTTCCTAATTTTATTAATCCATTACCTTTATTATTACCAATTATCATCTGGAGAACATTTCATTCTTGACAATCTCTTAGCTCCGCAGCATATAATTGCTTTGACAGCAAATGCATCATGCATTAACAAAAACTCATAAATTTGAGCATATATGATATCAGAAGCTATATAAATGTTATCAGCAACCATGTTGTAGAGAAGCTGATAAACAATGTCGTTCGTGTCTCCTCCTATGCTGATTCAACCATTTTGTCGTTTTAGTATATAAACTAAAAATCATTTCATACCCACCACGTCTCCTGTAGCTTGACGTGAATCTTACCTATGTTTATTATTTTAGAAGCAATAATGTGTTAATTGAATTTAATAATTAAGTTTTTATCATAAATAAGTCAGAAAAAGAGACTTTATGACGTAAATAAGAAAAATTATACCTTAATATTCGCGTAATAAATCCAAAGTGTTTATATCAATCAGCTTTTGATGTGTGAACAAGTGTGAATGTAGCCACGCGCATGTATTGTTCTATGGGATTTATGGGCGTATTGTAGCATGAGTGTTGATAAAAATATTATTTGGTAAAAAGTCAAGTATTTCAAAGTAGCTTTCGATGTAAAGATATTTATATGCAATTTTAAATTTTTGTCGAGCTAAAATTAGTCAGGTATATTACATCAGGGCATAATCTATATCATTTTTACTCTATGATATGGTAAAACTGAGATATGCATAAACTACGAGACAAACGTATCCTAAATCAGAAAAAAGCAAAAATAAAGCAATCGCAGATTTATTCCTTATTTTGCACATTATTATATTCCAAAAATGCCATCCTTTATTTAAAATGCATTATTAAAAGATTAATTGTTATAGTCTGATGAAAATTATCTATTTTCTACGATAGTCTCAAATCTAGTAAATTTTATTTCCCTTTTCTTTTAACGGTTACTACGCTACTGTGAGCATAAAAACAAAAATGACGTAAAAATCTGGACTAGTTTCATCACGCATTTTTATTAAAAAAAATATGTAGGTTACTACATCAAATTAAGAAAATTCTTAATTAAACATCAACATACAAAAGCGCACAAAAATATAAGATGTATGTATTTATATTCGTTCTTACATAATTTTTTCTCTTATTTACTATAATTAAAACCTCTTAATTTTGCAATAAGTTTTTTTAAACAAAATTTATCCTAAATTAAATTCAAAAACTGGTTTCTTGCACTTGACGTGAAAATGCATCAATTTAATACTACTTTCAAGTTGGTTCCGTAAAAATAAAAAAAAATAAAATTTGCTCTAATTATTTTTTCCTAAGGTAAATTTGAGATAGCTAAGGTGAAAAACATTGAGCAGGTCAGAAACTGTATATACAACTTTTTTTTCTCTAAATTTAAATTAAGGCCTAATTTACATACAGCCAATTAAATTAAAAAAATGAAAGTAGCTTTCCTATATAGTAATCAAAAACTATTATCGTCTTCATTTTATAAGCGTTTGATTTTTTATTGTTTTCAATGTTTTTCCATTTAAGGTTTGTTTTTCAATTTGATCAACCTCTAAATATGCAAAATTCCCCCCATGCATCGCCCATGTCAAATATTCTCAAGGAATTTATTCTGAAGTGTCTGATTAATTTTTAGTTTTTCAAATAAGCATTAACTACCGCATAATAATCAATTTATTATAGGTTTTTTTAATTTGTTAATAGGTTTTAATTAAGGCGTACTCTATGCTATTAATTAGTTGTTCCTCAAAATGACAACCTCAATATCTGTCAATGAAGCCTTGAGAATAAACTCTTTTTTTCTAATGTTTCGATTTCTACGATTGTACATTCTGTAAATTGAATAAGAATAATATTTGTTTTCTTGCAGTAGAGATGAAATCAGGGAAAATGAGGATAATTTAGTGAAAAATTATACTTGCAAAGAAGGAGAGGTATGCGGCTTGTCTGTACTTGATTTATAACAATGCCTACTTTCTACAACAATCGAAACAATAATTTATAACCACTAATTAGCATAACTGGAGAATCCCCCATGTTCTAAACTTGTATTTTATAAAATGCAAGTTTTATGAGATGTATATAAATAGTAGTAATAAGTAGTACATAACAACATTCCTATATAAGTACACACAATACTCCACGAAGCATTTCACAAATCCAGTTTATTTCTGCAATTTTGATCGTCTTAATATAAAATACAAAGTGATACGTTAAAAGAAACGCGATTTCAGTAATGGAAAAAATTGCCCTACTGGTTTTCTTTTACGTTCACGCACACACCTGAGGGAATTAAATAATATTTTATTATACAAACTTGTTTTTAGAGATACTTTACGATTTCATAAATATTGGATATCGTTATCTTGATATGGTGTAACTGGCCAAGGATTGATCATAAAATTTTTTGGTTTGACGATTTTTATGACTTCGGTAATTGGGCAACTGTTCGCCATAACAAAAATCGGAATTTTTATTTTTTTTTATTAAGTGATAATCAGAAGCGCCAGATATCTCCTTTCAGTGAGTTGGTAGTTATTTATTGGCAGTATTTCCAAGGAATGTACTTTAATGCTGACCACTGTGCGACATGTTGTAGGTTCTGTATGTGCGTATATTATTTTTACTGTTTATTCTAAACTATCCGCGCTGTAAAGGTTATAGGTTAATAAAAAGGTAATAAAATGCTTATTTAGGGAGTCATTAAATTCTACCAGAATAGATCCTCCAATAAGATAAAGCTAGAAATGGGCAGTCTCTGAAATGATAGAGGACACTTGCAAACATAAGGTCATAAAATGTGGAACACATATTATACTGGGTTAGAAATAGGTTAAAAAATATTCAAACACAAACAACTACTAAAGTAGATAGTAGGTAAGTTAACAGGCTTTTTGATATATTAGAATTAAGATACTTAGTTGCGATCTACTAATTTCAGATAAGATAAATAATGCAGTAAAAGGTAACAGGTATATCACAATACGGAAAGATACCAAGTTAGTATGTAGATTATACTTTGCGCAAGGCATCATGTATGAGAAAGCTACAGATTGCACAATTCAAATTACCGTGTACCAAAAATTCTACAATCTCTAAGCTACTTGAGTAAGTATATAGTACTTGCCTACCCGGCATATATTTTTTGTTTTTGATATTGATCTACAATTTCAGATGTCTTTGGTATTCTAAAAATGCATAAAGATCCAGAGTCGGGATGGAAATTTAAAACTATTTTTAAAATGAGGATTACTACTAAGTTTTGGGTCTGTATTTTCCGGTTGCTTCTCTGCTATAAAGTGTAAGAACTAGCAGTACTAAAGCTGTAAATTGAGTAAAGGTTGTATACAGTCATGTTTTTGGCATAGAATATTGAAATTTCTTGGTAGAAATTTGGTGATCTAAACAGAATTTGCTATGGACTAAGTTTCTATGCACGTATGTTTTACATCTTGAGTTTCTTTAAGTCTACTAATCTACTAACGTCAAAACAAAGATTAGCACGTGGATGACGAAACGCTGGAAACGGATTGGTCAGTTCTTGCCCAGCAACACGTGTGTTTGTTTTGACGAACTGCAATTCAAACGTGAATGTGGTTGAGTAAAAGATCAAGTACCTTATCTCGGCAATCATCAAAATCAACCAATCTACAGTCGCAGCCAAAACAAAAATAGAAACAGCACCAGCATCAATCTGCTTATCACGCTTCTATAATTTTACCCACCGTAATAATAAATTATTTAAAGGTATTTAAATGTCATTAAAATCTCTACAATTAAGTGCGTTAAACACACGCGTAAATGTAATAAATCTTTAAATCCTTTCCAATTACTTGAAGAACGTTGATGTTTCCGTTTTTTGGCCACGATTGTACGATTATATCAAAATTGCCAATATATTTTATGTTCGACTGTACTATAACTAATTTATTTATGATTTCTTCAAACCTATGGGTGGTTTAAACGTATTAAGAACGAACAGCTGATGATAACTAGAGCAAGCTTTGTTTTCAGGACAACGAAAATAAAACCTTTGTGGACAAGATATTTTGCGGATACCATCAAGGATAACTGTCTAGATAAGTGCGGCACAATTCCTATGCTCTACACCATGACTAGTACGTTTTTTTTACCGAAAATGTAAGTGAATTACATAGCATAAAGTTTTGAGAAAAATCCAAGATAAATCCAGAACGAAAGATTGTTTTCGATCATGAACATCTCGCGGAACTGACTCACCTGCATTAATGCAGAAAGGAGTTAATCTGAGATACGGGAAAGTTAATAGCAATTTCTGTAAGTGACTAAGTTGCGGCAGACGATTCTCAGGAATTCTTGGATATGCAGGTTTCCTGGAACACCAGCATTTTGAGAAACACAGGTTGAAAATATTAATTAACGTAATCAATTTATAAAACTGCAAGCATGTGGTCTTTCCAAAATCTTTTTATTCTCCAATTATCAGTGGAAGTAATCCATCATTTCTGTCCGTTATTATTACTACTTACAGGTTTCTAATGTAGATGTAGATGAGAGAACTACAAAAGGTTTTGATACTGTTAAAAATGTCGAGTTATCGAATAAATATATCGGAGTATATGGATACTGTACTGCAACATATATGTATCTTTTCTTTTACTAATTCGTCCCATTCTTTTATTTTTTGCTATTTGCAAACCATCTGCTGGTTATGTTTAAAGAAATTATGTTAAATATTTATGGAAATTACTGAAAGTGGAAAGTAGAAGAACACCCGAACGCCCAAACAACCTAACATTTGTCAATGCTCTGAAATTCAAATCTAAAACTTTTTATATAATATAAAAACATGAAAGTATACAACAAAAGGTGATCGTTATTATTATAAAATCGTGTTTAATGGATAGTGTAATGTTAAGAAAATGTTTAAAATCAACGAACCGAAACAGCATCTCATATCTGGTTACCTATCCTCGGCCTGTACATAAAAGAAAGTGTTTGCATATGAATGTAAACAAAGGATTGTTAACTGATGCATGGGCATGCCAGATATGAAAAGTCATAATTATTATGAAACTTCTTTATACGTAGGTATGTGATAAAGGACTGTAATGACATTAATTGGACGTAATATTAAGATTTGTAACATCAGGGGAATTTATTAAGAGGTAGATGCCATACCGGATTTTTGGTAGTCTGACCTACCGTTGAAGTTTCCAGCTGTTTTATTAATTTTTAACATTTTGGTTGATTTATTAATGAGGTAAAGAAGCTTATCTTAATTTTGTTAGTTAATTAATTTGATTTTCTGACAAAACATTTTTCTAAATATTCAGGTTATACATGTCGAAAATGTTAAAACAACTTTGTATAGTTAATTAATTAGAGAAAAAAAGCACTCCTTTACGAATATAGTAGGTAAGTATTATATAAATAAAGGGCGGCGGAGGGCTCGTAAGACTAAGATATTACTTTTAAAGTTTTAACACTCTTAATTGTCTTTTTATTTAAATCGGCATCAGAGTATGCCAAAAATATTAAGGGGTGGAAAAGCTAAGCACAGCTTATAATCCAGGTTTTCTTCTTCTAAATATAGATTTGTAAGCATCTTCAATTGCTTTCCTTGATTTGAAGAATTCAAGCTAGTTTTTTTTCGAAACTGGTTGTGATTCCAAAGGATTTATTAAGTCTTAAGCAGCTTAGAAATGCATACAAATGATAACATGAAGAAAATAAAATGTAAAGAAGACCAAAATAAAAATTAAGTTGACATTATCAGTTGTATCAGTAAAAGGTGAAGTCGCCACGGTGGCGCTTGGAACCGTGTAAAGTCACGTTAAGTCAAGTCTCACACGTTGTGCCCACGCTCTTAAAACTAAAGCTACAATTATTATTATGGCTCAACACCAAGGTGTTCCATTTAGATCTTAAGAGAGAGATCCGATCTTTCTCTAGCTCTTGAAACTTATGATTATACTGCGTTTGATTTATTAAGAAAGTCGGGCTTTTGCGTTTTATAAATAGACAATTTCTAGCATCTTTCGAAGAATTGCGATAGAGATAAATTAGCAAACATATCTTAATCTGTCTGATACATCTTTTAATTCTGCAAGCCTTACGTAATATAGGCAATTAAATATATGTATTTTGTACGGATTACGCAAATTACTTCGTTGCACTTTTCGTTTCTTTTGAATCCGATCGAAATAAATGCGTCCTTGTCTAAATAATCGAAATGGATTTCGAATCGTTTTCATCTCTCACTATAAGAGCCTGTAGGGAAAACACTTTTAGAAACCGAAAGTTGTAAACTGTAAAGCACCTGTGGAGGTGTATGGTTAGCCTGTCCTCAGGCTACAAAGGCGCGTCTGCCGAATAGGACCGGTTTTATAATATTACAATCAATCTAATGGTCTTTTTTAGATTTCCCCCCAATCCTTCCATCATGCAACTAACTTAAACAGAGATAATGTTTTTTTAGTATCCAAACTGTGAAGGACGATCGTCTAATTTATGGAAATTAACCATGTCGAATTTTTCTGCTATGAAAAAAGAAATTTGTTTATTATGACCTCATTTAAATACTATATTTTATGTTTATTGTTAACCCTTTTTGCGTAGATCAACAGTTCCGCATTAACGAGGTAATAATACCGTATTTGGTAGAATGATTATAATATTCTTCACTGGGAACGATGTTAAAATAAGATTTGAAGATAGATTTATTCGAATTCTTTTTCTTTAGACGAATTTAATTAAAGATACATACAAATTAAAGGATTCTTAGTTTAAATCAGTTTATTATCGATTCAAGTATTAACAACTCCTTTAAGGTATAATTCAGTGGCGTGCGGTCCATGGAAGCAATGCTTCCCTTAAGAATTTCTTAAAAATAAAAATCAACGTTAACAAAAATATTTTTATAAAATTATGGTTATTGTTTATTTAAATTTGTAATATTTAATCAACTTAAAGCTCAATATCAATTCCGTACAGCAAAAATTATAATTATCTAGAGTACTATTTTAAATTACGCTCATTAAACTTGCGCGGAAAGGTAATACCGTTTCAAATGTGTTACGTACACTGCATAAAAGCACTGATTTAGTTGCTTACTGCTCTTCTCTTCGCCAGACGGGCCTTCGTTTTAGCAAGCGGATGTGTTTTGATGATACGATTGACATCGTATAAGGTCGTTATTTTTGCCGTGCCCAAATGTTTATTTATTATAATTTGATTATTTGTTGGATTTAGTTTTTGTTAAATTTAATGTTACTTAAGTGATGTAAATCTGCGAATGAGACTGTATTTTGAAACATTTTATTATTTCAATTTATATAAGTTGGAGTTTTTTTATAGACAAATAATTCTATTTATTTATTATTATTATTTGCAAATTGCATTATCGTCATGATTGCAAATTCAGCTGCTTCGGTGGAAGGTTCGAGTACTTCCGATACATCCTTATCCCGACGGTTTTGTTGTTCAGTTTGTAATTATTATTAGATACAAAAATTTCTGCATACAGTTTTGAAGAGAAATTACAAATTATTGGGAAAGGCAGATCAAAACCAGAACTTTCAAATTTTAACAAGAAAGATTAAAACCTGCACCAGGTATTTTTATTTTCTAAAAAAGATCGGAAAATCGAGTTGAATTATAAATACATAGTACTTAGTAGTTTTTTTAAATAAAGAATAATAGTCAACAAATTCCATAAGTATAAAGTGTAAAAGTTCTTCTTTGTAAAACTTTTAAGCTTAATAATTATAACACTGTTTTTTTATTGTACCTAGCAGGGGCGGATCCAGAGAATTATTTGGGGGGGGGGGGAATTTTTGGAAAAATAATTATTTTAATAAATAATAATTAAACAAACGTTATTTGTTTCTATTCTATGTATACTTATTTCTAGATTTGGGGGAGGGGGTTTCCCCCATCCCCCCGTGAATCCGCGCCTGTATAGGTATATTAAAATTAAAATCGTGGTTGCTTCCCTAGTCTAAATCCTCACCGCACGCCACTGAGGTATATAAAACCGCGTTATTATTATTATTACCATTAATTTTATTGTGAAACGAGAAAATTAATTAGTCTTTGGATAATATCAAACATGGCATCAACAGGAAATCGTTATGTATTTATTAAAAGTGTTAATTAATCCTATCTGTATTATTGGTACATGCTGCTGTGACTATATATAGTAAATAGTTTTCATAATTGTAATAACATAAATGCATTACAATAATTCGAATTCTATTGCAATCAGCTAAAACTTTTTAAAGTCATTTTTCTTTCTTTTCAGTTTTCACTTTTCAAGGAAGAATACTCTTGTGAATAAAAAGACACGGCGGCGGTTGCTATGCGTGTAAATATATAATATTAAAAAATTAAAAGACTTGCCATATTTGGAGAGGACTATAATAAGGATCCGTAAATAACTTCCTTAATTTACCCAAAAACATGATCTGACAAAAACAGGATTTTTCCAATTTACATATATAAGAGTGCAGAAAAGTGAATACAAATTTTACAAAACATTAAGTTACCTAATCGACTTAAAAAAGCTTTATTACATTCTTTAAATTTAATTAATTCTTTTGATATGAATTATATGCAATTAAATGAAAATTAGTAAAATTTATAGTAGTACCGGGTGATTTTTTAAATTTCTGATCTAGAAAGCCATGACATAATTTTAAAACAAAAGATGCGGAAAACGTAGGGCGTAGTTTGAATCGTTCGATTTGTCACAACTGTCAGATTTCAAAAATGTTGACATAAACAGTTAATTTGTGTATAGATGCTGAAGGTCAACATTTCCAACAGTTGTTGTAAATTTTGAATAAATATTGTGTTAACAATGTAAATTGTTATAATTGTGAATAAATCTTGCTATTTCTTAAATCCAAGGAATAAAAATTGAAGCGAGTTGTAACCATAACCTAAACTTCTCAAGTCAATAATCACATCGAAATTGCACTTAAACTCGCAATAAAATGCACACTTTGGTAAAAGCATGTTTCGCAAATGATCACTGTTTAAATATTTATCAATTTGTTTAATAAATGTAAAAGTAAGTAGTCAATTTGTCACATAAATGACATTTGGAATAGCAGTGTGATCAACGCTACGCCCTACGTTTCGGTGACCTTCGATACGGCGTAAAAATCACGGCTTACTAGATCAGAAATTTAAAAAATCACCCGGTAGATATTCAAACTGGATACTAAATTTAATGGTAATAAAAAATATTTTATATAAATAAGCAAGCTTGCTGTTTGACAACATTAACACTAGTAAATTTAATTTTACAATAAATTAAAAAGAGAGTTGAAATTAATGACAATATTAAGGTAGAATTTGCTGGAAAAATTAGTTAATATTAATTGAGGCAGATTGAATTTCACTTTTTCCAGTTATATAACTTTATGGATTTACTCCAAATTTTTAATTTATTTGATGGTTTTTAGTTTGCAATATATATCCACTATACCCTAACATATAAATGAAGGATATAAATGAACGCGTGCACATCAGCTGTGAGAACATTACGATAAGCTAAGAATGTAAGCAGAATATCGTATTACCAGGGACGCTTTAAAAAAGTCAGTAGCGTACGTTCGGATAGTACTTTTTAACATTATGTAAATTTATCATCGTTGAAAGTATCTATTCAACCCTAATAATGATTCATTATTAGAAAGGAAATATTATAATACAATTACTTGTATTATAATTACTTGAACTTAAATATTTGTTACTACATGAATAAAAACAATGTTAATCTGTAAATGATGAAAAATTAATGTCGACATATAAATAATACACACATTAGTGATAGACACTTAATAATGAAATCATATTGGAACATATATTATAATAATACATAATAATAATAAAAATAGGTTGTTCGTTTATTTATCATCCAAAAAAGGGCTGTTCGTTATATGTTCAATATGAGCTACCGAGATATAACTTCTTCTAAATCAGCATTTTCAAATAATAACCAATTTTGAAGATTTACAATTTGTGAAAAAGAATGTTTCTCGTTTCAAATCAATAATCATAACTACACAAATCATAACTGGTGTTAGTTTACATTTTTAAGTGCATAAAACTGATACTAAATGATGGCAATCCTTTTTATATATTAGGAATCGTACTGTATAATAATTTACCAATTTCAATAAAACAATTAATGTATAAACAATTTGTTACTGTTGTAAAGGAATTACTTAACTATTATAGTAGTTCTTAAGGATTTTTGTTTATAACAATATGTTTAATTTAATTTATATTTTTTGCCGTTTACTTGCATCCATGTTACATGGAAAACAAAAATATGCCTAACTGTCAGTCAAATAGTATTTTATAGGTGGAATGAAATAATTCAACTTGGACGTTAATAATAATTATTCTTATAGTATAAATTAATTTCATTTTCCCTATTTTGTACGTGTATTCGATTATAATCGAATACACATTAAGCATCAACGTTAGCCTTCTTAAAGGACATTTTGTGACGCTACTGAATCATTCCAGCTCATCAGTTGTTTCTGTTATCAGATAAATTTCTCGAGTCGACCACGTGATCGTGGGGTGAACACTGCGTGATTTGTGATGCTTTTTACAATTCTGCCCTCGTGATATCGGTAATCTTAAATCCTTCATTTGTTGGCGAGACTATAGGTGAGGCACATAAAATTTAAAAATTATGTCACCGATTTTCTGAAATGAAGCACCAAGTATTAATTTGTTTATTTCCAGCAGTGAACAAATCCAGGTATTCAATTAGTAGACAACTTCGAAAATAGTAGACAACTTCACCCTTGTTTGACCAATTTGTTAAAAATGATTTATAGTTACGTATTATGGTGCTTAATTTGATCATTATTTGATATATTTTCATGTACAGGCTTCGTTT
Organism: Agrypnus murinus; assembly: GCA_929113105.1. Lineage (NCBI taxonomy): Eukaryota > Metazoa > Arthropoda > Insecta > Coleoptera > Elateridae > Agrypnus > Agrypnus murinus. Next base: position 102,320,070 of record OV816028.1, on the reverse strand, counting down.
GGTGACTATTGAGCAATAGTTAGATAATCATTAAAGAAAAAAATTTCTATATATCGTCTTTCCCGTACTTCAATACTTTTGGAGAAAAACGGCATCGAAGTTCAGCTCAATGTTTTCAAATTGAATAGTAAGAATGTAGATGACACATATTTTGAAGTTCAAGGAGATAAACAATACTGTTTGGTTTCTAAAATGTGCATAGTAGCAGGTAATAAAAGATAAATCAGCAAGAAGCACTCTACGTATCTTTTTGTTATTATTATTATTTCAATGAACACAAATACAGCTGCGAATCCTTTTTGTGATATCTGATATGTTTAAATATTTCAGTTACAATTTCTTGGAATTTAAAGTTTAATCTTTATTCCTTTATTATCATCTACAATCCATACCAATTTGTTAAACCATAAAAAAAACCTTTTTCGTATAACTCATATTTGCACTTTCGTAGTTAATTACAATTATTATTAATTAATAATTAGGTAATATTTATTTTCATAAAGAACATACATACTGTCAAGTATTCATAAGAACTGTGACTAATATAATTCTAATAACAATTAGATAACCAAAATAACCCTGCATATTATGTTTTTAAACATTAGGGTCTAACAAATTGCAAACCCCTTACACTGTAGTCTTTAGTAAAACAGTAACAGTACTTATTTTTACGCATTATTTTTGTACTATGTAGATATTTGCTATGTAAACAAGTTTCCATCCATCTATTTAGTATTCAAATAAAAATAAGAATACCTATTGATGGATATATTAAATGATCTCAACACGTTTTTACTTAATTAACTATTTATTAATGAATAACAAATCAAACTATAATGATATTAAAGGTGGGTCAGTATCAGAATGATGTAATTTCTTCCCGCATTCCCTACTAGAACGCAAAGGAACTCCCTAGGATTGTGAGACTTTGTTTTGACTACACTATTCCTAGAAAGTCTTAAGTTGTTTCAGCAACATCCAAAATAGTATGTGCGCGTCTGCATTATTAGGTCACAATTCTTGTTGTGCTCATTCAACAGATGTTACGTTTTGTACTGATGGTGTTAGAGTCTCTAAAGAGCTTGCATTTAATCTTATCACACTTAACATTTTCAATAAAACGAAGCTCACGAATCCATACCAATTTGTTAAACCATAAAAAAAACCTTTTTCGTATAACTCATATTTGCACTTTCGTAGTTAATTACAATTATTATTAATTAATAATTAGGTAATATTTATTTTCATAAAGAACATACATACTGTCAAGTATTCATAAGAACTGTGACTAATATAATTCTAATAACAATTAGATAACCAAAATAACCCTGCATATTATGTTTTTAAACATTAGGGTCTAACAAATTGCAAACCCCTTACACTGTAGTCTTTAGTAAAACAGTAACAGTACTTATTTTTACGCATTATTTTTGTACTATGTAGATATTTGCTATGTAAACAAGTTTCCATCCATTAGTATTCAAATAAAAATAAGAATACCTATTGATGGATATATTAAATGATCTCAACACGTTTTTACTTAATTAACTATTTATTAATGAATAACAAATCAAACTATAATGATATTAAAGGTGGGTCAGTATCAGAATGATGTAATTTCTTCCCGCATTCCCTACTAGAACGCAAAGGAACTCCCTAGGATTGTGAGACTTTGTTTTGACTACACTATTCCTAGAAAGTCTTAAGTTGTTTCAGCAACATCCAAAATAGTATGTGCGCGTCTGCATTATTAGGTCACAATTCTTGTTGTGCTCATTCAACAGATGTTCCGTTTTGTACTGATGGTGTTAGAGTCTCTAAAGAGCTTGCATTTAATCTTATCACACTTAACATTTTCAATAAAACGAAGCTCACGAAACGAAACTAAACAAAATCTCCAAGTTCATTTAATCAAAAAATAAGGTTTTCTGTTTCTAAGACGATCCTCAAAGTCCAATCATTGGCCATTAAATTACTGTGTATAATGCAATACCATTAGGAAGTGAACTGATATTGTAGTTCAATAGCAAAATTAATAAAAAAACAAGTTGTACAGAGATAATTGACAATATTAAGATAGTTTCAGTAAAAATGAGAATGATATCAATTTATATAACAGCAGAAACCACTAACCTTAGGAATCACTAATTAAACAACATACTACTCAGCAAGAGAGCATACAAAAATCTATCTCAAAGAAATTTTACATATAAATCTATATAGCAGACGAACTTGCAAGCCAACAATAAAAAGCATACTGTACTTTTTAGACACTGTCTTATTTATGCCTTGTTTGTATGATCTAATTTAAGATTTGCTTACAGATCATTGCCAGAAATTTACAATAGAATTGCCGTGTACGATGCCAGTTTATTAATGGAACTAATGTCAAAATACTATTACTACATTTACTTGTGGTCATTGACATAACTACCGATCGTGATCGTGTGCAAAGATTAATGCTGCAGAATGGTGGGGTCATTCTAGAATATGGTAATTGGGTTCCTTTCGAAAACTTTGAGAACTGCTATTCTCATTTCTACTACACTTTTAAGCGGGAGTCTATATACTCTTATATACTCTGAAAGTCAGATATAGGCTTGCTGAAACAGTGCGTTTTTTATTTCTTTACCTGCTCTTTCGGTAGGCTTTCTCATAGTATATTATTAACCAAGGTTTAGACATACACTATTATAGCCCTAGCGTCGATTTAAGACCCGTGGGCTATAATAGCGTTTCTAGACCATGGTTAATATAATAGTTTTTCCACTACTAACATGTAAGTTTTTGAAATCATTAAATTATTTTTAAAATCAAGCGTTAAATTTTCCGTAGAGAATATTTAATAGTTATTTATGTACCAAGAACCTTACGGAGGATGATAATGTTCCAGCTCAAGGAGCTGAAGGGTCCGAGGGATGGAATTCGCTCGATGGGTATTGTTATCTAGTAACGCTCGTTGTGCATGCAAGATTTTAGTTTTCACGAGAATATGTACAAGTAGAAAATTACACTGTAAAAAATGAGGTAAAATTACCTTGGGAAAGAGGTAACTTTTCGCTATTATTTGCGGTACTTTTACCCTAAAATTAATTTTACCTATACATTTAGTAGTTTTACTATTTGTGGTAAAATGCCCTGTAATTATGTAAAATTATACAAATATAAGTAATTCTACTACATTGAACTGGTTAAAATCACTATCCATAATATAAATTTACATAACTCAGACAATTTTTTCCTTACAAATGTATAATTGCTCAATAACTTAATTCATTTTTAGTGTAATATTAAAGATAAGATGAACTTGAACAAGAATAATGTAATTTTACCCTTAATATGTTTTTAACCGTTGAGATGCTATTTCGCTGATCGCACTTGTTTGTGACCTTCGTTTCGTGAAAGAATTCAGGAATCCATTATGAACAGTCCAAATAGGCTTTTTGGGGAATGGTCGGAATGGTGTGTACCATTCTTTTATGATTTCGGCGAGGCGTACTCTATCGATACCGAACGAAGTGTTCATTGCTCATTAATATTTTGTTTTTCGTTGTAGTGTAGTGCGCATTTATTAAAGGCAAATATTTACACGTATGACCGAAGATGGGAAGAATTTTATTTTATAGTAGAAGTTAAAAAATAATAATCGGTAAGTACCTATATGTTAAAATTACAAATTTAAACCAATAAAATAAAAATATTTAATTTAATGTTTTTCTAGGATGAATCAAAAGTTGAAGAATTCGAAATAAACTAGCATAACTGTAATTGAGAAAGGTACTCGTGTATAATTGTTTATATAATTTATAATTTTTTAATTTTCTAGGTGGAATCGAAACTTTATCTGAATGTCTTTGAGAGACCAAATATTTCCGAAAGCCCCTGAAAAGAAGTTCTGTTAATGTCTTATATTTTATATAAGTACATACGTTCAATAAAAATTACTTTGATTTTATTTTGTTTCATACAATTCCCAGAGGAACGATTGAATTTGCAAGTACTTTCGCAAGTCATCGTTACATTCAAGAAGTATTTTCACATTTGTAGTTTAACCCTGAAAAGTACTATTGCCATGAAATATTAACTTTGTCATGTAACTTTACACAGGTGTTTTAATGTTAAAATGTAAAATTACATTGAGATTGTAATTTTAATCTGTGAATTTACTTAAAAAGGAAACATTACAATGCAAACTTAACCTAATGTTGAAATTTTTCACTTCCTATGAAAATTACACTTTGAAGTAAATTTACCCCAAAAAATGGAGGTAACATAGTTGCCTCCATTTTTTAGGGTATAATTCACCGGTAATTTTTTAGAGTGTAGTTCTAATTTATAATTTTTGCCGTTGCCAAGGACGTTGTTTATATTTATAAAACTAGGATTTCTTATGTTATTATGTCGTAATTAGCAAAAGTCAAACAGAGATATGAAATTTTAAATTCCAATGTTTTTGTTGCTGGTAGTTACTAACTTAAAAACAAGAAAAATCCTAATAGCATATGCCATCTAAAGAAAATAAGTTAATTTTATCTAAGAAGTTTACGTAGAAGTCGGCACAATTCGTCGTGTATCGTAAACTACGTTGAAAATACTCATGTTCTTTATTGCGTTGCAACACGCTCGTACGCAAATATACAGTTTCTAGCCTAATGATCCAAATTACTAAGTAAACGATGAGCGGGCGTTATGAATTATAATCCCCGCTTATAATGGCCTGGTTGTTGGAGGGAGGGGGGTTCAGCATCTCAACATGTACCAACTTATGTAATTCAATAGTGTTCAAAAATTCAGTCGATTAAAAAACCTGACAATCTTAATTGCGTTTATGTATAAAACATTGCTTTCAAGAATGCCTTAAAGCAGAGACGTGCATAAATTTGCCTATAATAATAGTGTCTTGAATGTAATGTACTATTAAATAAATTACAAAAAAAAGACAATAAACAACAATTCTTATATAAACTACGCATGCAATACCTAATAAGACGGAATAAAGCTGCAATAAGAGAACCTCGCGCGTTGCGTTCATTAGCTTCTTGTTTATGTTTGTATCTTCAACTTCCTACATCTTTTTTGTATTTTTTCAAATGTACGTGTTTATGGTTTTCTTCACAGATACTATATTTAGTGCGTATACCGTGGTAGTACTTTATCTGCTTAAAGATTCATTTAAATGAATATTTTAATTCTAATTTATATCTATTAGATATGTGCACGTATCGCCATAATTCTACTAAAAGGCAAATTATTATTATTTGCGGTTAATATCCAACGATTAATTATTATGCGGATGTAACGCTTATGGAATCTTAATCATAAATTTTATTTTTTAATATTATTATAAAATCCGTTAGGACTTTTCTCTTAAAAAAATAAACATAAAACCCGCCAATTCATTTTTAAAAAAATACTTTGCATTGATCATTAATAATAAATTTTATTGTATTAAATTCATTTATCTTCTCTTTTATTTAAAAGTTACATCTGTTTATTAAAGTGAATTCACAAAGAAAAACGAAACACTTTTATGTGTTGAAGCAAACATCATTAATTATAAATGTAGTAAAGTATTATTATTAGATTTAAAAAGTTTTTCGGTCATGTGTGATTTAGATCAGACGCTCATCGTTAAATTATATTATTTCATCAGGGACATTTACAAGGTTCCGTTTTTTCAATTGAAACTGTTTTTTGCAATTCAGTTCATATTTCCCTGTCGTTGAAACCAATTAAGTATATTTAATTGGTTATGATATATTATCAGTTTTGTAGGTAGATCTAATCCGACATTCAATGTTAAGAACTGACATAATAATGCAGTTATGTTTTCTAATTTGCATCTTAAAAATAAAGGAACACAAAGGTTGTTACTGATATTTTCTTATTGCGCAAATATAGAAGTTGTGAGGGTAGAAATTATCCCGCAAACTTTTTATTAATTGATTTCCAATCAATTTCTATTTTATTTAAAAAAATCCTTGGATTTATGTAAATTTATTTATACCTCGCAGTTATTAAAAAAATCTATAAATCCTTTAAAACAAATTTTTTTAACGAATCTATCCAGGAATTAATTATATATAAAGTTTCTTAGTCACCTTGCCTTTAACTAGCATTTTATTTTTTTATTAATTAGCACTTTAAAACAAAATAATATAAAGATAAAGACTTCATTGCAGAAGATGGCATCTCTTCTCATTTTTTTACCACTGATTGAAATCTTAACCATGAAATATGCTAAAAAGTAGGTGTTCAATCTTTTTTTTCTTTATTTAATTTTTGAAATTTGAACTAATTTAAATTTTAAGGAGTGTCTTATTAACTCATTTATATAGCTGATCGCTCCTGCAGATCTAGGCTTTTTTTTAAATAATTATTAGACACTAAACAAAACTGTGGAAATTTTGATTAATCACCTCCACATACCTACACGTTTTTATTTCATAAGAATAATTTGATGTAAATAAATAACACTAATTTGTTGCATTACTGAAAAATTAGGCCACAACCAATTTCAAATGTCCTAAATTTTAATCCTTTTTGTATATCATTAATAAATTGTAGTGAAATGCGCCTTTGTAAAACTAATAAGACTGCCGACACTTTAAGGTAGTGCATGATTAAATATAATTTAATTCCCCGCGCTTACGATAGGAATTATATAGTCTAACGTTAGATGGGGTCCCTATCAATAAAATTTATTTTAATATCTATGGTAGTTATCTTATTTATGATTTATAGTAGATGCTTTAGTTGAAAAAAGAGAACAAACAAAGAGTGAAAGAACATATAAAAATGTTCAAACAAAAAAGTTTTCAAAATCTCTTTCAAAATTTATATAATTTCGATTTGAAAGAAAAAATTTGGAAGACTTTTAGCAAAAACCAATTCTTATAAATTCAGAGAAGAAAACCAAAAAGTTCTACTTACGAAATAAAGGCGTTTGCTTCTTAATGAATTTCTACCGATTTACAATAATCACATGCTTGATAACATTGACACAACGCTATTGCTTTTTTAGCAGAACTTATTTATCCCCTAAAAATTTAGCTTCTGGTACTACTTGGCGCCTTGGAACATAATCTAAATATAAATACAAAACAAAAGACTAATTAAAAATTGCCTTACAAAACCATTTATTTCATAACATATATATTTAAAACAAAAGATTAATCATAAATAAAATACATATTTAAATATTGCAAGAATTATTTTGGTAAGGATGATAAGCAAAATAAGTTCTGAATCAATTAAATGCTTCACTTAAAAGAATAATATCTCATTTAAGAACAAAGAGCATTAAAGTATCGCAATCCTTACAAGAAAATGTAAACATCATTCCGGGAAATATAAATATTTACAAAATTGTATGTTCAGATTGGTTTTAATCTATAAAAAGGGGCCTTTTTACACTATAATTTACCGATCTAACACTAGATTGTCAAAGAGAGGTAGTTATTTGAACAATTCCTTTTAATCTTTAATTTTCGATCCATCATTTTTTATTTTATCTGTATTAATGATTCTACAGTGAATTCTTAATTATTAGCGGATAAATTTATACGGTCAAATATCTGTTAACCAATTCACTGTTCAACAGTGAAAAAATTTTCATTTAAAAGTGGGTGTTTGGGGGAAAATTATTTATTTAGTTTTCTTTTATTAATCCCATTTTCATTTATTTTAAAGACAAATATGATGCAGTGGCGTATTTAGGAATTTTCTCTGGAAGAACTGCTCTATAAAAATCCGAATCAAAATACTTAGATTTTGACATAAATGATCTGGACTACTAAAAATATTTCCGGGGCTCCAGTCCGTTAGCCCCCCCCCCCTCCCAATACGCCACTGATATGACGATTTATAAGTCTTTTATGTTCCTTTACTCAAAATTTGTCCTTCGCAAAAATATAAACTCGATATAAGCTATGGAAGCAGCATTAAAAATCTTCAACATCTATGCTAGATTCTAGATCTACATCAGACTATTGTTGGCAATTGTTACACATTGATTACGGAGATCTCCAGCGACTATAAAAGACAAATTAAAAGAAAAAAATAAAATCAAGTTTTTGTGAATATTGTTAATTTATTTTGTAAAAAATTCGATTAAAATACTCTCCCTCATAATATTTTTTTTAACCGAGGGTGCTAGACAAAATCTAATACCAGATTTAAGTGCTCCATATTAAACGTACACCATAATTCTTTTAAAAAAAATTTAATGACTTCAAATTTGTTATTCAGTTTAATTAGTCTCTATTTATTATCACAATGAATCTGCAAGTTCCCTCTTACAATTAATTTTTATCTTCTCCCTTTTTGTGTGTTGAAGACATAATGACTAAGTAATATTAAATTATGTTAATCATAGTCTTGTATAATGCTGACTATACACATTTCTGGATTAATCAAATTATACATACACGAGAGACTGATTAAAATAAGTACAGTAATAAGCTATAATTGCAAGTTATAGTTAACAATTATAAATTAAAAAATTGAAGAATTTTCATTTTTTTATCAGCATATTTCAAATAATATCTTAATTTGTTTTTTTAACGATCTCATTTTACCTATTTTTAAAATTACTTATAAGCATTATCATAGTTTATTAAATTAATCACTATAAAGGTGTTATAATAAGTTGTCTTGATTTCAATTTTAAATTAACAAATTGACTGATGCTTTTTAAAATGCACTTCCTCAGCTTATGGTTAGTCACTTTAACATTAAAAAAGAAAAAATATTTTTGAAAAGGTAACCACTTAGTCTTGCATTAAATTCTCCTAGTATTCGAAATTACCATAAATTTATAGTTTATATATAAGAATAAATATATTTACAAGTTAAATATATAAAATAATTTTTACTTATTTTTCCTTCAATTAATCATAATTAATTAATTATTTAATAATTTATAATGAATCTTAAATGTTTTAATTTTCTTGTCAATAAATAAATTCTGATATTATTGAAGAAACGAGGCAGTGGTGTGCTACTATCCAGAGGTGTAAATAATTAATTTTCTTTTAATCTCATTACAGTTGTTAGTATCAAAAATATTAAATAAAACCTAATTAAGCATTATTATTTGTAAGTGCGCCATTGATTAATTTACAACAAAATATATTAAATACTTGCAATTTCTTCAACTGATTAATTTCACACCTATTTTAGAGTTTAGACAAGCTAAGATAAATGTTTTTATCCTTTTTCAGTAAAGAACAGTAATTTAACACCCGCTGTTTGTTTATAGTTAACAACATCTCAATTCTATATAGTTAATGTTTTTCTATAGTTCTAATTATTTCTTAAATCATATTAATTTATTACTAGCTTATTATATATTTGTTGTATATACTTGTGGCATACTTTTTAAATAAAAAAAACTCTGAATGAAGTCTAAAGTTTCACATGTACATATTAAATATTATTACGTAAGCTGCCGCGTTTCCTTTTTGTTAGATGAGATGAGAGAGTGATATCAACTATTAAAAATATAAACCTTTCATGGTAGCCAAATGTGCAAATTTGTTTTGCAATGGATTTTCATACTTCATTGATTTGCAACGCAACATCTGTCAGTGCTACTTTATTTACTATATGGTTACGCGTGAGATAGCAAAGCGCTTGCAAGTTTTGCTTTCTTTCCTTTGTATTGTATAAATATTTATGATATAAGATAAATATTACAAGTTGGCTCAAGTAGTAATTTGTTGTGGTTGGTGGAGGGTGTCTATAAGATAGTCGTGTGGTACAGAATTAAAAAGTAATTTTTTCGTTTTTAGGGAAATGTCTTTTACGGCATTTAAATTCAGCAGATTAACTACATTCGCGTTTTGATATCAAATTCAAATGCATTCTGACTTGTATCCTGTTTGCAAAACAGAAATTGCGAAAATATGAACATATATAACGAACTGGCAGCACCCATATAATGAAGCAATATTTTCATTTTAATAAGTAGATGGGAGAAAATCTAGTGTATAAACATATTGGTCTAGGGTTGTAGAGGATCTATCAGCGGAAAGCTACAAAGCAGGATATGGTGCCATATAAGGATCACAAGGCTAAAAGTTGGTATGGTTTAAAACTATTTTTTATACAATCATCATCATATGACACGTCTGGTGATTAATGAACATATCAAATCTAAACCTTCTTCAGTGAATAAAACTATCCTTGTCCAACAATTTAATAATTACCAGTAATACGGTTACCTTCAATAAAACAGGTGTTCCGTTGAAATCCAAGTAATGGGCGGTATAGATATGAAAGAAAATTATCATATGATAATCCAAAACGGTTTTAAATGGCCTTCTATCAATACGGCATGTTAAGCAAGAAGCAATAAGAAAACTAATCTAGGGGAGAAAGAAGCATTTAATGGAAATGCAGTTTGAGGTCTAAATCAGGAAATATTACAATGTCAATGGAACACAAAATTAATCCAAAAATATTATGCTTCCTTTGGACAAACCTGCACAAACCAATTAGGAAGATTCTAAAAAGCCTTGAAAGCATCGATTTCCAAAAGATAGTTTTCAAATTTTGTCCAAGGACCCAATGCAAATTAAAAAAGCTTTAAACAAGCGGAATTTTCCATTGTAAATATTTAAAAACATTCTAATAATTTCTTAAAATGTGTTTAATCATAAATTTAAAATATCTCCATGACAGAACATCCCGTTATTTATTGTTCTACAATTTTGTTTTTTCTTTCTTCTAAATTATGTGTTGTGAGATTTTCGTTATTAACACGTTTGCCTTGAATCCTATTTAACAATTTTCTGATGATTAAAAATTTCCCTCATAGAAAGAGAAAAATCTAAAAGTGCCTATGATGCATAGGAGACAATGAAGCTATAAAAATTTCTTAACACGTACGCTGTGCATATACAATTAAAATAGCTTTGATCCATATATGTATCGAGAGTATAAAATGTAGTTTTATAATAAATTATGTAAAAAGAGTGTAACGGTTGCTAAATCACAACTATGTATATAAAGCTATATACAACAACAATTCATTAACAACACGATTGGAGATGTTTGGAAAATAATTACGCCCGATAATTATGCTGTTATTAGTTTTGCATTATTCATACGGTTATAAATATTTATAACAAATAACAGTATGCATAAATTTACTATAAATTAAAGTTTTTAAAGATTTCTTATATAAAATTATACCAGTTATATCTGCGATCACATAAATTATGAATAACTGATCTGGAAATGTATATCATTATGTCTTCATGCGTTTTCTTCTATAAAATAATAGAAAATAAATCCAAACTGAAGAACTTTAATTAAATTCCCTTTTTATACTTACCCAATAACGTATTAATTATATTTTAATATTCAAAGTTTCTTTCATATTGTTTGTTAATTTTTAACATAAAACAAATCGTAAACAAAACCATTACAATATATAAACCTCCTTTTTTAAATCTTGTCTTTTCAAATAAAAACTTTATTATTGGTTTGACCATGGCCATTTTTATGAGCAGTACAAAAAATTTAAGGATATCTAGGGAGGATAAAGTTAAAAATTAGTAGCATCATTAATATCTTCCAATATAAGTAATTTATTATGAATTGACATCAGGGTTATTGACCAATTTCATAATACATATTGCATTTGCAAATAATAAATAACGTACATACTTATATATGTGAAAGATAACAAAAATATTTGAACATCGAATTTCACTTAAGTGGGACAATCTTCGTGTATGTATACATACATATGCATGTATTTCTAACAGAATGTTTCTTTTTTTGTTTGATTTCTCAGACTGGACGACCTCGGACCAATCTTTGATTAAATTACAGTATATTTCGACAATCGATATATCTATAAAAGTATTTGGATTTTGATTTTTTTTTAGTTTTGTAATGGGGCTCTTCTCAAGTTTCAGGATTTAACTAACTATAATTCAATGAGAAAAATAATAGGATAATAAAAATTTAGACAAGAATATCGAAATATAATTCGAAGAGTGATTAATATTGAAACAGTATAAGAAAAAAAAATGAAAGTTGATTTGAATTTAATGGAATTGACTAAAAATGGCCAAAGATTAGGAAACAGTTTTGGGCCCAAAAACCAAATATCATAAAAACATTCACTGCAGCAGATGCACTAGATTTAAATTATAAGAATTTATGTGAGTATAGTGAATACAAAGTAAACTTATTTAACGAGTTATTCTCTGCTTCAAAATTCAAAGGAACACAGCCTTTGTATAAATATGCTGCTTAAAGAATACTTCAAACTAATATATCAATATAAATCAAACTATAAGTCCTTTAATAACTCTTTTGACCAATCTTAAAGGTTTTTTTTTATATTTTAGTTTTAATATCTACCAAATATTTCCTAAGATATCTGCAATTGTAAATATCTTTTGAGCTTCGGTTAGTTGCCAAAGATAAAAATGAAGAAGAAGCAGCTATCTTTGATTAAGCGAATAACAAAGATTTAAATGAAACCTAATAATAAGTACAAAAATCTGAAAATCCTATCATACACAGTAAAGACTCAGCCCCGTGTACAATTGTTAGAGTACCGGATAAAAATTTTAGAGTTAAAATTTATGTACAGTAGAAAAACATTTTTTCTCACTCTATTCTTATAACAAAATTTTCTCACTATTTATATTATTAATTAATTCTGTGTAGATTGAATATTCAACCTAATAGTATTCTATTCTAAAAGTATAAAAAGATTCTTTCAAATTAAAACACATACATTTGTTGCTAAATTCTGTAAGTTCGAAGAAAATTACACATTTGAAGATAATTACCGCTTCAAGTTTGAATTTAAATAACAAGCATCTTCTCTATAACAAAAATTGGCGACAAACTTCAGTTGGTTTCGATTTCGTTCGTTTTCATAATTACAAATAAAGTGCATAAAATTCATATTCCGTAGTGTAGTGTTTTATTTACAAACAATAAACAAAGATATTGAAAAATTAGGTAAGTAAAAGCAATAATTATAATTATATTTAATTTGCAGGACGCAAGAGTAGTTATGAACTTTGACGGAGTAATGCGAGAAAATTTCCTAATGAAAGTTGCCATGGAGAGGTTCCGGGGCAGTCTAATAACAAGAAACAGCTTTATCGTGGCCCACGAAAAAAAATTCGAAGTAAAGATTTCGGGGTGTTCTTTAACAAAAATAGAAGCATTCAAACTATTATGTGCCCGCGCTTGTATATAATTATATAATTATATATTTTTATGTTTTAATTATGCATGTATGCTTGTTATATATGTTTGCATTGAAATAAATAAATAAATCACCTATTTTATTATTGACATACACACCCAAAATAAAAAAAGCTACTCTACTATCACTCTTAATTTTAGTACTTCCTAAAATTTCCATCTAAATAAAAAACAAATTATACAAAAGTTTTATAACAATTCATCCTTAATAGGCAATGCATTTCCCAAAATATTTTTCCATGTGGAAAAGTTACCATTAATAAATAAAGATATCATTGTTTTAGAGTGTGATAAATGTACACTAACACTGTATTGAAGTTAACTCTATGGTCTACACAAAGGTACATATTAGATATTTTACTCTAAGATTTATTGGACCTAAACACACACTTTTTAGAGTGGTCTAGTGTTCGAATTGTACACTAAATCTTTTACTGTGTAAGGATTTATTTTAACATTTTCTATACACAATATGGGAACCTGTACTTAAAACGTTCAAACATTCATGAATTTCCCTAGTGCAGTATGGTTTAAAAAAAGGCAACATATTTTAAAACCATAACATCTTAAAAACCTGGCATATTCTTTATCAATTCAGAAAAAATCGTATATAAGTATCATGAAAGAAATTATGGCCAGTAACTGTGAAAATAATGTTTGTCCATTAGTAACTGTCTTGTATGTACATGGTAGAACACACGACAAGATGATGGGTACGATAACTTGAAACTCCCAGCGACTAGTTCTCTTCAGCAATACTCTTTTATATACTTGACGTCGTTTTACAGAAGAGGATTAAACATTGCGAAAACGCCCACTAAAATATTTATTTACGTTTAGTATACAAAGTAGGATTGAGTTACCGAGCTTCTCTTTTTCTCTTCTTCTTGTGACATGAGAGTTTGATAATAATAATAAAACCTACCTGTATAGTTAGTATTTGCGTTGGTATAAGGGGTTAGAGTAAAAATATTAATGGGTATAATTAAAGAAAATATTTTAAGTTGTGATAATATGATTTAAAATAATTAGTTGAGGTAGATGGAATGGTTTGGACAAAAAGAGGCAACAAGTAAAAACAAACAGGATATTCAAAAAACAGATAATGAAGACGATATAAACTTGCTAGACCGAGATTCACGAGAATGATGGTATTTATAAAAGCACGTTCTTCTTATCTTTTTATTGGATTAATTGGCTAATTATAAAGATTTAATAAAATTGAATACTTATGACTTCCTCATTGAAGGTAAAGCCTTCTCTTATGTTAGTATTAATCGAAAAAGCACAACTTTTTATTATTAATTAATTAATAGGTACGTACTTGTACCCAACGAAAAGCATCGGACCACAAAAAAATTAGGATGCCAATCCTCCATTTAAAGTACAATTGACTACGCCACTGCTAAGAATTTGCATGATGATATAATTCGTTATTTTTTTATGTATGTGTTTTTCAAGACTTTTAAACATTATAGCTATGTTATAGTCAGATCAGGTGTTCTATGCATTACAACAATCTAGAATTGTATTGGGTAATAAAACACAAAAATGGGATTTAATTGTAACTATTACTTCTTTTCAAAAAGAACATACCTATTGCCCATCGTTTCATTAAAATTCCACTTCAACAACTATAAAAAAATTATACGGTCCTGATTTATTTAAATAAACCTATCAAAAATAACAGTGATTATTTCTGCTGCAAGCGTGAATTTTAAAATCGTTCGCTTTTACCAGAGCAAGGCCGTCAAGCAGAAAAAAGTTGCTGTTAGGGTTTTTGTTCCGGTAAAATATCTTTGTCCAAATAGAAAATATATTCGGATTATCATAATTTATAAATTTAATGATCGTTTAGTGAAAATCCTAATTAAACGATGTTGAAAACTATTTTTTTTAACTATACACTTTATGCCGTTTTTATACTTACGTTTATAAATAATTTAACACAGAAGTTAGTGAGTAATTTTATAATCATAAAATAAAAAAAATTTTCGTTACTGTGTAAAAATTTATATACTTTTTTTTGTGATAAATTTACATTATTTTCTACTTAAACGCAAATTAATGTCCTTATTAAATTAGTGACACTTTTCGAAGTATTTAAATTTATTCCAATATGGTCAAATTTGGTATTGAATTGATTTGTTGTACTTAAATTACTCAATATGTGTAAATTTCTTTTATTATTGTACAGGATACTTAATACTACATTTTTATTTAAACAGGATCTTACTAAATGATTTTAACAAAGAAATTAATCCTAATTTGGAGAATTAATTTAAATTAAATAAAATCAATTGAAAAAATTTCGTCTACAAATAACAACATCGTAACTCAAAAATTATTTTCGCCAAAGATCTGTTGATTATAAAGCGACTGACTGGTCATGAGTTTCGCTCTCCTTGATGGACTCTATTTTATCTATTTTGAATTTAAATTTGAATTAAATTCTTTAATATAGTTTGATAAATCGGATTTTTGTTATGATTTTCTATTGTTGTTTTTTGAAAGTTAGCTTTGGATATTGCCATGATATTAATTGGTAATGAGTTTCGCTCTCCTTGATGCACTCCATTTTATCTATTTTGAATTTAAATTTGAATTAAATTCTTTAATATGGTTTGATAAATTTTTATTATGATCTTCTATTGTTGTTTTTTAATAATATAATAATAATATAATATTTATTCTGAATAGTAATTTTAAAGAATCACAAGGAGATGATTCAGCATAAGCTGCTCTTCCATCATCCCCTTGGAGTACAAGAACAAAAAAAAATAGCAAGATTACACAGATAATACAATCCATACAGAACACAAAATAAGATAAATAGAAAAACTATAGTATGTATGTATGTATGTATGTATGTATGTATGTATGTATATATATATATATATATATATATATATATATATATATATATATATATATATATATTGACCATCTAAAAAGGGTTTTTATTATAGAATTGACTGCAATCCCAAAAAACTTTATAAATAAAAAAAAAAATATATATATATATATATATATATATATATATATATATATATATATATATAAAAATATCTTACAAAGAATGAATTACATAGACTATTTACGAGCTGGTATATCAATTGATTCATAGTAACTTTTTGAACAAAGCTTTTTTAAATTGTTTAATAGTAAGCGTTTTAATGGAAAAGGGTATCTCATTATAAATGTTTGCGATAGTATAAGTAAACGAACGTTGATAAAAAGTAGTATTATGTCTGGGGATGGTCAACAGACCTCTATGGCGCAGATTTATATTTTGCAAGTTTGCTTTGGATATTGGCTGTGTTTATATTATTATGCACAGAATATTCAACAAGATTAGAAAAGATACTCATAACAGATATAAAAACCAAGAAAAAGCTCGCAACTAATCAGCTAATAAATAATAGACGTGCATTACAACTTGTTTTGCAGTATGTAGTATTTTCCTATGTGCGTAATCTAAATTGTGCTCATTTGGTCAATCCGAATCAGCTAGTGACAGGGCTGACGAGATAGCGTTGAAGACAGTATAAATAATCAGGGGCCGGGATCCTGGGGAGACCGGGTAAGTGCTCGGATTTAGTACTCCCACAAAAAAACATATATACCCAACCAGAAATATAGTTGCGTGATTCGTTTTTAGTCAATTAATTTTTTATATATTATAGCAAATAGATAGTGCAATAAGTAATGTATATTTAATATACAATATTTAAGAACACGAACGACTTTAGATTTGAAAAATGTTTCAACTATAAATAATTAAAGACTCTTGAAATCTCAGTTTACAAAAATCATTTTATATAATTCCAAACTGTGGCTGTCAAAAAGTCGTTGAGTTGCTTTTTATCACTAAAAGTGAGATTCTTTCTACTAACCGTCTACAGAGTTCAAGGTACGACACAGAAATCTAAGACACGACTGGTTGTACGTATACCAAAGTCGAAGAATCCAAAACCTACATCTTCAAAAGAACTACGAAGCCCTAGCTCAAGTGAATTTTACTGGATGATACACCGATATCTTTGAATGAAGACGATGAAGACATTGATAATTCCAAGCAAATAATAGAAAAATACGCCTATTATGCTTATTTAGGTCGTGTTCTGAAAACTAATGAGCTCACAAGCTCTATCAAATTTCTGGAACGTGATTGGATTGATTTATCTGGTCTTGGAATGACTCTACTGAAAATTTTGGCAATAATGAGTTTTTTTACTCAGGAACCAGTGTCATTAATATGATCAACTGCTTTGTTGTTAATAATAGACAAAAGGTTTCAAGCTTTAAAGAAGCAGGATCATTCATGAAATAAAACAATTATTAACAGTTTCTCAAAATTTATTGAGTTTTTTATACCTGACAATTCTTTTGGGTGTAGGGGACCCCTCATATATATCTGTACCGCCTTTCGGTGGCCCTGCTCTGTGACAACACGGTATTGGTAGAAAACAGACTACTACGCAAAATGTACAATAAGAAATGCGTTTCTTTTTCAATTAAAATAACAAAGGCAATTAAACACATTAGCAATTTAACCAGTACAACCAATGAGCAATGTAGTTGTATGTCGTTCGTAACACATACAACAGTCATTACAAAAACTAAGAGGGTATGCTTCAAACTAGGAGTATTTGAAAGATTTATCCCTACACTTTGCATGAAAAATAAATTCCAAGCGCAGGAAAGTACTATTTTACGTAAAATATAGATCTGTGATAAAATCTATAATTAGCTAATTTTATGGCATTAAGCTAGGAATAACTTTAATGGACAAAAAGAGAAATACTTGGATTAGAAGTCGTACGAAAATCAGTTACGTTGCAGAACAGGCCGCCAGATTAAAGTGGAAATTCGTGGGCCATAATAAGCGTTACCCAGACAACAGGTGGAACAAAGAAATCATGAATTGGCGTTCATATATGGGAATGCGAGGCAGATGAAAACCGCAAATGAAATAGGCGGATGACATAAAAAGACACCAGGACTTATGTGGAGAAGAGTTGAAGAAGAGTCAATTGGGGGAAGCCTATATCCAAAATTGTAAAGTAGGATAGAGACGGGATGATGATGCCATTTTATTTCAAAAATGGTTTGATAAAATTCACCAAATCTTTTTGTAATGATATGAGATATTAACTGTCACAAGGACCGAAAATGCGTGGAAGAATATGATATTTCATAGCTTTAGGGCCAATTTCATAATCAATTTTAAAGATATTTGAACTTAAAGTAGCATTAGAATGTGAGTAGTAATGAGTAGTATAGCAGCGTTTGGAAGCTATAGTTACTTTCTGTCATAATTTTATTTTAAACTAACTTTGGCGCTAATTTCTTCGTTTAGTAGTTGTAAGTAGTTGATGTGGCAAAAATTACTACGAGCGTCGCATATTTGTGAGCTTTGACCAAAATTATTTTTCATAGGATCATTTCACCCAATATAAAAATAGTCAAGTATTTAAGTTTTGGATATTGTGTTCTTAATGTTTTTAGCATTAGCATTTCAAATTTTCTTTAATATCAACATAATCTTGGTTAAAGCTCACAAATATACTATGCTATAGTATAGTCCATTCACGATTTCACAATTTCTTTGGAAAAATAGATAATTAATTTCTTATTGACCTATTCCCTAGTAAGTATACCAAATCTTAGGTCAATCAGGAAGTAGTGTTATAGGAGTTCATTAGATATCTTCATTGAGTTCAGTCGTAGCAGTAAAAGTTGATGTGAGCATTGCAGACTTCAACTCAACAAAACAATTTTTTACTCAGATAGCCAGTCATAGGCGCCCAAGTCTGTAGCGGGGCTTGCATGTACATGGATGGTACATTGCGATTTGACTTGGAACGCTCTCACTGGCACTTACCCCATATCAGCCTCAAATGCAGATAGTCCTCATGATATTTACTGTCATCTTTCACCTACTTAAGGCATTTTACGCAACGATAACCTAATAAACTTAACAACACATCAATAATTAAGATACTGAAGCAATAAAAACTTTAATTTCTTCGAAACCTCCAAAAAGAAATTCTTTTGCGAACTTTTCTAGTCTTTAAACTTGAATTAGACTTTGGTTGTATGAGACAGAGTTATCTAAAAAGCAAATAGTCAATGTAGTGAAGTTAGTAAAAATGTAACAGCTGTTGAATTTGAA
This sequence comes from Agrypnus murinus, assembly GCA_929113105.1. Taxonomy (NCBI): domain Eukaryota; kingdom Metazoa; phylum Arthropoda; class Insecta; order Coleoptera; family Elateridae; genus Agrypnus; species Agrypnus murinus. The sequence continues at coordinate 102,300,647 of OV816028.1, read as the reverse complement.
GCATCAATGAATAATGCATTTTAAACAGGCAATGAAGACATAAACTCGATTTTATTGTATTGAAGTCTACTTTATCGGCACTTAATCGATAGATGAGAAAGCTTGTCAGCTGACATAAGCTTAACATATTACAACATCTTAAGCTCTGTGGAACCTCTTAAGAAAAGATGATGGGTGGCTAGAGTTTAGAATTTTCACATTTCAGATACTAGTCTTCTCATAGTATGGATCATTTTCTGTGCCAAAGCGGATAATAAAGCCTGATGCTATTGAAGATTACTGTAATATATTAATAAGGCGGCAATAAAAGAATATCTTAGCACTTTTACGTTGATGAAAGAAAAACAATTGGAGTAAGTTAATTAAGATAATCAATTTTAGGTGTAAAGTTGCATTAGTAAAGTTTCATAAAATATAAATTGAGTTTTGTTTTCTGCAAGCAAGCAACCAAGGATAATTAAATGATAACGGAAGTTTGTAATTTTAATCTTTACAACCTACAAATTCTTGTAAAGTCTCACTTTTATGAAAATGCCGAAGGACATCGTTACATGACGCATATAAATGTAGTAAGGCGTGTTCACAATGGGTAAAAAGAAGAAAAAGGAGAAAAAATGAATGTGTTGTGTTGCGTTTAAATACTATGCAATGCCACAGCTGCTTACGTTTAAAGTGTGTTGTAGAGTTTTACGAGTGATTACAAGTAGTAAATACATACAAGACCGCACAGCAGCGTAAAACGACGTTAGGAGTTCCCCATTAGATCTGTCCCGGCAGCTTTACGAGCGTCGAGCTTCATCATTCGCAAAGCACTTACACCACTCCTGACAGTTATAGTCGACAATTATACAATTTCTTTGGTCTACGCTTATATTTTATACCGCATTGTTTATTTTATAGTTGTTACGGAATTTATTGCGGTTCTATTCTACACATTTCTCGCATTTGAATATTCTCTTAAATGAATAAGCAATTATTAATTATTAGTTTTTGTTACTATGCTGCAACCACAAATTTAATTTATGACGCAAACTGATGGCGTGAACAAATCTTCCCTGAAATTAAATTTTATATTAGTGGTTTCAATCTTACTTAACGAACAGATATCAGAAAATCAAATCCATGCATGTAAACCACAGTATAATAGTGGAAATCAGGGTGTTCCTCAAGGTACTGCTTTAGGTCAGATTTTGCTCACGCTATATTAATGATTTTATATAAGAAATATAAATCTGAACTAAATTTTAATATCTTTGAGTAAACTTTAAACGCTAATCTTGAAACTAGTGGTCGGAGCCGCGGAAGGATACGATATTAATTGGAGATAATTATCATGAAACAAAAGTGACTAATGTATTAAACACATATGTATAATCTAAAAGCACTTTATAATCGAGACAATAGTTACTAGAATTAACCATGATTCATACAACACTAATAAAAAGGAGATGCAACATTCACCTGTATATTAGATTAACTGGCACATAGCGGCTGAGACAATTGGTAGCTATGACAACTCGCCGCCAATCCAATGCTACATAGTAACAATGGTTGGAAGTAATGAATTAAAAGTAGGTTTTTTAATTACTGCAATTGAACTGCTCTTCTCAGTAATGTGTAATGAATTACTTTTTCAAAGCAATTCTCAGTTCGGTTCAACACGGATCATTGTGCTTTACCAAAACATATTGCTACAATCAGCAATAACTAAATTAATGCTACTGCTGAAAAAGCGGAAGAAAATATTTAAAGAAGTGTACAAGAGAATATACAGGGTTGGAAATCCAATATCATATCATCATAAGCAGCTTAATTAAAGCTGCTCTGACCAAATTAAGTACTTTTACAAGTGAGTATTTTTGATTTTTCAGGTTTACTAATTGGGCGTCTAATTAATTCTTTCACAACTAAGTTTATCCGATAATTAGTTTATTTTATATTTTTTTTATCAATTCTTACTTTTTATAAAAACAGATTAGAATAATGATTATAACCATTTATTAAAAGAATATTGTTATCATTTATTTAAAACGAAAAAAATACACTAACTGAAAACCTGGGGCGTTTTTATTAATTTGCACCGTGTGAAACTGGCTTTGCGCTCATTGGTCTACGCAAACATACATTTGTGGGGGAGTGGCTTAACAATTTCTGTTGGGTAAACAACGCATAGTTAGTTCCTAGCTTTGAAATGGATTATCTTGTACTAATTTAAAAAAAAAATCTTGAAAAAGTTGTATGACACTACACTTGACTGTATTATGGTAGAATCTTTTAATCTGACGGATGTAAAATATACCCACTAACCCAAAGAATAGGCAAAGGTACTTAGACAGGTACTTAAGATTCTTTAAAGTTCTCAATCTTTTACAACCAAACTGTTATAAAAAACTTTGAAGCTTTACAATTCATTGTACTTCATCAAAAATTCACTATCCTTCACGTACTTGATTAATACTTTATTGTATTTTAGGCACTACATCAGTACCTACTTCAAAGACTTCACAAGTTACTTTAATTTTTACCAAAACTGCAAGAACTGAGTAGGTTCCCGATTTTAAGATTGCTTTTTATAATGTACAGTTGCGATCATTCGCTAAGGAACGATGAAAAAATCATAACCGTTGATTTTCCAGTTTTTTATACAATGTAAATGAACGCTTCATTTTTTACCAATATAATTGCCCAATTCACAAATCAGGTTGAGTTACAGCGAACATTGTACAAAAACCTGAAAAATCGGCAATCACTATTTTTCATCGTTCCTTAGCAAATATCGTAAATGTACTACATCAATACATGGTATAAAACTACAGAACCGCTAATCCGACTTTCATGCGGTTTTCTTTCATATGTAGGTACAATGGCGGCCAAAAAACGGAAACACCAATTCTTTCCTATTGTAAATAGATATAATTGAGTTTAAACCAAGAATGCTGATGACGTATTGTTTTCTAATATATTGGTGTTGTTACCAAAAGTTTCTGACACTGAACTAATCTTTACATATTTAATTGATAGTACTAAACCTTATTTACAAAGTGTAAAATCATAAAAAAGCGTTAACTTGATTAATGCTGGTGTTTCTATATTTTTGGCCGCCGCTGTACGTTATTTGGTCAGGTTTTAATTTATGACAGAGAACAGTGCCGTGCGTAAAAATATTTTTAGGGCGCCTTAAGCGGTTTTAGATATATGTTCGCTTATACCTCGAGAAATGCTGATCCGATTTTCATACAGTTTTTTAAAATGTAGGTAGATCGACCCCGATCTAAGAAATACATATACTGTATTTAATTTCGCACGTATATCTAATGTAAGATAGTGGCTTAACATAATTCCTTTAAGGTGTTAAATGCTATCAAATGTAACTCTAACTGGCTCTCTTTAAAGCTGTTTAAAATGAACAATTTAACGCCGCGCCTATGATACTGGGTATTTCTTAAATACCCTTAAAGTGGCCAATCTACTTTATCTGGTCAAATTTTAGCTCATGACGGGGTGTCACTGGCTTGTGTAACAAAAACTTTATTAGAAATAAAAGCCCTTAACGGAGGTCAGTGGCGTGCGTAAATTTGTTAATCTCTCACCTCTTTCGCTTTAATTGTCAAAAATCGTTGACATATGACATCACATTCTTGCTTTGACAGCTGCGTCTTGAGGGTTAGTTTTTGTTAATAGGGAGAAGAAGTGCATACGTCATACCGTGCCTGACGTCATAATTCTTTCCTCGCAACGCGCATGTACTTCAATAAGGCACATTATATTTTCATTTCTGATTATTGATAGTGTTAAAAAGGATGTTTACAAGCTATAAAAACACTTACCCAATGGCTTTCACCCATTGTTGTTTCAATATTTTATTTGTGATAGTACCTATCTATTATTTTAACCTCACAAAGTAGCGTCACGTTTTCTCTTCCAACTGTCAACAGTGTCAAAACTGTCAAACAAACGGTTTACAGCGAAGTAGAGCGATGCGAACATGCGCGTTGCGAGGAAAGAATTATGACGTCAGGCACGGTATGACGTATGCACTCCTTCTCCCTATTGTGACTTTTACTCGTTACTCCAAAAACACCTAAACTAGTATACTGATACTGTCACAATTGTGAAAAGTAGAGATATTCCACACATATTTAGCTTTTTCTAAATAAACGATTCTATTTAAATAGCATAAAAGAGTTTAAGTTAAGTTTAATCGCCAAGACTAAATGCTTTTGAATAGGTTATGTAGTGACGTCACCGCCTTTTTGTCTTGTCAGCAACCCAGCCTTCGGGCCGGAACGATACCGGACAGGGGAACTAATATTACTTGAAAGTTCATATTTCATACTTCGAAAAATTGACTTGTAATTTTTATTTTTAGAATCATTAATAACTTCACCATACTTCATCGTTCTTCTCCTGAAACTTCAATCTGTTTCATTAAATCTGTATAGGCACTAAACTTCACCAGTGGGTTAACTTGCAAATAACGAAATCTCTAAACTCGAAAATTTTAGTCTTTGTTTATTTTTGAACCTTTGAATTTCTAAAGCGTCCAATGTAAAAAAGCTTTTCAAAGTATTCAAATTATAAAACTGTAAAAACGATCCCATTGCATTGAAATTTTTATGAAACTAGGTTTTAAAACATAGATTTTACAGCTTTCAAACCTAACATATGAAAATATGAAACGATTCGTTATTTCGGCAATTGTAAAGCTCTCAGAAAACATTTTAATTAAATAATTGTTAGATAAATAGATATTAATGTATTTAGAATAATATACAATATTTAGACTAAAGAAAGAAATACTTCATGTATGTATTTTTCCTAAAAGATACAACTGAAGACGAAAAGAAGCCAAAACTGTGTGATCCCACGTTTTTCTTTTTTCATATATTGCAGTAAATGATGGAAAGCTTTCTGAAATAATAACACACAGAAAGATAAGACCTCGTTTGCAAAAAAGCAAACACCAACACATTCTACTTTAAGCTCTTTATAATAAATCGCGTTTAAAGTTCTTAGTAAATCTTCGTATCTTTTCCATTTTAAGATACACTGGGGAGAACCTTTAATTAAGATTGGTTATTATGTTACAAACAATTTTGATGAAGGGAAAACATTTTTATTGTCAATTTTATTTATATTCAAGCGTGAAAATATATTCAACTAGATTAAATTTCAAGTTTATTTGTCGAAAGAGATTAAGAGGGAGCCTCGAAGGGATCAAATTACTTTTTGAGGGTATGCTCATTATTATAATTGCACGATCTCATAATAGCAGTTCAGTTCTTTTGATTCTCACTTTTTCATTTCTTTTTCTATTTCGGTGACGTTTCTAGGTTAGAGGTTTTATTGATTTTAATGTGCAGTACATGTCTGCTGGGAAAGTGTTAAATCTCTAGAATTGAGAAAAAATAGTAATTTCAAAAACTTTTCAGTGGCGTACTAAAAGATACTGGGATCAATAATTTTCTTATCAACCCTTTTATGACCTGTTTAATTCAATGCAATATATGTAATAAAAATTCGTGCTATTAGTTCCCTAGAAAACACTTAGATAGCGTGACTTTTTATCAGATAACATGGTAAATCCTCTGAAAGCGTCGACATCACGCGATCAGGCATCTCATCGATCATCTGTACAGCTGACATGGATGCCCGATATCGTCACGAGAACTTCTATGACGACGCTCTTCACGTCACCAAATGAGATTCAATGACGTAATGGATCAATGAAAAAGCTCTATTATTGTGTGTGGGCTTGAAGCTTTTCCATGCGGGGGCGAAAACGCCTAACCTCAACCGGATGTTTGAAAGAAGAGCAAATAAAACTAAAAGAAAATTATATTGTCGATGATCGCATTTACTTACAAGATTTTTTTCTCAAGTGGCAAATATTTAAGTTTGAAAAATAACAAATCCGAACCGTAAAATAAATATTATTATGTTTGAGGGATCAGTACTACTACTCAGAAGTCGATCTTGAGCACACTTCAACAACTCTCTGGTTTGTACAAGTAATGGGATAAATAAATATTGAGAAACAACCGACCGGAGATGACATATCAATAATAAGAAAGTTAAAAATGTTTGAGTATTCAATAGGAAGAAACTACTTAAGTAGATATTTTTAAAAAGAAATCCTATTCCTTCTTGGTTATAAACCGGTAAACTTCGTAAGTTCTTTTCATAAATGTTTCTTTCTCAATGGATTATAATAATAATAATAAATTAAATATACGGATTGATCCTAATCATTTGACAGAATAATTAAACAGGAGTACTGTTTTGTAAAAGTTAATCGAAGAAGCATCTATTTCTAAGTCTCTCGTATAATCGATAAAACACTTTCTCGAGTGTTTCGCAAATACGTATTCAAAACTCGTCACGCACCCAAAACTATTTTAAATTAGCCCGTATTACCGGAAAATCGTAACGCTTTGACTTACTTTTATTTCTTTATCGATAAATTATGTAAATTTGTATCTATAAGTTAGTATTTTGTAACAAATATCTGTAGTTTATTTACGAAACAAGATTTTTGGCAGCTTAATAGCATCACTATGGTGTCAATCATGGTTGTATGAGGAAATGAGGTTATGTTGAAGTAATATAAAAATAAATTAATCAAAGCTTAACAATTTAAAATAATGCTGCATAGGTAAGTCTAGTACACTCAATTGGTAAAAATTAATATTACTTATTGTTGAACTAGGTTAAGTCGATTGAGGTTAAGTGCATGCATAAATTTGCAAAAGAGTTCTGATGAATGCAATTTCCCGGATAATAACTTAAGAAAAATTATAAAAAAAATCAATTTAGCCAATTAACTATCTGTGCAATTGTAGAAATATTAAATTGCACTAATAGCACTAAGTTTTAGAAATTAAATAAAATGCAGGATAAATCGATTAAGTCATAGCGGATATAAAATTAAAAAATTGTGTTTGCGATTCGATAATTTCGGTAAACCTTAAATACTTTTGATATATTTTCAGCAAGTAGAGTTTCACTGTGCATTGATTACCATATACCATCATATTTATGACCATATTAACATGTTAATTCAACCTATTATTTATTTAGTATTTTTTTCAATTCCACCTACACCAACGCTATTAAAACATTAGCCTTAAGGTAAAATGTATGATATCACGTACCGTTCAAATAATAATTTCTTATTAATAGACACTGTGTGTCCTGCAGTAAAAACCTTAAGTGTGAAAAGATGACAAATAAGAAAAGGCTTGGCTACCGTTAAGTCATATTTTCTTACAGTGGGTGTACGCTTCTATTGTGAAAACATTTTATTACTTTTCTTTAAAATTTCCCGAAACAACATATCGGAGGTCAACCAATTCAAAAAACAATAATGATAATAATATTAATAAAGTTGAACTTGAAAAATCGTGCTATGAAATAGTTCACGCAGGAAGTTTTTATTACAATTAAAAGTTACTTTGATAGTAATTACAGTTTAAGTTGCTTTTGTCTTTGATTTATGGTGTGAATAAGCTTCAAGAATGAAAAATGAGTACGACTACTATGTGCAATTTGTTTGAAAAGTAAAACGCTAAGATACTTGCTGCCATATAGTCAGTCATGAGTCATTCTATTAGCCTAGTTTTCCCGGATCTTTTTGTTGTCTCCTTTATCTTAAAATTTATTATATTTTATGGCGTAACTCTTATGACAATCGACAGCTTCCATTTATAATCTCTTAAGGAAAATCCTATTAACTCAATTAATGAAGCAAAAGTAAGCAGTTTGGAGTAAAATAATAAATTTAAAAGGTTTTTCACCAACTGAAAATTAGCGTTGAAAAATAAGAATACGGCTTAGCGTCCTAAATGTAAGCGCGCTTAGGAAATTAACAGTGATTTAACAGACTTTTTTTATCTTATAGAGAATATCAGACAAAGAAGGGAAAGAAAAAAGAATAATGTAAGTACAACACCAAGTGCGCACGCCCTTGACCTTGACAGTTATCACAAACTTCAAAATCTTTCCCTTTCCATTAAAATCCAATTTCTCAATCAAACATTTGGAACCATTTCTTCTTGTTTACCAAACATAAGCCTACGCAATAACTGTTCAGTTTATCATCCAAAAGATTTTTCATACAATATTGAATATTGCGTAGACCTAAGTTTATCTTGAAGAAAACCAAGAAAATCAAAAATATAAAAACAAAACATACCTTAAGTACAGTAGACTTGATATCTTTGGCTGTTTGAACGTAAAACGCTTAGAACACAATTTTTTTCAAACGCCAAAATCAGCTGAAACCTGAAAACGGACGCTCACCGTTTCGATGCAAGTGTAAAACTAGCACAGAACTTTCACGCTGACCTCGACGCTGGCGCAACATTGAAGAGAGATCAACGCCAGAAGTCTGGAGCGAAAAGAGGATAAAATCCACATGACGTCACCGATCAATGGCGTCCCTGTGACGTCACGGAACCGCATGGGTGTGAGGAATGACGCCAATATGACGTCACGGGTCATTATGTGCGAGGCGTCGCGACGCGCTATTCTTATCGACTCTCTGACGTCACGGTCCGTGCTTCGCTCTCGCCCGTTGCTTCCGTATTTTCGGAAACGGATTGTTTCTTTACGTATGTTTTTCGGCGCGTTGCTTTTTACGTCTTTTTAACAAGGGCTAAATATAAACTTGTTTTCCGAAGGAAGAAACAAAAGCTTGATAGAAGACTAAAAATATAAATGGAATAAAAGAACTAAATGAGGTATTTTCTTTTAAAAAATGATCGCAGAAAACGCCTACAGTTTATATACTGAAAACGTCAAACTGAAATTCTTGATAAACAATTTTCAACAGAAAATTCAGAATTTTCTATATACAGGTTTCTGTTAAATTATATTCTTTTTTTTAAGTTAAAAAATTATCAACAAAACAAGGAAAATGTAAAAACTTGAATCTGTTAAGTGCAGATAAAACAAATGAATCATTTAATAGCTTTAAAAACTGTTTTGGCAATTTTAAAGGTTTTTCACCTTTAGCAAATGGAAACAAACTTTGAATTTTTTTTTCTAATAATTGTGACGTTATATTTATATGTTTTTACATTGTCTATTAAATAAATTTAACTATGAGATATACAAGATAAGATCGCGTATATTATAAATGTAATCTGAGTACGGATCAGTTTCAGCTTCAGTTGAGTTTAAATTAATTTAAGTAATTTTACGGTAGTCTGAGCTTGAGGGAATATTTTTGTTTTTATTTTTTACATCTTAAAAGATTTATTTAATTTACTTTTTTAATGTTGTCGTCTATTTTAAATTGGAAATGTATATACATAAATGACTCAGAAAAGTAACGTTTACATGTGACAACTTCTAAATGATTGCCAAATCATATTTTATAAGGTGTCAATTGCCAATATCATGATAGTAAAGTGAAAATGTTCGGGTTTTTAAGGCTTTTCTAAATACTTCATTTGCTAGAATATTGGGGATTTCAAACCACCCCAGAAATAATCATTTAGGTTTTTTCCTGATTTTTTTTCTTTAAAAGTGGGAGTTTACAGTTGCATGCAATTACAACGTATAGAATTTTAACCACATGTTTTTTACCGGAAAATTTCTTGGCTATGATCCCACTATGGTCACAAGTGAGCGCTTACAATACGTATATACAATCCACGTGCTTTTTCATTTAGGAAAAACACGTGCTTTTCTTGTTCTTGTTTAAATTTAAAAATTGAGATTTTATAGTTCAGTTGGCATATGAAATTCGATTTAATTCTGCGCGAACAGAAATAGGTAGTGAAGAAAAACCTTCAACAAAAGTGGAAAATATTTTCGTTCAAGTAATTAACCTTCTGAGATTGTTTTCGTGGTGAAGATTTATATTCATTCTAATTTGTCCATTGCTACCAACTACATAAAAGGTATGTTAATGGTTACAGACAGATGTAATTATTATTAATGTAATTTTCGTGTGTTACGAGTGCGAATATTACAGTAAAAGCGAAAGGTACCAAGAGTCTCCACGTCAATTATGTATAATTTAGAGCAGCAAGTAACTGCAGAATCTTGAGTCGTTATTTATTATATTCTTACAGTTATTACTTTAGGAAACATTGGTGCACCTGTGTTTTCAACAGGAGTTAATGAACACAAACATTTCTTTTTTCAATTTAGAAAAGAGACAAAAAACTAACTTATATTAAAGAAAACCGCCGTGTTTAATCATTATTGGTGAAATTAACAGAATATAATAAATAATAAATTCATTTTTTTTAAACAGTAATGATAATAATTTACTCTCATTTACAAGAGAGAAGTTTAATTGACCGAGTGGTAAAAAACCTTTAAAGTGGAATACTTTTTTGTTGAAATCAATTTTAAGTGGCATTAATTTTATTAATGAGATTATTAAATCAAAAATTACTTTACGAAAGAAATGGATATTAACATATTCTTCAGTTTGTTAACTTAGTAAAATAATGAACATAAAGGTAAAAAGCCTTTTAATGTGAAATATTTAGTTTTGTTGTTAATGATTTTATAATATGCATTAATGAGACCGCGAACAAAAATAACTTAAGGAAACAAATTAACGCGTAACAAATTTGTTATCATTTGACAGTTTTTGTGTATATGATACTTCCGCTGTGCTTCCGTAAAAGAATTATTAGAAAATGATATTTTTACAGGAAATTCCTGTTATTTTAAGAAGAATTCTTGTATGTTATGGTGTTTATCCTTTTTTCAAGTTAGAACAATATACATGATTTACGGGGGAATAACATCATAAAATGTGTAACGTACATAACTTTGTGGAATCTTCGGAAATCTAACTATCATTGCATCATATAAAAGTTGAAAGTGTATAATGAGACAAATAATTAAAAACTGATAGAATAAATTGATATAATGTAAAAAAGAATAATCAGGGGAATCGTCCAAGGGTAATTTTCAAGTTTTTTGCAAGTCGGTTGTAGACTACGATTCTCAGAATCAAAGCAAGGAAAAAGGAAAATATTGGAAAAAAATTATTTTTGCAGAGAAAAATTCTAACCTCCAAGTTAATCAGAGGTAAAGGAAAAAAAACACTAATTAATCGACAAATGAAAACTTTTTTTGCGGGATAAAATGATACAATTTCTGATAATAAAGTAAAGCATATAGGCAAGGCATAGTTGCTTCATTTATTGATAGCCATTGCCAATAAGCTTCGTTTTTATTTTTGACTATTAATTATAGTTATAGTTTTAGTTATAGTTATATTATGAGTATATTATATATACTCATCTCCACTTTTATGAATGGTTGTTAGCACAGGGCTCTTTATCATATTTTACCATTGTACAGGTATTGTATCATGATATATGATACTAATTCGGAACTCTGAAAGGGCATCAATATCAATTTTTCTTTAAAAAGCTCTTCTGCAAATGCAGCAGTTGATGTAAGCGGTATATGTAAATATATCATTCATTTTTAAAAATGTTGTTATGATTTAAAATGATGACAAAGAGTTTTCATGTTGATCAAAGAAGAACAGATTATTTTCTCAGATTATTTGTCAGAATAACAGCGATTCAATAGTTAAAGAGATATCAAATTATTTGTTTATATTGATACTTGGTTTTGATTTAGTATGTATTACAAAAATATCAATCAACTAGAAGCTTAGATCAATTAGCTTAAAGGGAGACTGAATCTTCTTAAACAACTGCTGCGTCCCTGTCAAAAAACCTGTTATCATCCTTTTTCATACAATTTTTCACTGATAAAAGCATTGTTGTTGCCCATGTATTATTTATTAAATCCAGCCCCTCACATCGGCAGATTGATTCTTGTAGGCAGGTTAAAAAGTGAAAGATCTACTGAAAGAATTAGAATCAGAGCAGTTGTCATACCTCTTTAAATAAAATTCGGCGTTTGCGTCTTATCAAACAGATATGTGTATCAAGGAAATACGTGTACATAACATTACCTTTATTGATTCAATCCTACTAAAATCATAAAATCTAAATTAACGTGCACGGCAAATTAGGCCTTAAACTATTAGCCTATAGGGTTTCATAATTGCAAATCAATAAATCTACCGGTCTCAGCAGCCTAAATTCTAATTTCTCTTGTATTAATCTAAAGAGAATTTCTAGAGGTATAGAGAAGAATTTTTATAAAATATTTTGTTTACCTAAAATGATAACCTCCAAATATTAGAAAATGTCTAAATAGTTTAACAGTGCCAATGGATCAATGTGAACCTTCTACATTTATATATACCTTCCCCTATAGACATGTTTGAATTTAAATAATTAAAAACGTTAGCAGACTTCTGTATGTAAATAATTTAATACTTGCTCAATAGTGTTTAGAATTAATCTTACCATTCTTATTAAATTAAACAATACTTTAAATATATTATATTATTATTTAAAAATATAAAAGCTAAAAAATCTTGAGTTAATGATGAGCTAGTACATAAAAAAACGAACAAGAATTAAAATGAATGATTTCTTCAGACTACTGTGTGGGGTACTTCTATTTGCTCTTCATTCATCAAATGGGTGTATTTAATACCATTGTGATTTATTGCATCCGATTGCATTATTGGTTCCTCTACAGAAAAAAATAGCGTTTTGTGGGATGAACTCTTTGTTTCGATTTTACGGTCACCCACCAGAATGGACAAATGGGAGACACTTTCTCCTCCCTGATTATTATTATTAATCTTATCTTGTAGGTGGCATTAAATAATTAAGTATTGTTTTATTAAATGTAAATTAAAAAGTTACTATATTGAATTTTATTTTATTTATATATGTAATATTATTAATAATAATATTCTTTTGTATCGCGGTATATACACACTCATTCTTATTATAAGTATAATAAATTGGAAATAAAAATAATAATGGAGGCATAAAAATGGATCAATAAAAATAAAAGGTAATTTCTTCTTTAAAAATATTAATTACCGATTTCAACAGTAAATTTGAAACTTCATGAAAGGGTAATTAACAATTCATAAGTTTATGAGCTTGATTGAATATGTTTTTAAATATTCTTTTAAAACTTTCACTGCGGGTAAGTGGTAGACCCATCGACCCATCTTTTTGGAAGAAAAAGATAAACAGTGTAATATTAGTTAAAATAATGAGATGATAAATATGCATCAATTCATAAAAGCTATAGAAATCAAATATGGTATTTCTCCATTTTTCTTTAATTTTCGGCATGAATTGACAATTATCTTCAACTTTGCCTTTTTCAAGACTTTCGAGATACGGCTATTGATTTTTCTTTTTTTTGGTCTGCTGTTAAGTTTCGTGGCATGATTAATTGTCAACAATGCTATCAAGATTTAATACAATTTTTGTGATCCAATATCAAACGTAATTACGAAATCATGTCCAAGAAAAAAAGTTTTTTTTTGAAAATACCACTACCCAAACAGACTAATGTTTATAAAATGGATATATGGTATATCTTCTGACCAAATTAGAAAGTTTGCCATAACCAATACGCACGATTGAAGTGTTCCGACGGGACGCATAATAAACGCCAATTCAACAAAAAGGTATACAAATGAAGACTACCAAGAAAAGTTTTTAAGCAATGGCATTGTAGAATAAAAATGAATAGAAAAATTAGTGTACATATTTTCAAATTATTTTTTCTTTATCCTAGAATGCATAGGCCAATATACCAAGATATAGATCTAACATTATTATATTTTATATTCTATATTATTGTTTCAAGTAATGCTTTACAGTTATATATGACAGTATTTTATACAGATACATTAAAATTTAAACAAATGTCATTTGTGTGTGACAAATCAATAAAAGCTCTTAATCAGGTTATTTTGGGGTATTCTACCGATTTTTCAGTAAATATACGATGAGCGATGCTCATACTGACTTCTGGGCCAAATAAGGCAATATCTACATATTCCCAAAGATTATGTAAAAAATTAGTTCTGTTTATAAGACTCTTTAATTATATTGAAATTTAAACATCTAAGAATCCATATTTAATAATTAATTCTTAGTAGTTAAAAGGTTTTTCACCAGTTCCATTTGATTATCGATTTCAAGTGTATATTTAATCTGACATCTGCATTTCTTAAATAAAAATTATTTCCAATGAAAATTTATAGATTTCTTCATTAATCCCAGTATAATTAAATACAACCTAGTATAAATATACAATTAAATAATTAATGTATCAATGAAAACAAGTTTAAGTTGCCCCTTACCTTATTGATCTTTGAAAGTAAAATTAAAAATAGAATAAAAACTGACAATAAATCAAAACTTAACCAACAATTACATTAATTTTTATTTTCCCATATTTCACACTAGAAGAAAACCTTAGGGAGAACCCCACATCAAACATACATCACCTTTTTCTCAAATATCCAATACCCTCTAGGTCTAGAATCATCCAATGGTTAGTAAAAAATAAGAAGTTAAGGAAGCGTTAGTAGTTACACTGCAAAAAAAGTGACTAATAAATAAGTGATAATAAAATTACATACACTTATTTCTCAGGAAGTTGTAACTTGGTGAATTGTTGTTGGAATCGGTATGTTGTGCGCTATAACATTGCAGCCCGTGTCTGCTCGGCGACGGACCGGAGCGCATCTCGCATCGATGGCATCGTACAACACAACACAGGTTCTTCGGGACGTCTTTAGATATTTTTTTATAATTTTGCAAACTTTTTTGGATTCACCAATTAATATTTAAATATTCCAAAATAACAAGTCTCTTTATTTTTTTACAGTTGGCATGCAAAAATTAACACAAAAAAAATTAAAACTTTGGAGAGATGATGGACGTGTGATGATGGAGAAGAAGAAAAGACATTTAACATATAACAGATCCAGGAACTTCGATTATTTCAAACATTGATTTTCTGGGATTATAATCAAGCAAAAACACAAATTGTTCTATCTAATAATGCGACTTTTACGAAGGTAACACATATATAAAATAGCAGTCTACTGAAGCAGAGGCACAATAAGTCACCTGGTGACTCCTGGAACTCTGGTGGCTCCGGAGTGGTGGTTACAGAGCGCGCGCCTTCCGGAACTTTAGAAGGTGAATCCACGACTGGATCAGTCGAAATCCTCGTACATAACAACACAATTAATTAAACAGTCTATTTCTCCCCCTTATTTCCAATAAAAGTTCATAAACAGTCACTGAAAGCTTCCTGCTGAAACTTTTAACTACTAATCGATGACGGAATCTTGAAAAGCGCACGTGAGCTTTTCTTTTATATAAACTTTTTCAGTCCTCTAAAATCACCGCAAAACCTCACTAAACAATAAATTAAAACTTCTCAACAATAATGGTAACTCTTGACAGGAACAATCTTTAAGGGTTGAAAATTTGTATAAGTTTCTAAAGCGCGCAGGAACTAGGGCACCGGGTCTTCTTAATTATAATAAACATTTAATAAATGTTCCGGTCTTCGGTAACTGAACACCATGTGAACGTCGTCTTCGCGATGGTCCATAGCACTCTAGATATAACACGCGACTGCACACCTTCACTCTTGCAGCAAGTATAACAATCCTGCCTCAACAACTCGCCTATTATAAAACTCGGCGTTCGCGACACCTCTTACGTCATACCGCATAATAACGTCACTTCTCATCGACCGCTATAGCGCACCGTTAGAATCCCCTTTTTCCCTTCCTCCTACACCGCGACGTCATTGTTATGACGTGGCGGTTATGACGTCGCTTCCGTTTGTGCACCCCGCGCCGGCAATAGGGGGTTACTGCTGCTACCCCCGGTTCGTGTCGGTGTCAGGCGGAGAAGCGTTTTCATCGATTTCTCTGCGTATGTGTTTGTGTCAAGTGCACACGATTTATAATACCTCTAGAACAGTGTAACCGGGGAGGTATGAGGATAGATCAAGATAAATTCCAAGTTATGCGAAAATAGTTTATACCCGTGTCAGCACTTGGTTTTATGTAAATTAGTAGTCGCTTCATTAATAATTAATCGAAAAGAACGGGAACAACCAGAGTTACACGCGGATATTGTCATCTTTTCCCCTTTTTTCCTTTCGTGTAAGTGAATAACCTACGGATAAGTGGGAATCGAAATCGGATAATAGTAGGAGGCAATTATGTGGGGGAATTTGGAGATGTAGTGGTTTTTCGCTTCACAGCTATAAAGAAATAAATAATATTTATAAAATTTCCGGATTATTTTTAAAGGAAATATCGGATGAAGTGTCTAGAAAATACTTAATGAATAATGTGGAAAAAGAAAGCATTAGCTAATATTACTACTAGATGCAGAGCCGGATTAAAAACTTTTATTAATATAATTTGAAATTGTTTTTCATGAAAAATCTTTTGCGGAATATTTTACAAGAGCGATTATTATTAAAAAGTTTTTAGAATTTTAGATAGACGTATGATTAAAATATTTCTTTTTTAACTACTAAATTTAATATAACTTTACATTTCAATCATAAGATTTGTCAAAAAAAGGAAAGCATACAGTTTGTACAAAACCATCCCTTACTTAGAGTTGTTTTATAATGTTTTTTAACAATAACCCTGTTGTAATACATCTCTCTGTTTACTAATTTTGATCAATGATATTTAGTTTTACACAAAATGACGATCATCGAAAAACTATAAATTATAAACGCTACATTGACGGTTTCAAAATTTCTCCATAGTATAAATGGTAATTGTAATTAACATTGCCAAACCACTGAAGTAAATACAAACTTGTGTGGTATAGGGCGGCGTTATTTCTAACGACAATCACAGAAAGATGTTTATATGGTCGTCAAGACCGACTGCTTGACGTGCCCATCTGACAGCACGGCGAAGTGTATGTACTGAGGCTTTATCGACAAGAGATATTCTAACTGGGAAAGATTTGGCGATTTATCCTAAATGTACTTACTTTTTCTTGCTGTCATGTTGATTATAAAAATTCCAATTTATGTTTTGTCTATGTTTGATATAATTTTTGTAATGCCGCAATGATCAATGGATGTGAAGTATTTACTCTCGATAAATTGTCCAATATCATCACCTACAGACAATCCGCATTCCGAATTATATTTTACGGATAATTATGAATCTTATGAAGGTATTGGACTCGGCTAAGCTGTCTTAGAACTATCTTCAGTACGTAACACAAGAAAGTTCAGTAAGTACACAATAAAAATTAATCTTAAAGCGTTGATACTAGAACTGTATCCTTGCGGAACTAATTTTACATAGTAACTTACTACTTTTGTTGTGAACCATATTGTCCAAAATATATTGTATGAAATAAACCCATCATATATAAACTAAAGGAACAGAACGAAGAATAAGAGGAAATCCCAATAGAAATGATTCAGAAATTATAATTCCGATTCTAAAAATCAATGTCATCATGATACCACCTTGTTTTTGCATTGTACGTATTTAATAGGGGGCATTGATGCTCTAGAGGACATGTTTAACAACGGCTAATTTAGGGTAAAAAAAGACAAAAATAAATATACCTACCATACCGTACTTTTTATAATTATGGTTAAAATCCCAGAATTTCTTTAGTCTTATTAAACGAACAGGTTATCAAGGCTAGTAAGATGGACAAAGAACATTCGTGAGTAATTCTTTTGTAAATATCTTTGACCACTGAGCTTCAATTTCGACTACAATAGAAAAATTGTACCATAAACCTGTATATAAGCACTAAATAAAAGAAATAGTGTAAAATATTAGATACATCTTGCTTGCATGCTGTAATAGAATACAATACAATACATGGGCAGTCTTGATGACTTATACATACTAGAATCAATTAATCGGTTGCGGTTACTCACTCAGAAGTTACCTTACTCCACCACTTTGTGTAACTAGAAATGTAAAATATATTTTTTTAATGTTTTAAATCATTTTTAAATGTTTTGAGAAAATTATGTTTTGCTCAAAATATCTTGTTTCTAACAGTGATAAAATATTAAAAGAGCAATAATAAAATGTTTCGCTGTCTTTAGGTCAATAATATAATCAATGTCGAAACGGCTGTGAAAAAATTATATGGGTAGATCAGTAACTAAATATAGAACTAATATAAATGTACATAGAAGTTTTTGAAGAAACATTTGGACTAATAAACGAGTCTAATATATTGCAGACTATGAGCAGATTCGAAACTAAATACTTTCGTGTCAATTTGCACGCAATTCTGGAGCCCCTTTTCGTAAAATCCTGACTTATAAAGGCAACATTGATAGAATTCTAACTTTAGAAAACTTGAAGTAGAAAAAGCATCATGTATTTGTACAAGTGAAACGGATGCTGTCATAGTTGTATTATATTGCTTTTGCATGAAAGCGCCACAAAACTGTAAAAAGATCATGTAAGAATTTTTTCTGAGTATTAATTTTTAGAAACTCTAAAATTCAAAAAACTAGTAGCAATAATTAATAAAATCTACTAAAGAATACTAATAATTGTATTTAAAATAAGCTATAATGCCCCTGCACCTCAACATCCTTTTCACTCCAGCGCTTATCAGCGACTGAATACCGACCACATCTTTAGACATTGACTTCTAGCAATACTAGACCTGTTAGTCTAGTAAACGTTGATCTAATTATTTACCCATGAAAAAAACATTGTAATAGTATATTAAAGTATTAGTTTCATAAAACGCCTTATGAAACGAATACTTATACTATTTTTTATACTTGCGTCGTTATTTCGTTAATTATTAAAAAATAAATTAGTTTTAAATAAGATTTGTTAGTGAAATTTTGTTAAGTACTTTTGACAGTTGGCTACACTGAAAATTCAACTTCAGCATTTGTTATTTAAATTGTTTTGTTTTTATAAAATTAATTTAGTTTCTGTGACAAGAAGGTAAAATGGTCAGATATTCTCTCTCTCCATCTTATTAAAAAGAATTAACTTATCTTAATTAATCTTAATCTTATTAAAATATTGGAATTTAACCATATTGATAGATTTATAACAACTGCAGAAAATAACCAACATTTAGCTATGAAAGTAAGTAAAATTTTGTGTAAATACTTTCAATTTTTTTGAAGAGATGAATTGACCAACATGTTATTAGACGATATTGTGGTCAAAGATGATGTGTTCACTGTGACTGTAACAAAAACAAAAAATAAAGTTCGAAGAGAATTCTTAATTACAGAGAAACTGTGGATTGATTTAATTAAGCAACATTTGAGCCTAAGGCCTAAGAAAATAAACCACCGGCGGTTTTTTTATAACCTACCGCAATGGAAAATGTATTTCTACTCCTATCGGTATAAACACCATGGGAAAAGTTCCTTTTATTATTGCCACTTATTTGCATTTAGCCAATCCGAAGCTTTTTACAGGTCATTGCTTTCGACGTTCAAGTGCTTCCCAATTGGCAAACAAAGGTGGCGATTTAATAACTATAAAACGGCATGGAGGTTGGAAGTCTTCAGCTGTGGTTGAGAATTGCTATCTAATAAGCCATGTACTTCCACTTCAACGGCTCAAGTGGTAATTGACCAGTCTTCCACTGCTTTATTTTTACATGAAGAATCACACACTTTTAGCAGCAACCCAATAACGAGTCAACAAAACATTGTTTAGGGGCAAAATTTACCTTCATTTAAGATTAATGCCCAGGACACTTCTGCTGTTACAATCAAAGTGTATAATAACTGTACTTTTAATACAAAAGATGTATAAAGAATAATTTGTGAATTTATTAAATAATTTTTAATTTAATTAATTTATTTTGTGTATGTTTATTTTATATTTTAAAAGTTTGGCATTTTATCACATAACAACATAACCGCACTTTTAAATATAATAAGTTTGACATTTAAGAACAGCTGTTAGGTGCTACCTTTAAAAAACCAAATTTTACTGTTTCCAGTACTCTAATAAATCTCAGTAGGACACGCAAATTCAAAGCGATAACGATTTTTTTGCTTCAGTAACAAAATTAAAAATAGAAAAGTTTAGTAATATTTTCGGTATATTTTCGATAATCGTAGTCAGTAATTCCCTAGTTTATGCTTACATATTTAGCGATACTTTATATACTCTATTATACCTTCTGTAAATCTTGACTCTTAGTTAATTAAACACAGCATTACTTATTTGTTGTTTATTGTTTCTAGCCTTATTTAGTGAAGCTCCATAATCGTGAAATAAATAAAACAGACTTCTATCGAATGCAAACATTCTGACCCCTGAGTTGGAATGCGCATAGCAAAAAAACTAACCGCTCAAATTAATTGAAACAAAAAAAGTTAATTAGGCAATGTTGTATAAAATAGTAAATTTGTAAATTATCTGATTATTTGTTTTTGGATTTTTGGAAATTATGTTACACTATTCCCGGTTTTGGGGAGTTTTGACGTAAAGCGTGTCTTTAATAATAATTAATATTTCAATAACTATTCGACAGAATTGAATGTAATTTTGGTATCTGTATTATTTTCTAAATTATTGTATGAAATAGAAGAGGTAATACATTTTGGTGTTCTGGTGCCTTCATCAAAATCTTTTTTTTACAAAAGATAGTATTTAAAAAAAACAACAAATACGTGAAGAAATTTTGAAAATATTCACGAATTAATTAATAAATAAATAACCAGCCTCTGTGGATTAGTGATTTGCTTCATAATCCAAGGGTCGCAGGTTCGATTTCCGGCCGAGCTGGTAATTTTTGATAGCGGAGAAAAATTAAAAACCTGCCTTCTTCTCGGATAAGAAGTAAAAATGCGATGTTTGGCACGATAAATTTCCCTACGGGGGTGGAATTCCGGCTCCGGAATTCCAGATGCGGCTAATTTCTAGTAGGGTCGGCCAAATGATCATAGTAATCGGTGCCATGAGGTACGAAGGATGCTCCGCCATCCTGATTTCTTGTCCAAAAATAAATAAATAATTTTTTTACGAAATATTTATGAAGTAATTTTTTTAAAATTTCTTGACGTATTTGTTGTTTAATTAAGAAATAGCAGACTTTTGTAACACAATTCTTAATATTTATATTACCTTTGTTAATGACAGCCCACCAGTCGAAACAACTGTCAGGTAGATTAGAATGAACTTGTGTAACTTTTACTAATCTGTTTTATTTATTTTATACTTATTTGTTACTTGATAACACACAATTCGCTTCTTAGTTTCAGTTGTAAAAGAACTTCTTAGGTCCTTAGAAGGATCAATTATCATGTTTGCATATACTATGATCATCCATATTAAGTTAAATAATGGGGAGCTTGCCATTAGTACAAAATACAATTGAGAAATTGATAAATCCCAAAAAATTTACTAAATATGAGTGGTTATCGCTTAGAAACCTTACATAGAATAGGCTTGTTCGAATGATTAATCTAACACTTTGTATCCCTGAATGTTCAAAAACTAAATTTTCGGTTTTGGGAAAGTTTGCTTCTATATCAAAGACATGTTTGGTTTAGGACCAATATTTCAATTAACAAACAGAATAATATACCAATGACATTAGAATGTGACAAACATACTTGACGTGCATACCTTAGTCACATTATTGGTTCTACGTCATTGGTAGTTATATTTCATCCTATTTGGTAACTGTTTGCCATTCGATTTTAAATACTGGATGTTAATACTACAGATGTTGATTTTATTTTCATAGCCTTCGATATTATGGCACTTAACATATATATCAAACATCATCTCTACAAAGGCATGGGAGTGAAGAGTTCAAATTGTTTCGACACTTCTTTTTTCCTAAAAGTCTATTATTATCTCCAAACCAAGCTTTTGTGTGCATTTTATTTTCAGCTTCTTAAGTAGGTAAGCGTTCATTCAACGCATGCCATATCAGTCATTACAGCACTATCAGAATTTGGCTATACTCGGACGTTTGATTAAAACTATTAAAAGGTGTTACCAGAGGCGCTGTATGTCATTTACCCGCTAATGGCATTCTATTAATGATCTAAGATCATGACTAATTGCAAAAGATTATCAAATCTTAAAATCGAAACACAAAGTAACCAGATGCAATAAATAGTAATGAAATTCATAGAAAGAAGAATAAACTTGGCAGTATCTGATCCGTTTTAAATTGAGATCTTAAGCATCAACTTCTGCATTTAAAGGATTAATGCTTCCAAAATCATCTCACTATTTTCAGGAAAAATCGAAGCTGAAAAGAAAGTGCATTCAAAAAATTTTATTTGTATTATATACCTAGATTTAATTTTATATTATTATTGATTAGGATTTTCATATTCTTAAATCAACATGTGGCATGATGCTATATCCTAGTCAAACTACGCAAGCGCAGTAGTGACGGCATCGAGTATGTGACGTCATATTGCAGCAACCACACATTTCACTATTTCCATGCAAAAAGTTTATGATCAGATTCGTGACGCAATCGAACTAAATACCCTGTTAAATAAATAATTAAGATCTTATCTACCTTATCTGAGCGTAGATGCAGATGAATGCAATGAATTTAAAAACATTTGTCGTACTATTGGTTAGAATTCTGTAGACATTAGAATTGATAAAATTATCCTGGATTGACACAGAAAATAATCAAAAGAAATGTTTAGGAAGCTATATTTAAAACTCTAGAACCAATCGTGTCAGTATGTCTTTAAATCTTTCAAATTCTTTTGCAGCTTAGTAGTTGTTGAAAAGTGCTTCCTTTTTGAGAATTGAAGGATACGCATTTATTAATTTCTTAATGAGTTACTACAATTAAAAAAATTAGTTTAAATTAATTAAAATGTGGGTGTTTGAATATTCAATTGCTTTCTGACCGATTTAGCTCGAATAAAACGTACAATCCCCAATACCGAAAAACCTACGCAGAGAGAACAACAAAAACCATTCGCTGCAATCTCAGAAAGTTACTTTATCGGAATTAATTTGTAAATCTCTACACTCTCGTAGGAATTTATCGATAAAGTAAAATATTCTTACAAGCACATAAATTACAGAAAACTAAAAAAATCTGCCTTAACATTTGATCCATTAAAGATATGCTTTAAGCGAATAAAGTCATGTTTTAACAATATATAATTAGAAATTTTGTGACAGGATTTTAAATGCCAGAAATGAAGCTCAATTATGCTCTTTAATATTATTATAATTGTATAATGGCGTTTTCTTATATCGTGAGGCTTAAAAACACAAGAATTAAGTAATATCAAGTAAATAAATACATACTTACTATACACAACACACATGAAATGGCATGCTTTCCAATAATGTTACTAAAATCTCTGGATTGTTGCCTGTACTGTATTACAACATAATAAAATTTATCTCTCTCACATTATATTTTATATAAATCTCTGTAACACGATGTTATTCCAGGATTCTTGATACGATTGAAAGATTATATGCTAAGTTCAAAGGGTTATGGACAGTTTCGTGTTTATACATGAATAAATTGCATTGAATATGAATAAATAGTGATGGAAGAGGTATACACAGTTAAATATATAAATTTTAAAATAATTCTTTCAGATTTGGACTGGAAGAAATTGATGTAGTTCTAGATAACTACATATGCATTTTCTCTGTTGATAATAATTTTACACAGAATATGATGGGAAAATTACTATACAGTCTGGATACATGGATGGAGAAATGTAAATGTTACTTGAAGATAATTATGAAATATAATCAAATTAAAAAATTATGGAGTTCCACAAAGTAAGGCTGGAGACAGTAAATGAAGATAATTAGGCTAAAAGATTTATGATCGCTTTGTGCTAAACTGCAAAATCTTCTTGTTTCGAGCGTAAACCAGGTGGACAATCAAATTCGGTACTAGTGACATCTCGTTTTGTGAGCTCATCTGGAATTTATCTGCTGACTTTAAATACTTTTTAAAATAGCTTTTCTACAAGCAAATTGTTGATCTTCTGCTCAATATTTTATCTATTCTTCACACCAAATACAAAAAAATCTAAAATAATAATTAAGATAGAAATAAATATTTTTTATTTTGATTTTGTAAATAATTATGTCATTTTTTAAACCAGTTCGACTGCTTGATGAATTATATGAACTTTTTAAATTAAATGTTTTAGCTACTTTTAGATCCTAATTAACAAAGGGTAAATAATAATGGATAAGTAATATAAATAAGAAATTTATTAGATATTAAAAATAAAAATGCATAATATATAATTATACGAATAGTTGTTAATACTCAAACAGCTTTAACAGTTAGGACAATTTACAAAATATCCCGGTCGACCCTTTAGGGAAGTAAGGTTTTCCCATATTAATGTTTTTTTAAATCCTGTATATCATGTATTCTTATTTTATATTGCAATTTTAATTATGTTATGGTTTTCAAGGAAATTGCAGGTAGTATTAGTGCTCTATAACAAAGTATGTATTAGTCTCTTTAAAACGAAATTATTTGAAAAGGATAAATTCAAATACAACAGCACTCAGAATATTTGACACTTTCCATATTTCTGTACAAAGAAAACCACTATGGATTTAATAAGTAATTAAACAAATCTTGTTTTTTTTGTCATACTTTGAGTTGAAAGAAATTTAGGTATAAAAGTACACAAAAAAGAGAGTACCTAAAGAGAGAAATATTTTGCTTACATTTTAGCTAGCCCTGTGTTGGCTGAAGTATAGAAAATTAAAGTTACTATCGTACTTGATATTCAGATAAGATAGGTAAACATGTGCAGGTAAATTACGCACAAAATAAAAAGTTATAAACGCCATAATTTTAATTCCGCATGAAACGAGAAGAATTCAAGTACATTATTGTCGGCGGCCGAAACGCAAAGCACGAAACAAGAATATACCAGCTTAGAAAGATCCAGGGTATCATTAATATTTTACAGTAATTGTGATATTATTGAATTTTTGTTGGAAAAATTAAAATTATTATTGAGATGACGGATATATGTACAGTCATTAGCAAATGTCTTGTCCCGAGTAAGGACGTTGCTGCTTTAAGAATCGAAATACCCTTTATACTGTGTACGAAAGAGACCGAATTATACAGAGATGGACAACTACCTGGGCAAGATATTTAAATTCTTTAAAGCTTGTTTTGAACACACGCTTGTAAAAAAAACTCTTGTTACTCATTTTATTCAAACTTTCTTTGACACAGTTTATAAAATAGTCCTTTTAAATAGAAGCATCTACTAGTTAAACAAAGTTATATAGCGTGTTTATGTTTCATTCTTTACATTTAATAAAAAATAACTAAACGAAAATAATAATGAAAACAATCATCAAAAAATAGAGGCTTAGGGGTATTTTAGATAATTAAATAATCGCAGAAATTAATTAAGCGATAAATAAAAATAAAGTAATAATATAGGCATTTATTTATGTAAATACGTTAAAATTTTAAAAAGTTATTAAATATTCAGTTGTTTTAATAAAAATACTGCAAACTAAGAAAAAACTAGAAACATAGATATAGTCAGTACTAAAAACAAAAATTAAGAAACACCCTTGACAAAGCATAGAACCTTAGATCATATATATCATTAATATCTGTTTACCTAAAATTTTTAGAAAATATTTCTGAAAGATTACAGATTTTTTTAAATCTCGCCTCCTTTTAAGTAGATTAGTCAATGGGTTTAATTTTTCTTTCTAACACATTATTCTGTCAATTACCCATCTCTCTCTTGCATGTATTACCTGAGTGCAAAAGTTGGATCTTTTCTCATAAACATTCCACTAACTACTTTCAAGATATAATCCTGTGAATATACCCAAACTGTATTTATTATTAAACTTAATTTATTTGACCGGCAACTACTGGGAATTTTACCTGAAGGTGAATAAACCGGCCCTTAATGTTTAAATATGCCTCGTTTGCATGCCCAATTTGATTCTATTTTGGAAACTCGGGGAATGATTGTTAGTTTTGATTATTTATTATTTTTACTAATTTTTGCAATAAAAACTGATTACAGTTAGAACTAAAAATTTAGTTTTTTTAGTGTTTAGAAAATAATTAAACTTTATAAATAAACAAATCAAACTCGTAAATAAATTAATAGAGTTTATAATAAAGTAGAAACAAATATACGATATTTATTTCTTAAAATAGAAGAAACGATAGTAAAAGTGAAACGGCTGTTTTGTATTCCAGTAAAATAAGAAACTCACTTGAAAATAGCAGTTTTTATTACTCTATTGTTGTTATACAAAGCCACTCTAGGTAGGGTAGCAACATTTAAAACTGGTTAGATTTGCTGTGTTGTTTGTAAACAAAAGAAACTATGCACCGAAACGTACGTCGTTTCTTTTACCAGAATTGTTAAATGTGTTGCCTGCTCGGGACAAGACATTTGCTAATGACTGTACCTACTTGTATATATATTTTTCTAGTTATTGTCAAAATTTCACAAGCTTCTTATTTAGTACCTTACTAGAGAGTAATAATTACAACTGGAATTCTGAACTACTAAAGTCTTGTCTTTATTAAATACAAATAATGTGCACATGATAATTATAGAATATACTCTGCAAATGTACATAATAATGTGTATGTGTAATGTGTATGTGTTCCAGTCAATCGTCGAAATAGCCCAAATGGCGAATTAAACAAGCAATCTCACGACTGAGCAAGCCAATATAATCAGTGACCAAAACAAGTTTTATTTCGGCGATTGAGCATGATGTTCAGAAATTGTGCATTCGTGTGCTATTCATTGGTATTGTTTTCCTTCATCTACATATCGCGAACATCTTGGTTCACTGTGTCCACATTAAAAAAACATTAAAAAGTCTGAAAGGTTATCTATTATTGTATTTACAAATCCGTTATCACTATGCAAAAGACATGGGGTACCAGCAATTAAAATCAGGGCCGGCGTAAGCTTTTGCGGGGCCGGATTCAAAAATGCACTTGGCTTAAAAAACTTCTAAATAAATTATTAATATAAACACATTATTACACACTCGTGTATTATGATAGAATCATAAAATATCATTATAGTTATTTACGAAGTTCGAGAAGTTTTTATTCGCGCGTTTTTCGAAGCACGATCGACGAAGAATCGAGTGATTCATTTGCGCGACTGTAGTTGTTCGAGTTTTGCAGAACATTTTTTGAAACGAACCAAAAATCTGTAAAATTATATCAAATTCAAAGTAAACATAAAACCAAGTATATATCAGTAGTTGGCGCCCGCACATTTGTCAGTGTAGAGTCACTACATCTAGTCACCTAGACCGCGTTGGTCGATCAGAGTCATCTTTCATAATGGACAAATTAAAACTACATATTACGTATTTGATGTAACTAAACGTGGATTTGATTAAATTCAATATAACCTAGAATAATGAATAATCTTGTACTTTTTTGTCCCAATATGGCGACGTTTTGCGGTGCTCTGATCAACAGGTGACTAGATGTAGTGATTCTATGTCAGTGCATTATTAACGATTACTAATCTGTTTTTTTTTGACCAAACTGGTGTTATTTTAACGAGGTTTTATGCTGATTCTAAATATGTAAATCATTTTTGGGGCAAACACCCCAAGGGCCCCAAATTTAGGATAAAAAGTAGAAAATGCTTAATCTCCATGGCAATGAATAATAATTATTATAATTTACTATGATTGTCAAATAGTGTAATTTATAATTACACAATTTAGTTAGGTTAGGTTAGATTAGGTTTTGGTTAGGTTAGGTTTAGGTTAGGCTAAATCATGTTAGGTTGAAAAAAAAATCGAATTTGCTTTTGCAAATTGGTAGCAACCAATTTTGGAGGCTTAGGGGCGTTTGCCCCAAAAATTATTTACATATTCGAAATCAGGATAAATTTTCTGTTGAAATGATAATTTGGTCAAAAAAATGTTTGGTGGGGGAATTCTTTAATTGTTTCAAATTTTATTATTATGAAGTCAAATTATTGTTAGAGAGTATAAAAAGGACAGTGCTTTTTGCACCTTTTAGAAGCACTAGTGCGCGAACACTTAGTTTGCGTTTAACTGCTACATTTGCAAAATGTCATTTTGAAAGTGGTTGAGTTTAAAAAATTATTTTTATTATTTTTATTTTTTTAATTGAGCTTTTAACTACGTTATTAAAATTTACGTGGTTTGAATGAGTTTGTTTTGCCAGTTGTCAAGTGACACGGAAACATCGGTGTGACTGCAGCAGCATAGAAAGCGTGCGTATTTGTAAGTTGTAACGCTGAGCCTTATAAAACGCTGGGCCTTCTAAAGCCCTAAGCCAGGTTTTGGTTAGGTTAGGTTTAGGTTTGGCTAAATCATGTTAGGTTGAAAAAAACCGAATTTGCTTTTGCAACGTTTTAGTTAGGTAGTGGCGTTTTTGTGGCGGTTACGTTGGTAGCAACCAATTTTGGAGGGTTAGGGGCGTTTGCCCCAAAAATTATTTACATATTCGAAATCAGCATAAATTTTCTGTTGAAATGATAATTTGGTCAAAAAAATGTTTGGTGGGGGAATTCTTTAATTGTTTAAAATTTTATTATTATCAAGTCAAATTATTGTTAGAGTATAAAAAGGACAGTGCTTTTTGCACCTTTTAGAAGCACTAGTGCGCGAACACTTAGTTTGCGTTTAACTACTACATTTGCAAAATGTCATTTTAAAAGTGGTTGAGTTTAAAAAATTATTTTTATTTTTTTAATTGAGCTTTTAACTATGTTATTAAAATTTACGTGGTTTGAATGAGTTTTTTTTGCCAGTCGTCAAGTGACACGGAAACATCGGTGTGACTACAGCAGCATAGAAAGCGTGCGTATTTGTAAGTTGTAACGCTGAGCTTTATAAAACGCGGGGCCGTCTAAAGCGCGAGGCCGGGTTCCAGGGAAACGCGCAGAACCCGCCTCGCGCCGGCCCTGATTAAAATGACCCTTAGATTGTAGTCGACTTCTTCCGCTCGTTTGCACTTTAATAATCTAAGCTCTAAGGAATAAAAATTTGCTTACGTGGTCTTGATAGTTGAGAATTAATTTAATTTCTCCATTTTTCTCGGTTTGCATATCTATCAGATACACTTGATCCTCTTGAGGTGTGCTTACAAGAGCTGTTTTAAGCTTTTTTTTAGTTGACATGTTAAACATAGCTTTAGATAATATTTCTACTAATATTAAGTACAATTTATTTTTTCATATCCTATGGTTATCTGCTCCACCAATACTGATAATCTGAAAAATCTGTTTCTAGATGCAAAAATCCAACGGACACACAACTCTTCATTACTAGCTTTCTTAATGCTTGTTCTTACTTCAGGGAACACTTTTTTGTATTTTTCTTCAGATAACACAGAAGTAAAATTATTGCTGCTTCGCTCTATAAGTTCCGCAATTCTGCTGTTAGAATTCGATTTATTGACACAGGACTTTGTCACAGAAGATGTAAAGTTATCTATCATAATCCATTGTAAAATACCAAAAA
Source organism: Agrypnus murinus (assembly GCA_929113105.1). NCBI lineage: Eukaryota > Metazoa > Arthropoda > Insecta > Coleoptera > Elateridae > Agrypnus > Agrypnus murinus. The sequence goes on along the minus strand of OV816028.1, from coordinate 102,271,231 downwards.
AAACTAAATATAGCTTGTGTAAAATTAAACTGGGAAAACAAAATTGAACAAATACAATATTAAACAATCCGCGGAATGTGCAAATGAAAGTGCACTCAATTCGCAAACATTGCAATTATCCCGGTACTGGCAGATTTGGTTAAGGTTTTCTGCAGTTTTCCTTGGCTGTAACACGTATGTGGGATTTGTGCTATACCATGTAAGTCGGCTGCAGCCACACGTTGGTCCTGCGTAACAATAATAATCGCCCCTCCCTACCGCACAAGCTTGGTTTGCCAGGTAGTGGATAGTAGTAATTATTATTCATGCTCATTCGCCGAAACAAGTTAATCTTCACAATTCTCGCTTGCACAGTCGAGGAATTGCTTACTTATTTCAGCAATTGAGTCTAACATATACCTACATTAAACTTAGGTATCAGGTGCTTACTTATTTCAGCAATTGATTCTAACATATACCTACATTAAACTTAGGTATCAGCTCTGAACTAGAATTCTTCACTGCCAGCAAAGCTCACGGGGACTCCACGTAAAGCATTTAGACAATCTGCCAGCAAAGCTCACGCAGGTGGGTTTTCCGTGAATCCTGCCACGAGTCTTGTAATCTTGTAAGCAGAGTGTATGTATGCAACCTATTTTCTACTTCAGGCGATTTCTCACGTTCAACCATCCGAGTTGCTTAATTCTAAGTTTTCTTTAATTTATTAATTTTAAGTAAAAAGGATTTTTATATTATTTATTTTCTTTAAGATCACTTTCTCTTCTAGATTTTATTCAAATTTGCAGTCTTGTGCCGATGGTAAAATTTCCAATTGTTGTTAAACCAAAACAGTCCAAACTATGCTGAAAATGCCTCACCTATAGCAAGAGACTTTCTTTAATTCTTCTTAACAATACCTTTTTCCTTTCTCATTAATTCAACCAAGTAAAATAAACACAACAACACTTAATTCGTACAAAATACACTCGAGGAAAAAAAACGCACCACTTGAAAACGCACCAAAAATACCAAAATTTCAAACCGTCATGACCCGGCGGATTTTGAACGAAAATGGGTGAGCCTTTGAGTACTAAAAAGTTTAAAGTGTCTAGTTTAAGGGAGTGCGAGCGAATATTACGTAAAGGCCTTTCCGCTCCCCGCCAACCCCCGAAGTATAAAAAATGTTTTTGATTCAAAAAATGTCAAACTTTAACAGCTGTACGGTGTACCAAAAAAATCGTGGACCCAATCGACCGCCAGGGCAATATGTTACGTAAAGGCCTTTCCGCCCTCCGCGACCGCCCGCAGAAGAAAAATGTTTTTGATTTAAAAAAATGTCAAACTTTAACAGCTTGTACGGCGTACCAAAAAAATCGTGGACCCTATCGACCGGCAAAGCAATAAAGTTCAGTCCTTTTTCTGTTAAGTTTTCAAAACTTCGAGTGTCTACGATTTTTTGGCGCAAAAGTTATGAATTTTTGAAATTTACTCTGCATTTTGTCGGGTGTTTTTCTTCTTCTGCCAGCGAGATTATTATCGGTTGAGTTTGAATCTTTTTTTTTCCAAATTCAAAAATTTTTAAAAATGTTTAATCAATAAAAAATTTTTTTTATTAACGTTCATTTTTTTAACGTGTGTAACCGCCGACAACGTTTTATTATGTATCCCCATAATACATCTCCACGATGGTTATCACAATTCTTCAATATACATAATACATTTTAAATGGTAGAAAACCCAATTTTCCAATTTTTCTCAAAATTTTCTACACTTATTAGAAACATCACTTATTACAATATTAAACTTATTGCATATTACTTCTATTATTTTCTTTATTCAACTATTTTTATGATTATGTTTCTATGTTAAAAACCTTTTCCTGTCCCCCTTCATCGTCTATATAGATTCTAGAAAATTGATTGGTTTTTACGTTGGCTAAATTTAGAAACTTTTTTAGGTAAATTTAAATAATTAACTTTAAATAGAGCTGTTTCCTTTAATTATGGTGCCCATATAGTAAGATTTATAACTAACAAGTCCAAGCAGCATCTAAGTAGCAGTACCTGAGATCGGAACTTTGATTGAGTAGCTGTTACGTAACTACAACTAAATTTATGACTTTATAGGTTTAATTACTTCAATTTGGAATATTTTAGTAATTATGTAGTTACTTCTACTATTTATTAGAACTATGTAGTTCCATTACCTCTAAGTAGCTTTTTAAAGTATGTGGAACGATATTGCTACTTAGTATAATTACTTTAATGTTGTTGCAACTTCAAGTGATATTATGATTGTAGCAGTAACTTGCCCGAAACTACTTTAAAGTTTTAAAAAATTTAAAGTAGCACCGAAAGTTCCTGCCACCGGTCTGAAACCATTGCTTAACCTTTAAAGTAACTGAACTATACAGTAGTATTGAAAGTAAAATTTACGTTTATGCTACCCAGGAGAATCACTTGAAAGTAATTTTCACTACTTATTTTGCATCAGAATTACTAGAAAGTTCCAGTTACTATTAAAAAATTACAATGAAGTGACAGTAACTTCTAAAGAGGCATATCTCCTGTAGGTTAGTTTGGAATTTGGAGGTTAATTGTGTTTTTGCAGTGGTAGTAGTTTTGTAAGTTTTTAATAAAAATGTCAAAGGCAAATGCAATAAGAAAAAAGAAGAATTTTAGATATACGTCCACCTTTTATAGAAATTAAAACAGCAATTAGGTGAAATCAGTGGAAACAAAATCAACTGTTTACAATACAAAATAGAAAAAAATAGGGGTGAGAATACTGGTAAACCATCATGTAGTAAACCAGGGTGAAATATATTCCCCTTTTTTCTTTCGTCGCTACAACTTTAAAATAAGCCATAATTAAATAATAATTGTTATTAAGTAGCAATCAGTATAAAAATATTGGTTGTTTGTTTACGATTGACGTTTAAATTTAAGGTTAAGTTCCAATGGGAATTTTGCAGTGACATTAGGAGCTAGAAAGTGGCTACGGAAACGTTGACGTCGTTTTATAGTAAGAGTCACTTGAAAGTTCCAGAATGTTTTAACTTATTTTATACTTCGTAGTAACAACAACCTAGAAGCAGAATTTGTTTAGTTCCCGTTACTGTTTATAAAGTGACACAAACTTTAGACACACATTTTACAGTTAATACTACTTTAAGGTGACTTTTTCAGAACTACTCCATATTTAGTTGTAAAATATTGAAGGCTATTAATGAATTTGCAATTTGTTGCAATTGTTAAAAAACTCTCAATAAAGATAACAAATCGATGCCAAATTGTGCCTTAGGAATAAAATAAAATGGTTTCTATCATGTTTATCAATTTATAAGTATTTTTGTCATATTTTATTCAAGACATTTTTTATTAAAAAATATATTTAAAGAATCGCGTTGTTATTTTTCGATCTATCATCATCGCATTTAACAGAAAAGTTGCGATGGTTTATAATTTTGATATGCTAGAATGACAAAATAACGAAACATTTCATTTCTTTATGTATTATGTATGTATTACAAATAAAATAGTAATCCATTTTGTGACTCGACAGCAGCATTAGTAGAGAAAGTGAAAGAATATTTGTTAAGTTGCAAGAGTAAGAGAGAGCAACAACGCGACACGATATGTCAAAGAGAAAAAAAGTTCCACGAAAGTAGCAATTACTACGCCGCCACGTTCCAGCTACGTAGCCTAAAGGTAGCTGGACAAGCACCGGAGAGGTTACTGCAACGTATCTGCTACACGAAAATTGTTCCCCATTTTGGCTCCAGGCACGTAACAATACCGTAGCAATTACGTTCTTGTGACTAACGGCAAAAACTTTATAGTTCCACCGGTGGTTGCTGGTACGTAGCGGTGACTAAAAATGCTGCTTGGGAGATTTTTTCCTTCTTACAGCTGCTGCACTCTGCTCTTGCTTAGATGATCATAAATCGAATAAGATAACATTTGGATGACCTTGTAAATGCGTATGCGATGAAGAAAATTAGAAAATCTTAGTTTAAACTCATGGAATGTATAACAATATTACAGGGGCGGATTCTGCGAATTATTCTGGGGGGGGGGGATTTTTGGAAAAGTAATTGTTTTAATAAATAATAATTAAATAAACATTATTTGTTTCTATCCTATATATATTTATTAAAATGTATATTTATTTATTAGAAATATTATTATAGCGGCTTTGACATTATAAATATTTAAAAGGTGTTTGTTTAAAATAGTATTCTACAATATTTTGTTAAGTCTGGATGGTTAACGTCACAATGGAAATTTGTTGTGATTATAACATTGGATTTTATTTTTTTTTCTATTTTTTATCAGAATTGCAGATTTGCCCCCCCCCCCGTGAATCCGCGCCTGAATATTACTTGGTATTAAACCATTAAATAAATATCGGAAGACCATTGCAAACACTTTTAATGCCATAAATGCTGAGAAATACATACAAGTCGTGCATTTTACTTTTTTACATTAAACATTTTATTATATAACGAAAGCGGTTATTATTGAATATTCACATTATACATTTAAATGTAACACTTCTAATCTAAATGTAAACTTAGATTTTTTAATTTACAGTATTTTACCGTATACCTATGCAAATCAAGTTCTGTAATTAAAATTACGAATGTAATAAAAACGGAACAATAAATAATGAGGTCATCAGTTTTTTCTGCAACGGCTTCATTATAAACCGGACATAATAACAAATCGGGATTGCATTTTTCCTATAAATTTCCACAAAATCTTTTAGCTAATTGTGTACTTCCCATATTATTAGTGTTGCAGACAGGTAAAGGCCGCAAATTAATAATACTCCAGATCAACGAACGCAGTTTCCGCGAAATGCTCCGTTTTTGTTGTATATCGTAAGCAGACATCGCAATTTTCGGTGCAGAATTTGTATCTGAATTCGTTGTATGTGTTCTATTCGTGCACCGAAATTTTGCGATGTCTGATCGTAAGGTAAAAACTTATGGAGCAATAAAGTTTACGGTTTTGCAAAACCCATTAGTCATCAACCTGGGATTGTATGAATTACATTGCAAAAAAACAATATTATTCAGATATTAGGAAATAAGTGATGTAAAGAATATTGGTACTAATCAAATTATTATTGAAAGTCAAATAAATAAGGCGAGTGTGGTTTGTAATTAGAAGAATATGGTATTTCCTTTGGTATTCTAAGAAGTTGTTTATAGAACTAAATTATTATAACTCTAGAAATATAAATAATACCTTGGACTTACTATCTACTAATTTGTAAAGTACAAGTTTTTTCTTCTTCTTTTTTATTAAAAACGATTTTAGATGTTATTTCAATTGGAACAACTATTTATGAGTATGTACCAGTAAGTAGTTCTGCAAAACAGAAAATTAAAAAATTTGAAAGGGACTATAGAAGACGTTGAAATTCTATGCTTTTCATAAAAAACATAGTAGAGGCCACAGTGTTGAAAAACTTGGCTATTATTTATTAATCACAAATTAAAAAGTACTTCTTTTCACTTTCGATTTACATAATTTTGTTTCAATAGATTTGGTTTAATGACAACGGGTGTGACGTACAATATAATTCTATTGATTATTTTAATCTGGACAAATGATTGATTCTGAAATACAATATTCAATTGGCATTTGTACATACAATCTATTTGCTTCATTCTATTTGAACAAAATTTAATGAGATAGTGTTTCAATACAAAATGATGATTCTGTATTTCTGAAGCATTCCTATCTATGAAAATTATCAGAAAAAGTTTCGTTATTCAGGATGAACGTGCCTAAAAACTACGCACTTAAAACGTTGAAATAATTAGCTTCGACTTCTGAATTTGATAAGCTACAAGTGGAAGTCATTATTCAAATACTTGACAGATTGAATTTACCTTTTTTTAGTTCGTTAAGCCAACAAAATAATTAAGAAAAAGCACCCTTCGATTGAAATTAGTTTTCAAAATGCAACACGAAGCTTCCCAGCTATCAAGTGCTCACATTTAATTTAAAAAAGATTAAATAAAAAAAATTTAAAAAAAATAAAAAATAAAATTTTATTACGTTAAGTTTATCGAGAGCTTTTGTACATACACAACACAATGCATCCCATATGACGGTATCAAATTTACAATTTCGTTAATAATAAAGTAAAAACCGTTACGCCCTAGGGCTTTTTATTATTTGGCGCATTTATGTTGCCTGCAAGACTTAGTTTTGCAAGCATTCCAGTTATAAGAGTTCACTGCGTAAATAAGATAAGTATGACATTCTTAGAACAGCTGTCTAACAGTGATATCAACTTTAAAAAATAAAATGTTACCGTTTACAGTATTCTAAAAAATTTCATTAGGACACGCAAATATAAAAAACAATTTCTAATAATTAAGAATTAAACAAAAACAATTTAAAATATTGTTTACGTTTATTTTTAATATTTCATTTAAAAATCTAAAATTTGTAATAGCTCGGATGTGAGTTTTGTAAATGATTATACATAATAAATTATAATATACTAAATAAATAATTAATTTTTACCTTTTATAAGTAGTTATAGTAGATCTCAACTTTATTTTTTTGTATAATTGAAAATTAAGTTTTAAAATTTACCAGAATAAATAGCCTTCTAAAAACCTTTCGATCTCAATAGCTAAAAAGAATACAACCAACTTCCCCAGGTAAGTGGGGGAAGTGGTTCTAGAGGAAATCATGGATCAAATTGGATTTAAATTCTGTACTTGATCATACATAAAAGAAAATACAAAATACGTATAGATATTTGTTATTTGACTTAATTCGCTGCATCTGACATGGGAGATTTGGGATTCGACTGATTTGGGAGTGAGCGTCTATAAACTATTAGGCAACCAAGTGATGGGGTTTGACAATGACTTTTTAACTCAATTTGTTACTCTCAATCAATTTGGACTGAATCTATCAATCTTGATGGACGAACGACTACAGATGATACTTGTACGATCTTTTGATTTATTGTTTATTGATTTTCAAAGCTATGAGGTTTTCGGCAGATTTAGGTATTATATTATATTGGTATATTCTTTGCTTAGGAATGTATTAATTTACAGTGTGAAAGATGAGTGATTTGGACTTTCTACCTCTTGGTCCGGCGATGCCAAATGATGTTTATGGTAATGTGGTAAAAATGGTTCACTTCTTGAAGTAAAAATTCTAAACATTTGCAGGAATATCTGTTTACAGATCCATGTCTTACTTACTATAACATTAAAGACGTAATCATGGCGACATTATAGTGTTTTCTATACTTCAAGGCTATGGTTTTGACTCAAAAATGCCATTCAGACAACTTTTGATATGTATTCTTGTTTAACTTGGTTTCTTTATTGATAGTTTGTGTTTTTAATAAATAAGATACAAACAATTACAATAACACAATACAAAGGAAGGAAGTTAACTTGGGTTAACCTTTACACAGAAATTGGCTTCTTAGCTAGTTTCACTACGAGAGATTTAGTCAAAACATTATTCTGATGGAGTAACGCCCATTAAAATTAATTTATTGACATACTATATATTCTCTGTACATTTAATACACGATTAACGCAATAAAGTAGTTTTAACAAAAAGCTTTATCATTCAATGTGCTAAAGTCGGTCCTGTTAGAAGTTATCTCTGGCACGTCTCCAACCGTTCGCGTGCCCCGTCTTGTTCTAATTAGTTTATTTTTCACATTTTCATTCTGTTTATATTGTTGGCATTTTGTTGCCGACAGAATTGAGTTTTATTATTTTTAGTTACACTGATTTAAGTTTTGAGGAAATTCTGCAATTATATAAGAAATGCGCACAGGGATATTTCATGACGACAGAAGAAAATGTTGATAATACAACACTTTTCCAGTTCAATTTTATCTTATGTAATGACCAATATTGTTCAAGACTCTTATATAATGCATACGCAAATTAATATAATTTCATTTTAAATTTACTTGTACTCATCTTTTGGGATGTTTAAAACGACGATTGAATCAACGTTAATGTTAAGTATAATAATAGTTAATTTTAAAAAATTATTTTAAGATTTATATAATCAGTTTATAGATTAAAAGTATAAAATTCCAAAATAGAAATACGTTCCACCAGTCTTATTATTTTCATGCTTGATTACTTGCATTTAAATCAAGCGCTCACTTACAGGTGCGAAGTTGGTTAAATACAGAATAACATTTACACATTTTTTATCATTAATAAAAAAGTAAAAATTGACTCTAATTCAGTCCGTAGTAGGTTTACGTTAGTAAGCCGTGACAGAAACAGTTCGAGTTTCGCCGACGCCAAGGAGTAGAGTAACTCTATATTAGTTTGTCGTAGGAGCCAAGTGCTTGTAACCTTTACTGACATCGCTTTACTGTTTGCTTTACAAATGATTCTGATATATCCTTATAGAAGATTTTCTGACCTCTTTAGTGATCTTGTACTCGGTTTTGCGAATACTGCGAATTTGCTGGTGTGGCCATTTTCCCAGGAGGGTAGGGGGTATACAAAAATAAAATCATATGTATATACAACGCAGACCAAGCTTCCCTTGCGCCCTGCCCAGCCGCCATTTCAAACAGCTAGGTTGACTTTTTCTATTTAAGAATCAGCTTTTTATCTCTTTTATAAGCACTCTGAACTTCGCAGAGATATTTCAAATGATTCGGAAGTTAGCATGGGGAGACTTTTGATACGCAGGGTATAGATACATATTAAATTAAATATAAATATTTAATTTCAACAATATACAACAACGACAAGAACAAAACGTACTAAACAACTCGTGATTCCTAAAATAACAAAAAATAAAATAATTAAATAATTTAACATAATTAACGTGCTATATATCAAGTTCAACAAACTTCCACATCAGCATTTTGTGCGAATGTGGAGCAAATTTTGTTACAAACTTTACAGGGTTGTCACGTTTCTTAATGGAGTAAAATAAATTTTTAATTGTAAAAAGAATTCAATTTTACGCGGAAGCGACATACCATACGATAAAATATTATTAAGGTTTGTTGTTGTGATAGATGAGATGCATCTGCCGACAAAACCCCATAATTAAATTATTAACGCGGTAAAATGATGTTAAAGTTTCCAACTTTATTATTTTCTTCTGAAAAAGTAGTACGTTCGAGAACAAAGTTGTATCAAACTTTTTTGTTCCTTTTGATGTCTTCTATCACCCCTTACAATTAACGGGTCGTATCTGCTGCCACCCTGTATATACCGCTTTTATAATTTTTAGTTAAGTGAATAGGTTATTGAATTCTTTTAAAGAAAATAGGGATGCATTGAGAGCATCGAGATTTCGTGGAACGAAAATAATAAACACAAATGTTTTAAATTGATGTCTACAGTCTACGTTTGTTATTTGCAGTTTCTAATCTCAAATATTTTATTAACATCATATACTTTTCCGACAATTTTATTTTGGAGTTTGTTATCGTTGCCCGACGCCATATACTACAGTATATTAATTTTACATTAATTCAGTTGGGTGCCCTAAAATTTGACTGCCTGTGTACCGTGACACCTTCGCACACTGCTGAGGACGCCCCTGCTAGAACTGATCAGAATAGTATCAGGACTCATCTGAAACATGATCAATCTTTACGGTTTATTTAGTTGCGATTAGTTTTAGTTTAATGTTGAAAACATTAAAATCGCTTTCAGGATGTTCATAGAATGAGTAAAATCTAATTTTTGAATTTATTTCTGTTTTCAGAACTTTAGAAATCGGAAGTGAGAATGTAAAATAAAAAATGTAATAGTATTAATGATTAACATTTAAAATTTCGAATAGACTTTACAACTAAAATTATAAAATCTATTTTCAAGCATTCCTATTTTAGAATATATAATTTAAAATTTAGGATTTTGATATTAGAAACCTATTACGAGAATTTAGGATGTAAATGAACAGCTTGGGCTGAGCTATCAGAATTTTAAAAACTTGCATTGCATCATTACAACGTTTTCAATAGAAACTGTTCATTAAACCAATTTTCATTCACTTTATCATAAGATTTATATTATACAATTTGAATCTATAATGTAGATTTTCCTATAGAGAATTTAGAATATAATTGTAATGAATAGAAAACCCCTATGCCTGGCGGCGAACAAGCGAGAAGGTTTACGTCGCATCTATAATGTTCGAGACTGGCGACAGAATGTATGACACATGGATGGCTACTCAGGTGAACGAGCCGCGATGTACTGGAAATTTCTAGCGCATTCCAGCAGTCCGGTATACGTTATATAAAGCGCTGCGCAGGAACAGTCAACTATTAGTCAAAATAACTATAGTGTTTGTAATGACTGCCAATGTAAATCTTTTCCTTTGTTAATAGACGATTAAAACAGCACTTTTAGTATTATCTAAAAAGAAAGTTACATAATGCTTCAAACGATAGGTTTATATTATTACTTAATTCAAATCGATTCGAATTGAACATTTGGAGGTACAAATTTAGAGTAAATGTAGAACGTTAAAATGTAGAATTTAGAATATACAACGTAAAGTTGTAATACATAGCTTGTATGTAGATACTAAGAATGGAGAATACAAACTGTGGAATTTAAAAATAATATGCAGAATAAAATTTACAAATAAAAATATAAAATTTATTTTTAAGAATTTTTATTTCAGGATATATACGAGACTATCACGAGACTAAAACCTGCAGTGTTTAGTGTAAAATTAAAATGTTTAAGATGAAAAAATTAAAATAGAATTTGTAAATTTAGGATTAAGTATTTCAGTTTCAAAGGTGAAATTTAGTATAATGAAAATTCAGAATACATAATTCTGAAGTCTGTATTGTTATTCAATATTAACCATTTAAATTTTGAAGGGGAATGTGAAATTTAAGATATCAAAAAAATACATTAAGAATATAAAACATATTAAAATATATAAATATAATATTCCGTGTTTCTAAATATACATTCAAAATTTCAAAGTTATACTGATTTTGAACATAACGTAATCTTTAACCTTTCGGTGTCGAGGTGCCGGACACACCGAGCCGCAGAGTGAATATGTGTGTGTGAAACGAGGCAACGGAGCCATGTAGGTAAGTACGTTACACTGCGCTCTTGGTTTACCCATCTGAGTACTGACCGGTGCAAACTCGACTTAACTATGTTCAGCGATATAAATCCATTATAACCACTTTGCCGTACTGCCGACACTGATTTTGAAATAAGTCTAAAATTAGTGATGCCTTGCGGTAAAGATTTTAAATTGCGTGTTATAAATCTATCAAACGTATCAAAATACTATTTGGAATAGAAAGGCGACAATGTTCATCTAACCACGATATTAGCCTTTGCTTATTATGCAATAACATTAAAATGGTGCTGCATTTTTCTAATTAACTTTTTTTTCTATGGTTTTTTCTAACCTTAGTTTATCACAACTTACAGACAAACGAAGTTTATTAATTTTACCCAACATCTCCTAAGGTAATTACTCACTAGTGAGAGAATATCTTAAAAGTCACTACTGTAACGTTCTTTTTAAAATAATAACAAAAATGCTGTTTAAATCGTCTATTCACAAGAGAGATATTATTTAAATACACTAATTAAAACACTATAATTATTATATATTAGTTATTATATAACTATTTAATGAACTTAAATTTCTAGATATTTAAAAATTTGAAGTAAATTATAAAAGAACTATTTATGTATTGACAATTATTAAACATTTATTTATTCACTAATGTATTTGATTACCAATTACACACAGCACACTTCGATACGCCGGCAAAACACCAATCCTGCCGGGGCCATTGCGGCTGATATATATCCACACGGAAGTGTGTAGAATGCACTAGAAAGATCCGCGACGTTACGTCATACACGCGACCTGGCTCGAACATTGTAGACGGGCCGCGAATCTTCTAGTGGGTTCTCCTGGATGTATGACGCTTCGCTCTGGAATGTTCTGCCGCCGCATATAGGGATTTCTCTATTTGTTACACTACTTAGAGTATTCTCGTCCTTAAATTCTAATGTATATTGTTGTCTCTTGCCTCGCGTTTCGTCCACCGACAAAAATCTACCTGAGCCCTTCTCGTTTACCTGAGCTTATCTTAATATCAAGTACGATATTAACGATCTACCATATTAACTTTAATATTCTACACTTCAACCAACACAGATCTAGCTAAAGAGTTACTAAAGTATCTAACTCTTTGGTACTCCTTTTTATTTAAGCATATATGTTACAAGCTGTAATTTATTCCATACTTTATCAAAACACACTCTTTAAAATACTTACGATTCTTACAATTTCACATATTTTAATATCATTCAATGGCTCTTCAATTCTTTTTATAAGTAAAGCACACTTTATGTTTTATTTTATCATTTTCAAAAAATTTCGTTTTTAGCTACTTTGTTATATACCGTTATGAAACAAGAAAACATAATATACAGGATTTAAAGAGTCATGAATACGGGAAAACCTGCCTGTAAGTGTTGATGGGGATGTTTTGTAAATTGTCATAACTGTTAACGCGGTTTGAGTATTAACAAGCATTCGTATAATTATATATTATAGAAGTACATTTTTATTCTTAATATTATTTCCTCTTTATTAATTAGAATCTAAAACTAGCTGAAATATTCAATTTAAAAATTCATATAATTGATCAAGCAGTCGAAGTAGTTTAAAAAATCACATGATTACTTAAAAAATATGAGAAAAATTATTTGTTTGGTCTTAATTAATATTTTTTATTAATATTTTAGATTCTTTGTATTCGAAAAAACAAAATTGTAAAAAAGATAAATAAAATATTGAGCAGAAAATGTCTACAACAATTTGTGTGTAGAAGTCTTATTTTAAAAATGATGCAAAGGAGAGCACAAAACGAGGAGTTATTAGTACCGAATTTGATTATCTATCTGAATGCAGTCACTATACAGATCGACAAACTTTTCACAGAAAACAGGAATTGGATAACCTCGAAATATTGAAAAATAACCTAACTGTCAACTTCTCTTGAAAATGATTACAGAAAAGCAACTTACGTTTTCTAGATTTTTAATTTAAATTATAAATTTTGTGAAAAATACACGTAGCAACAAAAGTAATTGCACTTTTTAGCTCTGTCGTTCTTACGAGAAATAAATAAATTTTTCTTATTTTTGAACTTATACAATTCTCTCTTTCCGAGAAAACTTGGTTGATTTGTATATACGCCATGTAAACAGTCTGGCTAGACAACTGTGAAATTTTAGGTTAGCATTAATAATGGCGGATTACCTTTTATTTGTGCTTACCAAAAATAGAATTTAGAATTTGAACCACTTCTCACCTTTCTTTGATAGAAGTATATCTATCTAGAAGGATAGAGTATATAATTATACAAAATAGTATGTTTGATACATTGATAATGTATAAATGTTTTACGTGGGGCACCTGTAATAACTTTATTCCCACCTTCCTTCCAAGAGGAAGTAATTAAGATACGCTCAATCAGCGCACAATTGTATAGCAATTGCTATCAGCTACTCACTAGTCGGAGCAAGGTTGCCTATCCATGCTCTATTAGCTCACCAGGTTAGTGCCGGAGCGATTAACTTAATAAGTGCTCACCCGCCGGAACCCTCCCGCCCTCTTTCATACGGGGCTAAGTTCTTCGTCCAGCATTAGGACTATTCCCAGGTTAGGTACATCAGAACCCCCCAGCCCGCGTTCATGCCTTCATAAGTTACTTCACTCAGCTTAAGTTGGGGCCACTGCCCGATCGAATCCAACTTCAGATGTGGCGGGACTTGGTTTTTAAATGGTTTTGCCACCCCGATCGGGGGCTACTTCATAGGGCCCATCGAAGTAGCATCCCGGTGTGTAACCGTTAGAGTGAAGTTGTTTTGAATGTGAGAGGCTATTAAGAGTAGGTGTCTAGACGATTTTTGGAAATTTGACGACTAGAACTGCACAGCCAAAGCCGGACCCCCATACTGTCATCTGCGAGACGCTACCTGATGACATGCAGTTTCCCATAGGTCAGCTAGTAAACTCCCTGACTGGATTAAACTTCACTTCTCTTATATTTGTCTAGGTTAGACAGCGGAAAACTAGCTCCATATCAGACCCTGACGCCAGGTAAGAATCAAACCACCCACACCGGACCCTCTTGTTAGCAGAGCTTCCTCCGCAACGTTTTAGAGTCATCGTCGAGAAACACTTGTGTGTAACTCTACCACACGTTACATTATGTTGGAGTCATCCGTTACCCAGACAGTCTTGGAATTGGGTAGACAATAGCCAGTTCTAAGGGTGAACGCCGTGTGGTTAACGACTGCCTAAACCTCTGTCTCCTAGGCTAGCCTCGGATACTAATAGAGTCCGACACCTCGAACGGCTGCTTGTCCGTTCACCATGATGTTTGATACAAGATTCCAAAAGTGTTTTACGTGGAGTACCTATCGTTAGACTTAATCTCCACGTTCCTTCCAAGAGGAAGTGATTGAAATCAGTAACTCACTGATAGGAGCGAGGTTGGACTTTTACTTTGACAAGCGACTTGGTTTTTAAATGGTTTCGCCACCCCGATCTCCCAGTTATATGCCTGTTGGCGGATGTTTGATACAGCCAGAATATTGAAAACGAAAAACCTCACCGCAGTTGGTCTCCAAAAATTATTCTCTCAGTTGTGCAGTACCTGAGTAGTGCCCTTGCAGTGCACAGTGGCGTTTATTGTACTAAACATGTGACATCCTTCTATTGTCTTCAAAAGAATATTAGAATTAAAAAAGATAATTAATGGAGCTTTAAACTGCTTATTACCTTACAGTACCCAAGCAGCATTTTTAGTCACCGCTACGTACCAACAACCACCGGTGGAACTATTAAGTTTTTGCCGTTAGTCACAAGAACGTAATTGCTACGGTATTGTTACGTGCCTGGAACCAAAATGGGGAACAATTCCCGGGTAGCATATACGTTGCAGTAACCTTTTCGGAACTTGTCCAGCTACCTTTAGGCTACGTAGCGGGAACGTGGCGGCGTAGTAATTGCTACTTTCGTGGAACTTTTTTTCTCTTTGACACATCGTGTCGCGTCGTTGTTCTCTCTTACTCTTGCAACTTAACAAATATTCTTTCACTTTCTCTACTAATGCCGCAGTCGTGTCACAAAATGGATTACTATTTTATTTGTAATACGTACATAATACATAGAGATGAAATGTTTCGTTATTTTGTCAATCTAGCATACCAAAATTATAAACCATCGCAACTTTTCTGTTAAATGCGATGAAGATAAATCGAAAAATAACATTCTTTAAATATATTTTTTAATAAAAAATGTCGAATAAAATATGACAAAAATACTTATAAATTGATAAACATGATAGAAACCATTTTTATTTTATTCCCAAGGCACAATTTGACATCGATTTGTTATCTTTATTGAGAGTTATAGTAAAAGACTTTTTAACAATTGCAACAAATTGCAAATTGATTAATAGCTTTCAACATTTTACAAGTAAATATGGAGTTGTTTTGAAAATGTCACCTTAAAGTAGTATTAACTGTAAAATGTGTGTCTAAAGTTTGTGTCGCTTTATAAACAGTAACGGGAACTAAACAAATTCTACTTCTAGGTTGTTGTTACCACTAAGTATAAAATACGGTTTCCGTAGCCACTTTCTAGCTTCTAATGTCACTGTAAAATTCCCATTGGAACTTAACCTCAAATTTAAACGTAAACGGGAATATATTTCACCCTTGTTTACTACATGGTGGTTTATCAGTGATCTCATCCCTATTTTTTTCTATTTTGTATTGTAAACATTTGATTTTGTTTCCACTGATTTCACCTAACTGTTGTTCTAATTTTCTATAAAAGGTGGACGTATATCTAAAATTCTTTTTTTTTCTTATTGCATTTGCCTTTGACATTTTTATTAAAAACTTGCAAAACTACTACCACTGCGAAAACACAATTAACCTACAAATTCCAAACTAAAATTACTTTCAAGTGATTCTCCTGGGTAGCATAAACGTAAGTTTTACTTTCAATGCTACTGTATAGTTCAGTTACTTTAAAGGTTAAGCAATGGTTTCAGACCAGTGGCAGGAACTTTCGGTGCTACTTTAAAGTTTTAAAAACTTAAAAGTAGCTTCGGGCAAGTTACTGCTACAATCATAATATCACTTGAAGTTGCAACAACATTAAGGTAATTATACTAAGTAGCAATACCGTTCCACATACTTTAAAAAGCTACTTAGAAGTAATGTAACTACATAGTTCTAATAAATAGTAGAAGTAACTACATAATTACTAAAATATTCCAAATTGAAGTAATTAAACCTATAAAGTCATAAATTTAGTTGTAGTTACGTAACAGCTACTCAATCAAAGTTTTGATCTCAGTTGCCGCTACTTAGATGCTGCTTGGGTAGCTTTAAAGTGGATTATTTTTCACGAATTTAAAACATTAACGAAGAAACTTTCAAAACGTATTTTATACACGTAATAGGATAATACACATATACCAAAGTACTTACAGGCTTTCTTTTATAATTTTCAACTTTTTTAGTTTAAAAAGTATTATATTCAAATGAATGTCATAAAACCAAAACCTAACGAACCATATGTGTAATAGTTATTGTAGAATATTACTTAAAACACTCTCTAATGGATTAGCGTAGGTTTGAATTGATATGGCGGCCTAAAAACTATAACACATAAAAATGAACAAGGCCCTCTTTTTTGTAGCCAAATTTCATTTGTACTAAGTAAACTGGGGTAGCCTCATTAGTCACCTGTGGACCATTTTCAGCGCCATCCATTATTATACTAGTGAATAAAATTCTACAATTGGGATAACCCGGTTGTAAAAAGCCTATAAAGTTTTCCCTGACGTTATTATCAGATCCAAGGTAATCGTAAATAAAAATAATTAGAGGTTCTTAGAAACAAACTTATTTTAAGAGAAGATATGCAATAACAACAAAAAATAATACCTATAAGAAGTCCCACTCTCCGAAAGAAAACAAGAAGTTAATTAAATAAATTCCACTTAAATGAAAATTCTACAGCCGACATTTCTAGCTTATTTTTTCATTTTATTATTTAGACATTAATGAAGTGCCGGATTTAACTTCTCATTAAAATAATGACAATAACGGCCAATTTCATAATCATTTTAATGGAGCTTTAAATATGAAAGTTGGCTTTATTTTTCAAAACGCATTTCATAATACAGTTTTCACATTTAAAGTCGACTTTAACTTAAAGAGCCATTTTCAGGACTTTAAAATATTAAAGCCCTGTTATATACAATTTTATAACCTCACATTGTTGGTTATTAGTATTATATGAATGTATGTTTACTTTTCTGCGTGAAGACACAGACAGTGTTTTCATGTTTTGAGAAAGAAAAAGTAATGTACCATTTCAACAATTTTACATCGTCAAGTAGTTCGTCAGAAGATGAGGAAGATATTGTGTTGCGACGGCAAAAAATTTATAGAAACAGAAAAAATTATTTCGAATTATATGATGAGCAGGATTTTTTTGATAGATTCAGACTGAGAAAAGAAACAGCTCAGTTCCTATTAGAGCAAATTGAACCGGTGATTCGATTGCCGACAAACAGGTAACGTAAATATATCGTGGTATAAATATCAAACGCATTTACAACAAATTGTTTCAACTAATTTCAGGGGTGGATGTATACAACCCAACATTCAATTATTATTAACACTTCGGTTTTATGCATGTGGAAATATGTTGATAACGGCTGGAGATTTTGTCGGTGTTTCAAGAGCATCCGCTTGTAGAATTGTTAAAAAGGTATCAAGAGCAATTGCATCATTGCGACCGCGATATATTAACATGTACGAAACGAATGCAGAAATGGAAGCGGCAGCAGTACAGTTTTATCAGTTAGCGAGCTTTCCACGTGTCATTGGTGCCATAGATTGTACCTTAGTAAAAATTGACTCACCTGGAGGCAACGATGCTGAAATCTATAGGTCACGAAAATCTTATTTTGCAGTAAATGTGCAAAGTATTTCGGATAGCCAATTAAAATTCAAAAATATTGTGGCAAGATGGCCAGGATCAGTTCATGATCAAACAATTTTTAATAATAGTAGAGTGAAGCAACAGTTCCAGGATGGCAGATTTGGACAGTATATTTTATTAGGGGATAGCGGGTACATGCTACAACCCTATTTAATGACGAAACTACATGAAACTCATAATCGTGCAGAAAATTTATACAACGAATCACTCATTCGAACTAGAAACGTTGTAGAGAGGCAATATGGAGTCTGGAAACGTCGATTCCCAATTTTGAGCTATGGTTTACGGCTAGAGTTGGACACAATAATGACAGTGATTATAGCAACTGCAGTATTACACAATCTCGCAATTGAAATGAATGAGGAAATTCCTGAAGAATGGTTAGATGTCCAAGAAGCAGACCAAAATGATGAAGAAGTAGCAGTCCATGTTAACGAACAGGCTCGCCACTTCAGACAGTTGTTAATTAATGAACACTTTGCACGTTTATAATAAGTTTATTATATATATATATATATATAATTTGTAATCAAAATAAAAACTGACTGAATTGCATATTATGAACATGTATTAAGATTTTTTTTTGATGTCTATTTCTAAATCTAAAAGGGTCATTTTTTTTAAATGTTCTTCTTCTTCCCTTTTACATCGCTTGGCACGCTCAGTTGCTTCTCTTTCTTCTGCTGCTTCTAATAATACCAGCTTTCTTTTATAGTATGCTTCTTTTGCAACAACTATTGGGTTTACTGCTGTTGGCCGCAGCTTTGAATTTGTTTTCATTTTTAATTTTCGTGGAACGTATGTACTCCAGTTCTCTGTACTTTCCTTCTCGGTACTTTTTTCTGGTGGATTAGTTGGTGTAGCAGGTGGATAATATACTTCATGCAAAACCTATATATGAGCAATATGATCAATGTTGTATAGTTTTTCTGCTGTCTTTATAACAATACCTTTATTTTTCCAACGTTATTGGGGTTTCTATTTGGAGAAACATTTCCTTCCAATCTATTGGTTTCCGAAGGAACAGCAAATGACAAACAGGTTGCTGGGCTAATAGGTTGGTCATCACGTGATGAAACTGACGATTGCTGGATTTCACATAATATCTATAACATGCTTCTTATTAGGTATTGCTTGTCTAACAAAATATATTGTACTGACTATACTGTCTGCATTTAAATTTTCAAACGTATTTGGTTCATGAATTTCGACGTCTGTGGATCCAGTGACCTACAAGATATATTGCTATCATAATAATAAAAGTAATTATACTTTCCAGTAAAGCAACTATTGATAACTATGTAGTAATAACCATAACATACATCAAAACCTATCATATCACAGTCAAAAGTTGACTGTAACCCCACCACCGTCTTATAATTAATTATCTGAAGCACCGCTTCAATTACAGGGTTTCCTGTGTAATCAGTTTTACATTTCCCACCACCTGTGCCTTTTATATATAATTTATCGGCAGCAACAACCTTTCTGGTCTTTGATTTTAAATTATCAAATTTTGATTTTATTTGATCCATAGTTCGCATTCGGAGGCATTTTGCGTTAAATGCATTTAGCACACACTTCCATGCTTCTTCCTATAACAAGTTAATATAATATGGTATTAACATGTAATACAATTACAAGTACACAATATTCATTATAATTATATACACTTACTTTTTCTTCGTTGGACACTTTATTAGTTGTCTTACATTCTATTTTGTTTTTATATTTTGTTATTTCTTCCAATAACATTAATTCTTCTTCTGTTGTAAAATTAGAACCACGACAACGTTTCAGAGCGTTCATTGTTATTACTTTAATTAATATCTAATTACGATGTCAACCCAACCTTGCTTCTTCGACATAACCTCACGAAACTGTCAAAACGCGCTATCCAGTTTAGCCAACTGTACTTTTTACATACAAATGGTCCTTTTACTAAAGTTGATGTCGGTTTTTATTTTGAAACCAACCAAAATTAAAGACGCATTTAAACTACACTTTAACGTAAAGTCGACTTTTGTTAAACCTGCGTTAAGCTGTTGATTATGAAATTGGCCGTAATAATAATTAATACTTTAATGAATGGCACACCCACGCATGCACCCTTCTTGTGTGCAATATTTATAGAATAGGACTCATTTAGTTTTAATCGTTCCATTTATATTCATTTGTTGAAACCCGGTACTATTAGTGTGGTCTGTATCAGAATTAATTGATTTAAAATAATCGTTTATTGATTAATTTCAATATTGAAAACTCATTTGACAAACCTGAAGCTCTTCAAGTATATTTTATAAACGTATTTTATTATATTACATACTGTGTGTAATTTAAAAAATAAAATAAAAAGTCACTTCGTAATGAACAAAATGTAGGGGGACCGGTTTCAAAAAACTAAAACACACCATTACTAATGAGATGTGAAGATATATATACAATTAGTTTAGTATTTTTTAGACAGGTACAAGACTTTAATTTTAATTTGCATAAAATTCCAAAATGTTCTCTTTTATCAACATGAAAGATTGTCTTTCGCTAATTAGACGTCTGCATAAAAGAAAGTGTCTTAGAACACACATCAAATGTTATGTGGTGTCTTAAGCTACAAGACATCTAATTGTAAAAGATATAAATTGATAATTTCAAAGATTGTTTTCAAGATAATTATTGATTTGGGTATAGCATTTTATAGCTGTGACTTGTTTGACTTATTACATCACTGAACGATAGTCCACAGTAGAAACAATCAACTCAAACTTAAACAGCATGACATTTGCAACGGACCAGGACTCTTAATAAGCCATTTAAATTTAAAAACAATAAAACGGTACCTGATAAACTACTGATGTAATTGCAGGTCTCCGATTAGCATCAACTAGGAGCAAAAAAACATCATATAAAATGATTCTATAAAAAAGCAGTAAAAAACTGTAAAATGGTGGTAAATAAGGTCATGGATATAGAATACACCACTATAAGATTTATCAAATGAGATATGTTAATACAACCATCGATAATTAATAATTTATGAAATAAATAAATAGGATTATAAACGGTTTTTCAAATTTATTTTATTCTACCCGACAATTGTTTCGACAGCCAAGCTGTCATTATCAGAGGTAATATAAATATACACAAACAAGTCGCTAAAGCAAATAAAGGTGTGTGACTAATCAGATTTTTCTAGATGTTTATTTCTTTAACAGCTCTTTATTCTTTATATCTCATGTCGAAATTTCGAAGTGTGTGTCCAATATATAGCGAACTACAAAAAGAACAATTCAAACAGTAAATGTCCGATTTCATGACATCGTGTGTTCTGTCTTTAGCATTAAATAAAGAGGAAAAAGTGTTAGTGTTGATTTTAAAGATTATTTTGTATTTGTTTGTTTCTCATAGTAGGTATATTATGGGCAACTTTTTCTGATCTTTTGACAAAATATGTAATTTGTATCTTTGATTCGATTGTCAATAGGATATATTCTTTTAATAGCTAGTCGCCAAATTGTTTTATTTAATTATAGTATCAATTATGTTTAGATTATACGATAATTATTTACGTGTACTGGTTGTTTGATGCGTGTTTCTTAAATTCCTTGTTAAAACATGGCTGTATTAGTGGACTAGTTAAAGCCCTGTGTGCTAAAGACTGTAAGCTGCTAGTTTATGTGGTTTGTGGCGACTGGATTCATTTGAGATAGTCATTGTGTATGTGTAGGTTTTTGTATATGGAAAATGCAAATATATTATGTCCATTAATCTTGACAGTTAAGTCTAAAAAGTATTAACTCTGTTTTGTCCTGTTTCTAATGTAAAAGTTATGTTATGGTGGAGACTATTAACAAGAATTGAAAATTCATTGATAACCTCAAAAAACAGTTAGAATCAGCTGAAATGTCATCAATATAATTTTTTGAAGTTATCAATGAACTTTTAATTCTTCTTAATGAACGAACGGGCCATGGAAGTGATGAGAAATGTCACAGATTTCAGAATGTAGAAGAGATGGGATAAAAAGTTCGACACTTTCGTGCCACAGTACAAAGAAAATTACAGCGTGGGTTCTAAAACTGCAAATAACCTCGACAGTGCTGCATCAATAGTAGAGGATATACTCATTGTAGGTTGTACTAAGCAAAGTAGTAGAATAAATAGAAGTTAATGCAATTCTTTTAAACGAGATATAAAAGGAACAGAATTGATATACTTATACTTTTTGTAAAATAGATTGCTAGATCAGCTGCAATGTTAATTCGAAACTTGGTGTATGTATCTTTTGGAGGGCCATCAATTCTACAATCCTGAAAACGACTGCGGACAGCAGTTGACTCGCGGCCGGGGAAAGCTCACGCTTTTGTTGAACTTGCATCTGTAATTACTATGCGTACAAATTTAAACAACATTTTAAGTTATGAGGCTTTATGAAATTTTGGATATGTTATTGCTGAATTTTCAGAAATAACTGAAAACATCAGACACATTTTTATAAATTTCGCTATTATTAATTTCAATTGCTAAACTAAACTTGCTAGTTATTTCAGATATCCTGAACTGGTATGTTATCAATTTACTATCAGATTCTATATAAATAATAATATACAGGCTCTCAAAGTAAGCAATTAATAAATAATTGCAGCGCGTTTAACGTAATTATGAATTTTAGTGATTATTTACTTTTACAATTAAGTAGCCTCTTGAATTAATTAAATTAAATTGAAGTTCTGAAATTAGTCACATGCAATATACAGTCTGTTTGATTTAATGCGTCCCGTGTTGTAGCAACTTTATTTTCGGTCAGAAACGGTATAAACCCTATATATTATTAAATGGCATAAAATTCTCAATGTTCTGGTTTGTATTTTTGTATTTACTAAATCGGCGTGAGAGTGATGACGACATCAATTTTTTCTTTTTATTTATAAACTTATTCATAAACATGAATAGTTATTTATGGTATTAGTGAGTTAAGTAAGATATTATCCACGAATGAAAAATTAACCCACGAGGGCCGTAGGCCCGAGTTGGTTAATTTTTCTGAGTGGATAATATCATTAACTCACGTGTGCCATACAACATTTTATCCAATACCTAATCATATTTCATAAAAACATAATTTATTGAAGATTTTATACATTACAAAATATTATTTCATGATGGTACATGCAATAGTAGGTGGCTGTGAAAGTAAAAAAAGTAGTAGCTTGTTTGCAGGTCTTGGTTTTACGAATTAAAAACAATGTGTGTTTGACGTTTCTTCTTTTAGGTTATAAGATCGCATAAACAACTGCTATGTGTAATAAAGTCGTGGCAATCACTCTTTTTACACAGTTGTTGATTCTACTTTATCGTAAATAAAATTTAACATTTAACATCTTCTATATTATAAGAAGAGATGCTTATTAAAATCTGAATTTTATATCTGATAAGATTATATCTATGAAATTATAATAAGCATTTTACCCTATAATTTAGTTAATATAGAATTTCTTTTATAAACTATGAATTAATATTTTATTTAGGATAAAGAAAGTAGAACCGACAACAGTGTAGTAATCAATTCCAGCGACTTTATCAAACATAGTTGTTATGATCAATTCGCATTGGGGAGCACAAAACTAGAAGATTACCAAATATCTATTATGTTTTAAATAACTATTTCTTATTATAAACAACCGAAAAATTGATGTGTCTGTTCCTATCAGCTTGTAGTGATAACAATAAATATATTTGTGGAGTGAAACTGAAGGTTTGTTTCCAGGGAGTGAGTTTTTCAAAAATAACCCACGTTGCCCTTAGCAACGTGGGTTATAGTGTGACAAAAGAGTAAACAATCACTTTCCTTATTTACAATGAACACAGTAAACATGGTATTTATAAAGAGGTGTTGGATAAATATAATTTACGGCTATTAGGCTTTGTATTCTGGTTAGTTCAATTAATAAAACAGAATTATCTAGCAAGCTTATAGATAAAATAACGAAATTTTAGTTATTCTGATGGTCTTTAATCTTCAATTAGGGAAAATGTAGAACAAAACAGTTCTACTACTAGTGTTGTTCGACAAAGCAAATTGTCTATTGAACCGATTGAGATATGGACATTATATTGAACCTTATCGACTATAATACTTATATATACTAGCTTATGTATATTTAATTTCTAAGTCAATTAATGAATAAATGTTAGTTGAAATAAGCGAGAAAATTACTTCAAAATAATCATAAATTGTAGGCATTTTCATTCTGTTTCCTGTGTCAAAATGACACTTTAGTTAACTGGAACAAAAAATACATTGCATATAAAAAATATGCAATGAAGAATTGCTATAATAATATGATTGCTTATGTTTATAAATTACTATTATTCAATTTTGACAGTATAAAGTGACATTATGAACTCCATATTAACCCTTATAAGCAGTCTATTATTCACTAGTGGATTAAAACCGTTTTAATTCACTAGTGAGTTAAAAATTATTTCACTAGAGAAATAAAAAACCTTTAACGAAGAACAACAATAATTTTTATTTAAAATAAATATTACAATTACTGACACCACTGAAATGTACACCATATGCACTATTAATGGGCAAATTTATATCTTGATTTGACACTGATGTTGATGCGGAAGTACATGCTTCCGAATTTGAGGACGATCTCTCCTGAATGATTGTTGAATGGTTTATGATTTTCCTTGAAATTTCAATTTTATTATTAAGGGAATCTTCTATGTATCCTTCTACAACACTATTTGAACGCCAACCGCCGTGTCTCTTTACAACTGCTAAATCTGCCCCAGAGTCTGCCAGTAAAGTTGCACTCGAACGTCTAAAGCTATGGCCCGTATATTCTTGTGGATTTTGTAGACCAAGAAATCGTGCAATTTTTTCGGGAAATTTTGAAATAGTATTTATTCCTACAGGTTGTACTGTGCATTTTTTGTTTTTGTAATTGATGAACAACCGTTTGTGCAAAATACTGTCAGGTCGCAATTTTCTGTACTTCCGGAAAACGTCAATTGCACAAATAGAGTTATTTCTATTGATGATAGTAAATGTTCTGGGCTTATAAAGTCTTCGTGTCAGGAATATTGATCACAATTACGTTGCCTCTGTCATCAACATGATCAACTGACATAGCAACCAATTCACCAACTCTACAGCCTCCAAAAACTCCCACAATTAGAACGACTTTTTGCAGCAAATATTCATCATCGGAAGCAGTATCCAAGAACCTTTCCATTTCTTCGAATGTGAACACCTTAGATTTCTTTGGTCTGTGCCCTACAGATTGTTGTTTTAGAAAAGCAGACACCTGATGAAATCTACAACAGTTATCTAATAGTTCAAAACTCATAAATAAAATCAGCTTCACAAACCTGCTTATGTCAATATTTTCTTTCACGGATAACATTTTCTTCAATTGAGAGTAATATGCCCACAAGGACGAAGATTTCGCATTTTTGGATCGTTCAGAAAAATAAGCCAAAATTATTCTTTCGTCTACTCCCCTTGCATCTTTCCGCTTCCTCCATTCACAAAAATTCGCATACTCCTTTTCGTATGATTGTTTAGATTTTGCTGGCACCATTTTATTTATAGCTTGTGAGGCTTCTTGAATTACCAATTCAGGCACAAAAACCTGGTTTTCCTCTTTATCATCACAGATTCCGGCCATTTTTTGAATATTTTTACATACACTTGGCAATCCTCGCACTTTTGAGAAAAATTAAACAACTCGTTGTCATGGAAATTTAATTCGCAACCTACCTACATGATTTCTCTAGACCGTTCAGTGTGATTTCAATTTTTTTGGTAGATACATTTCGTCAAAATTGAATAAAAAAATATATAAAACACGTGAATTAAACCAGTTTATTTGCTCGAAGAATTAATCCACTCGCGCTAACGCGCTCGTGGAATTAAACTATCTTCTCGCAAATAAACAATAGTTTAATTCACTTGTTGTATAATATTTATTAAAAGTCTTGAAATTTTGACACAATAAATAAAGTAGGTATATGTAGGTTTACATGTTAGTGCGAGCGAGACAGTTATATAGCGGTCTGCGGGTTAGAGAGAAAATCTTATTTCTCACCCTCTTAGAAATTTTGGGGTAGTATAACCCGGCCACAGGGGGCTGCCAGAATTGAGTTTTAGTGTTCAGCAGGTATATAAGATTTAGTACCCAAATTTTCAATGACAACTCGAAATACGTTGCTGGCTCTTCGTCTATTAGTGAAATTCTAAAATAATTTTTTCTTATAACTTATTCTATCGATGATTCGCAAAAAATTTATTGCTCACTTACGATACCTTGGCCGAGTCTATACTACGATATTGCATTGTGGTCTGGGGTTATGTTATGGACACCACTCTTAGAGGTCTCGAAGTTGCACAGAATTTAATTCTGAAAGTAATATTTTTCAAA
This sequence comes from Agrypnus murinus, assembly GCA_929113105.1. Lineage (NCBI taxonomy): Eukaryota > Metazoa > Arthropoda > Insecta > Coleoptera > Elateridae > Agrypnus > Agrypnus murinus. The sequence goes on along the minus strand of OV816028.1, from coordinate 102,244,728 downwards.
AAATGAACTGATGAAAATGACTCTACTGATCAACTTTATAATGACAGTAATGTACTTCCATTTAAAAAGATTTTTATTTATAATCTTTGTCTATGGCTGTTTAAATTTATTAACAATCTAACAAGTCCACTGCATAACTATTCAACTAGAATGGTGGCGAACTATGTCGACTCTCTACCAAAGATTCGGTCAACTCATTTACAAAAAACTATGTTTTTCTATGGACCTACATTTTATAATACCACTCCAAGTAATATAAAGCAATTAAATCCAAACAAAAGTAAATTTGAATTAAAAAAATATATTAGTCAAACAAACACAAATTACTTCTATATTATCATTACTTAAAGTACAGCCTCGTTCATGTTAAATTGCTGTTTATACATGTAATTATACAATATATACATGTTCATATTGCCTTCTCATTTAGCACATGTATGATATAAAATATGTATATAAAAAAATTTTCCTATATAACATGCACGTACTTACCTCTTAGCTTTATTTCTTTAATAATTATTTAATATAATATTTTGTATGTTAATTAATTTCGTTTTCTATGTTTCATTATCAAAAATATATATAGAAATTATTGTTACTGTTATTCACTTTATGTAAGCAAAAGAAGAAGTTAAAAATGTACTATTTCTCCGCAGCACAAACCTAGGTTTAGGCGGGTTAAGCAAATGTATTTGTATTTGTTTTAGCATAAATTTGATTTGATTTGATTTAAAATTTGATTTAATTTTCCACTGTTTTGTCTTACATTTTCCTAATTGAAGATTAAACATCATCAGAATAACTAAAGTCTTGTTATTTACCTAAGCTTGTTAGAATTTTGTTTTATTAATTGGCGAACCACAATATAAAGCCTACTAGTCGTAAATCATTTTTCACGTTTTTCTTGAAAATTTTCTTATGTAAGAGTATGAATATTTATTATGGTTGAAAAGAGTAGATACTACTCAATCGCTCTCATTAAAGAATACCTATCATCTAATTAAAAAACAGTTCGATGACGTCACCACCCTCACGCCGATTTAGTATATACTAGTATTTTATGTCATTTAATAATATATATTGTTTATAGCATTTCTGACCGAAAATAAAGTTGGTACAAAGCGGGTCATTTTAAATCAAACGGACTGTATTTATGCGTAGTAAAATGAAAACATAGCATGAAAAAGGTAACGCAAAAAGGAACAAAATATAGGTAAAATAAAGATCACAAACGTGTAAATACGAGGGTCATTTTTAAAGTAAGAACCGATTGCGCATCGTGTCTGCGCATTCAGTCAGGTGACGCCAGTTCAAGGTCAGAAACTCTTGGCCGGTCCTCCATTACACCGCCACTACGTTTCACGTCTCTGCCAGTGCTGGTTATGTGGTTATACTGCGTAGTTTGTCGCCATGTCTATCAGTAATCCCGCCGATTGTGAAGTGCGTGCCGTTATTCGGTTTTTGAATGCAAAAAACGTTCGTCCTGCTGAAATTCACCGGCAGCTTGTTGAAGTTTATGGTGAAGGTGTAATGAATGATGGTAATGTGCGTAAATGGTGTAGGCGTTTCAATGAAGGGAGGACAAATGTTCATGATGAAGAACGATCTGGAAGGCCAACTGTCATGAATGAAGAATTGACACAAAACGCTGATGAGGAAATCCGCCGAAACAGGCGCCTCACAATTGACAAGCTTCATCAGAAATTCCCTCAAGTTTCAAGGTCGGTAGTTTATCACATTGTTAGTGACAAACTTCACTACAAAAAAGTGTGCGAGATGGGTGCCAAAAATGTTGACAGAAGAACACAAACAAAAGCGAATAGCACATTCTTTGTCCTTTTTGGAGCGCTACCACAAGGATGGTGACAATTTTTTGAGTCACATTGTGACTGGAGATGAAACGTGGATTGCGTACTACACTCCAGAGACAAAACGTCAATCCAGTGAATGGCATCATTCAAACTCCCCGTCACGCCCACGGAAGTTCAAACAAGAACCTTCAACACGAAAAATCATGGCCACGGTGGTTTGAGACCGGAAAGGCATTCTTCTGATAGACTTTTTGCCAAGAGGAATGACAATAAATGCCGAGAGGTATTGTGAAACACTGTTAAAGCTTAGGCGCGCTGTTCAAAATCGCCGGCGGGCACTACTGTCTAGCGGCGTCGTTCTGCTTCACGACAATGCTCGGCCTCACGTTGCAGCAAGAACAAAAACGCAACTGGACAATTTTCACTGGGAAGTACTGGATCATCCGCCTTACAGCCCAGACTTGGCACCATCAGACTTTCATCTCTTTCCAAAACTTAAGGAATTTATCGGTGGGAAGCGTTTGGACAACGATGACATGCTTAAAGAAATAGTTACGAACTGGTTTAAGAGTCAGGCGGCAGAGTTCTTTGATGAAGGGATCCAAAAGCTGGTGCCACGGCGACAAATGCTTGAACGTTGATGGCGACTATGTCGAAAAGTGAAAAAATGTTCATATTTTAGTTTTTGATATAATTTGTGTTATTAAATAAAGTTTCTTTTACTCCATTATAAAACGGTTCTTACTTAAAAAATGACCCTCGTAGATGTAAGTTGGAACATTTTATCAGGTGTTTAGCAAAGTTTAAGCAATTATATCAATGGATGTAAACTCTGAATTGAAAACGTACTCATATAATCCAAACTGAACACAACGAATCTCAGTTCAAAATATAATCTACAAAATCTTAGCAGATCCCACAAACTTAGATATAATTATCCAAAAAAGGGCTTCACATCCGCCAAAAATACGTGCCCATACCTAAGAATCTTTCTGAGAAAACTATCAAACAATGAATTCCAAAAAGCTGAAGTGAAAAGCTGTTTAGCATTTCACTATTTTGTTAACTCTTAGAATTGGTAATCAGGCCAATATTTGAATTTAGTGGATATGAACAATGAATATCCAGTGTGTTTTTTGTAAGCGATAATATAGGAAATCCAATGGAATTTTATCATTTTTCTCCTAAACGTATTCCTTGCAAATGTAAGTGGAGATTTTGGTATCAATCGAAAGAATTCATTTTACGTCAAAAGCATATTAAATTTTACAAAGAAAACTAAAAACTGTTTAGAAAAATACTTAAAAAGCTTAATGATTTATTACTTTTGGTAATAAGCTAGAAAGAAAAGTTGGAAGCTGTACGCTGATTGGCCTAGCGGTTAACGTATCAGATTCGTAATCAGAAATCGCGGGTTCAAGCTCCATCCTCGTATACTTTTTTTTAAATGTATTGCTTACTAATTATTATTTCTAGAATTTTAATACAACTATTATTAGTTTTTTGCCCTTTTTTCATTTGCTTTTCTGAGAGGTAATTAAAATTGTACAAAAAGTAACGGTAAACCTCCGTAGCAAAAATATCTAATAATAAAAAAAAAAATTGTAATAATGTTCTAACAATAGTAATTAGTAAGCAATGCAATTAAAAAAAAAGTATACGAGGATGGGGCTTGGGGAAGGGGATGGGGGACGAATCTGACGCGTTAACCGCTAAGCCAATTAGCGTCCAGCTTCCAGCTTTTCTTTATAGCTTATTACCAAAGGCAATAAATCAATAAGCTTTTTAAGCATTTTTTAAAATAGTTTTTTGTTTTCTTCATAAAGTTTAATATGCTTTTGACGTAAAATGAATTCCATAATAATAAAATTCAATTGAATTTCCTGTTATCGTTTACAAAAAACACACTGTAGAGAAGAGTTTATCGGAGCTAACGGAGAGAATCCATATACAAGGCAATATACAAGCAACAATCGTAAAATAAAATCACATAGCTTTATTTACAAATTAAAGCAATTCTAAAAGTGAACAGGAAACTGAAAAAGATAAGTTTGTGAAAACTTTATTTGATAAATTGTTATCTTAGAAAGTACGAAAAGTGTCTATAATAAAATTGAAAATGTTATTGGTTTAAACAAAGAGAATTATAACTTCAATTTTATCAGTGGCGTGCGGTCCATGGAAGCAATGCTTCCCTTAAGAATTTATTAAAAATAAAAACCAATGCTAACAAAAATATTTTTATAAAATTATGGTTATTGTTTATTTAAATTTGTAATATTTAATCAATTTAAAGCTCAATATCAATTCCGTACAGCAAAAAGTATAATTATTTAGAGTATTATTTTAAATTAGGCTCATTAAACTTGCGCGGAAAGGTAATACCGACATGGCGTATAAGCACTGATTTCGTTGCTTATTGCACTTTTCCTCGCCAGCCTGCCAGTCTCGCCTTCGTTAGTGGGGGTGCGTTGTACATCGTAATAAGGTCACATTATTTTTAGTGTGCTCCATGCCCAAATGTTTATTTATTATAATTTGGTTATTTGTTCGATTTAGTGTTTGCTAAATGTTACTTAAATAATGTAAATTTGCGAATTTGAAACATTTTATTATTTCAATTTATATAAGTTGGAATTTTTGAAAGACAAATAATTATATTTAGTTTGTTCAGTATGCAAATTTAAAATTGCATTATCGTCGAGTACTCCCGATACATCCGAATCGCGACGATCTTTTTGTTCAGTTTGTAAATTATTAGCTAAAGAATTTTCTGCATACAGTTTTGGAAAGAAATTACAAATTATTGAAAAAGGCAGATCAAAACCAGAACTTTCAAATTTAACAACAAAGATTAAAACCTGCACCAGGTATTTTACTAAAAACGACCGGAAATTCGAGTTGCATTATAAATACATAGTAGTAGTTTTTTTAAAATAAAAAATAAAAGTCAAAAATTCCATAAGTATAAAATGTAAAAGTTCTTCTTTGAAAAACTTTTAAGCTTAATAATTATAGCATTGTTTTTTTATTGTACCTAGCGGAGGCGGATTTAGAAAATTATTTGGAAAAATGACAATAAATAACAATTAAACAAACATTATTTGTTTCTATTCTATGTATACTTTATTTCTAAATTGTGGGGGGATTTCCCCCATTACCCCCGTGAATCCGCGCCTGTAGCTAGGTATATTAAAATTAAAATCATGGTTGCTTCCCTAGCCTAAATTCTCACCGCACGCCACTGATAATTATAACACTGTTTTTTATTGTACCTAGATGTATTAAAATTTAAATCGTGGTTGCTTCCCTAGCCTAAATTCTCACCGCACGCCACTGAATTTTATTAATAACTTATAAACTATTGTTTCCGCTTTTGTTGTTTCTCATTATAACTTTTGCTTATTATGCTTTTTTTACTTTTACCCATTTACTTTTTATGGTATCTTCTGCTTTTTAGTTATTTTTATGCCTACTTGCTACTATTTCTTAATTCTGTTTATGTAATAAGATTATTTTTGTTTCTTAATATTAATATAAATAAATTAGCAAATTGCATAATTTTATGTTGCAAATTTAAATTTCTATATTGTCTTGTATCACTAGATATCATATTTTCTCTTTGCCCTATAGCTTTGCTTTCTTAATTACTACATAAAAATATTTATCCTTTTCATGACAGGCAGTTTAAAATAAACATGGAGCTGCTTTAACCTTTTCTACAATTATAGATATTGTTTAATATTAATTAGTTTTATTATAAATTAGAATTTTTTCCTTTAGGTATTTATTTAGAATTTCGTTTATGTCGGCATAACTCTTTCATTTTCGGAGGTAGGAAGTAATAAAGCAAATCAAATTACCAGCAGTATCGCTTTTTATAGATATATCAAAATTAGCATCTATCGCAGCGTTATTGATAACAGCCGAAAATCTCCAGGACACGTAGCGGATTTAAATAATGACGTAGCGCGGGGGTGCCCAAATAAATCAATTCTGGTGTGTTGCCAGGTGAGGTGCACACGTAATGATCTACTCCATACAGCCCTGGTTTACGGAAAGAGAACACAACACAAAATTTTCAAGCTTGATTTCGCCCTGGGAAAATCGAATGGTAGAAAGAGATGAGGCCATACTAGAATATTATATTTTGTATCTATTTTCCAGTTTTTGTACGAGTGTATGGCTAAAACGCAGCAACAACTTTGCTCAAATATAATATAACACTCACGCACAAAACGAGAGGAGCTTCTCAAAGGAAGAAGGAGAAAGCAAGCAAGCACCGGCAACAGGATCGCCTACACGCTAATAATTTGCTTACAGGTGCTTACCAGGGTAGAAACCGAGCTGGAATTTCGTTTATTTTCATTCTGATCCCTTGACGTCAAAGAAAGCTTCTCTTCACACAATTTTTCTGCGTTGATATATGTATTTATTTCTCAGGGTTATCCATAAATTGGATGATGTTATTGTTGTTTCCTTATATAAATTTTTATGTTTTCATTATTGCGTTTTTCATTATTAACATTTTCCCTTAACAATCTAACATTTCCAATTTAATATATTTTTGATTAAAAATGTCATTCTTGGCTCACGGTCACTTAAAACAATACTTTATGGACCTATACACGGATATTAATAGACGAAGCTTATTAACAGGGAAATTTTAAAAGTTCCCCTGAAATCCCTTTGGCTGTAATAATCCTACACACATTTTACAATAGATAACTTTGCATGGGCGGCATTGACAAACTACCAACTGTATAAAGGGGCTGAAGCTGTATATAAACATAACAATAAAGCTGTGCAAAATAATCCCTTTACGTAGGAATGCCGATTTTGATATCAAAAAAAGGACTATAGATATATACATAAATAAAAGTTTTAGGTGGTTATCGATTCGTTTTATTCTCGTAAAATAATTAAAAGGTATAATATCATCATAGCCTTCCATTCATATAAATTTTTTAATGACGACAAATTTACAGGTAACTGACCCTTCGTCTTCCTATTGATTTTTTGTGACGGTTTTCGTTTCAGGGTTTATAGTTTCAGGGTTCAACTTAATATTTCATAACCAATAAACTAGTAAATATTTTATTCGGGAAAACTGGATCGAACAACATTCTTTTTTTAATGATAAAGCGATTTGTGATTGTTGGTGTTTTAAGGTTAGAGGTGGTTATCTCTTTTAAGTAGTTGTAATTAAATTCATTAATTTACACGTAAGTGGCGCGTAAGGATAGCTTCTAAAAATTCTATACGATCATGGAGAAAATTTAAAATTTCAATACCAATTTGTTATGTATTGATCTTTTATGTTACAAACATTACTGGACTCTAGATTTCTTTTTATTTGAATCGCTACAATTTCTTCATGGTTATTGTTTCTATATGTGCAACTTCTGATAGCATAATTAAATTAAATTAATTTATCTACCACCATAGAAAGTTACATATTCCACACAACCTAGTAACCGTGAAAACGACCAATTGCAAACAATCTCCAAACTCAACGGTAAAGTTTGTGATGAAGGAGTTCTCAATAATCAGTAGTTCTATTAAAACGCCGTAGATGTCACCACTTGCAATATTTATAATATTATTAATTATTTGAAATATAAAATGTTATAAATTTTAGATAAAGGTTAATTTATTTTGTTTAATTAATATTTTACATTAAATTATATTTCGAATGGAAATCCATCTAGAAAAAAAAACTAAGGTCAGACCCGGGGAATTGAACCCGGATCGCTCGGTTAGTAGCTACAGCGTAACCATTGAGCTACCGAGACGCCTTTCAATGATGTTTTTTTTCTCATTATATAAAGTTACGATGATTGTTATTCAATTAAAACGAAAAATTAATTAATGTTTTACATTATTATATAATTTTTAATGTAATTTTATTTATTATTATTGCTAAATTACAATAAAAACATTGAAAACATTTATAATTTGCTACATAATGCGAGAATATTTGACATTTTGCGCAGAGGTTAATAATCTTGACAATTGAATTGTGATTTTTGTACATATAAATTATTTTTTGAAAACTAGTACATACGTATGATTATTTAGCTGTAAGTACTAAATAGTAGATTGACTGAAATTATACAAATTGTAAACGTATTATTACTATTGTCTTTACAAATTTAATGTTTACTTTTGTCGTTTTTAAAATTCTAGATGTATCATGAGTGAATCCGATGAAGTAAAATTGGGGTGTACACTCGTACACCTCCAAACATCGTGGAAGCGGCTCACATTACATCTCTTAATTTATTGCCAAATATTTCACGTAAAAAATATGAATGCGAGTATAAATTCTAGGTTAAAAAACTTTTTTAGCTGTTGGTGGTTTATTACTTTTTTTGTTGTCGTAGATAAAGTATAGTGTGTAACGCGTGCAAAAACACCAATTTCTCACTCGTTCTTCACACTCGTGAAAAATTGGCACTTTTCTGCACTTGTAACACAATATACTATTACACGTAAGAGTAGCTTCTAAAAATTCTACACGATCATGGGCAAAATCTATAATTTCAATACCAATTCGTTGTGTATTGATCTTTTATGTTACAAACATTACCGGACTCTAGATTATTTTGATTTGAAACGCTACAATTTCTGTATTGTTATAGTTTCAATCTGTGAAACTTCTGATAGCATGAGATATACCTAAAATATATCGAAGTAAGCAATGTAAACATCTATTAATGTACTTTAAGCAAAATATAATACTATCCAATTAAATAATCAAATAAAACAGGGTGTATAATTTCCATTAAATACTATTTGATGACGGAAAGTCAATTTTGCCCTGGATAACGACCTAGTAGAATGAATGCCCTGCGATCGATATTAAACTTGACCTTCTTTTCTGGTAAAACAAATTTTATTAAAAGTTTCAGGATTCTGTTTGTCTTTATTTGTAGATTTTTATTTTCCTTCGGCTAGTTCAAGTTTTATAATAAATAAAAAAAGATTAGCTATTAATGAAATTAAATAGAAGGAAAGGTATGTTCAAAAGGAAGAGTTAGGTTATGTACATCTAGAATAGATTTAACTATATCCTTGCAAAGGGAATATGGCTTTGACCTAAATATAAACCAATGTAAATTAAATAGAGAATAAGATTCCATAGGCGCCGACTATCGGAGATTAAAATGGGTATCATCTGCATCTTGCAACGAAATTGAATATAATTTACTTATTTCTAATTTTTAAAACTTCATGATGTGCAGAACTATCGAAAGTGTTTTTTTAATATTTTAATATGGGCACTTGTAACAATACAAAAGATTAAATATGGTACTAAGACATACTTGCCATCATTTAAAAATCCTAAATCTATGGCAATCCAACTTCTAATCCATCACTCCTTTGAAAAAGCCTAAAATTCCTAACAAAAGAAAAACTAGAACTTTTAAAATTCTAAATATTTTATATCCAACTTTGAACTACAAAACTCTCAAAAAGAACCCTTAGAATCTGGAACTCAGAAATTTTTAAATTTCTAAATCTCTTTAAACCTTAAAACTTTCAGTGTCCAAAAAAGCAGATTTGCTAATTATGATTTATTACAATAAATCAAGTTTTAAAACTATTGAAATTGAAAATTCGAAACTCGAACACCACAATTGTAAATCTTAAATAAGTCTGAATCAGTGAACCGACGACTACACAGTTCTTCATCTTAAGAATTATTTTGCCATTTTGCCATGAAAATCTTTGGTTTCCGTGGTCTTCTTTAAATATTGAATATATGTTGAATATCACTATCAGGTTGCATTGGGTGAACTTTTAGATTTTCTCTCCAATATAAAAAAAATTACCATCTTAAGACCATACTAATAAACTGGCAATAGTTGAGTTGAACGATAAGAATATTAGGCGATTGCCAAACGATTAATATCTGTCAAATTAACATTAAACGCAGTCCAAAATTACACTATAATCAATACTTGATATCATTCATTAAATCATTATATTAAAGCATTAAGTAATATTTATATTAAATATACAAAGAAAAACCAACAATTATAAAATAACATTTAAAACCAACACTAACACTTTTTCATTTTTATTTAATGCTAAAGACAGAACACATGATATCATGAAATCGGGCATTTACCGTTTAAATTGTTCTTTTTGTAGTTCGGTATATATTGGACAAACACTTCGAAATTTTGACATAAGATATAAAGAACACGTACGTCATTACAAAAATAAACATCCTGAAAAATCGAATTACGCCAAACACCTTTTAGAACAAAATCACACAATGACTCCTCAAAATAATATTAAATTCCTACTTTTTTGTAATAACAAACGCAAATTAGACATTTTAGAAGCCTTTGAGATATACAAACACAAACTCAGGGTACCTTTAATGAATGAACAACTTGAGCTGAGTAATTCTCCGTTACTGGAAGTATTATATGTTTAATTATGATTTTTATTATTAATTTTTATTGTTATTATTATTATTTTATCTAGTTACCTATTTTGTATCTACCTTAGCGACGTGTTTGTTTATAATTATATTACCTTTGATAATGACAGCATAGCTGTCGAAACAATATTGTCAGGTATATTTTAATAAAACTGTGAAACTTTTAATAATCTTTATTTATTTCATGATTATGGAGTACCACAAAATAAGGCTGGAAACAATAAAAAAGCATTAAGTGTTGTCTATTAAATATTTCATCAATAAAAAAAGATATTAAGAATAGTTCATGTTAAGTCTATTGAGAATATACTTACTTATTAAAACCTAATTTCAATTTTTTTAAACTCTAGGCTTAAAAAAGTTAATTACTACCAGTTATCGGTTCAACTTGTGACGGGAACAGTTATCGAGAAAAAAGAACAGACGAATAAAATTTATTACGTCATTGTTAAAGCATATCTAAGGTTGAAGACGTTGGAATCCGTAGGAAAATCAATAACACCAACGCAATGTAGGAATATAAAAGAAAAATCTTTATGATTCCAATGCAAACTAAAGTAAAGCAATAAATTGAAAACTGAATATCAACCTACCCCACTCTATTATGCAACGGGGGTTGAATTAACAAGAACAGCGAAATAAAGGGCAAAGTCCAGCAACAAAACCGAACCAAAAAATCTAAAAAAACATTCTTAATTCAATTGAATATTCATGTGAACTGTGAACCTCAAGTTATTTAAATATTTAGTATTTAGTCCTATATATATGAACTTTCAAATGTGTGAAAGAAAATCCTTTTAATTAGCAATATCTCTTTTAACAAAAATAAACCTTTTTTAAATTGGAAATGTCAGTACCTTCTTATTTAATTGCTGCTTAAACTATTGCGTAAACTTTAAGAATCGGAAAATTTGAAGCATGAAGAACTGGATTAAAGCTATTAAAGGTTGGCGTCTTATAGAAAAGAAAGGACCACTAAGAACAACAGGGAAGTTAAAGAAGGATATATTAATTTTTATTTAGCGATTAAGTAACACATTGGCTGAGTAGACACTCAAATTTCCACCCCATGTAATCTTTTTACATAGTTATATAGTGTTGTCATGAACATTCTTGGAATTTTGACTCAATTAGTCTTGGGGTGGGGGGTGCTTTAGCCCTATAGCCCCTCATTGGTACGCCTATGGAGTGACACAATTAATCGATTAATATACATTCCGCATGAAATTAGTCTTTGGTAACTTTTTTTGGGACAAAACAGTTAAATACACTGTTGTCGACCATATGAATTTAATATTTAGATAATTATTTATTCATTCGAAGATTTCTACACAGGCGATGCATAATTTCATAAATAAATAATAATTCAGTAAATAAATGATACTTCGTTTTATGTTTTCCTTTGTTTGATAAGTACCTGAAAAAAGGAACAACAACAATTTATGAGTTTGAATTATATTTATTTTCCAATATAATTGCTATCTATTTCGATACACCTAGCCCAACGATGCTTGAAGAGTCTTTAAAATGATAATTTACAACTTGAATAAGTTAATTGCTGTTCAAAAACCTTTTACTCCCAGTCATATTTCATAATTATGGACAGATGGAAGTCGCTCGGGAGCAAATCTAGCAAATAGGATTGATCCAGCAACAATTTGCAGCTCAGCTCACATAGTGACTGATGTGCGAGCCTGTGTATTGTCTTGATGAAAAATGTTTTTCTGCCAAACGATGTTGCAATAAACTTGCGCACTTAATACTAACCGGTGGTCCTTTTTCAAGATAGTTGGCCAAAACATTTTCAACTGATGGAACTGTCTTGATGAGTCTTGAGTATATTGACTTTGGTTGTTTCTTGGACCCATATATGTAACGGTGGGCTCAAGTATCATCAACAGTTATGAATCGGTACAGAAACTCCTTTGAATAACGTTCAAACTGCACCAAATACTGAACAGAAGCATCATTTCCATGTTGTTTTTGTCTCCATTCTGCGGACACTTTTTCAAATGCTCGCAAATGTTCGTTTAAGATGTAGTGGATAGATGTGTAAAGATTTTCATCTAAACTATCTCAGCGCGCCATTTATGGAGTAGCAATATCATTTGGTCGTCCACTACGGTGTTTGTCCCCACAGTTCGTTTAAAAACTTATTTGTGAATAGTACTACTCGGTGAGTGCTTAAGAACCGCGCCAAACTTTAATTTGACAAGTCTTTTTAATTTTCTCACGAATTTCCTTTTTTTCTAAACGATGCAAATATCAAGCTGATATTTAATATAACAACCGTCGTTTAAACTCAGCATAAGCAATAATAAAAATACACAAGATACAAAAGAAACAGAAATAAATGTATCCACTACTAAAATAATAAGCAATAAACAAAGGTAAATATAAAAATCAGGCAATTAAATTTAAATCAATTTAATATATCCTAGCAAAGAATCAAGTTAAAATTATAATACTTTATATCAAAAATTTAACAACAAATCAATATAAATAATAATTATTCAGCCCCTATAATTCTAAAATCAATCTTTTACGGTCATCCAACAATTAAATTTAATTCAATTAGTATTTTATAACAAAAATTAAATCGATTTTAAAACTAAACAAAAAATTATATTACTTACACGTACGATTTCTGCAGAAAAGGTAGGTTTAAATTAAATTTTGCAATTGTGCAAACGCAACAAATATAACTAAATCAAAAAGACGATGCTTTTGTGCATTTAATATATTACCTGAAAGTTAAAGAAATAATTTTTATAAAGATTAACATATTAGCAATAATTTCTGTATAGAAGGGTGTAGTGTACTCTGTTTTCTTGATGTATCTTGGACTCGATCAAAAAACACTTTTGGTGGAAGTTTTTGGTGCGTGTTTAACGGTTTTTTGAAGGGTTGTGGCTAATCAAAAACCAACGTTCCAGAAGGAAACTTATAGTGAGAGTAATAAAGATGCGCAACAAATGTAATGTAACGTAAAAACGAACTTAAAAAGCCTGAAAGAGAATTCTGCAGTTTATTAAAAGTTGTCACCATAAGCTAATGTATACTAAAGTAGATGGTTTCGGCTGCAAAATAGAGATAAGACCCAGACAGATAAGATTGCCTCTGGTATTTAAGTAAGGTTTTCCTACAAAACAAGAAACTGATAGTTGAAATTAGTTTAGAAGTATACTTTGCATAGCAACGATTAAATCCCAATCTAATTGGATTTTCTGTGTATAAAAAATTCTCCTTTATGAAATCAAACTTGACCTAATGCACAGGAAATAATTAAACTTCTCACTTAAATACCTCATAGAGGGAAATTATGATTCAAACTTCATAAGTGAGGATAGCACGACTGTATGTTCCAAGAGGAATCACAAAAAACTGGTAAAAAGAAGGAATTAACTTTCGCAAAGTTTTTAAAAATAGTGATAAGCAGAATTTGCCAATAAAGAATTCTAAACGAAAGCATATCCAAATAGGGAAAGCCAGTAAAGTGTCTATTAGCCAAAGGCATGACCAAATAAGGAGTCAGAAGTTAGATAATAAAACAGTGAGGTAAAAGCCTTTTAAGTAGAAATTTTTATACTAAGATAATTTTTATACTACAAACTGAAGAGAAGTCAAAAGGGCAGAAGTAATAACGTTTGTCCTATAGTGCTGTATAGTTCTACTGGAAATCGACTAGTTATGATTAATTAATACTTATATAGATAACATAGATAACTCAAAAACAAAAGGCAATTGGAGACTCCTCATAAAAAAGAGTTTAAATAATGTGCAAGTTAAACCTGTATCAAATCAACGGTTTTCGCGCTATTCGGTAAAAACAAATTTGCTAATTCCTTAGAATATAAAACTGTAGGACGAGCGTAACTTCCCGGTGCAATGAGGTTTAAAAGCGACAAATATGACGTCACACTGGCCGCTATTAGACACCATCTAAATCTGCTTTTCTCTCAAACTCCGACAAATTCGAAGAAGGGAATTACATTTTCATAAGTAAGTATTCGTTTGTTTAAAATACTAAATATAAAATTTATATTCTAAGATTAATTTCGAAATACTATGTGCGCGCATTTCAGGACAGTGAGAACCGCCAATGTAAATATCTCATTACAAAACCGGAAACACCCCGCCATATTGAGACCCCATCCTGGTCGTATGTGGTAGATGATGATGTTCCTACCTGCAGTTTTATATTCTAAGCCTCAATCTTCTTTCTCAAATTCTCGGAAAAGAAAAAAATATTAAACAAAATAGATAGATAGATTAAATTGCAGACAATATCGGAAATCAGCTTCAAATTCTGCAAAACTTTCCTAATTTAACCTTTTTTCTATCTCGTATAATAAGCGAGATACCAATATTGATGCCTTCAGTTCGGGATACGCTGTATGAATAAAAACTTAATATCCCGAAACCGATAAATTTAGTTATCATATGTTCTTGGACTGCTTGAAACTTTCAGTGATTCTTCTAGACAGCTTTTTATCGTCTTAAGGAAGTATTCACTGAATAAGTTCATTAAATAAAAGCATTTTACATTCTGATAATTCAAATAAAACAAAATACAAATGAAACAAAGGATATTACATTTTCATTATCCTTAAGATGTAGATTCAAATAAAAAAATAATAATGTCAATTATAGATTAAACATTTAATAAACATAAACATAAATAAATCTTCATTGGCAAAAAACAATAAATGTAAGTTTGAAATGCTGTACGACCGTGCTCTAGCCACTAGTACAGTAAAAAAATATACATCATACCCACTCGATTGTCGGCACTTTGAAGTCGATAAGGTAGCTTCGAATATCGCACACAACAGTGATAAATTACGATCAGTTCGCCGAGGCCTGCCGATCGTGATCGTATTGCATGCTGGTATAATAACGAAGAGCGTATATCACAGCATAACTGTTCCGTAGCCCTCCAGCACGTTGTTTAGCACGGTGGCCTTCAATATTTACGAGAGTGCATTTACTGGTTATAACTAAGTATAGTTATAACCAGTAAATGCACTCTCGCAAATATTAGTGCCATTAGCTCGATGCTTGTGCGATCATGGATATAAATAGCATAAAGCGATATTCGTACATGATTTTTTACGGGCACATTTGACTGTGTACAAAAAAATCGCGAACGTTTTTTGAAGTAGTTCTTTGCGCCCCTTCCAGGGAATCGAAGCCCACAGTTTGAAAAGTACTGCCTTTATATTAGAGATGCACCGAAGCTTCGGTGTTGCTTCGGTATTCGGCCGATTGCCAATTTCTAACAGATTCGGTTTTGCCGAAGCAGCATGAAAGATTTTTTTATTTTTTTGCCGCAATCTGACTTATTCGAGCGCATTTTAGCTGAAAAATTCATTAAGAAGTAAAATCAAAAACTCGTAGTTTTCTCCACATTAATTAAATTTAAAAAATATAAAATATACTAATTTTACTCCTTAAATTGTCAGGAACAAAATCAATGATCATGAAGATAATAATGTTCTTTTTTAAAATACGAAAAAAATTTAATTAATATTTATAAATAATGTATACTTAATAGGAAATAATATTTAAATATTCTACCACATTTCATGTAAATTTGATTTTTATCCTTGAGAATGACTTATTTGTTAAAGTGGAAACTGCATTTGCACATATTTTATATTTTTTAATTTTAATAAATGTGGAGAAGACTATGAGTTTTTGATTTTACTTTTCAATTTAACTCCACTATGAGAAAAATGGAACGACATCAAGATTGAAAAATTCATTATTTACCGTTAACCCAAAAAATTTTTTAAAATATATATCAGCATTTATTTAATTTGTAGTATTTAAAGCATTTATTTTCAAGTCCTGTGTAGACGATGACGTAAAGAGGGAGCGTACGTATATTGTTCTGATTAGAAGTTCAACAACAAATTGAAGAATCTGGGTCAAAGAAATCACGAGTGTGAAAATGCAAAATGCATCGCGAATCACGCAGCGATCACTCGGCGAGACTCCGCGGTCAAGTGCTTGACTCAAGTGCTGGAAAAGCTACTTTTTATCCACCATAATTTTCTTAAATTAAGATTTAAATACTGAAATGTTTTTTGATGCTATAATATTACGTTGTAGTTTTTTAATAAGTGTTGTTTAATGAAGTTTTTGACATGTTTTTTATAATACGATACTGTTTATTTTTTATTAATTTTGTTTAGTTATATTTTGTATTATTTTATTATAGCAAAATGTGTAGTAAGAAACGTATGCTTCGGACACCAATGTTTTCTTTTTGACATAATTTTGTATTCAATAAAACTAATCAAAACTCAAATTTCTATTGTGCTTCGGCCGAATCTTCGGCGCTTCGGCAAATTTTAATGGCCGGATATTCGGTATTCGATGATTCGGCCAAAAGCCGCTTCGGTGCACCACTAATTTATACTAATTTTATAACATAATCGTTCTTTATGACAATAATTGCTTTTTATTACAAAATGTTTATTAACACATTTCAGAAATAATTAAACAAAAATAACTAAACAATTTCAAATAAAAAAAGAATAAATAGTAAATTCCTCAATCAGAAATGTGTTACTTGTGCAGTTGTTGTTTTATATTAATAATTTCATTGAGTCTTGGTTCTAAGTCGGTTGAATGTATTCTTAAGACCACTTGTAAATGTTCATCAGTTAAATTTGATCTCAATTTGGACTTATTAATATTCATCAGCTAATCAGCCTAATCAGCTGAGGGCGACCGTTAAGAGAATAAAATATATACAATCTATATAATAACAAAATAATAACATTACATATAAAATTTAGTATTTTTTAACTGAGCAATTTTTAATTATAATATGACAAAATTTATTTAATTTTTTAAATTATCTTTATGAATTCTAAATCGCGGATGATCTGACATCGCGGGCCGCATTTCTAGGGTTTGACCCTCAAATTTGGCCCGCGGGCCACACTTTGGGAACCCCTGCTTTAATTGGTCTTTTTTTACACGACACGTATATTCATTAGTATTATATTAGATCAATTGCTAAACCACAGAAGCAACCACGCAATACAGAGGCAGATTCGTTTTGCCTGGAACCAAATGGTTCTTTGCATAGCAATTAAAATGTTAGTTTGTTTATTTATGTTGGTAGTAAAGGTACTAATTTTTTAATATTGTTATTATAGTGCAGTCACATACGAACGTTTTTTGTGATACGAAATCGTTTTACAATACTTAAACATGTTTAAGATTATTAATAAGTAAAAGAAAACAAGCTTCAAACGATTAGTAGTATACCAAAGTTTATTTAAAATATTTGTGTTCGTCTTTTATGGTAACAGATGTAATTAAGCAAAAAAGATATGGAATACGTTTTGAAACACGTTACATTCTAAAAAGTGTGCCAAAACAAAAATTTGTTTTGTTAAGAAAGTGAAACTTTTTAAATTGTCACCTAAAGAAAAACACCCTTAAAGTATTATGTAAACTCTTTAGAAATCTTTTTGCAACGTTAAAAAGCTTTTGCATTAAGTCCAAATGTGATGAGCAAATATGAAAAAAAAATTAAAATTAATTATAATTGGCAGAGAAAACAATCAAGAAAATTCTGAAAGGATATGACAGAGTAATAATTAGTTATTTTAAGACAGATGAATGCCTTTAAAAAGTATAATTAACGGAATTTTATTAATTGTTAGAAAAATGTTAAGAGCAATATTTTAATTGTGAAATAGAATGTAAAAAAATAAGAAACATCCATCTATTAGTGGGTCAGGGAATATAAATGAGTTCTTATTCATTACATGGGTTTTGATTAAAATTCGAAAAAGTGAAATTAAAATTTATATTTGTATGCACGCAACAACGTTCTCGATATAATATTTAGCCTGCAGCTTAATTAATTCCATAAAGTAACGCACGCTTTTATTATTTAGTTTATATTATTTCTGTTTTCTTTCTAATTTGTAATTTGTTTTAAAATGCAATATTAGCATCATTATCTAAATTACATAAGGAATGGCGTGTTATATAACAAACCGTATAAAAACTTCATTTGAAGAAAAACAATAGAAGAGTTATTAGATGTTTTGATTGTATTTACATCAGTCAAGCACGCTATGTAATCTTCCATTATATGTTGAAGATTTATTAAAGATTCAAATCTTCTTGCTCGTATTGAAGAACATTGATCAGTCTCATTAATTCATCAACATTCTTTATGCGAGTGGAGTAATGTTGGTTACAGAGACAAACAGTATTAAAGTTTAAGCTTTTTAATACTTTGTTTCTGTTGGTAACCCTAGATATACCTGAAACTGTTCAAACATTGTTTACTACATAATCTTCATGAAGATGCTGACTATTTTGTTTGTTTAAAAACTTTACTCTTAACAATTAGTACATCAAAAACAAATGCTTAAACTAGATCTGGAGATATAAAAAGGTAGATGTTTTCGTTAAGCCTGCAGTTCATTTAGATAAATAATTACGTGTAGGTATAGTAGTGAGTATAGCACATTTTTGCCAATGTTTTCCATAATATAATTTAGCTTACTTCTGATAATCATCTTTCATACTTTCGTTTTAGCGAATCTGCCTTTTTTCGGCTTATACTACTAATTGTCATTTAGCCAGTTTCTATTGGGACTACACAGTAAATATTCAGCCCCGTGAACAATTCTCAAAGTACCGAGTAAAGATTTTAGAGTAGAAAAATATTTTTTTCACTTTATACTTATAACAAAAATAATTATTTACATTTGAAATTTATTTTTGCTCTATACAGGGTGCCCATTATGTATGGAATATACACTTAGAAAATGAGTTGAAATTTACCTTGGGAAAGAGTTAACTTTCCTCTCTTATTTGCGGTAGTTTTACTCTAAAATTTAACTTTACCTATACGTTAATAGTTGTTTTACTATTTGTGGTAAAATGTTCTTTAATTGTGTAAAATTACACAAATATAAGTAATTCTACTACATTTAACTGGTTAAAATCACTATCCATAATGTAAATTTACATAACTCAGAAAATTTTTCCTTGGAAATGTATTATTACTTAATAACTTGATTTATTTTTAGTGTAATATTAAAGATAAGATGAACTTGAACAAGAATAGTGTAATTTTACCCTTAATGTGTTTTTAACCGTTGAGATGCTATTTCGCTGATTGCACTTGTTTGTTGATCAGTGGTGACCAGGGCCGGCGCAAGCTTTTGCGGGGCCGTGTTCAAAAATGCACTTGGCTTAAAAAAACTTCTAAATAAATTATTTATTATAAACACATTATTACATACTCGTGTATTACGTTAGAATCAGAGAGCTCATTATAGTTATTTACGAAGTGAGCGAAGTCTTTATTCGCGCGTTTTTCGAAGCACAAGCGCCGAAGAAGCGAGTGATTCATTTGCGCGAATGTGTCGAAGATGACTTCTCGCATCGACTTTGCACAACATTTTTTGAAAGGAACTTTAACAATAGAAAATACATAACCAATCAAAAACTGTAATATTGTATCGAATTCAATGTAAACATAAAACCAAGTAAATGCCAATAGATGACGCTCGCACATTTGCCAGTGTAGAGTCACTACATCTAGTTACTTAGGCCGCGCTGGTCGATCAGAGTACCGCAAAACGGTCGCCATATTGGGGCAGAGAAGGGTGATTTTTAATAATGGACAACTTGAAACCACGTTTTACGTATTTGACATATTAGAAGTTTGATCTTTCAGAATAAGAAAAACCGTTTAAAGTAAACATGGATTTGATTAAAGTGTCAATACAGATACAAATAATGAACAATTTCGTGCTTCTTTGGCTCCAATATGGCGGCGTTTTGCAGTACTCTGATCGACCAGCGAGGTCTAGGTGACTAGATGTAGTGACTCTATATCAGTGTAGTCACTACATCTAGTTACCTAGGTCACGCTGGTCGATCAGAATACCGCAAAACACCGCCATTTTGGGACAGAAACGGGTGATCTTTAATAATGGACAAATTAAAACCACATTTTACGTATTTGATATATTAGAGGTTTGAACTTTCAGAATAATAAAAACTCTTTAAACTAAAAGTAGATTTGATTAAATTCAATATAGCTTAAAATAATGAATAATTTCGTGCTTTTTTGCCCTAATATGGCGGCGTTTTGCAGTACTCTGATCAACCAGCGAGGCCTAGGTGACTAGATGTAGAGACTCTGTCAGTGGATTATTAGCAATTAGTAATCTTTCTTTTGTGATATCTAATACTCAAATGGGAAAATGGAATTTTCTAAATTAGATTTTAGGTAGAATTAAAGAACTCCCTCGCCGAACATGCTTTGACCAAGCTAGTGTCATTTTAACGTCATTTTATATCGTCATAGTTATATTAAGTTACTATATAATTTAGTTAGAATAGGTTAGGTCAGGGTTAGGTTTAGGTTAGCTTATGTAGGGTTAGGCTAAATTAGGTTAGGTTGAAGAAAATTCGAATTTGCTTTTGCACAGCGATTTGGTTAGGTAGTGGCATTTTTGAGGACGTTAGGTTGGTAGCAACCAATTTCGGAGGCTTAGGGACGTTTGCCCTAAAAATTATTTACATATTTGGAGACAGCATAAATTATTTGAACCCGCCTGGCGCCGGCCCTGGTGGTGACCTTCGTTTCGTGAAAGAATTCAGAAACCCATTA
Organism: Agrypnus murinus; assembly: GCA_929113105.1. Classification (NCBI taxonomy): domain Eukaryota; kingdom Metazoa; phylum Arthropoda; class Insecta; order Coleoptera; family Elateridae; genus Agrypnus; species Agrypnus murinus. Next base: position 102,223,790 of record OV816028.1, on the reverse strand, counting down.
TGAACAGTCCAAACAGGGCTTTTGGGGAATGGTCGGAATGGTGTGTACCATTCTTTTATGATTTCTTGTTACAGGTTTCGCAATCGGCGAGGCGTACTCTATCGATATCGAACGAAGTGTTCATTGCTCATTAATATTTTGTTTTTTGTTGTAGTGTAGTGCGGATTTATTAAAGGCAAATATTTACACGTATGACCCAAGATGGGAAGAATTTTATTTTATAGTAGAAGTTAAAAAATAATAATCGGTAGGTACCTATATGTTAAAATTACAAATTTAAACCAATAAAATAAAAATATTTAATTTAATGTTTTTCTAGGATGAATCAAAAATTGAAGAATTCGAAATAAACTAGCATAACTGTAATTGAGAAAGGTACTCGTGTATAATTGTTTATATAATTTATAATTTTTTAATTTTCTAGGTGGAATCGAAACTTTATCTGAATGTCTTTGAGAGACCAAATATTTCCGAAAGCCCCTTAAAAGAAGTTCTGTTAATGTCTTATATTTTATATAAGTACATACGTTTAATAAAAATTACTTTGATTTTATTTTGTTTCATACAATTCATTTACCTATGTAAGTAATATGCAGAGGAACGATTGAATTTGCAAGTACTTTAACAAGTCATCGTTACATTCAAGAAGTATTTTCACATTTGTATTTTAACCCTGAAAAGTACTATTGCCATGAAATATTAACTTTGTCATGTAACTTTACACAGGTGTTTTAATGTTAAAATGTAAAATTACATTGAGATTGTAATTTTAATCTGTAAATTTCTTTAAAAAGGAAACATTACAATGCAAATTTAACCTAATGTTGAAATTTTCCACTTCCTATGAAAATTACACTTTGAAGTAAATTTACCCCAAAAAATGGAGGTAACATAGTTGCCTCCATTTTTAGGGTAAATTTACCGGTAATTTTTTAGAGTGTAGTATATATGTCGGTAAATATCGACTTTATAAAGAAATTTGTTATATAAAAGTTGTTTAACATTTTATTTTACATAATAATATAGCATTCAATTGTTTTTATTTCAGAAAACAAATGAGTAATGAATAACACTTTAATTTTTTTAAATAGCAATGTACCCTTTCGTTAGGCTCATTTGATAGAGATTTTTTTCTTTTTTCGATGACCTAAAATCTTAGTACCCTTATATCAGAAAATTTTTGAAAAAAATGTAAAAAATGTTTATTAAGTTAATTTCATTTCAATAACATGAATCTAGATATCTGAGATCGTAAAGTATCTCGAATTATTACCCTAAAATAAACAGATGTGCATCTACATAATGTACAAAACAAAACAAATGCACAAAAAACAAAATAAAACAAATGAACAGAAAATTATGTACGTCTCTTATAAAGCTTGAAGACAAAACGAAATTAGCAATAAAATGATTTTCATGGCAATAAGTGTTCAAAACGCTCACCATTAACTGCAAGGCAGTGGTCCAACCTATCACGAAAAGCTTGAAAAGAATTTCTGAGCGATCTGGGAGAAATTGCTGCAGGTTCATTTTGTATTCGTTGCTCTAATTCGGCCAGATTCTGGGGTCGGTTTGTATACACTTTTGATTTTAAATATCCCCAGAAGAAGAAATCGCAAGGTGTAAGATCCGGAGATCGGGGAGGCCATTCCACAGACCCTCTTCTGCCTATCCAACGGGCCGGTAATACCACATTTAAATATCGGCATACATCTAAAGATTTGCTTGGCAAGCTGGAATAATTTGCTGTTGCAATAATTGCAAATAACGGTCACCAGTTAGAGTACCACGAATAAAGAAAGGTCCAATTATGTGATCTGCACAAATTCCCACCCATACGTTTAATTTTTGTGGTGTTTGGGTATGATTTTGGATCATCCAATGGGGATTTTCAGCGGCCCAATATCGACAATTATGCCTATTTACATTTCCATTTAAACAAAACGTAGCCTCGTCAGAAAAAACAATATTATTAAGAAAATTTGGATTGTTGTTGATTCGCTCCATCATAAATTCACAAAATTCAACACGTCGATCGTAGTCATCTTCGGATAATTTTTGCAATAAAGTCGGTTTGTACGGATGTAATTTTTCTGAATGTAATATTTTTTGTATTGAACCTTTACTTACGGCATGGTTTAAACTTAACTGATGAGTTGAAATGTTTGGATTTTATTCGATTTCTATTAAAACATCGAGCTTTTTATCTTCATTTGTCGCAGACCTCTGCGGACTAGTCTTCACCAGATCTTTAACATTGTCAGTTTCCCTAAACCGTTTCTAGGTTTTGCTAACTACTGACTGGGTGATTGGTTCTCGATGTAGATAACGCTCATTAAAAATTTCACATAATTGTAATTGTGTTCGTTTGCTATCCCCATAACCGACCATAATTAAAATTTCTATATGTTCAGTTTCTGTTAAATGAACCATTTTTATTTTTCTATGTACCAACAACTTAATTAAATAAACAAACTTCTGTCACAATAAAAGTATACAATCAATTGTTAAGACAAATGAAAGAGATCTCGGATATCTAGATTCATGTTATTGGTGAAATTAACTTAATAAACATTTTTTACTTTTTTTTTCAAAAAATTTCTGATATAAGGGTACTAAGATTTTAGGTCATCGAAAAGAGAAAAAAAATCTCTATCAAATGAGCCTAATGAAAGGGTACATTGCTATTTAAAAAAACTAAAGTGTTATTCATTACTCATTTGTTATCTGCAATAAAAACAATTGAATGCTATCTTATTATGGAAAATAAAATGTTAAACAACTTTTATATAACAAATTTTTTTATAAAGTCGATATTTACCGAGATATATACTATATTCCATACATAATGGGCACCCTGTATATTATTAATTAACTCTATATATATCGAATATTCAATCTAATAGTATTCTACTTTATAAGTATTACAAAATCCACTTTAATGTAATTTTTCTAAGAGAAAAAAAGAGTCAAAAGAATAGTCGTTAAAAAGTGATCATTGGTAAAAAATGTTTGTTAGTGTTAATGTTACTCTAGTTAGAGTAAATAAAACGAATTGGCACCAATATACACTAGACAAAATATTTCGAAATTCCCGCTAATTTTAGTAACTTTTGAAATTGCAAAATTTCAACAGTTATAACTAGCCGAAGTCGAATACAGCAGACAGCTGATTGTCCCCATTTTTGGTTAGTGTCATTATTGCGCACACGCCTCTCTTAATACTCTGTCAAGTGTATATTGCTGCCAATTCGTTTTATTTACTTTTCAAATTGCAAAGCTTTAACAGATATAAATAAACATCTGTTAGTGCAAATATGTTCACTGCCGTGCATTTTATTTATACATACGTGTATTATTTTATAATCTTAGTAATTAGTAAGACGGGAACCTTGGAAACTTATAAGACATGTTCAACACTAAACTTTTTAATATTAATATCAAACGGAGTTGTACTTTTTTCAATAATTCATATTCAGTGTTGTATTTCCAAACAATAAACAAAGATATTAAAGAATTAGGTAAGTAAAAGCAATAACTATATCTAATTCGCAGAACAAAAGAGTAATTACATCATAATAGTAGTAATTTCGAACTTTGGCGAAGTTAACTCCTAATAGAGATTTCATGAGAATTGGCATGGACAGTAGTTCATTTTAGCAACAATTAACAACCATACCATGGACTAAGAAAACTTCAACCAAAATAGAAGTATCCCAACTAGGCTCGTATATATTTTTTTCAATACGTTCTTATGTTATAATTGTATACATGTACCTGTTATGTATGTTTGAATTGCAAGAAAGAAATCACTTATTTTATTATTGACCTTGGATAATTGGTTCTACGACAATTCCTCGCGGCCAATTTAGCGCGCGACCATTCCTCGCGGACAATTCCGCGCCAGACAATTTCTCGCTCCGACAATTCCTTGCGTGCGACTACTTATCGCTTAAGATAAATATTGATCACATCACCACTAATTCATGTTTACAGGTATTATAATTAAAAAAAAGTCTTTTGTACTTGTTTTATCGAATATATTGGACAATTACATTAAAACATATTTCGGTAATTAGAAAATATAAAATTATAGAAGTTGGTATCATGCTAAGAAACAGATAAATTTGTATCACAACTAATTAATCTTTTAAATTTGCAAATTAAAATTATGGGCTATACCCCTAAGGTAATCTAAAAGTGGTCTATTACCGTAGTCTTCTACTATCAGTTTTACTCGTTTAGCAGTGTCTTTGTACACTTTTTTTTGATGCGCTTCGTTTCCAGCCACAAACTGTTCTATTTTAAAACGCTTTAAACTTTCTTCTTTTTTAAGAAGAACAAGAAGCACTTTGACAAATCTCCACAGATTAGGATTGGCGCCATCGATTATGGATGAAAAACTAGTGTGCCACCCTTCAATTGCATTGTTGGTGCGTGGAATATCTTCCACAGTCGATTCGTAGCAATTCCATATATTTATAGCAAATAATGGGGGACGTCTTCTTCCCCTTCTATCTGCTCGGCCTATCCATGTGTCTTCATAATAATTTAGCAACGGCATTAGTAAGTTCTCATTCTGAATGTAAAATACGCTAGCAAGCAAAGTTTCATACGACTCAATGACATCGTTCTCCGGCACAAACGCAAGAGCTGCAAGAAGTCGCAATTGTAAGGCAACATCAGCATTTTCTGTATATTGAACTTGCAGCCCATTTTGCTGGGTATGTCTCCATATTGATTGTGTGAAGTGGAAGAAGCACCCACGTATTGTAGTATTTGGAAATTCATTGCGCACAGCATTCATTGCGGCTGATTTAAAGTCTAAAAGAATTGTTAATGGTCGAAGGCCAGGCTTCAACATCTTTAAAGCTCCAAATAAACGATTATACGTCTCTTCCGTTTTGTTTGGCAGCAAGGCATATACACTGGCAATTACGTTGCTGTATTGCACACCGTGAATGGTATATAACTGAATAAACGGCCATGGTGTCGTACTAAATGTTCCATCCGCATACCAATGATCGCAACTTGACATGAATTCTAAGTTGACCGTAGTAGAAAACAGCAGAATTCTATCATCACCGGGTCCACTGTCGTGCAGCAAAAACGGTTGTCCTGAAGATGTGGTGGTATATTCCTGGGGAATGACTAATTGTTGCAATGATATGGGATTCGCAGGAACGGCTTGTTCTGTTGCGCGTACTCGCTGAATAGTTTTTCTCATGGCAGAAAGTTGTGGCAGTTTGCCAGCAGCAACAACGGATACATCTTCAGAAATGGTTGCTATCACCATTTGCGTACTTGGCTCAATTTGTTTTGTCATGGTTTTCATTCTTGTAGTAGTTTTTCGGGCTTCAATTTCTGCAGCGTCAGGAACATGATTGTGGACACTACTTTTAACAACTTCTTCTCCGATAGTGTGAACTCTTCCAGAAAAACGCCACTTGTGGTATTGAGCACATTTCCAAGTTACTTTTCCACTTGAATTAATCATTCTTTCTTTTATATGAACATGGCCGTTTAATACCAACTTAATAAATTGCGGCCTTTCTCACTTTCGATATAATGTAGCACGATCGTTACGGTTTGATACTGCAAAGCAAATGAATTTTTAAATGGGGAAGGTTAGCTTTTATATTGTTTCAAGTTAAGATACCCGAAACGATTAGCCAATTGTCGAAAGGAGTGCCCATTATGCCAACTGAAGGAATTTTCTACTTATCAAGATAAAACGATTAGCCAATTCTTTGAAGGGTGCTCATTATTGTCGAAAGGAGTGCCCATTATGCCAACTGAAGGAATTTTCTACTTACCAAGATGAAACGATTAGCCAATTCTTTGAAGGGTGCTCATTATACCATGTCAATACAGTAGAACCTAGATTATCCGTGTCCGGTTCAACTGTGGTGCGGATTATAGTAATCCCAGTTTTATGGCACGCGGGAGGTGGTGTAGAGATCATATTTCTTAATGCCACTACCTGCCGCGTGCCGCCTGATAAGAATTGGCAATAAATACACCGATGGATGGGAGAAGAAACAATTTTATTTACCATTAAACTTAAAAACCAATAACTCCCAAGCGAAGTAGGGAATCGCTTTAGCGTAATACGTAAATGTCATTTCTTTTTTTTTATATTTACTGTTTTTATTTGCGGCGGCAAAAACACATAACTCACCTGGAACTTGCCAAGATGAAACAATTATTATTCACACGCGAGGAATTGTCGCAAGCGAACAGTGCCGCGCGGAATTGTCCGCGAGGAATTGTCGGCGAGGAATTGTCGGGATACCTGGATAATTACACTATTTTTAAATCTTATTAGAAAAAGGGATGATTTCATAAGAACATCATTTAAATTACAAAAAATGCTAAGTAAAAAGCAGTAAAAATGAATTGGAGTAAGCTTATTTATATCGTTAAGAATTAACTCTGTTCTAAGAATTACTTTCCGGTTATCACATAACATTACAGTATAACATTATTTTATGGTCTCGTTCTTTATTTACTTAAATTTTGGCAGATTTTGTTACTTATAATAATAAATTGATTTTGTATTGAAAAGCCTGTTTTCTAAATTATTAAATTATACTTAAGTTAGAATTTATTTTTAATTAGTAAAAAATAAATATTAAATAATATTACATGTTTTACTTATGATGTTAGATGCTTTATTGAAAATTTGTGTATTACCAAATTATTATAATTTACACATAACTGGTTATATCGTATATTTCACCAATCACGTTTCAACTGCTAGAAAGCGTCCGTGAGACAACTCCCCATTTACTAACTTTGAGTTGAGTATACATTTCCATGCGGTCGTGCATATAAAAATACGATGAGTGAATTACGATGAACCGCTTTTCGTAATTTTAATCGTAAGTATGATCACAAGGAGTTGTGTCCTTAACTACAAAGTCGACAATGTGAAATCTGGGCCTGGCGATGAGTACAGGGTAATTTACCATAATAAATTAGTAGTTACCATAGTTAATTAGGAAAGTATTAATGATAGACTTGTACAACATTATATATTTAGCATAATGAAAAAAGGGCTATAGACCATTTAATGTATAAACAGTATAAACTTAATTTGTAGTATAACGGTTAGCGTGCTACTCTCTCACCCAGGCGGGCCCAGATTGACTCACGGTGTCGGCAAATCTGGTTAAGGTTTTCTGCAGGTTTTCCTTTGCTGTAACCCAAATGTGGGATTTATGCTATAACATCTGTAAGTCGGCTGCAGCCGCACGATGGGCCTGCATAGTAATAATCGCCCCTCCCTCCAGCAAAAGCTTCATACCTTCTGGAGCCTGGTTTTCAGGTTATGGGCAGTAGTCGTTGTTATTATAATTGACTAATGTTTCACAAAATTCCTTTACTAATAAAAGTGTTCCGCTACTCCGGTAAGGTTAAGAATTTAACAGCTTACACATTTAAGATTTGCAAATTATGTGTTGATTTTCCAATTATAGGTTGTTGTTGCTAAAGCAATCCTTAAAATCCAATGCGATCTTATATTCGGTAATGCTAGCCGTAGCAAATCTCACAGTATTTTTCTGTTTCTTATATTTGTGTAGTACAATAAATTCATAATCGGTTTTGCTTCAAAATGTTCAGCTCAATGCATACTTGAATGCTTGACAGAGAATTTCTTTCCATATCTAATGATACCCACAATTAATTGAAAAAAGTATTTAAGTTTCAAATTTCTAACAAAACATAAACAATTTTAAAACAAAATAAATCCAATCAGCTAATTATTGGAAATTTGTTTTTTGCCACTGCCAATTAAGATGTTGACATCTTAGTAAAAGTTAGGTTTAATGTGCAAACGGCATGTTTTTTTCACTTTTTAAAATAGTGTAAACAAGTTTTCTTCGCCATTTTGAATAAAAAGATTGGTGTTTGGTACGTTCATAGATTTAGTTGAGTATAATAACTGCCAGTGAGTTATCTCAAGATTGTGGAGTGGACTGTGGACTCTATTAAACATCTGCTTTATGGTTTATATCTTTGGTGTCTCAGATTTCAGATAATCTTAGAGAACGCGTTATCTACTTGTCTTAATGCGCTCAGCAGGCTCTGTCAATGAAATACAACAATTACTATTAAAATACTATGAGAACAATAACAACACGATAATCGATATCAGAAATTCTTATGAAAAATATTAGAGCTACTAGGGCACCACGTTTATGAATTTAAATTCCCTGCAGTCGGCAGTTCTTCCGTCGGAATCACAGTAATAATAATAGAGATGGCGATACTGCAGAATTCAAAATCTGATGCAGTGGGATGCTGTAACAAAGATCTTAATTAGTTAACAGATAATAAATAAAACATTCGTAGAAACGTATTTGTAGATGTATTGGTTACCAATGGTACATCAATTTAAATAATATTACTGTCGAATAAGTTAAGAGGAGTTTGAGTATCAAAATTATTATTATTTTATCCAAATATGGATGATATATGAGTATAATACCATTTCGACTGCCAAAATAATGTTATTGTTTACGCAACTGTTCCGATTATGAGCAATCATCCAGCCGATAATTGCACCTCCGCATCGTGAAAATACTATAGTAAAAAATACAATTCAGAAGTTAAAAAAATTTCCGACATATGGGCATACAGAAGTGAGCGGTCAGGAAAGAAGGTATACAATTTAATAAACAAACGTTTTGCATTGTCAGTTTGAAATTAAAATGTTAGGTCACTTTTCAGCGTTTCAGGTGAAGGAATTCGGATATATTCTACAAGGCAATTCTAATGTTTCCAACTCCTCTCTTACTTACACTCACTGAGTGTAAAAATACGTTCAAAGGGCGTTAGATATCTTTAAATATGTTTATATTTAATGTATAATTTTATGTTCATATTTATTCCAAAAGTTTAATTAATTTAACTCATTCTTTAAGAGAATTGACCAAAGAAAACTCCAATTGACAACGAGGTGATAAACATGAAAACGAGTGGGATCAGCTAAAGCAAATAATTACTAACGTACCTGTTTTGACTCATTACAGTAAAGAAAGATAGTTACGGAGATTGGACAGAGTAAACCTGTTAACTTTTCTTCGCGCGCACTATAACCAAACGAGCAGAAATTTGCACACATTGAGAAAGAATTATTAGCGATTTGTTTTTCATTATAAATATTATATTACTTGTGTATGGAAGACATATCTATCGTTAAGTCAAATCAACCACAAACTGCTAAAAAGTACCTGTAGCAAAAATTTGGTTGAAGTCTCGTCCATGTTAATGAAATTGTTTAGTTATGATATCACGATTACATATATACCAGGCAAAGATTTGTTAATTGCAGATGTTTAGCTAGAGCACCGTATTACAGACAAATCTTGAATGACTTCAGGAGCTAGATTATGAAATGCATCAGTTATCACTATCTATGTCTGAAGTTCGTAGGGATGAAATGGTTAAATATTCTTACTTCTAACGATAAAACCCATAATAAAGTAACTAAATTAAAAGTAAGAGAAACATTTTATTGGCCACAACTCAATGGTAACATAGAAAATATGATTTTAGGTTGTTCTATATGCCAAATATTATGGTTTAACAATCCAAAGTTGTTAATAACAATTATTCATAGCATACTACAACTGCATTGGTCAAGATTAGGACTATATTTTTGGAACATGACAAAACATTTTAAGGTAAACTAAACATACTGATCCACCGAAGCGGACATAAACTTTTGTATTTTATACAATTTTATTTATTAAAATAATAAATTGACAGTGTAAATGGTATTTTTGCACTGTAAATATTTAACTATGAGGTTCCTTCCAACCTAAATAGTATTTATGATAAAAACATCACTATTAAAAGACATAATCATTAATTGACATTCTACGACTAAACTAATAGCGGGTTACATTGCTTGCTTGCTATCACAATGCTATCTAGAGATATAGCAAGAAGAATCAGCGAACGATTTGAAATCTGTTAAGTATTTTGCTGTAATTAATTGAAAAAAAAAGGAAAATCAGATTCTTAATACATTAATCAGATTGTATGTATGCATATACATGCAAAATATGTATGCATTTATATGTACGGTATAATTCAGAAGAAAATTGATTGTGTCCTAATTTCTTGTTTGCTGTTATTTTGTTTAATACACAACTTAAAAATTTCCAACCTGTAGAATAATCGCAAAATGAGAAAAGCTTGTTGACGTCACCTGAGTAGTAAACGAAACTACGTTTGGACGATTTTATTCTTTTAATGTTTCACTTGTTAAGTTATTTTACCTCTCATTTGCTGGTTAGCGTGCTGCTGCGGTGTTTGTGCTGACGCGCAACTTTGATGACGTCAACAGGTTTTTCTCATTTTGCGACTATTCTACATAGTACTTTAAGGCAAGATCGGGCCGAAAAGAATAAAAATATCACCATTGATGACCAATAATGTTAACTCAGACACTGAAAAGGTCAAAAATCCAATCAGATATGTTAAAAGACTTCTTTTGTAATCTTTGATTTATTCCAAAAGATTTTGTAAACATAATTAATTGCCCGACTGGTTTTATTTAAACAAGACAGCGCCGCCGCCGTGCGTATAAAAAGCAAAGATAAAGAGAACAGAGTAATGTATGTGTATTACCACGTTATTGACACGCAAATACAGAGTTTCGTGAGTAATCAAATGCGTAGTTGGTTGTATGTTTACTACAGTTTAAAATTTATTTGTTTTCATAACAGAGGTTAAGAACCGTGATGTTGTTATGTAGTAAATGGTAGTAGTAGTAGTAGTAGTAATGAAACTTTTCACTCTCTATTTGAAGTTGGCGCTTTCAAGATCAAACAATATCGTACCTGAGAAACAGTATTATTATAGTGTAAAATTGTAAAGCTTCCTCGTACTTCTAAAAATCCTTTTGCATGAAGTTGGGAGCAGCTGTGCGTATTCAATTTAAACGAGTAGTGGTGCATATGCTTCAAATGTTTAAGCGCGCATCACTCGCGCTCAGTATGCAAAATGTGATGCTCCTTCCTTGTTTTTTTTGACATAGATTTAAATGCATACTCAAAAAACAACAATAATAAAATGTTTGGTAAACAGATGTGATAAACTGTGAGTCATTAAAGAATAGTATTATGATGAGATATTTTTAATGTTATGTAACGGGACGTGTTTTGCATATTGGTGTAGAATTTTTTTCCTTATTTTTGTTGTCTAAAAATAGATTAACCTGTTTTTATGCAGTCGCAAATTTAATGTCCTCGAATTGAGTGTGTGAAGGGAGTTATAAAATTTTTCTGTTTAAGAAAGATTAATTCACTTAAACTTAAATCTTGCATAGACGTTACCGGATATGTTAAACAGGACGACATGTTGAGACATTGTTAACTTGTTTAATAATCTTGTAAGTTTGTTTCTCATGGGATTTTGGTTTTACTTAAATTGAATAAGTTTATAAATACAAATTGTTCAAATTAAATGGTTAAATTATTAAAACTTCATATGCCTGGAATCTATAGTACGTCTGTATACAGTCGAATTTAAAAACTATGTAGGCTAACCGTACAAGGTCAAATGTTTTTTTAAATTTAAACGTCATAATAGCCAGACAGCAACTATATCATTCAAAACTGGCTATTACATCGAAAATTGACACAAAATGCACTCTCATTATTTATTATCTATATAGTATGAGCAAAAAGTAACTCTATCAAAGGTGCCTTTGGAATTTTGAACTCATGTGTATTATAGCACCAGAAAATGATATCAAATTAATAACAACCGTCACTGTCAAAGGACTATTATTATTTTGTATAACTTTCTGGTGTTATAATACACATGAGTTCAAAATTCCAAAGGCACCTTTGATGGAGTTACTTTTCTAGTCTTAAAAAGCTTGGAATTAAAACTATCAAAGCACGTTTTAAGGCAAACGGCAATAAAAATACCGTAATTTTCGGTATGTTCCTCCAGAACTGTGGTGTTTACGCTGGAAGGCCTGATCTTGACAATTAACTTACGAAGCTGGCGCTGCCTGAATAGATCATAGATCATCTTATAATTGCTTGCAAGTGACTGAAACGGTAAGATCACTTGATTATGCTTGGCGATTTGCAAGAGCCATATATATCAGGTTTTTGTGTAAACTTTGGAGTAGACTGTGAAGATCCAACTTGCGTGGTTTTTATGTTGGCGGAAATCGTTATAACAAATATCTACAAGGTAAAAGGTACTCTCTGAGAACTCCCAGCACTCAATAAGTAAAACTAAAACAGGAAAGGAAACACTGACCGAACTCGTTCCGGTTGACTTTCCTGGATCACTAACTATAGAACAATCTCATTCAATCTCAGAATTCAAGAGCCAGGGACCTGATGTTACTGGAAACGGTGCACTAAGGCAGGACTGGCAGACTGCGAAGCAGATTGTCACCTTTAGTAAACTCAAATGGGCAATAAACTCATTTGAGGCATACAAATCACCGGAACCGGATGAGATTATTCCAGCCATGTTACAGAAGGGACCTGAACTTCTAATTACAAGGTCATGTAAGTTATTGAGAGCCAGTATAGCTCTAAACTATTTGCCAAGAGTGTGGAGATTAACCAGGGTGGTATTTATACCCAAGACTGGTAGAGCCAATTACTCACAGGTAAAATGTTATAGACCGATCAGTCTAATGTCTCTTGTACTCACGACTATGGAGAAAGTACTTAACAGGCAGATCAGGGATGACATACTGGTGCAAAACCCACTATGTCAAAATAATTTGCCTACCAAGCGGGTTTATCAACAGAGACAACTTTCCACCATCTTACTAGACGGGTGGAGAAGATTCTGGAACCTTTAATTCTATCCATTAACTCTATAACCACTACCTTTCAAGATCGTAGGCTAGAGCATATCTGCTGCAGGTGGTTTGACTGCATACTCAAAGGTAGGATGGTTTACTCATTCTTGCTTGACGATACCTTAGTGGTCCAGGTAGCAAGGGGGCTGTCAGCAAAGTGGAGTTCTCTCCCCGCTATTATGGAACCTTGTGATGGATGGACTTTTTAGGAATCTCCACAGTGAAGGATTTACTTGCTTGGGATACGCTAACGATCTAGTCATAGTAGTCGAGGAAAAATGCATAAACACGGTCGGGAGCGAATGCAAGAAGCCCTGGACGTTGTAGTTAGATGGGTTCAAACAGGAAGGCCTTACACCTATATACCTTTGTAGAAAAGAAAGTACCCTGTCGAGAGAGGTAAAATACTAAGGAGTTTTTTTGGACTCCAAACTCACTGGAATCGACAAATTGATGGAATTGACAGGCTGCGGCCTGACGAATGTATGACGAATCTTGGGGTCTTAAACCAGAAATGGTGTACTGGTTGTATACCAGAGTGGTCAGACCAGCAATAACCTACGCGGCTTTGGTTTTGTGGCTCAAAGTCAAGCAAGAAACCTCTAAACTAAGTCTAAACAAGATTCAAAGGCTTGCATGTCTTGGTATTACAGGGGCGATGAGAAAGAACCCCCACTGCTGCAATGGAAACACTTCTTGACCTCCTGGTTCTTGACATAGTGGTACAGGGAGAGGCAACATTAGGTTTACATTACATTACAGTATTATATAACATTACATTATAGATTGCAGAATTCACCAAACCATCTTCGGATGGGTACAGAATGACTACAAGAATGACTAGTTGCCTAGGGGGACCGTTGCTGGAGATGAGGACGGACCAAATGACGCCTATAATTCTTAAGAGCCCACTCTTTGAGGTGAATGTACAGAATCGCCCGGAGTGGTTAAAATCCATGCAGAACATTCCCCCTGGAAGCCTGATCTGGTTTGCGGACGGCTCTAAAACCGAGACGGGTGCTGGATCAGGCCTATATGGCGAGAATTCAAGAACAGAGTTTTACTTTCCTCTTGAGCAGTTCGCCTCCGTCTTACTAACGGAAACTTACGCGATACTACAGTGTGCGCGTGAAAACATCAGGTGCTTTTATAAAAATAAGCGGATTTATACGATATCAGACAGCCAGGTAGCTCTAACAGCTTTTTCGAGTTCTAAGATTTATTCTAGATTGGTATGGGAATGTTTTACTCACTGAACTGGCAGACCTAAACACTGCCACACTGCTTGGGTACTAAGTCACAGCGGAATTGAAGGCAATGAAAAAACCGATGAGCTAGCCAGGCAGAGCTCCACCGAAGTTTTTCCTGGCCCGGAACCTTCCTTGGGAGTACCAAGGAGTGCAGTCTGAAACTATGTCAACGACTGGTCAAGCACGTAGCACAGTATCTAATGGACTGATCGACTAGAACACAACCATAGCAAGGCGTTCATTGACAGACCTTGCCAGAAAAGAGCAACAGAAACTTCTTTTCTTAAGTAGGTTGCAACTCAAGTTCATTACGGGCTTCCTAACAGGACGTGCTACCGTTAAGGAACATCTGTGTAAGATCATGAAATTTAATGGATGCCTCACTTACAGACTTTATAACGAAGAACTAGAAAAAGCTACTTATGCATATTTTATGCAACTGCTATGCGCTGAGTAGGAAAAGACAGCGCATTTTCGGACAACCTTTCTTAGAACCGAAAGACTTCATCACACATCCAACAAGAAACCTGTATCTATTGATACAGGGTACTACCATTACAGACTGGTTTACCTTCTAGGCTGCAGTGCGACCGGTGTCAACTGGCAGACGGAACCCTAAGGGGAGAAAAAAAAGGTATTTGTTTGTTTAGTTTGTATAATATATGTTATACTTCTTGTTACCAATTGTTATGCTCATATGTATGGTTAACTTTTCTAGAATTTAGCCGAACCTAAGGAATTCCCACCTCCAGTAAGTATATTGAACATCGTATTGACCCGGGGTCTACGATTTTACCTCATCCGAAAAATAGACATGACTTTAAATTTTTATCCGTTACGGAAACTTACTAGCTCGGGCTAGGGATCAAACTTAAGATCCTTGGATTATCAGATAAACATTTTTGTTTGTTATTATTTAATCTGTTAAGTTATTCCCTTTTCTTTCAAAACAAAATCAGGTGGTTAGAGTGAGTCAAGAGTTTTTATTGCGATAGCGGTTTGTTTTCGTTTTTCCTGGAACACTGACATGAAAACTGGTCTTGATTCTTCGTGAAAATAATCATTTCAAGTATTTCAAACGACAAATAAAGTTATCCTTCAGCTTTATAGTGTTCTGAATGAAAAAAATTACCAAATAGTGGATCTACACTAAATAAGATTTTTTTCTAGACAGTAATTATGTATTTATTTTACTCAGTGTTTTACGGTACACCAAAAGTAAGTCAATAGATATATTGTAATCAATAGAATAGTGTAAAAATAGTACTAAACAAAAAACAATATACAGTAAAATGACATCTGTTCCGGGCAACAAACGGTCTTCATGTCCAAACGTATTAAAATGAAACTTTCTGAATTGCTTGTACTTACATTACTTCTTGTGCATCTTCCTTTACGTATTAATTGTTTAATTAAAGTTTTAGTGTTGCTTCATTTGTTACCCACATTGGTTGTGGCCTACCGAAAATCACAATAAACAAATACACTGTAAGCAAATAAAATCCCCACGATTGGGCGCCAATACTTGAATTCTCAGTAAACAAATACACTCAAAAGGCCCCACGATTGGGCTTTAATAGCAACAGTCAAACTCTATCAAGAAAATAATAAGCAATAAAGATTTTTAACAACAGTAAAAGATCATTAGACAACTACTCGCACCATAATTTTCTACAATTAAACTTATTTGAGATCCCATTCTAAATACATTTTTATGTACATATTTTAATTCACACCTAGAATATTGTTTTGATTGTTGACAGAGTGAAACTTCAAATAAAATGGTTCCAGTAAGCCGAAAATATAACATCTTCACAGAACTAGGAACTATCTACAAAAGCTAAATCGTTGAATATTTCAATAATTTCCACTATTAAACTTGATTGTATTATTACTAATTTGATTAAAAAATTTAACTGCGACTAAAATAATGATCTGCACTGTTGTTTAAACTGATTTAATATATGAAATAAATAAAGATTATTAAAAGTTTCACAGTTTTATTAAAATATACCTGACAATATTGTTTCGACAGCTATGCTGTCATTATCAAAGGTAATATAATTATAAACAAACACGTCGCTAAGGTAGATACAAAATAGGTAACTAGATAAAATAATAATAATAATAATAAAAATTAATAATAAAAATCATAATTAAACATCTAATACTTCCAGTAACGGAGAATTACTGAGCTCAAGTTGTTCATTCATTAAAGGTACCCTGAGTTTGTGTTTGTATATCTCAAAGGCTTCTAAAATGTCTAATTTGCGTTTGTTATTACAAAAATGTAGGAATTTAATATTATTTTGAGGAGTCATTGTGTGATTTTGTTCTAAAAGGTGTTTGGCGTAATTCGATTTTTCAGGATGTTTATTTTTGTAATGACGTACGTGTTCTTTATATCTTATGTCAAAATTTCGAAGTGTTTGCCCAATATATACCGAACTACAAAAAGAACAATTTAAACGGTAAATGCCCGATTTCATGATATCATGTGTTCTGTCTTTAGCATTAAATAAAAATGAAAAAGTGTTAGTGTTGGTTTTAAATGTTATTTTATAATTGTTGGTTTTTCTTAGTATATGTGCAATTTTTTCTGATATTTTGCCAAAATATGGTATAGATATGTAATTTGTGTCTTATGTTTGATTGTCAATGGGATATATTCTTTTGATAGCTAACCTATAATCTTTTTGTTTAATTAAAGTGTCAATCATGTTCGGATTATAATGATTTGCATGTGCTAGTTGTTTAATGGTTGATATCTCTTAACTGTATGGATTAGTCAAGACCCACAAACAGAATATGCCAATAAGACCAGTTGTATCATACATCAATGCACCTAATCACATTTTATCCAAAAAACTGAACCAGATTATTAACACGATAGGTTACAAATCGAAATACTCTGTTAGAAATTCATTAGAATTAGTAGATAAGCTGCAAAACATACATCTTCCACCACATTCAAAACTTGTTAGTTTTGATATTTGCAACATGTTCTCCAGAATACCCCCACAAGAATGTATTCCTTTGTTAGATAGTTTCTTGATCAATAGTAATATAGAACTAGTTAAAAGGTTAGAGTTAATTGAATTATTTGACCTTTGTATAAGTCAAAATTATTTCACTTTTAATAACATAATTTATTTACAAAAGGATGGTTTACCTATGGGTAATTCTCTAAGTCCTCTATTAGCTAACATATTTATGGACAAGTTTGAAGATCGAATATTTGAATTAAACCTCTCTAAACACATTATCTTCTGGTTTCGTTATGTTGATGACATTTTAGCTTGTTTTGACAGTTCTTTTGAGGTTATCAATGAATTTTTAATTCTTATAAACAATATCCATCCTAATATAAAATTTACACTAGAAACAGAACAAAACAGGGCTATAAACTTTCTAGACTTAAATATCAAGATTAACACAGACAATCTTTTTGAATTTTCCATATACAGAAAACCAACACAAACAGACATAACAATACCAAATGAATCTTGTCACCACAATACACATAAAATAGCAGCATACAGATCATTAGTACACAGAGCTTTAACTATTCCACTAACAAAATCAGATTTTAGCAAAGAGATATCAACCATTAAACAACTAGCACATGCAAATCATTATAATCCGAACATGATTGACACTTTAATTAAACAAAAAGATTATAGGTTAGCTATCAAAAGAATATATCCCATTGACAATCAAACAGAAGACACAAATTACATATCTATACCATATTTTGGCAAAATATCAGAAAAAATTGCACATATACTAAGAAAAACCAACAATTATAAAATAACATTTAAAACCAACACTAACACTTTTTCATTTTTATTTAATGCTAAAGACAGAACACATGATATCATGAAATCGGGCATTTACCGTTTAAATTGTTCTTTTTGTAGTTCGGTATATATTGGACAAACACTTCGAAATTTTGACATAAGATATAAAGAACACGTACGTCATTACAAAAATAAACATCCTGAAAAATCGAATTACGCCAAACACCTTTTAGAACAAAATCACACAATGACTCCTCAAAATAATATTAAATTCCTACATTTTTGTAATAACAAACGCAAATTAGACATTTTAGAAGCCTTTGAGATATACAAACACAAACTCAGGGTACCTTTAATGAATGAACAACTTGAGCTCAGTAATTCTCCGTTACTGGAAGTATTAGATGTTTAATTATGATTTTTATTATTAATTTTTATTATTATTATTATTATTTTATCTAGTTACCTATTTTGTATCTACCTTAGCGACGTGTTTGTTTATAATTATATTACCTTTGATAATGACAGCATAGCTGTCGAAACAATATTGTCAGGTATATTTTAATAAAACTGTGAAACTTTTAATAATCTTTATTTATTTCATGATTATGGAGTTCCACAAAATAAGGCTGGAAACAATAAACATGATTTAATATACACTTTTACTAGCCATCTTTTGAATGAGAATAAATTGACGTTAGTTCGTTAATATTAAAATGCGCAACTTTCACACTTATTAACAGTCTCTAAGGATTTAAATAATTCCTAATAAAGGACACTTCCTTTACTCAGTATTAACCTAGTTATGACAAATTCGAAAGTTCATTGAAGTGAACTAAGTCCTACGATCAATTCCTTTCGTTAAATCTAACTCCTATAAAAAGGGAAACCCGCGACAGACTGGTAGCGGATGGTATCCTAAAGTTATCCGATTGTCAATTATTTAGCTATCATTGTCAACGGACTTAAATTTAACTGAAGATTTTCTTAGGAAATTCCTACTGGTTAAATTACCAAACTACACGCAGTAAATTTCATGTAACTACCACTATCGACCTTAGTAGAAAGACTTGATATGGTTTATGAACTTGACCATCTAAAGTTGATAACCCACGTAACTTTTTGGAACACAAATTAGACAATTAACAACTAAATTGGATACTCTCTCCAGCGATATTTCTATTATTTAAAATACTTGGCACTATACTATAACCAAAAAATGAAGGATCTAAACCGAGTGAATCTAGCAGGCGCAGATTAGCAGTCGGAGTTGATTGTGAGCGAGCCTTGTTCCCAAATTGTCAAATTTAGACAGTTTGAAATTAAAAATTGTCATTGCAACCTGTCAAAGTTTTAAAAGGTTTGTAACAACTCCAATTGTTAATTATTAAACTACTATTAATAAATAACATTCTGATAGCAAAAGTGTGTACGACATTAGTTGCTGCTTAAAAGATTTTTCACAACTCCAATTAATATTTATTAATAGTAGTTTAATAATTAACAATTGGAGTTGTGAAAAACCTTTTAAAACTTTGACAGATTGCAATGACAATTTTTAATTTCAAACTGTCTAAATTTGACAATTTGGGAACAAGGCTCGCTCACAATCAACTCCGACTGCTAATCTGCGCCTGCTAGATTCACTCGGTTTAGATCCTTCATTTTTTGGTTATAGTATAGAGTAAAGAAAATCTCTAATACCGTTCTAATGTTTAAAAAGACAAGCAATATAAATACTCCAGTATACAATACCCGGTTACCTAAAGCATCCTAATACCACTCGAAATTTCAAGAGTGGGCTAGAAAATGCGCAGAGGTCGTAATCTAGCAAGAAAAAAACGAATTGTCTACTCTTCTATTTTAGATGGGGCTAGCAGAGTTTTTCCCAATACCCTATGAACCGACATAGGGTTGGCAAGTTACATACCTTTCTAAAGATATGGGTTCAAACCTAGTATCCTCGCTGGATGTGGATACGCAATTAATAGCAAAAAAAAGAGGACTGTGAATTCTTGTTATTATAAAATTGAAATTGGTTGGAACAAAAAGGCAAACGATAATTATAAACATGTATTAACACGATAACATTGGATGTAGTATACATTTACATTAAATAAAGCTATTTGACTGATGATGACTGACAAAGTCGCTTCCATGTTAGTTTAGGTGATATGGTTGACGGTTATATCTAGTATTCTAGAATAGAATTTAACTTAGTTGATTAGTCGCGGATACACAAAAGACCGACTTACCAAAAGAGCTTTTCTTATAGGAAGCGGGAGGTTTAGGTTCCTGTTTATGTAAGTCAGTATAACCCAGTTGCAGGTGCAAATACGTCGCTAATCTCTCTAGATGCGTTATTCGGTGTTACAACCATTGGACAACCATTGTTGATGCATAGGGCGATGAGATGGACTGCCGCGGTTTGTCTTCTCGGACTTTTGGGCGTCCTTAAGCCAATGTTCAAATAGAAATAGTCAGGAAACGATTTCGTTTGAGATAATCGGTGCTAACGAACGTTTTGTTGCAATTCATTTGACGTGTAGGTTTTCCATCAAAAAGGTCTGTATTGACTTACGCTCTCTTGGATCGCGCGAATTATTGAAATACAAATTACATTAAAAATGAAGACGGAACACCCTATCTTATTCATTCTATCACTCTAAAAGATAAGATATACGATATTCCTTTTACTGTTGATACCACTTCAACATATTCTATCCTACCACCAATTTTGCTGACCTATTCCAAAAAGAGGTAATCAATCTCCTTGATAGAACCTCATAATAAATTGCACTAGATATGCGACCAACCGAAACCAAATGTACTTTTTTAGCAGGTGTTTTAATTTCAAATAGTGAACATTATACCATTAGTACAATGTGTACCACTAACACTGACAGAATTGTTTAACGGTTAGTAACAATTCTCAGAACCTTTTTAGAATTATTCCTTCAATTATCCTTTCTAGAATCACACTTGAATCAACATTTTGGAGCGGTCAACTAGTGACTAGTCAATACCGATCTATTAGGTTCTGAACAAATAGGGTTCTGGTCATCCAAAGACGCTTACTAGATGGTGGAGGACTATCGTAGTGACTCCACTCAAAAGATACAAGGTGCAACAATATTCTGCAAGGTCGACTTAAAAAAGATATCCATCGCCATCCCCATCGAATGTGAGGATTCTTGGTCCCGTTTTATGGATTTAATTTTAACAGGACTAAATTTTATGGTCTTTGATGCAGATGGTCAACAACATATTAACCTTTGTAGCAAGTAGCAGGTTTTCCAGATTAAGCAACGATGAGCTTCTCATACATTTTCAAAAGTGTGTTTTTGGTGTGTCAGAGCTCGATTTTTTGGGGCAGCGCGTGAATGCATACGGAAATCAACCTCACCATTCAAAGATTGAAGCAATTGCAGAATTCCCATTACCTGCTAATCAGAAAACTCTTAGAAACTTTAGAGGCTTTGTTTCATATTATCATAAATTCATTCATCATTGTGCAGAAATGAGGCAAGGCCTTTCAAAAGCCTATTAGTTTGAGTACTAACCAAATACAAGCATTTAACAATGCTAACAACGATTTGATCAACACTAGACTACTTGTACATCTAAAGCTTGACGCACAGATTAGCATAGCAACTCACAGTTCATCTAGAACTATAGCAGGAGCTCTTTAACAGCCAGCAAATGGCATATGCAGACCATTAGCAATTTATTCACAGAAACTCACTTTTACAGAACAAAAATACAGTGTTTTTCACGCAAACTTTTAGTAACTCACTTTTCGCTAAACAGATACCGGTATTATGTGAAGTGTAGAAAATTTCATATTTACACTGATCATAAACCTATGCACAGCGATAAAAAACAGTAGTTCGTCAACTGGAATATATTTCACACTCTAAGACTAATAAATATCTAGGCTAAAATCTGCTTATTCTGTAAATTAAGTTAGCGTAAGTACTTGTAGAAAACAAAGTTGCAACAGTGGATTGGCCGCAAGTATCACTTGTCACGAAAAGGTTATTGTTGTTTCTTGATTTTGTTGATGAACCTAATCCTGTTAATTCCTTTATCTTTAGTTGAGAAACTCTACATGGATGCACACTCTATATGCAG
Source organism: Agrypnus murinus (assembly GCA_929113105.1). NCBI lineage: Eukaryota > Metazoa > Arthropoda > Insecta > Coleoptera > Elateridae > Agrypnus > Agrypnus murinus. The sequence continues at coordinate 102,201,753 of OV816028.1, read as the reverse complement.
CCACTGGTTTTTAATTATAATTAATTATATTTAACATAATTGTTAAAACATAATTCTCTGCAGACTATGTTAACTACCTTCTTCTCGAAAACTTTTAAATGCAGTTCAGATCTTTTTTTATACCGGGATGTTAATGTAATGAATTACAACACTTTTTTATAAATCTAGAAGGTACTAAACATACAAAAGGTTGTTATAACAACAGATAAAACAGATAATAATAAACAGATCTAAAAGTAAAACTTGATCTTTTATTGATTTGAAAATAATGAATTAAATTTATCTACAAATATTCAAAAAATATAACAACCTCCAAAAGGTCCACAATCGGTATACTATAAAACGACATTTATCTCTCTTTTTATTGATTTTTGTGAACTCGGAAAAGAAAGATCAGATAGCAATTTGAATGGAATAACACTAGATACACACTACTAATTTTTCTGTCGAGTAAACACTCGGATGTGAGATAAAATCGGATATAGGATAACATTCGAATATCGGATAAAAACTCGAACGTCGGACAAAACATAATTATAGATATCGGATACACATAGGTTGTCGGATCGAATACAGCTTTTTCCTCAAGCCACATTTCTAATATATATTTCTTGCTACTACAATTTCTTCATTTCGACAACAATGAAGATATGAACTTGGAACGAAAAACCGAATTCGGCAAAAAATCGAAAAAGTTTTATCTCTGCTTTTAAAACTTATTCATCAATGTATTCCGAATAAATTTCACAAGTGCAACATTAAAGTCTACAAACTCTGTACAGTTGAAGGATATACCGAAAATGTTAAAATTTATACAGAAAAAGAAGATACGGATCTAGATCTGGGATACTTGAAGCGTTTAATGTCAATTGAATCTGTAAACGGATAAATAGTATTTGCAGAAACTTTTACTCTAGTACAATCTCTAGTAGAGTGAAAATATATTTTATCATGGGAATCTACGATTAAAGAAGAGGAGTTTAGAAATTATTCTCACAAAAAAAACTGAAGAGAGCAATTATTGGAAGACAAAAAATAACTGTGAAGATTATCAAGTGGATCGACAAACTCCCAGTTCTTATGATAACCATATTATTCCTGCTCACGATGATACTCTTTTTTACCTGCAGGTAAATAATATAATAGTTTTTATACTTGCGTGTCCTAATGAACTCCATTAGGACACGCATTTGCGTGTCCTAATGAGATTTATTAGAGTACTGGAAACAGTAAAATTTTGTTTTTTAAAGTTGGTAGCACCTAACAGCTGTTCTTAAATGTCAAACTTACTATATTTAAAAGTGCGGTTATGTTGTTATGTGATAAAATGCCAAACTTTTAAAATATAAAATAAACATACACAAAATAAATTAATTAAATTAAAAATTATTTAATAAATTCACAAATTATTCTTTATACATCTTTTGTATTAAAGGTACAGTTATTATACACTTTGATTGTAACAGCAGAAGTGTCCTGGGCATTAATCTTAAATGAAGGTAAATTTTGCCCCTCAACAATGTTTTGTTGACTCGTTATTGGGTTGCTGCTAAAAGTGTGTGATTCTTCATGTAAAAATGAAGCAGTGGAAGAATGGTCAATTACCACACGAGCCGTTGAAGTGGAAGTACATGGCTTATTAGATAGCAATTCAGCTACCTCCATTTTTTTTAACTGAAGCATCAATACAGCCCTCAGCCACAGCTGAAGACTTCCAACCTCCATGCCGTTTTATAGTTATTAAATCGCCACCTTTGTTTGCCAATTGGAAAGCACTTGAACGTCGAAAGCAATCACCTGTAAAAAGCTTCGGGTTGGCTAAATGCAAATAAGTGGCAATAATAAAAGGAACTTTTCCCATGGTGTTTATACCGATAGGAGTAGAAATACATTTTCCATTGCGGTAGGTTATAAAAAACCGCCTGTGGTTTATTTTCTTAGGCCTTAGGCTCAAATATTGCTTAATTAAATCAATCCACAGCTTCTCTGTAATTAAGAATTCTCTTCGAACTTTGTTTTTTGCTTTTGTTACAGTCACAGTGAACACATCATCTTTGACCACAATATCGTCTAATAACATGTTGGTCAATTCATCTCTTCGGCAGGCACCACAGAATCCCATTATTAACGCAACCTTAAATAATTGAAATATATTAAAAATTGAAAGTATTTAGCACAAAATTTTACTTACTTTCATAGCTAAAGGTTGGTTATTTTCTGCAGTTGTTATAAATCTATCAATATGGTTAAATTCCAATATTTTAATAAGATTAAGATTAATTAAGATAAGTTAATTCTTTTTAATAAGATGGAGGGAGAGAATATCTGACCATTTTACCTTCTTGTCACAGAAACTAAATTAATTTTATAAAAACAAAACAATTTAAATAACAAATGCTGAAGTTGAATTTTTAGTGTAGCCAACTGCCAAAAGTACTTAACAAAATTTCACTAAGAAATCTTATTTAAAACTAATTTATTTTTTAATAATTAACGAAATAACGACGCAAGTATAAAAAATAGTATAAAGTATTCGTTTCATAAGGCGTTTTAGCACACTTGTCCGTTAGAAAACTGCCCGCTTTGCGGGTCGTTTTCTAAACTCGGACGTGTGCGCTAAAAACGCGTCTTATGAAACTAATACTTTAATATACTATTACTAGCAAATACCCGGCGCGCTTTTAATTAAATTTGGAAATGATTTCAATAGTTGCACACATATTATAGTCGCACACATTAACATTAAGTGCAAGAGATGAACAGAACGCCATCTATTGTTATCTATTTAAGTTGCTGTTGGTATAAATCGAGACCACGATGGCCGACAGAGTCCAATTTCTATTGGTCTTATTTTCTATTCTGGGTCAAGACCTTTCCAATGATACCAATTTCATCCAAATCGGCCCAGTGGTTGCGGAGAAAATCGCATACATATATACAATCTTTCCCTTTTATATATATAGATAAACAAAACTCTGTGTAAAAGATATTTATATTATGATATTCAGATAAAAAAAGCCGAAGTGAGGAGCCAATGATGAAGCCAAAATGCTTAAATTAACTTTAATTCAGTCAAAGAAAAAGAGTCGATTTTGATGATCAAATATAAAATTTCTTTCTAAACAATAATAATTGAAGACATATACTGTATCTATGTATTTTTTACAGAAAGCTTCTTTGAATTACTCTTAGGAACAACAGTAAGCAATACATGGTATTTAACATGATAGGTATTACAGAATTCATATGTCAGTTACATTACGAGAGTCAGAGTGATTACGTTCTGTAATGAATGTGGTAAATCAACTAGCTTTCTTTCTTGATAAATTTCAAGCAATAGCTTTTTTATCGAACGTCTTCTTTTTTATTTCAATCTTCAATAGCTTTAATGTTAAAAGAAAACGCTGATAACTTTAAAACTGTTCATTTTTAGATAGAACATATATACATGAGTTGGTAGGGAATCAAAAATTAAATCACATAAAATTTAAATATACAGGTTGTCCCATTTGAAAAAAGTGAGGTTTTCCTGTACAAAAATTTATACTTTTGGTCTATCAGATTGAACACCCTGTAAACTATTCAGTAATAAAATTTATGCAGAAACGCGGATTTAGATATAAATATGTAAGCGTCGTGTATTATAATCGTTTAAATGTAACTTGCACTATGTAAATTTATTTTTTTTAGAACTTGGATTTTTCTACAAATAATAGAAAAATTAGATTTGCTCGGAAACTGTGCAGTCTTTCGATATATACATTAGACAAACATACTTAAAATAAGGTGTAGACTCGAAAACAGTAAAAATATACAGGATGTTCCATTGAAAATAAAAAGTTGATAGTTGCCATAGCAATACGACTCACACTGTATATACAAAAATATTATAAAATTAAAATTTGCTATACACCAATCAACTTTGATATTTAACATTTTTTTGTAACTTTTACAGTTTCCAAGATAAGGTACAGGATCATCTTGCGTGTGCCACTGTACATAAGGGAGCGTTCACGTATTACGTAAGCATCATTTTGTCGATTTTAAACTCCCAACCCCCCTTTGTAAGGAAAAATAAGTAAACCACAGAGCTCCCCCCTCCAAAGGATAAGACGTGAGTTTTTTTTTGTGGTTTTTATTAGATGTCAACATTAAAACAAAAATTATAGAAATCAAATTTCTAAGGTTAATGAACTACTTATTTATTTATTTTTTAAATTGAATAAATAAAACTTATAAAACGATCTTTTATTCAAGCTAAAAGAACAAAGCAATCAAAAGAAAATCTTACAGCAAATGACATTTGAATCATATTCGTTTGTTTCAATTTGTTTTTTGTTGATATATCGGGGATTCCCTGAATATCGTCCTGTTAAAGTTGACTTTGTACTATAGTGTAGCACTACGGAGAATTCCCCGAACGCGTGTTTCGCTTATAAAGAATTATAAATAAACTTGGTATAAAAATAGAAAAAGTAATTTTATTGATTTCAAGTAGTAAGTATTTAAATATTATTTAAAAAAATTAGGCATTTTGTAATTTCTATCTTAGGTAAGATTCTTTTGTCTCCCCCCATTTCCTTTGTCAGCAAAAATAAGGAAAACTTAACTCCCCCATCCCCCTAAGCCAGCTTACGTAATACTTGAACGCCTCCTAAGTACTGTAAGTGTACAGTATAAAGTTATTATTCCCGCCATTGAAATCATTTAAATCTATTTCTCGATTGATCTGCGATCGATTAAAGTGAAAAAAGTGCATACCCTCGGGGATATATCTCGCACGGAAGTAATTACATATCCCTGGAGATACTTATCGTAGTCAAGAACTAGGTGCACTCTTTAAACTCCGCAGGGAACGTGTTAAATATTATTTGTCTTACAAACATATCTGTAACGTTTAAATATTATTTAAGTCGATAATAATATATAGAAAATCAATAACATGAAGGATAAAAGAAACAGAAAGTTTCCAATTTGTAATTCACCACATTAGACAAATTAATTTAAATCAATTCCAAATTTAAAATTAATTTATTATTGCTCGGATTTTATTACATGCGGTATACACACGCATCAAGATGTAACTTATACAAGAATGCTCCAGGGTACAGATCATAATTAAATTTTTTCAAAACACCGTTGTTGGTAATGGAATATGGGGGTTTCTTAATCGCTTTTTCACATGCAAATACTTATACGTATGGATAAAAATTAAGATTTTGAAATGTATTAACTTTTATTTATTTATTTTCCCTGTCTCGCATCTGATGGCGAAAAAAGATTATGTTTTATCGTTTTGTTTAGTTAAGATGATGTAAGAATATCATGTGTGTTGGTATGTTTTATTATGCATGTGTGATTTTTACATCATAGTAAAAAATCGCGACGTGTATTGTATACGCAAATTTTCTGCACTTTTTAATATTTTGATACACTTACGTTGATTAAAATTTTTATTTATTTTACGTCAAAGCAAAAAGGTACTAAAACTATTACTTGGAAAATGCACCGAATTGTTTACGTACGTAATAAGTAAAAAAAGTATATATTTATTACTGTAATCTAAGGAGTCTGTTTTGAAAATACCTTTTTGTTATTTGTTATGTATATCATTTTTATCCACGTATAGATGAATCTTACATTGAATGTTTCAGGGTCATCGTTTACTGGCTTCATTAAACAAAACATTTTCTAAGTTAATCGAAGTTAATCCTAGCTATAAATAATACTACATTTAACAAATCCTTTGTTAGGGTTGTGTGACAGCTTGTTCCTTTGCGGGTGTTGACGGCCGGTTGACCGTCATGCATCACTGGTAACAACTTATATGCATGCAGTCTTGAAATGAAAACGTAAAATACCATAGAGTGAAACAGATGCTTGTCGAATGATAAAAAACTACATGTACTCCGAGACCGCCTTTCGTTGGGACTGACATATAGGAAACTAGAAGAAAATGAGGACTTCAATGCTGTCCGGTGATGTCGGCTGCAATCACTAGTGTGACATTATCTGTTTCATCCAGGTCTAGGTCGACTAACAAACCACGCCGGGCTTTCAATCTCCAAGCCAACAGTCAGTGCAGTTAAATTCTTTTAGAAGATACAACCATAACAATCTTGTTACTAATAACAATAATCAATAACAACAATATTACACATGTCCAATACTAATAACAATAAAAGCAAAGCAACGTTGAACGTTGCCAAATAATAATAATAATAGCAACGACAAATTTGCTAAAACAATAAATAGTTACCACATTACCATCAAAAGTTGTATATGAAACAAATCCATGAATCATACCACATGATGGACTGACTGAAATCATCTACTTAGTACCTTATTTTTGTATACTTTTAAATGTTTGTCTTTTACAACTGAGGGTGTGACACATATTAAAAGGTAGGATAATAGGGGTGACGAATTTATTGTCTTGATTTGTTTGATTTTCTTAAAATACATTTGGAGTGTTTACATGGAATTCAAAGTTATGACTATTTTAGTTAATTTGCATAAACAAATAGAAACTGTTTCATACAAAGAGGACTAGAATTAACCAGTAGTCCGTGTTACACTATAAATTCTATAAACGGTCTTTACTACTTGATAAATTAACTAAAAAAGAAGTTCAACCAAAAATACAATAAATTAGTCACCCGCGTAATAACCCATTCATAACCACCTGAATAAAAACAATACGAATCAAAAATACGCTCCTCTGGCACCTATCATCACATATCAGTGACTATGTTTAGGATAGTTACTCTTCATAAAATTGCGCACTACCTTTGCATGACACACTCGCACTGAATGGTATCAATGTGATCCCGGATAGCTTTACCCATTTTCAGCACGTGATTTGTGATGACTGATTTATTGTATTAATGGTTACACTAGCGTACTCAAAATAAAAGCATGATTTCCATCCATCTGTTGAAACGGCTCTGGTGTCCCCAATCTTCCTTCGAATCTAGGTTTACATATCCTCAATAATAAGATGAATCACCAGAGAAAGAAAGTCGTATATAAGTCACAAGTATCGATTTTTTATGCCTGCAGAATTTTTCGAATAATACCGAATATCTTTATAGTATCTTCAGGAGTATTGGAGCGGTATCATAGGACTGTAATGATCTAGCTACATAAATGATCATTATATACATAACTTCCATCAGGAAGGCATTGAAACATAGGGATGGCCATAGCAGCAATAATAAACATACAGAAAAGATTTTATAAGTCCACGCGCCTTTTATTGAGTTGTTCTTACAAGTATCATTTAAAATAGCGTAAACTAACCAAAGGTAAACTAACACCCCTAGTACGCTATAGTACTGTAAAAATGAACCCCAACACTGATAAATCCAACCATGTCTCACATTTGAGGTGAAATATTTTATTTTATTTATCTGGTCAGCAGCATGACTTTGTATTTTATTTTTTTTAAAGACATATTACATTTATCCACATATTTAATAGATTCATTCTAGAGCATTAGTAATGGCTGTATGTAATTAAGTGCAAAATTATTTTAGCTCTAAAAGATTGGTAAATTAAATATCCAGGTCTTTTCTTGTTCTTATATACGATAATGATAAATGTCTCTAAAATATGCAAATAGGAGATTTTTAGGAAATCCTGCAATAGGTAATTTAATTCTTTGCTATAATATGGATCCAATGTGTATTTTAGTAGGATAAATCATTATGAACAATGGAGTATTTTAGCAGAATGCTTATTTGCACACAAACTACTTGTAATTTAAGTTTTAGTTACAATTTGTTAGGTGTTGTGGTTCATTAAGTAATTCGATAACATTCCAATATGCTCGTTGTGAATGATGGAATTTTAATAGCTATTTAATGATGTTACTTTAAGTGGAAATTAGCAGTAAGTATATTTGTTTAAACAAAAGCCCAAAGGATTTATTAATAATATTTATAAATAAAATCCTATTTTATATTATAAAATCTAATTTATCGCTTTGGAAGTGTTGTCGTTCATTGCAACCTTTAACAAGTAGTAAAAATAAGGGCTAAAATCGTATTCAATTTTGGTAATTGTTTACTTGCTTCTTTCAGTTTGGAAAGTTGGACTTAAGTTGCATTTAAAGCTGTGGAATAAAAAATGAGTTCCTTTATTACACAATCTTAATATTCACAATTTTACATCTTTAATAACGGCAAGTTCCTAACTGACTAACTCGCAGTATTAATAAGAAGTCTAGCTATTAAGATTTATTATACAAAACATTAACCTTAAACTTACTGAATGTTTGGGTCCAGCAACGTCTGCTTTAAGATAACAGCCGCCGTTTCACACAAGCAATAATAGAATAAAAGGCATATGAGTCAAAAGAAACAGAAAGAGATTTATTCAAGAAAATACAAATCATTAACAGTAATATAATTACACATAATTAAATAATCAAATTAATTCAAGAGCTTAACAGAAATATATATTACTTACGATATCTGCAGAAAAGTTAATTTAGATTACAACTGGCAACTGCACCACTTGACTTTTAATTGCGGCTTCAAACATGGTGGATAATAATACCCAAAGTTCTGTAAGGTAACTTTCCAGTCAGGTAGAAACGTAGCGTATAACTAAAGCTAAAAAAGAAAAAGCCTAGAAAGGAATTCTGCATTCACTTAATAGTTTAACAACGTAAACTACGGCTTACCGAATTAAGATAATTTCGTCGGCTTAAGAAAATAGAGGCGCAAAGGGATGAATATTGCTTCTTGTATAGCTGGACGGTATTTCTACAAAACAATAAATTGTTAGAGATTAAGGACCAACAAGTTGGGTTCATGTGACCATAAACTATGACCTTTGTGAAACAACTAAATCACCAAGAAGCTATTTACTTCATCCGCAAAAAAGCTCTTAAAACGAAACTTAACTAACTTCTAAGTACATGAATGAAGCACACGCACTACTTGTAAGATAACTTACAACTAACTTCACAAAAGGAGAAAACTAACTTGATTTGCAAAATTAAGAAAAGACAGTGATAAGCAGAATTTATCAATAAGGAAGCCTGAACATAAACATAACTGAATAAGAAATAACCAATAAAAAAGTCCCCATAAACACGACCATATTTGGAGTGACAAAACTGATATTAACACCATGGGAAAAAGTCTTTTAAGAACAAAACATTTTAGCTTAAATATTAAATTGAAATTGAATTAGGGAAAAGCCAAAAAAAAACACTATGACGAGCGCATTTTCACTTGCTATTATTATGTGACGACATGTGACGTGCAAGAAGAATCGTGTTTTGTTTTGATTAGTTAACAACTGTGTAAATCTTAATTGAAATTCTGAATGATCTGCGTTTATTACTGACGTAGTACCATACACGCTGTTCTGAAAATGTTGTGCTAAATTCTTCGGATTTTCAAGTGCATTTAATCAAAAACTGTTACTAACGTCTTATGTTTCTCATAATTTGAGAAGCTTATCTCCAAAGATTGATCATTTCGTACTGAGACACCGTGTATGTCTAGCTCAAACAGGGTGTTAATATGTGGGATTATATTATGTTTGTCTACAGTTAGCAATAGACAGTCTATTGGTGCAAATTAATAAAATCCATATAAATCCCGCTTGCAGTTGCTAGAGTTGAGTTATAAAACATAAAATAACCATGGCAAGAATTGTACGAGAAAATTAGAATTAGTTCGATATACTTCCAAATCCGTTTAATATGCTTCGGAGGAGACGACTCGTGTGGTGTTACCAGCTGCATACAAGGGGAGAAGCGGAAAATTTGATTAATTAAATATAATGATTTATACTTAGGTTAGATGTAATTTTAAAATGTAGACATAATGTAGAGCAAAATTACAACTTTTGCAATTTATTACAATTACTTATCGCAATATTGACGTGTCATTGCTACCAGCGCACAGTGGGGCCAAATCCCGTAAAGCTGGTCAAAAGTCGAAAAATAAAGTTTCTATTTAGGGAATCTCGAGCATACAGTTGAGTAGACTGATATTAAAGTATTAAATTCCATAGTTGAGAAAGAGCGTTCGCTTATACCTGCTTGCCTGCATCATTTCAAAGAGACGCTCGAACAAGAGTAACGTGTGAGGCGAACAATAGACGAAAAATAGCGAGTCCTTTAAACGCCTGCTAAATTGTGTAGCATCGATCGATTTTAATGTTGTAAAATGGATTCACAGCATGATGATATGTACAATATTTATACGTTTTACAAAAATCATATTTAACACATACAGATTAACAATTTCATAAACATCTTTTATAAAAATTCAACTATTAGTTAATAAATATTTTTCTTCAATAGTCGAAAAAGTTATAAATACCACGGAGTTCCACAACGAAATTTATGGAGGTTGTAGCATCTACTATAATCTAATAAATAATGAAGAAAACAACTGCCATGAACTGCCATTCTGCTTTTCGTGCAGGTTTTTGCAACAATAAGTATTTTTGATCAATTTTCAAGAATATTGCTTACAAACAGCTCGTACATTCGTAGAATTGTATCCATCTTTTATATGTCAACTTACAAAATGTATTGTTTAATCTCCGCTTGAAAATTCGTTTATTCTCTTAATAAGTTCCTATGTAAAACCCTTGAGGTGCAGAATTGCAGTTAAACCTAATGTTATTCAATTCTTAGGTCGCCATATTGGATCCGCCATTTTGTTTTTTAACATAATTAGAATCGTAATTAATGACTTCAGAATCTCCTAGATACAGAACTTTAGCTTAATTTAACGTTTATTAATTTTTGGTCCGCCATATCGGATCCGCCATTTTGCTTCTTAAAATTTTAACTTTACAATCGTTATCAGTAACCTCAAGAACCCCTGTATTCGATGTTTCATACAGATTGATAAACGTTTTCATATTTTGACCAGCTTTTCGGGATTTGGCCCCACTGTGCAGCGGTGGGTCAGCACATGATGCGGTTAACGTGCTGCTTCACCAGGTTTTCTAGTAAAATCTCCATTCTTACTAGTTACTTACTGCTTTAGAATATTAGAATCCGGATATTTTATTATTTTATGACCCAGAAATAAAATAAAAAATAAATTACTAAACTAATTAAACATTTTTAAAATAATCTATGCAAATAATACATTTTTCTACTCCTATTCAATTATATTGCAATAATTAGCATTTTTTTCGGTAATTATAGTGGCTACAATGCACTAGCGGTAATTATGAGGCTATAATTCTCTGTTCCCAACCAATCAAAAGCTTAGAGATTCATAATGCTCGCTGTTCCATTTGAAATCGCCCACTATCAACCCTTCTGCGGCGTTGTCACTTGACAACCGATTCAACAAAGTAATGTCAGAATTGTTTAATTTTTTTATCAAATTTTGAGTTGATTCTTTATTTTGTGTTAAAAATGGACAATAACGCAGAAAACGAAACTCGTACTCCGCCAGAAATTGTGGAAGCAGCAAAAGTAACAACTGAAAACCTGTTGCCGACGAAATCCGCAAAAATGTATGAAGCCACTTATAAAGCCTTCATGGATTGGCGCAGTGACAAAGAAATTGGTTCTTTTTCGGAGAACGTGCTATTAGCATACTTTGCAAAGTTATCAGAAAAATATAAGTCGTCCTCGCTTTGGACACAGTATTCGATGTTACGAAGTACACTCGAAATACATCATAATGTCAAACTGGAAAGTTATGGAAAATTGAGAGCATTTCTTAAACGCAAGTCTGATGGTTACCAGCCAAAGAAGGCCAAAACATTCACTCCAGAAGAAATAAATGATTTTATCGCAAATGCCAATGATAACAAATATCTTGCAACCAAAGTAAGAATTACAAGTACTTCTTATCAGTAATAATGTTATTAATTGCATTTTTTTTTACTTTAGGTGGCGTTAATAATGGGCATTATGGGGGCCTGTCGCTGTAACGAATTAAAGGAAATGAAACTTGGGGATCTGCAAGATCTCACATCAACCATGTTAGTGAATGTGCCCAATACAAAAACTAAAGTGGTTCGCAAGTTTACCATCACAGGAGAGTTTTATAACATCGTCAAAAAATATGTCTTATTACGTCCACCTGGCATTGAGTGTCCCTCTTTGTTTTTGAATTTTCAAAAAGGAAAATGCACAAATCAAAAAATAGGAATTAATAAGTTTTCTGCGATGGGGAAAGCAATTGCCACCTTTTTAAGGCTTCCCAACCCGGAAATGTATACTGGTCATTCATTCCGGAGGTCTTCTGCCACTTTACTGGTAGATGCAGGAGGCGACATCACGGCCTTGAAACGTCACGGGGGTTGGAAGTCGACTATGGTGGCAGAAGGTTACATCGACGATTCACTGAAGAACAAAATGGATACCGCCCAAAAAATTTTGCAATCGGTTCAAGCTAACTCCAGTTGTAACACTACCAATAAAAATGTAAAGTTGGACGTAGTAACGCCATCTTTGAATATCACAAACTGCAACAATTTCACAATTCATTTTTACCCCAATAATGCATCAAATAAACAATAATATAGAATAAGTTCACATTAACTGTTTAATTGTTATTAATGTAAATTGATTTTTATTAATAATAAAGTTGTGAAATTTATATCGAAGTTATCTGATGATAGGAATAGAAAAAGTATAGTATTACATTCGCAATTATGGCCATAATTCACTCAAATGACTTGAGCCACTCGCCTGCGGCTCGTGGGCTCAATTGTCATTATCGTGAATTATGGCTATCATAATTGCTCATATAATAATATACTATTATTTAAGTACCTACATATCACAGAAAAAAATGGGAAGCGCGACGCACGCAACTCTTGCATAGAAAATATCACCTTACACATGCACTTGTTACTGTGTTAGTGAAGCAGACATTTAACCTGTTTCATTTGAACTGCCAAGTGCAATATTAGACTATTGTGTCGACATTGCGTTTAATTATTTCTTTTCATAATAATAATTAATATTAATAATAATCTAAAATGTTTCCTGAATATGACCCAGCGTGTATTTTACTAGAAACGCCTTTAGTATTATTATCTTCTTTCTTCAATTTCAACAATACTGTCAAGTGATTTTAATATTTTGTAGGTACAGTGCCACATATTCATACACGAATATCCATGTATGTTTCACATGGGGCACCTGTAATAACTTTTTCCCCACGTTCCTTCCAGGAGGAAGTGATTGAGATACGCTCAATCAACGCGCCATTGCATAGGCATTGCTTCCAGTTACTCACTGGTCAGACCGAGGTTGCCTATCCACCCACTAGCTCACCAGGCTAGTGCCGGAACGATTACAGGAGATGTACATGTTCACCAGCCGGAACCCTCCCGTCCTCTTTCATACGGGGCTAAGTCTTCGTCCAGCATTAGGACTATTCCCTAACCTAGGTTAGGTCGTCGGAACCGAGGTTCCTTCACCAAGCCTTAGTTTGGGCTACTGCCCGATCGAATCCAACATCAGATGTAGCGGGACTTGGCTTTAAAATGGGCTTGCCACCCCGATCACCCAGTTATAGGCCTGGTGTGCCCCTGACAGAGCTTCGTTTCGAGGCTACTTCATAGGGCCCATCAAAGTAGCATACCGGTGTGTACCAGTTAGGGAGCGGTTGTCTTAAACGTAAAAGGCTATGTATTTTCGCATCAACGCCACTTAAGAGTCTCTAGACGATTTCTGGGAATCCGCCTTACTGTCATCTCCGAAACGCTACCTGGTGGCATGCAGTTTCTCATAGGTCAGCGAGCGAACTCCCTGACATAGATAAACTTCACTTGATTCTCCTCCATTCGTCTAGGTCAGACAGCGGAATACTAGCTCCATCACAGTCATCGTTGAGAAACACTTACGTCTAACTCTACATTACTCACACATTACATTCTGATTGCGTCATCCGTTACCGGATGACAACGACCAGTTCTAAGGGTGAACACCGTGTGGTCTGCCTACAAGCTAGTCTCGGATCCTAGTGCTCCCCAACATCTCTAACGACTGTCCAAACCTTTGTCTTCTGGGCTAGTCTCGGATACTAATGGAGTCCGACACCTCGAGCGACTGCTTGCCCGTTCACCCACTCACATATTCATACAGTAGCGGATCCAGAAATTTAATTTGGCGGGGCTTGTTGTTTTCAATATTTGATAAAGGATACTTTTTAATTAAAATTATTCACACTGGATTTATTATAACGATTTAATATTTGTTAGTTTGCAATTTACCGCAATTAATGAATAAACAACATACGAAAACCATACTGTAAATTGCTGAGGATCTTTTTTTATAAAATGAATTATATATATGTAGGTACCAAAAATGGTAAGCACATAGAATACAGTTATACAAGTTTCACAAAATTTTGATTTAAGCCGAACAGATATTATCAAAATAAAATATTGTGTAAAATGTTACCAAACTTTACTAAAATATTTTTTTCGTACGTTAAAGAGCGTTTTCTGACGAGCTAAAAGTGGCCCCCCATCATATTTGGATATTTTAAAATGTGACGATTGTGATGATATCTTTTTAAGTAATTATTCAAAACTACTTAATGAACATGAACAATCAAATTGTAATAAACAAAAATTAAAAAGTTAAATCTAATAAATAAATTCAATATTAATCATAAATGTATTAAGGCGATAGGACACTTATCCCACATTAAACGATCATTACAATGCGCGTACTGCATCGGGGCTATTTCTACTAACGTCCACATACGAAACATCAATAGGAAATAGACCGAGTTATTTGTATTTTTATGAAAATACAAATGTAGCAAAAAGGAATTGTTTATTAGAAAAAAATAAATCAATTGGATAATTAAATAGTTATAGAATCAGTACAATATGTTAAACTGAACTAATTTGTAATAGTTGTGTAAATAAATAGAATTTACAAGTTTTAGAATGTAAAGTTACAAGTAAAGAATGAAGTTTTATTTTTAGTGCCATTTATTTACACAACTATTATAAATTTTTAGTTTAACATACTTTACAGCTTCTATAAATATTTAACTATCTAGTTGACTTAATTTCTTTTCAAATTGACATTTTCTTTTTGCTACATTTGTATTTTTATAATACAAATAACTTAGTCTGTTTCCTTCTAATATTTCGTATATGGACGTTAGTAGAAGTAGTCACGACGCAGTAAGCGCCTTGCAATAATCGTTAAATGTGGGATAAGCGTGACTAATGCCTTAAATAAGTTTAATAATCGGTGAACTCTGTACGAACAATGGTTTCCGGAGAAGAGCAAACAGACTCTCATCTCCCACTACTTGTTCATGGCCTGTGTTACAGTGGGCATTGTATAAGGGCATTACATACCTACCTTCTTGTCTTTAAGTAAAGTACTAATCAATTATATTTAAAGAGGTGATTACCGACATCTATAATTTCCCATCATTTTTATACGCAAAAACGAGTTAGGAGAAATAAATAAAGATTATTAAAAGTTTCACAGTTTTATTAAAATATACCTGACAATATTGTTTCGACAGCTATGCTGTCATTATCAAAGGTAATATAATTATAAACAAACACTTCGCTAAGGTAGATACAAAATAGGTAACTAGATAAAATAATAATAATAATAAAAATTAATAATAAAAATCATTGACACATTATTGACACTTTAATTAAACAAAAAGATTATAGGTTAGCTATCAAAAGAATATATCCCATTGACAATAAAACAGAAGACACAAATTACATATCTATACCATATTTTGGCAAAATATCAGAAAAAATTGCACATATACTAAGAAAAACCAACAATTATAAAATAACATTTAAAACCAACACTAACACTTTTTCATTTTTATTTAATGCTAAAGACAGAACACATGATATCATGAAATCGGGCATTTACCGTTTAAATTGTTCTTTTTGTAGTTCGGTATATATTGGACAAACACTTCGAAATTTTGACATAAGATATAAAGAACACGTACGTCATTACAAAAATAAACATCCTGAAAAATCGAATTACGCCAAACACCTTTTAGAACAAAATCACACAATGACTCCTCAAAATAATATTAAATTCCTACATTTTTGTAATAACAAACGCAAATTAGACATTTTAGAAGCCTTTGAGATATACAATCACAAACTCAGGGTACCTTTAATGAATGAACAACTTGAGCTCAGTAATTTTCCGTTACTGGAAGTATTAGATGTTTAATTATGATTTTTATTATTAATTTTTATTATTATTATTATTTTATCTAGTTACCTATTTTGTATCTACCTTAGCGACGTGTTTGTTTATAATTATATTACCTTTGATAATGACAGCATAGCTGTCGAAACAATATTGTCAGGTATATTTTAATAAAACTGTGAAACTTTTAATAATCTTTATTTATTTCATGATTATGGAGTTCAACAAAATAAGGCTGGAAACAATAAACAAGAGTTAGGAAAATTCTGATTGGTATGATGTGGTTTTCTTAATAATTATTATTTAGTTCATTAGTAATAAAACTTTAAAAATACTATAATATGAATCCTTGGGGGGTGCTTTTGGAGGAAAATACGCCACTAAATAATTCATACATTACGATTTCTGCTTCACCTGTTCGCAAACTCACGAGCCGCCACTTACTTCTACCAAGACCTGCTCAAATAATATAATAAGAATATAGAGGTAATTAAAGCATATTATTTAATTATTTTGCAACACTAAATGGTTATTAATCTCGAGATACTTTGCATTTATGTTGTATTAAACCTTTAAATCAAACTTCTTGACTACTTACGATTTGACATTTTGATTTTATATTATTGTCTCGTGTAATATAAGTTCTAATGTTTGTGATGCCCTACGCCACCCTCTAAAATTACCTAATTTCTAATTAACCTTTCCGATAAAATGCAATTTCAATATAGTATTTTAATGAAATACCTGATTTTAAGCGTGACTTTTCCACGCCTCCTGTTGAATTAATTTGAAAACTTCAAACCCCCTATATTTCTTTGAAGTTAATTTCTATACTTCCGGGAATTTCTATCTTCGGCTTAAAACTTCATCCAATATTTTCACTGTAGGTGAACAAAGTGTTATAAGCAAGTAAATTCTGAGTCTTGCTATTAAGATTGATCGTAAGTAGGTAGTCACGAAATACATAACTAAGCAAGAAATTTTTACAATTAGATGTGGATCGAAGTAGAACTGATTGAAATGAAATGACCTGGTCAATAAATTTTGTTAAACCTTTCGTCACACCCTCAAATCTGAGTTAATAGCGATAATATTTTGTTAAATGCTAGTTATTTGATATAACTATTTGACCTAATTAATTATACAACTACAGCAAGAAATCCTAATCAGTAGCTTCATGATTTTACACGTGCTGTAATTTCACGTCTCTTACTGGATTAGATTTCGAGACTTTTAGAACTTTCCGGGACCTCTTATCTCACTTTAAATATATTTCTCATCAGAATATCTCATCTATAGGTTAATAAAGGTTTCAGGCAAGTACATTATTTTACTTACTGAGGTTGATCCTAAGTAGGTGGTCACGAAAAGTGAGAAATTACTTATTAAAAGTGGTTCGAGTAAATGACTGATGAAGTGTTGACTGAGATGAGATGAACTATCCGACAAAGCTGCTATTATTTTGTATTTTCGTTTTTGTTGTTAATTTTTGCTTTGTAGTTTCCCATTTTATTCTACTATTAACTGTTATATACCTCCTGTTCAGGCCCAGCTTGCACAGTTCTCAATTTTACTGATTTCTCGAATTGATATAAATCAAGTTTGCTATTACCCTGTAGCTTAGTGACATGGTTTTGTAATAAAAGAATAGAATGTCAACAAAAAAAATAAAATAATGTCAGATATTTACTCCATGTAAAAAATATGAATAAACTATCAAGATATTCTGCTTATATTGGTGTACTTAGTCCCGTATTAATTGTATGTACAACAAGTACAGCTCTAAAACATACAGTCCATTTTTAGTTGAACCCCACATCTCATCCTCAGTCAAGAAGAATCCCTCCCCACCCCTAAATTTTGGCCAGATTCGAACCGGATCAAGAACCCCTGTTCTAGCCCTACCCAGCCCCTGTTCTAGTCCTGCCCAGAGCCCATATTTGAAATATTTCTGAGTGTAATAACGAAATCCCAAAATTTGGAAGCAGTCACGTCAAAATAAAACAATTTGATCTATAGTTAAAGTGGTGAGTTTAAGAAATGCTAGTAGCTTGAACTGAACTTTTAGCGTATTACTGCAAGTAAACATTTTGGAAACTAGTGATAACTACATATACTATTTATGAAAATGGAAGTTTTAACAAAGGATCGTGCAAAATATAAATCCGCAATAACAAGAATGGAAACTTAGGTCAATGTCAACTCTGACTCTGTGAATGAAAGTCACGAGTTTAAAATTAGGAAAGAAATGTTAATTAAAGCCTTTGGAAATTATGAAAATGTTCAAGATCAAATTGAAAACTTAGATTCAACTCAACAATCAGATAGAAATGAAATTGAATAAAAATATTGTACAATTTTATCACGTATTAGAAATAAGCTTGATGATTTCATGTCACCAAAGTCACAAAGCAACACGGTAAGTCAGTTTCAAAAACATATAGGTGTAAAGCTTCCTGAAGTTAATATTCCTCATTTCACAGGTGATCCCACCCAGTGGAAAACCTTTATTGAACTTTTTAAAACATTAATCCAAGATGAACCAAGTCTGTCTGAGGTTGAGAAATTAATATACTTAAAAAGCTATTTACAAAATAAACCACTAAATTTAATTAAAAATTTAACATTGGTTCCTGGTAACCTACAAATTGCATTAGACACATTAAAATGTAGATATGACAATCAAGTGTCAATAATTTTTGCACACATTAAAAGTATTTTACATATACCTTCCTTAAGTAGAGGCAATGCTGCTAACTTAAGAGAATTTGTTACTCTCATTAAACAAAATGTTGAGGCTCTTAGAAATTTACAAGTTCCGGTAGAAGAATGGGACTTAATTCTAATTTATGTTCTGTGTGAAAAATTGGATTTTAGTACCAAACGTTCTTATGACTCTGAAACCGATTCTACTAAATTGCCCTCATTAAAAGATCTTCTCAATTGTTTGGAGAGGAGATGCATTATCTTGGAAAGAGGAACGGTTCCAGAATTAAATGGTACAACGAAGAAACCCCAAAAGGTTTCGCATCATGTTCATGTTGCACAAAGTTGTCAAACTCCAGGTTCTAACCTATCGCAAAGTAGTAATGTAAAGTGTTTGTATTGTAATTTAGATAATCACAAAATTTACAGATGCTCTCAATTTACTGCTCTTTCTTCAAAAGAAAAAAGTGATTTTGTGAAAAATAGTAGGCTCTGCTACAATTGTTTAGGTTCAAGGCATTTTATAAGTCAATGCAGTGCTCAAGGATGCTCAATTTGTAACAAAAAGCATCATTCAATTCTGCATGTAGATACACCTACCAACAATCACTTGAATCCCCGCTACAAACAAAATTTTGAAAGTTCTCAACATTCTCGAAACTTTCAAAATAACTCTAATCACAAACAAACTCTAATTCCTCGCAAAGGCCATTCACCCTCTTTAAATGTCTCCAATAGCTCTCCACTCAATAAGTATTCAGTCATTCTCAGAACCCTCAATCCCTACTTCACACTCACAATCAAGTTCTCCTCCACAGACTAGCCCTCAGTCAAACACCATTCTTTCTACACTGTCATCTAGTGGAGAAACACTACTAGCTACTGCAATTGTTACAGTTTTTACCATAGAAGGTATTCCTTTAAAGGTCAAAGCAGTTCTTGATAACTGTAGCACAACTTCACTTATCACTGAAAATCTAATTGAAAGACTTAAGCTCCTCTTAGTTACTCGCAAAATTTCTATAAATGGAGTAAATAAAGTAGCCACTAACTCTAACAAGATTGTAAACATTACAATTTATTCTAACATACACAAGAATTGTAAGTATAGCATTACTTGCTCGGTATTAAAAACAATTACTAGCAAATTGCCCCACTTATCCCTAAGAAGAGAAGAAATAATTATTCCCGAATACATTCAACTCGTTGACCCAGAATTTTACATTCCATCTGAAATAGATATTTTATTAGGAGCTGATGTTTTCTATAAAATCATCACTGGTGAAATTATAAGACTTCAAAACAATTTGTTAACACTTATGAATACATATTTAGGATACACTATAGGTGGCGCCATCCCTTCTCAAGCAATCTCAAGCTTAGCTAATCTGTCAGATTTCGCTGAAAATGACCCATACATAGTTTCTGAACAATCCCAACTTTGTTGTTTTTTACAAACTTCAGATTTAACTGAAGCCTTAGAAAAGTTTTGGGAGATTGAAGATGTCCTTTTTCCCAATAATAAAATTCTCAGCCCTGATGATGAGCTTGCAGAAGAAATATTTTGTTCTTCAGCAAAAATTATAGAAAATGGTCGATTTCAAGTTAACATGCCCCTAAAAACTACTTCTGAACATAAAAAACTTGGCGATTCTTACACAATGGCCAAAAGACGATTCGTACTCTTGAAAAAAGGTTCCAAAAGGACCCACAGTTGTTCAAAAGTTACAAAGACTTTATAGACGAATACATTGCTTTAGGTCATGCTCAATATGTTCCATTAAATTTATTAAATTCTAATTCAGAAAATAAATATTTTATTCCTCATTTATGTGTAATTCGAGAAGCAAGTGTAAGTACTAAATTGCGAGTAGTTTTTGATGCAAGTAGCAAAAGCACTTCAGGATACTCACTCAATGACGTGACTCTTAAAGGTTTTCAAGCTCAGCCTGATCTCTATGACATACTTTGTAGGTTTCGTCTATTTCAGTTTGTCCTAACTTCGGATGTTCAAAAAATGTACAGACAAGTAATGATCAAACCAGAGCAAACCTTCTTGCAAAATATTTTATAGAGAGATGATCTCCAAGAATCCCTAAAGTGCATTGAACTTTTAACAGTGACATACGGCACAAATTGTGCCCCCTATCTTGCTACTCGTGTGTTACATAAAATCGCTTTAATTAAAAAGTCCGAATTTCCTCTTGCAACTGAAGCAATCCTAACCCAAACCTATGTAGATGATATTCTATGTGGATGCAATAGTTATGACGACTTAAGAGCTCTCTATCAGGAAATAAATAAACTCCTAAACGTTTTCGGCTTTCATCTCCATAAGTGGTGCTCCAATTCCGAAAACTTTTTAAAAGAAGTATCGTAGTCTAATAGAACAGAATTTGACATAAATTTAAGTAATGCTCCTAGCAAAGTTTTAGGGCTCCAATGGAACTCCACCTCTGATTGTCTTTGTATCACTCACCCTAAATTACCTGTTCATGACCCTGTTACCAAACGTATGATTCTCTCTGCCCTTGCTCAATGTTTTGATCCCCTAGGTCTTGTGAATCCCATTATAGTTAAAGGGAAAATTTTAATGCAACGTATTTGGCTTCATAAGTTAAGTTGGGATACTGAAATTAGTGATCCAAATCTTATTCAGCAATGGAAAGATTTTATTGTTGATATGCCAAAATTAGAAAAGTTAAGAATTCCTAGGTATCTCTTTATAAATAAACAAATCCAAACTACTGATCTCCATGGATTTGCGGACGCTTCTCTAGCTGCTTTTGGTGCATGCATATTTATTCGCACAATTTATACAGACAATTCAGTTTCATGTAAACTAGTTACTTCCAAGTCGAGAATAGCCCCAGTGAAAACAATTACTCTTCCCAGACTTGAACTTTCAGCTATGGTACTACTGTCAAGATTAATCCAGAGAATTGTTTCTGTGTTTGGAAACAAAATCCATATAAACTCAGTAAATCTTTGGACTGATTCTCAAATTGCATTATTTTGGATACTGTCCCACCCTTCACGATGGTCAGTATTCGTTGCAAATAGAGTAGCAGAAATTCAGAACTTAACCTCCAAATATAAATGGCGTCATATCAAATCTGCAGACAGTCCAGCTGATTTCCTTTCTCGTGGTATGAAATCTAAATATATTTTAGAGTGTACCTTATGGTGGCATGGTCCATTATTTTTACGTGACATAAATTTGGATTTGAATAAGTTTGAATTGGATGTAATAGTTAATAAACCTCTTGAAGAGTGAAAATCTCACAAAATACTTCATGCTCTTACAGAACATTTTTGGAACTCAATTTTCTCAAAGTTTTCTTCTTTTTCAAGGTTACAAAGAACCGTTGCTTTTTGTCTGAGATTCATAAACAATACTAGACTCACTTCCGAAAAAGGAAATGGCCCCCTCTCTGTTAAAGAGTTAGAAAAGTCTTTAATGTTAATTATTAAAAACTTACAAAAACAATGTTTTTTCCAGGAAATCTCAGATTTAAATCGAAATAAAATTCTAACAAACAAGTCAATTTTACAACTCAGTCCCTTTATTGATGAAAATGGTTTCCTTAGAGTAGGAGGCAGGCTTGCTTACTGCGATTTGCATTTGAACAGAGACACCCTCTCTTATTACCCTCCAAAAATATTGTTACTACCCTCCTACTAAAAAGTGAACATAGTAAGCTCGGCCATGCTGAACCACACACTGTTCTTTCAAACTTCAAATTAAAATTTTGGCCCCTTAGCAGATTAAAAGAAACAAAACGAATTGTTAGAAATTGTATAACATGTTTTCGATTTAAAGCTGTAACTAGTCAGCAAATTATGTCTAATTTACCGAAAGATACAATTCACCCCTCACCCCCATTTTCTAAAGTAGGTGTAGATTTTGGAGGACCTTTTTTTATAAAATCGTCTAATTTAAAACGAGTTCCCTCGATCAAAAGTTATTGCGCTGTTTTTGTATATATGGCGACAAAATCCGTACATATCGAGTTGGTGTCTGATTTCTCTTCAGATGCTTTTCTCAACACTTCTCAAACGATTTATTGCTCGTCGTGGTAATCCTGTAGCGATAGACAGTGACAACGCCACAAATTTTCAGGGTTCGAGAAATCAATTAAAAGAACTTCATGATTTTTTTATGAATAAAAAGAAGAGAGTGAATTCGATTGTAATCGAATACACATTAAGCATCAACGTTGGTCTTCTTAAATAACATTTTGTGGCGCTACTGAATCATTCGAGTTCATCTGTTGTTTCTGTTATCACATTTAAAGAAAAGTAATTGTAAAAATTTTAGTTATAACCCGTTAGAAGTAAAAAATAGAGAAGATAAAATCAATTTATAAAACATTCTCTTAATATTCTCATCTATATATAATTGTGAAATTTTAAAATTTGTGAAAAAGAATGTTTCTCTTTACAAATTAATAATTATAACTACAAAAATCATAACTGGTGTTAATTTACATTGTTAAGTACATAAAACTGATACTAAATGATGCTAATCATTTTTATATATTAGGAACCGAACTGTATAATAATTTACCAATTTCAATAAAACAATTACGTATAATGGAAAACAAAAATATGCCTAACTGTGAGTTTTTCTTTTTAATCTGTATTATTTACCAAATAGTATTTTATTTGTGCATATGTATCTTCTTAATTTAATTGCACTCTTTACTTTTTTTGTACGTATATTCGATTGTAATCGAATACACATTAAGCATCAACGTTGGTCTTCTTAAATAACATTTTGTGGCGCTACTGAATCATTCGAGTTCATCTGTTGTTTCTGTTATCAGTTAAATTCCTCGAGTCGATCACGTGATCGTGGCGTGAACATTGCGTGATTTGCGATGCTTTTTACAATTTTGCCCTCGTGATATCGGTAACCTTAAATCCTTCATTTGTTTGCTAGAGTATATCTTGTTGATTGGTTGCTACTAGCGTTGCGTTGTAATATTGAGTTGCCGCCATAATCGCTCAATAATTACTTCTATTGAGAGCTTACTCAATGTTATTTACAAAATTTCTTACGTGGTTTTTTTCAGGGTTAACTAAGTACTAGAAAGGATTTTATATTTCGTAATATTAGAGTTGACTGCCTTTAATTTCGTAATATTGCTAGTAAAATTAATTTTAAAAAATTTGGCGGAAGCTTTAGAAATTGAAACCTTTTAAAGGAACCATTACAGAAAAAATACAATAGGCTTCTTAACATAGTTTTTGATTTATAATAATGCGGGGTAGAAGTATACCTATTGAACCTTGTATAAGGCGTAAAGCTGTACGTTCCACTAAATAATTCTTGAAATTATCTCTACACACAGTACATAGCGAAGGAGCAACAGCTACTGAAGTTGCAAGTTCAGGAGAATGAATGATTTCTGCCACTGGTTTTAGAACTTATTTAAAAAAAAACTGATAGCAGAGAACAAAAGATCTCTAAGACGATTCCACCAGTGTCTTTTAACTAGAAGCTTCATAATAGTTATAGAGATCTGCGAGACTGTGATAGAAGCTTGTTAGATGCAATTTCATTGGAGATGGGAGGAGGGACAAAAATGGTAGAACTGATTTCCTAGTAAATATATGCTCTTGTCATAATATACAAATTTGAATTTAGAACCCCACTGTCATGGTTTGCTCCTGATGCCTGTGACATCGTAAATTTTGTTCCGGTTAAAATAGTGTTCGTCATCTTACATTTGACAACATCCAGTATTTTTATCCACCGTCACCTCTTCTGAGTTTTGAGTTCACAGTAGATATTCCCAATTAATACATCTTATATAATCTTTTCAAAAGCGTGCTCAAGATAGCAAGAAAACTAACGGTTGCTTTAAATAGAAGCAAAAGGAAGAAACTTATCGATACTTTAGTTTTTTCTTCTAACCAGCTCCTGTCATTCCGTGTTGAATTCCTACGATGGTTTCTAACCACATTCAATTTAAAGCGATCAATTTAGATACATCCAAGGATTCGTTTCTCTTTTTCGTTTGCCTTTTGAGTTCTAATATAGGGTCTGTAGTGAAATGCGTTCTGTAGACTTTTGTACTAGATGGCTCAGCTATCACCATCTACGTTTAAGAATTCATAGATTCACCATAAGTATCTTGTCAGTTTGCGCAAAAACACTTTGACGTATTCGATATACGTAGTTTGAATAAAATGTGTTTAAAACATTATTGCCAAGTAATTTCCTTTCCAATCTTGCGTACATAGACTAACAGAGAGTGCTTGAGTTTCTTGAGTGCTTTCAGTTAAGAATATAGCTAGGTCTAGTGATATTCTTAACGGAATCTAGGCTTTTTGAATCTTGTGTGCTTAGTTAGTGCTAACAGCTGTCCAGGCATACAAAACTATTTGTCATTTGATGATATTATGTCCTTAAAGTATAGAGGGAAATTTTTTTATTATTCATTTTTCGTTTGATTTATTAGTGTTTAGTTGTATTAATGCCCACTATATGAAATTTTCTTTCTACGAGTAGATCTTACAATCTGATTGTATTGTCACAATTTGTATTTTGTGGAAAGAGCGCATTCATGAGCAGATGTCTGCTACTGCAGATCAGTTGTTTTCCTTCCTGAGAACACAAACTTGTTACTAACAATTAGTGTTTCTGTATTCCTGAGACTCAAGGCCTGGAATCTCGGATCGTAATTTTACCTAATACAAAAACTCAAATATTCGTTTTTAAAATCACCACAAAGATTAAATTGGAAAATAGCTATATTTAATGAGAAGCACAGTAGTGCATAAATAAATTTTCCTAGCATAACATTCTTTTTTCCTCTTTCTTTTAAACAATTATTATTTTATTTAAAACCTTAAAATAAACAAAGTTTTAAATACGTATTCATCCTTGTAAACCACTCTCCTATTTTGTTGAAAAAAGTACCTGATATTGCACCCACAATTTTTCTTATTATTTCTGATTTATTGAGTAATCGTAAATATCTTTCTAAGCCATACGAAACAAATTTAGAAGTGTAACAAAAACACTGTCAACACTTATAAAAGTATTCTCCTTACAAAAACTATCAAAACTTTCTTGGAACCTTTTATTTCTTAAAAATGACTGCAATGTAAACGTGATCAAGAGAATACTTCAATATCACTTTTTAATAAATAAGATAGGAAATCTCGAATGAAAACTCTTTTTGAACATAATTGACTACAAATTACAGGTTTACGTAATGAATAGCCTGTCCAAGTTTCTTATATGTAACGTCAATGAAGGAAACTTCGTTTAGTGTTTATAAACAGGCTGTAAATAATTTGAAATAAATAATATACGAAGTTCTTAGCGATTTCTTTAAAAAAACGAAAATCACGGTTATCAAAACGGTTAACGAATTCAGCTGTGTAACACTCTTGTTTAGAACTGTATTTTTAACTAATAGTTTACCCAAGAAATTGAAATAAATAAAACCGTAATTCTATAGTAAGAATCTTAATTGAATCTCTTGTATACAAAAGTTCGTGTGTCGGATTATTTTTTCCGGTACTCGAGACAACAAATAATTGAGCTATTTCCGGAACTTGTGTCCCGGGAATTTCCCAAATCAAAGACACTATTACATAAGAGAAATGTTAAAAAATGTGAGAAATCCACACCCCTGCATTTCTCATTGGACTGAAGTTGGCAATTTAACATAAGTATCAGTTCTTGAATATTAGTAATTTTTGTTTCGAATCCCTTTTACTTCCGTACGCAACGAATGGTGCCACGAATTCTCCTAATACCTTAATCTCCTAAAAGTACTTTGCCACTGTTCAAATTTTTCTAATTTACGAACTGTATCTGTATTTCAACACAGGTATTATTATTTTCGGTTAAATTCTAGCTTCTTATTTTAAGTACAAGTGCCACAGATTTTTCTAATACTTTAACCCCTTAAGAATATCCCGCCACTAGTTCAATTTCGTGATTTCTGAACTGTATCTGTCATAGTTTTTCTACTACCTTCAGAAAATTTAAAAAAAATTCTAATAAAAACGAATATCTGAAATTTTCAATAATTTAATAAGAATCTAGGAAGATGTGAGAGAATAATAATTAAGAATTAAGTATATAGGTAGGTTTGTTTCTATCAGTTTTCTTCCTTAGGGAGGCAAAGTATATACTTTTCTTCTCTAAGGAGGCCAAGTACCATCTTGCCCCCCGATTTTTGGGACTGTTCGTTAAAATAGTAGAATAAATATTATTTATGTCTTTTATAATATATATTGAAGTTTCTGAACGATTTTCCAATTTTCCAACAGCTGGTATCGGAGATACTAAGTTTTTACTTCATATTGGTAAAAATATAAAAAATTTGCTAGAATTTTAGACGATTTTACGTAAAGATTCAGGGTCCTGATTCGCCGGCAAAGGTTGTAAAAAGATTCAAAAAAGGTAAAAAACACATTTTTTCGTTGTAGGTCGAAAGCGCTTGGAAACATTGGTATAAGCGTCAGAGGTGTCAAAAAGGTTGCTGCGTTTAAAAAATAAAAATTTAAACAATGCCCGAAACCTTTTAAAATCATAAAAAATAGAAAAATTTAGGTTTTTTGGGATTTTTGCAATGCAAATGCAATTTGTTGTTCTGGTACTGGGCGTGGCAGATTTATTTATCAGTATGTTGAGCTCCTTTTTATAATCCACATATATACAACTGGAATGAACGAGGACCGAAGAGTTGCAATAGGTGTGCCTGGTGGGCGTGGTTTCATTTTGGCGGGCGTGACGTAATTATTTGTCAGTGTGTTAGCCCCTTTATAGAATCCACCTATATGTAAAGGGTGTCCCAATAAAAATGCACAATTTAAATTGCGCGCCATTTTCGTTTCCTTTGATTGGAAACGCCTGCAATTGCTCAGCTGTCATCTAGAGACATTGCGGTTAGTAAAAATGCATCGCTTGACTGTCGAACAACGCGTTGACATCATGAAGACTTATTTGAAAAACGGGGAAAGTTCTTTAGAGACACTACTCAAATTGCGTACAATTTTCGGTTGGCGAAACGTACCCGATTTATCGACAATTCGACGAATAATTAAGAAATTCGAGCAAACTGGTTCAGTTACTGATGTTAAGACACTAAAGCGTCGTCGTAACCGCCGGTCTGCTGAAAATATTGCCTTCAGTAAGTGAGAGTGTTGCTCGAAGTCCCCGAACCTCGATTCGCCGTCATTCACAACAACTGAACATATCCAGGAGCACTATGGAGCGAATTCTGACAAAGGATCTTCATCTACACCCTTACAAGCTTCATATAACGCAACATTTGCTGCCAACCGAACTGCTTGAAACGGCGTGAATTCGCCGATTGGGTGTTGAAAATCAAAATGCGGATGACAATTTTGCGAGGAACATCATCTTCAGAGATGAGGCGCATTTCCAACTGAACGGTTACGTCAACAAGCATAACTGTCGGGTTTGGAGCAACGAGAATCCTCAAACAACACTACAACAGCCTATGCATCCACCAAGAGCCAGTGTTTGGTTCGGATTTTGGGAGAGCGGAGTGATTAGGCCTTACTTCTTCGATGATGCGGCAGGTAAAGCATTGACGGTGAATGGCGTATGTTACCGCAATATGATAAGTGAGTCTTTTTGGCCCCAATTGGAGGGGATAGTTCTCGCAAACATGTGGTTTCAGCAAGACGGCGCCACCTGTCATACTGCGCAGGAAACCCTTGAATTGTTGCAGGAGAAATTTCCGAGACGTGTCATCTCACGCCTTGGAGATCAGAATTGGCCACCGAGGTCGTGCGACATGACGCCGTGTGACTTTCTTCTGTGGGGTTACTGGTCACGTGTTTACGTGAACAACCCGAGAACGATTCTTGAGTTAAAGGACGAAATTGAACACATCATCGCGGAAATCGAGCCACAAATGTTCGAAAAATGTCATTACAAATTTTGCAAAAAGAGTAAGAGTGTGTCAACAAAGTCTTGGCGGACATTTGTCCGTTATTGTATTCCACGCATAACCTCATTGTATACTGATTAGTTTAAAATAAAAATGTTTTAATGCTTCAAGTAACTAATGTGTTTTATTCAAAAATTAAATTGTGCATTCTTATTGAGACACCCTTTATATTGTTGAATTAAGCAAGGACCAGAGAGGTGCAATGGATGGTTCTGGTATGCGTGGCCAATTTTAATTTTATGTACGTTTTCTGACTACACCTTTACAGTACCAGATTTTACAGTACTGTTTAAATCTACTCGACTTTCGAGCCAATGGATATATAGCCACCAATAACAATTTAAAACTTACTTTTTTTGATATTTTGTGTTACTTTCTTAGTTATACAAATACAGTATACTACTATTAGCAGCTTTGAATAAACAATCCATGTTTTTTTTCAAAATATAGATGGCAGTTTTACTTTAATTCATACGAAATATATAAGTTATTTCATATTATATTTAGTACTGATCCACTTCATATTTTCTTTACAAAATATTGATAAAATCTTCCCTTTCGCCGTGCACATTATAATTTTTTACCTTTTGAGATTAACCACTAAGCTTTTGATGTCCCTAACGCCTAAACTGTCAAAGATAGTGGAAAAAACTATTAGACCTTTTTTATGCAAAACCTTATTCTCTGCTACTTTTGCGTTAAACTTTTTCAAATCACTCAGCTATTTCCGAGCTACAGCAAATAAATAGGTGTCTTTACCCTTTTTAAGTTTGTTTACTAGCAAGCGATCCTGAATCTTTGCGAGATGTGTCTTGATGGTCTGACACATCTTCCTTCAAATATACAGCCTCTAATGTAGGACATACACGGTCTTCCGCGACGACGTCGGGGACGTGGTCGAGATAATGAGGTAATGTTTAAATTTACTATTATCTATTGCGTAAACAACTAGTGCTGCCAGCTGGACTGTATATAATAAAATTACGAGTATCGTATTTCTTTAAAACATCAAAATGAAAGAAAGCATTATTGAGTTCATAATAAAATGCGTACTGAATCTCTCTCTTTAATTAGAAATATTTCAAAATACCTTCTGCAATTAACAAAACTTTTGATAAGCGTAATAATATTCATATCCATCGGTAGAATTACAAATCAACCCTTTTTATGATACAAAAACTCTTGTTTTTTATTAATTTCATTCTTAAGTTAGTTTAAAAATGGATATCATTAACGCAGGATTTAGGATTCCGAGTTCTGGTGCACAAACGATGTACAATGATTTCCTATAAACGACTTTCGATAAAATTTGGTAAGTGATAATCTTCAGAAAAATATCATGTTTAAGAATGTGATGGTTTCACCGTCGCTCCCTTTTCCATGTAGTTTTAAAATTGTATGCTGATTGTACATGACCTTATACTATATCTATCTTTTTCAGGTTCCCTTGCATTATGTCATATTCTTCCAATAAAACAAACTGTAATAATCTCTTTACTAAAATATTTATTTAATTAGAGGTGTTAAAATAAAAAAAATAAGTAAGATAAAAACAAGAGTTTCTGTTTCATAATAAAGGGTTGATTTGTAATTCTACCGATGGATATCAATATTATTACGCTTATGAAAAGAATTGTTAATTACATAAGCTATTTCGAAGTACTTCTAATTAAAGAAATTCATTGAAGAAATTCATTACGCATTTTATTATGAACTCAATAATGCTTTCTTTCATTTTGATGTTTTAAAGAAATACGATATATTCATAATTTTATTATATACTGTCCAGCTGGAAGCACAAGTTGTTTATGCAATAAATTATAGTAAATGTAAACATTACCTCATTATCTCGACCACGTCCCAGACGTCGTCGCCGACGTGGTCGCGAAAGACCGTGTATGGTGCCCACTACTCTTAATAGTAACTAAGTGCCAACTGCTTACCCTAATGGGTAAGCTTTAGTAACTAACGCACTCTTAAAACACTGCTGTTTTTACTGCTTGTTGCTTTTGTTGAAATACGAAAAAAGAATTCAAGCTCGGATCATCACCTCTCTCTGTCTTACATCGCGTAGTTCAATAGGGTTTGGGTCATCCAGCGCTAGGTAGCGCTGGCTGTCTCCACAGAAAAAATATACCGAGTCACATGAATGAATGAATGAAAACACAATGCATGTACCTCAAGACAAGGTCCATTCATGTGTATGTATACCTAGTACACATACATAGCTCATTTCATCAAAGTCGAGACGGCCATATTTGAGCCCAAGTTCGATCTGTCAGTTTCTGACATAAGTGAAATGCCGAAGTCTATTCCCCAAAAAATGACTGGTTGTAGTGCACCAAACTGTTCTAGCAATTCCCGGAATGGTGCACGTCTGTTTCTTTTTCCAAAAGATAGGAAAATAAGACAAATTTGTTATAGATATGCGTAGAAGTCAGAATTGGGAATTACTGAATACTCAAGATTATGTAAAGTAAGCAAGTTTGAGTCTTAATAAATTTACATGTAGAAATAATATAAATTATTTAAGCATAGAGAAAGGATAGTCTGTAGATTACACCCTCTTTTATTACCGTTTTACATTTCCCCTAGTTCCATTTTGAAGAAACGCAATTTGAAACAAGAAGAAAAGATGAACGGTAAATATTGAAATGAAACGCAATTCCTACGTTATTTAACGTTTCTAATATAGTTACAGTTAATAAGAAAGGTAAAAGATTAAATGAAGAGATAAATGTAGTTGCAATTAATAAAATAAATTAAAACTTTTAAAGGCAATAAAGGAAACACGCCATCTAATTGCCAAACACAATCATCAAATAATACTGGATATATTAAAGAAAGGCCTAAAATAATTGAAGAGTGTGGAATGATTGAAAGAGAGAGCATCGATATACTTTAAAAGATAATACTATAGCACATTCTCATGCAGCTACTAAAAGGAACAGAGACACTATTCACTTCAGGTTTTAAAAATACCGATGTGGCCGCTGGAAATCTTGAAAATGGCAGTACAAATACGATTTGCAGGATAATTTTCAATTACCTACTTAATATATTCTTAATTTTTAGCTGGTTGGAAAGGTTACAAAAGCTTAAAAAATAGTTGCAGCATCCACTTGCATCATACTCCATTTTGTACAGACATTTACAGAAGTTAGATTTCCGTCCACGGCTTTTATATGGCTTTCTGCCATATTTGGATAACAAACTCAAATACTATTTGAGGGAGATACCATTAATAAATTAGTTGTATCACAGTTAAAATATTCGCTTTAGTTGTTATTGTTGTTTTGTTCATATAACTTTTGTTCATATAACTAATAAATCGTCGCCATTTTAGACCATCATTTTTTAATATGTTAATGTTTTCGTGGTTTTATTCAGTAGTAGTAGTTAATATTACTCAATAACAGAAGATAATTCGAATGCCTAAAGATATTATTTGATAATAAGGTAATACATAGTATTATTGATTTGTGTTAATTGAAATATTCGTAACTTTTTGAGTATGTTATGTAAATATTTGATTTGACAAATTCATGACAAATTAAAATTGCCGCCAAAAAGGCGCCATTTTTGAGCCCATTTCAAAAGCCAATAGTGGAAATGGGTGAGATAACCTTTACTTTGGATATAATTATGCATGCATCAACGGACCTTGCTTCAAGAGTAATATTTAAGATCTATTTTGACTGGACTACTATTTGACTAATCTATCTTAGCGTAAAGTAAGAGTTAGTGATTATTATATTATTATTATAGATTAGCATTCTAATATATACATACCTTTATATAAACTTAAACTTAATTATATACTTTGTTTTGTTAAATATACATTTATACTTTTTTTCCATGACATCTTTGTATTCATAATTAATTTTTTTGAATTCAAGTAGCAGCTACATTCCAAATAGGGCTAGAAGTTTAGTACAGAGGCTAGGACAACTACATATTTTTTCTTTATTGTTTCCGAAGTTTTTCACAAAAATATCTGGATAACGCATAATGCTAATAACTAATATTAGCTACTTAACAATTAATTTAGTTTATTAATAAATAACTTCTGAAACATTCACATAAAATACATAAGATTCAATAAAAAAACCATTAAAATATTACTAAATTCTAACAGAAAATGATTTATGAAGGTAACTATTCAAATTTGCAATAACGACTATCAATAAATTGTATAAAATAAAAGTATTTATAAATAAAAAACAAATCTTAAAAATAATTCAAAACTGTCTGGTCTTCTTATGAAATATTTTCTATGACCTACATGCATATAAAAATATTTCGAAAGACCCAAACTAGTCGTTGCAGTAATTTTCGGAAAATATTGCATGTATGCACATACTCGTACTAAATAAATATGCAATGATTAACAGTTGAAATGATTTATTGTAAATTTTATAAAATTTTAGAAACATTGATTGAAAGTAAGGTTAGCTTAGCAGATACGTTCGTCTTCTAAACAAACATTTGTTGTTTATTTAGTTGTGGAGGCTGTAACAAAGTAATTCGACTTTTTGACAAAGTTTCACTAAAAATAAACAATCTCTCACCTACATGAAAATAATTTACTGCATTATAAGTAGGTGTATAAAAAGTATTCCGTTAAGTTAGTTTCGGTTCTAGATATTTATTCAAAGGTTAAAAAGCTAACTGACTGGTAGAAGCCTTAAATTAGTTTTAATTAGTTTATTATAACATCAAAAGGTGTTTTTATTTCATTGATGAAATGAAACCGTGTACATCCTACGTCTTCAATTTTTATTTATTTTTCTCTTTTCCACTGTGTTCATACTACAAGTATGCCCCAATATAAATATAAGACTAATTAACATTTGTACCTCCATTTTTTGGCGGGAAATGACATTCTTCCAAAGAGTAAATGAAAAGCTTTAGTATTATGCTTAAGTGTATATTCATGCAAGTAACAATAGGTTGTTACATCTTATTTAAATGCCAAACAGTAAGCACCAAGAGAAAAAGTATGCACTAATTAGCAGCATAACTATAATATCTTCATTATTACTTTACAAATTTCTGAAAGTCTGAGCAAGGAACAGCAATCCCTAAAAAACGTTTTGGATAACTAAGCTCCTAAATAAACTGTCCTAGGCTCCAGAATAAAAGAAAATGGAGATAACACGATATACAGTGTGTTTCACTTCACAGCTTGACACCCCTGTATTTTTGTTACTTATAATCGAATCAATTTCAAATTTTTATCAGATATAGAACCCCATAAAATAAGTTTATGGGAAATTAAAAACTCAATTTTCTATAAACCACCAGCCTACTACGATCTAAGATAAATGCAAAAAATCGAAAAAACATATTAGGGCTTGTTTAATCGGGAAAATAGTTACGGAAATCTGTTCTAGGGTACTTGAAAACCCCAAAACCAAATTTTAAATAAATAATAATATAAAAATAATAATTATAATAAATTAATAAATTTAAGAAATAATAAAAAATAAATTATAAGAATTGAATTAAAATTATTTTATTTTTACTTAAAACACTATAACAAACTAAATAAAGAAACACTTTATCACACAAAACAGAACAACAATTAAATGCAACCAAGTTAACACAACAATTAAATCAAAAAATCTATTTAACTAATATAACAACAATTAAATTTTATCGATTTCCACCAAACCGCCTTGTAGTCTTATGCATTTTTCAATGCGCTTTCTATTGTTAGAAACAACATTTTACAATTGCTGTGGAGTTATTTCAGCGCATGTTTGGCGAATACAATTGCACAGGTCTTCTCTATTTTGCACATTATGTTTATAAACATTTTGTTTTAGTAATCCCCACAAAAGAAATCAACTGGAGTTAGGTCAGGGGATCGAGGCGGCCATAAAATTAATGGACCTTTGCGACCTATCCATCTCATGGGGAAATTTTCATTTAACCAATTGCGAACAATCCCAGTATTATGAATTGGTGCGCCGTCCAACTGCAAGTATAAATTTTCTCTTGGCAATTCTTTGAGTATGTCTTGAAAATCAGTATTCGAAAAGTCCACGAAGCGCTGTGCTGCGGAATTATTTAAAAAAAGAATAGCCCAATAATTTTATCGTTCCAAATTCCGCATCAAACGTTGATTTTTTGAGAATACTACCTCCTACAAGTTATAACAAAGTTTGGATTTTCTGGCGCCCACTATCTACAGTTTTGTGAACAAATAATTCCATTGGTAGTAAAAGTAGCTTCATCCGTGAACATAATACTTTTTAAAAGGTCTCTATTATTTAGAAAGTTTCCTTGCGCCCATAGACAATATTCCATTCTTTTAATGTCATCGCCTTATTTTATGAAGGAAGTTATGAAGGAATTTAGGCTTATATGGCTTAACTTTGTGTCGTTTAAAACAGCTCCAGACTTTTGACTGTGAGATCTCAACTATTTCTACCTTGTCAGCAACCGATAAAAATCTTTCGGCCATTTTGCACACAACTTACTTTGGCACTTAAACAAATATGCACTTAATGTTTACATTTAAAAGTAAACATGACTTTGTTTCCAATTTACATGGCACTCTTTAAAAAAAATAAAATAGTTTTAGTTTAATTCTAAAAAACGCGTTTAAAACAATTATGATACAAGATTTTTTAATCAGAATTTGGCTTTATGGTCTTCCGGTGGTCCAGAACAAATTTTCGTAATGACTTTTCCGATTAAACAAGGCCTACTATGTTTCTTTGATTATTTATATCTACTTTTGATCGTAGTAGGCTGGTGCTTTCTAATAAGTGGGATTTTTAAAAACACACAAATTTGTTTTAAGGGGTTCTATATAATAGTTGATAAATATAATTGATTCGATTATAAATAACAAAGATACAGGTGCCAAGCTGAAATAAGTAAATTTTAATAATTGGTTTAAAATAATTATTACTCAAAATATTTTAACCAAAATTTGGTTTTGGGGTTTTCAAGTGTCTTAGAACAGATTTCCGTATTTTCCGACTAAACAATCCCTAATATGTTTATTCGATTTTTTGCATTTATCTTAGATCGTAGTAGGCTGGTGGTTTATAAAAAATGGAGTTTTTAATTGCCCATAAACTTATTTTATGGGTTCTATATCTGATAAAAACTTGAAATTGATTCGATTGTAACTAACAAAAATACAGGGGTGTCAAGCTGTGAAGTGAAACACACTGTATAAAAGATGAATAACACAATTAGGGGCAAATAAAACTAATAAAAAATAAAACAATAGGAATGCAAAAAGGTTTAAAAGTCAGAGTGCGATAACTACTAGTAATGAAAAGTTTAAATATGAATATACTGTCCAACAAATAATGTTAAATTATCAACTACTTCAAAGCAAATTTAACAAAAGCAGCACTATCAGCAATACAGGGTGTATTTATAGAAACTTATAAACCTTTAAGGAGTGAAATATTAACACTTTTGGTTGAAATCTGCATGAAATAAGAAGTAAACACGGATTTGCTTTGTTTTAAAAATCTAATTTAAAGCCGAACGTGCTCAAAGAAAACAATAAAGTTATAAAGTGATAACAAAATAAGGATAACTTTTCGACATTCAAGATGCCAACAAACCAGGGATGATAGCTGATATAAACCTCATCTATTTTAAGAAGTGCGGTATCAACAATTTCAAAGATATTCTTTTTTAATTGGTTTCTTTCCGCACCATAAAAATATATAAAATGACCATCATGTCTATTAGTTACATAATATGTAGTGCGTTTTCAATAATCAATAGTAACAATCTCTAAAGCATATACTGAAACATGCTCAGCTGTTGAATTATGTTGATGAAACATGAATGGTTTGTCAATCTTGTTTGTTAGTTTGGTACGTCCTTGTTTCGTGCGTCGCGTTTCGTCTGCCGACGCAAATCTACCTAAGACCTTTTCGTTTCTTGTTTATGGCTTCTTATTTCGTGCGTTATTTACCTGCACATGTTTACCTGATCTTATCTGAACATCAAGTATGATAGTGACTTTAATATTCTACACTGCAGCCAGCACAGAGCTGTTAAAAGTAAGCAAATTATCTCTTGCTTTGGTACTCTGTTTTACTTAAGCATCATTGATTTACCATTAGTAGCGCTAAAAAAAACAAACGGAAACTCATGGATAATACAGATCTACTGGAAAGTAGATAATAAAGACTAATTAAGTGTACTGTTTAACTTAAATTTCCTTCCATTCAAAATTTGACTAAAAAAATCAAGAATTTTGTTTTAATTACTTAATAGTATTTTTCTCTGTACGGAAATATCGAAAGCGTCAAATATTCTGAGTGCTATTGTATTTTTGTATTTATCCTTTTCAAAGAATTTCGTTTTAGAGAGACTAATACCTACTTTGTTATATACCGCTAATCTTACCTTCAATTTCCTTGAAAACCATAACATAATTAAATTTGCTATATGAAACAAGATACAAGAATACATAATATACAGGATTTAATAAAGAATTAATATGGGAGAACCTTACTTCCCTTAAGTGCCAGTGTTAAGATGGGGATGTTTTGTAAATTGTCATAACTGTTAACGCTGTTTGAGTACTAACAAGTATTCCTATAATTATATTATACATTTTGATGCTTTTTAATATCTAATAAATTTCTTATTTATACTTATCCATTATTATTTCTCCTTTATTAATTATTAGGATCTAAAGGTAGCAAAAATGTTTAATTTAAAAAATTCATATAATTTTTCAAGCAGTCGAACTGGTTAAAGAACACATGATTACTTAAAACTATTTATTATTATTGATTTTAATTAATACTTTAGTTTTTTCTTATAAAAGATAAAATATTTAGCAGAAAATCAACAATTAGTATGGAGAAATCCTGTTTTAAAAATTATATAAAGTCAGCAGGTAAATGCCAGATGAGCGCACAAAAGAGAAGTCTTTACTGCCGAATTTGATTGTCCATCTGATTTACGCACGAAACGAGAAGGTTTTGCAGAACGACACGCTACGCACGAAACGCTCATAAAGCGTTAGTTTATTATACATAACTCAAAATGCAGTCCTTCAGGATAATCTTGTTTATTGTGTCTGGCCTTACCTTGTGGAACTCCATAATCATGAAATAAATAAAGATTAATAAAAAGTTTGGCAGTATTTATTAAATTATAACTTGACAATATTATTTCCACAGCTAAGCTGTCATTATCAAAGGTAATATAAATATAAACAAACACAGAATACAAAAAATAGGTAACTAGATAAAAAGATAAAAATAATAATAATAATCAGAATTAAATACCTAACACTTCCAGTAACGGAGAATTACTGAGCTCAATCTGTTTATTCATTAAAGGTAGTGAGTTTCAAAGTTACTTGTTTCATTAGAAAACTTTTTAGATGTTAGTTAAAAGCTTATTTTCTAAAAGGTAAGTAGTAATTCATGCTGCTTCACCACACTATTAACTTCTAGAAATAATAAATGTAGCACATTTACATACAAATAAAAATAACTAATGAAACTGAAAATAATAAAGTTCCTTTACAAACTCATCACACTTTGTGAATTACAAAGCAATAATTTTAAATAAAAGTAATCAGCACTAGGTACTTAAAATAATGTGTCAACATGGAGAAGTCTTCAATGCGTAGGTGCTTTTATGGTATCTGTAATTTCTCTTATAAATTAAATGTTCTACCACCTGGGGTTGACTTACAAACAAGTATCGAGTTTAAATTAAGCCGTTTGATCATTTTTGAATTTGGAAGCAATAATGTTAATACTTCACAATGATTTACTACTGCTGCTAATTTAAACGACACTGTAGAAAGAAATCATATTGAATAATTTATTACAGCTTTACTGGAATGTTATTGACATAGAAATCTGATATAATGCAATTTAGAGATTTCTTCGCACATTTATTAACAAAGATCCTAATAGGTTTATCTAAAACATATGAACCCAGAATGAACCACATCTGTAAAGCGGACTTTTGTAAAAATACTTTATACTGCATGTTTTCGAGATTTTAAAATGCTCAAAATATCACTAATAAAAGTTTAACGACATTTAAAGTACTATTGAGTACTGTAATGATCAGCATGCCTTGGATAAGATTTAGTATCCAAGGCAACATATATGTAGACAAGAGTCAGATATCAATTTATTACACAGTCAAAACATGCACTCTCTCCTCCCGAACATTAAAAGAATAAAGCATTTAAAGAATATATAGTCTTTTTCTCAATGAAGTACACCAAATGCTACATGTGCTGACTCTAGATCAGAAGGTTGCGTGTTCAAATCACGTCGGGGTCACCACATATAGCATTTGGTGTACTTCGTTCAGTAAAAGACGATCTTCTGCATTATGTTGCATTGGATACTAAATCTTGTCTAAGGCATGGTGATTATTCGAGTATGGAACATGGCCGCCGTTAAACTCGAAAATGAATCGCCATAATTTCTATTAGCCATTTTCTTAAAAAAAATAAAAAATGCTGCAAAAAAAGTATCTAGCATCCAGACTCCATCCATCCATTTTATTGTTAATGGATAACATAGAAGGATATTTCTCGCTATTACTATTAAATCGATTCATGTAAGTATTGAATTTGGACACAAGACACTAACAAAAGAAGAAATTGATTGCCAACTGATACTGCTCTAAGCAGTTGCACCTAATTAAATATAAATTATTAAAAAACTGTTTTTGTTTCCTTTTCCTTTTTTTGTCAATTGTTTTCACATCTTGTCAAATGACTTTCTAACAGTAGGTAATTTTACAAGTTTGATAAGTGTGAATGTCATTTGAAAGGTATGGGGAAAGAACAAGGAATGACACAATTTCGAAGCATTTTATAAGATTTTATATGAGTTCCTACATAATAATAATATAAAAATTTGAGATGTGTGCGGTAGCTGTTAGCAACTAAATCGACTATTTAGTGCACAGACTATCATGCGAAAATAACGTGCATAGTCTACGGAAAAAAATGAATGGTGTCATATTTACTTCCTTTAAAATATGCCGTTGCCAACAACAATCAAACAATATCTCTAATCAAAGATAGTGTGACATTCCTTGTTTTTTTTCTTCATACCCTTGAATTAATAAATAGTGAAACATATTTGATATATAATGAAAACCACTCTGGGAACACTGTAATGGTTCATTTTAAGTAATTAAAACAAATTCAGTCCAGTGAATGTGAGCGAAGACATGTATGTCTTCACGTCTTTGATCATATAGCCTTACTTCAGCAGCAGTAGCAGTGTAAACAATGAACATGTTTAACTGAGACATCTTTTAGTACGTAAATCCACTAATTTAATACAGATTTCTTATCAGAGTTTACGCTAGTTATTAGCAGCAATAAAATATTACGAGATTTTAATTAGTGCTAAGTACGTACGTAAAAGTGCCTAATATATTCTGTCTTATTACGCTGTCTCCGTATGCACGTTAGATGTTGTACAGGTGAATCAGCAACATAGATCTCAGCCAGCACACTGAGGTTATAATGACGTTATTTTTAAGTCATTATTGGTCGACGACGTCATATGACTAATAAATGATGTCCATGAGAAGTCATCAAAACGACGTCTTTTGGACGTACAATACAATCCATACAAGTTTTATTAAAAATATATTATTTTAATAGGGGTCAAGGAATACTGGTCATATTAAGCAGGTGGTCACAATATAGAGATGTTTTGGCTGTAGTATATAATGAATGTTATTTCCAATATTCAACTATTTATTTATAATTCCTGTCTTAGTCCTCGTATAGGACGTTTTAATGACGTCTTATATTCACGTCTTTGGACTGTGACATAATGATGTCAGTTTTACAACATGACGTCGTTACTGCCGAAAAAACGGCGACATTATGACGTCAGTGTGCTGGCTGGAATCTTTAATCAGAAATTCTATCTTCCAACTGATGTAAGACCGCATCTGATGAAGAATTTCTTCGTATTTAGGAATTCTCTACGAATTTGAC
The DNA here is from genome assembly GCA_929113105.1 of Agrypnus murinus. Lineage (NCBI taxonomy): Eukaryota > Metazoa > Arthropoda > Insecta > Coleoptera > Elateridae > Agrypnus > Agrypnus murinus. The sequence goes on along the minus strand of OV816028.1, from coordinate 102,160,931 downwards.
TATTCGATCAAGTGCTTTTCGGATTGCATTCACTACAGTGCCTAAACATTTAAAAGCCAGCACTTCTTCTGTATAACGTCTTGCACAAACTTCAGATGTGGATGAAACAAGTAATGATTATATAGAAGAATTTTTACAAGGTATTACTTTTGAAAACAATCATACTTCAGAAGAATCATATTTATAAAAATCTGACACGGAAAAATGTTTGCAAAGTATTAGTTTTGATACATCAGATGCACCATATCTCTATCTAAATCAGTTAGTAAAGAATTAGAAGATATTGTAGAAAGTAGATGACACATTAAGTACACAATAATTATTTCTCAACACCCTAGTAAAAATTCGCAAGCTAGAGAAGAAATTGGAGATGATAGAAAGCAGAGTAATAAAGATAAAGTAAATAAAACAGGAACCAAAGAAGAAGATATAACAAAAGAAGACTGAAGAAAAGGTCGTAAGTGACAAACAAAAATAACAAAGTACATGTAAATGCAATAAAAGATAAAAATAAAGAACAAAAAACTATATTTATAAATGTTCAATGCGAATGGACAAATATTATTAAAAACATACAGAGGGTACCTATTTATGAATATTAGTTATATTAATTTTTCATTTTTTGAATTTTTTTATTTATATTTTAAATTATACTATTTAGTTAAACAATAATTTAGTTTAAATTAGTTTTGCAGTAGAAATAAATATATATTATTATCTAAAGTATCTGTTTTTTGTAACTGGTGAAACCGGTGATGTATCTGATAGGATACAAAACAGAAGCAACTAGCGTGTTCAATAGTTTGGTAAAGTATCCTCTAGGATACAACTCAGAAAACCCAAGTTTTTCACATGATCTGTTTTTTTCTGCTAGAATATGTTAATTTAGATCATAAACAATACAAAAAGTCATAAAAGATTTTCATTTATGATTTGAAAGACAATTTGCCAAATTAAGGCCTAAGAATCTTTGATATCCAAATTGTTCGTGTCTTTGTAAACCTTTATGGCCTTTAGTCTTATCTAGTATTTGATTTAAAAGTTCCAGAATTTTTCCGTCATCCTTTTTGTGTTTTTATGTTTTTTGACCTCAGTCCGACCTGGTATTTTTTCGCAGCCGAGAAAAATTAAAACATGCATTCTTTTCGGATAAGAAAGTAAGGCCACGAGCCTATGCCATATTTGGCACTATATCAATTTCTACAAAATGGGGTGGAATTTTTCCTAGATTCGCCTAGATTCTGGTAGGTTCGATTATATGATCAAATCAATCGGTACCATGAGATACGAGTTCTGCTACCTCAATTCCTCGCCTAAAGACAAACAAAGGCGCTATGGGCTAAAAATAGACTATTTAATTTTGGTACATAAAAATATTTGAAAAACCCAACAAAATTACGAAACTTTAAAAGGCCCTGTAGCCCTGTGTCATGACATCCCCTACTCAAGATTCAAAATTCTTAATAATTTCTACACTAAAAAGAAATGGAAGCGCCCCTGGCCAGAAAAAAGTACGAATTAGATAGAAAACAGAATAATTTAAGATTATTTGTAGTACTGTATATTATTTAAGTCGTTGGGAACCTCCCTTCATTGAAAAAAGATGTGCACCCCCTAATAAAAATGTCTAGTGCTGCCTATACTTGTTATTTAGTTTCCTAATATAACGGAAAAAAATACGTTTTAAAGGGAAACACCTCGCAAAAACAGTTCACGGTTGAAAGGTTCCCTCTTTAGTTAATTGATTAACATTGACTTTACTACAGATATGTAGTAAAACACACTATAAAAGGGTTAATAATTAAATCATAATAAAAAAATAATTAAATATTAATTATTATTGTAAACTGTCTATTATTTACTTAAAAGCAACAGTATCAGTAGGTACTCTTTATTATACCAACCATTGAACATATTTTATAACTACATTTATTAGTCTGCGTAACCTTGAAATTGGCGCTTAGTCAGTTACATTTACGGTTATGACGTAGTGATTGGTCTAGATTATGTCACTCTGATCGTATCATGCATGACTAGTGTACCTAACTAATTCCACCTAACCTCTAACGTAACCTAACCTAACCTAATACTAGGCAATCTAACGACCTGATGTTATTGTCAAATGTTGTTATTATGGCACCGACGAAAACGTTTGTCCACAGCAACCATTTTGGTTTGCATTGCCTAAAACCCTCTAACTGTCAATTCTTACTCTAAAATCACGTTTGCGGTAACTTAGACACTGCAAGTGGTAAATGTCAAAGCCTTAGTGAGAATTTATATTCTCACCATTACCATAACCTCCAAAAGAATTCAACTTTACACATAATTATTTCAAAACTTTATAGATAATCCACAATTTGTTTTGTAGAATTAGCTTACACTAGACGTAAGTCCACCCATTAGCAGCGCGGTTTATACATTGTATAAACCGCGCTGCTAATGGGTCAATTTTCATCAGAACAACATGATTTTAAGTGTCCTGATTTTAAGTGTCTCCTGTAAAAAGAGAATCTTATAAGCTTTTTGGCGTATACTTTAGAATATTTTTAGAGGAATTGGACAAAAAGTTATAGTAGAAAATGTGAAATGTTAAAGAGTGTAGTTTCCTCATTTAAAATACATGCAAATTTTCAACCGTCGTGCGGCACGTGTTAAAATGGTTTTATGGCTTTGCAACGTTAACGATAATTTTTTTAAATTTATTTTGCATCATATTCCGGGTGGAGACCAGCAGTTTTCCGACTTCGCCAAAATAACGACCACCCTAATGGGTAACCACACAATAGTAGCAACCAGTAAATAACCTAATAAATAAACACTTTTTATTTACCTCTAAACACGTGAAATGCACTAATTTGTGGTCGGATTTCTACTACCAAAGCAGTTTAGTATGCTTTGCGTATTAGGCGCGTGCACGCGTGACGTCACACGCTTCGGATCTTTCTACTTCAAAAATTAATTACAGGCTTATTTTTAAGAATTTTGAAATTTACCTGTGAAATGGCTATCTACTTTTTTGTTTAATTTATTAAGCTGAAGTTGTAAATCCGCTTAACAACACCTTTAATTATGCAGAGATGAAATGTTGATTATTTTGTTATTTCTGTATACCAAAACCATCGCAATTTTTCTGTTAAATGTGATGATTATAAATCGAAAAATAACAACGTGCCTTTTTTAAATATATTTTCTAATAAAAAATGTATATAACAAAATATGACAAAAATACTTATAAGTTGATACACATGATAGAAATCGTTTTTATATTATTCCTAAGGCATAATTTGGCATAGTTTTCGAAAAAATCTCAAATAAAGAAGAATATTTTTAGCACCTAAAATAGTGTTTGTCATTAGGACAAGGGATTTAGATAAGAACTGCCGAAACGGCAAGTTAAGAGCAAAAGATTATGGAGATTCTCCAAGTACGAATATTTTACTTACTCAACAAAGCATTGCCGTTAGTATGAAATACTTGTCTGAAACGTCGTTTTACAGATAGATAAATTGAAAATCGAAGTATATCGATCTGTTAATTCTAATACTTGACCCTTCAATAGTTTTACCAAAATGAAGACAGTTTGTGGCAGCGGTATTCTAACTGACCATTGCCGTAAACTACAAGAACTGTTAATCTTATTATAAATACTGAATGCATACTCGTTAAGATTTTAGAATATCTCGAAAAAATCTTGTTAAACACCTTTTCCTAACAAAAGATTTTAGGTCAATGAAATCAAAATAATAAATTAATTGTATTTGTTGTAAGGTGCGTTTTATTCTTAATCGCGTTGTCCTTATGTACATCGTTAATCACAGATAACGAGTGATAAATACGAATGAAAAGTTACACAAAAGTTAGTTTGAAAAATGAAATGTCAGGCGTCATCTATGAATATTTGAACATAACCTTGAATTACATTTCTGGGAGGTCTGTTATTATAGACTTTTGAAATTGATATTGAATGCATGAAGTAGTCTGTAATTGTATTTTCTTTTAATAATACTGTATTCTTGGGGGTTAACGACTTGGTTTACCTAGAACAAATTAATTTTTGTGTGTAAAAACTCTGATTTGAGTGCTTTCAAGTAACTATTTACTTATAAGTTTAGAAAATACAACAATCAAATCTATATTTAACTCTTAGTTGTGGGCTTATTGTGCAAACATGTACATAATTCCCAGAACGACTGCAATAAATAATACAAGTTTTTTGGACTATTCTTTATTTATAAACAAATATTATAATTATCTTAATGGTCTTAATATACATAATAATACGAGCTTTTTCCTACCATTGTACACTATTGTCAATAATACAACATAAACCTGTATGTTTACATAGATTTATCTAAATTAATGATAGAAAACAAGAATTCTATTGTAGAATTATTATAAAAATAATATAAGATTAAAAATATGTTTACTCAGCAATAAATAAATAATCAAAACGATTTTTTTTAATTTGTCAATTTTGAGCTTGATTAATCGCGCTTCAATTTTTGCTCACGTTTTTCCGCAATTTTATTTGGTTGTTAATAACTTTTTTGGCATTTATGTTTTAGAAATGCAATTTTAAACTTAATAAAGCAATTTATTATAATAATTGTGATGTTTTGTATATTTAATCGCATCTAAGTTTTAATGGGCGTGTCAAAGTGTCAGAAAACAATTATTTTTATAGCAAATACCGGGGAACTGCATGCGTTTAGAGACGTGTATAACATGTTTTCTGGCTAAAAAATATACTAATGTTAAAATAATAATTACCAGTTAATGTTTATTGAGTAATAGCCACTATTTATGTAACAGTTACATACCGAGTATTACAAATTTTATTAATTAAATGATGCGTCTTGCATGAGTACGTTTAGTAGGCAACGGAGAAATGTGCCCTCGTCTGACAGCTCGGGCATTGTTGAGTTGCCTAGTAATCTGCACGAATGCAATGTGTATAATTGGATAAAATCTCTTTTTTCACTACTAGCTTTAAAACATACTATTATCTAGTCTGTTGTCACCTTGTGAAGTTAGCCTTCTTGCCTAGTGGTAAATAATTTTTTATTATTGACTACTAGTCAATAATCCAGATTTTAGTGTAACACGGGGCAAAAATTCATCCCATTATACACTGGCATCCAGGAAAAAATCCGTGATCGCGATAGTACGTTTTTTATGTGAGAAGAATAAAAGGAATAAAAGTACTAGTAGTGAAAAAAATAATATATACACCACGGTTGTGAAGTGTTTTCTAGAGCCTCTCATCTTATATCCCTCGATGCTGCGCATCTCGGGATCTAATAATGCTCGGCTCTAGAAAAAACTCTTCACAACCTTGGTATATAATATACTATTTTATACAACACCTCTAAATAAAGAGGGCTAAATCTTGATGTTTGTAAGCAATTAAAGTTAAAGTTAACTCACTTCTGGGTAGAAAAACCTTATTGTTGACTTTAGAATGGTGGTTGGCTGTTATTATAAGTAGCAACCAATCACCAGCTTACATTGCATAATATTATTAAAATCTAGTCATCGCACTCGAGTATTAAATGTATTACCGTCAAAACCACAGACTAACTATACATTACAAATTCGATATTTAAACTTAAATAAAGAGGTGTTGGATAAAATTTTTTCTACTCCTTACTGTAAATCACCCGTTTTCTTCACGTTTCTCGCAATGTAAATGTATGCAATTCCAGTAAGGTGTACGGATATAATTTCATATCCGTACAGTGTACGGATATGAAAACAACCAATCAACGTAGTCCAATTTGACACTTCTTTATTTATAATTAATTTATTGACAACTCCTGTCATAAATTTAGAAGTAAGAGTAAGAGTAAGCATTTGAAAATATCGTGATTTGTGAAATTGTAGCTTTAACAAGTATACTTTAATAAGTACATCCTACTTTTATAATAAGTATAGTAGACACAGTTTGTGATGGGGTTTCGTAGCTCAGTCTGTAGAAGCTAGGTATTAATAAACTGAAGCTGACCGTCGCAGGTTCAATTCCAGCTGGGAGAATAATTCTTTTTTAATTTATTTTTATAAAACAAAATTTAAAATAATAATTTTCTCTTCGAAAATGTTAATTTCTGCAAAGTTTTAATAATTCTCTTAAAAATCCTACAATGACATGGGGATTTTACAAACCATATTTTATCATGGATAAAAGCATAGGTTAATCTTTATATTCGATTGATCCCAAAGAGACATGCAATCTATTTTGTAATTGTTTTGCTTAGTCGAAGAAAAAAGATACTGTACAACTTGGGAGGAATGCCTATCGCCCTCGGACGACTGAGGGGCTTCGCCTTCGGCGTTGTGCCTCAACCTTCGTCCTCGTGCGATATAGGCATCATATCCAACCTTGTTGCACAAACTACTATTGTATGGCATACGTGAGTTAAGGATATTATATCCACTCAGAAAAATTAACCCACTTGGGCCTGCCGTCCCTCGGGGGTAAATTTTCCGTTCATGGATAATATCTTAGTTAACTCACTTGTACCACAAATAACTATTAGTACGAGGTATATATAAATAGATTATATCCTGAATTAAACATCAATGGAATTCTATTAAAGAAAATATCTTAACAATAATAATAACTAGTGCAATTACAACAATCTAAATAAATATAAAAGATTTTTGTAAACAATGGAAGGGGCAGGTTTCTCTATTTCAGTAGCAGTATGCTCCATTACCTCATCGATTTTATTAAATGACGCTTTACCTAAACCTATTGAAAAGCTAAATTCCATTTTAAGACCCAATTCAAAATAACTAATATTCAATTTTCGCAAAAATGCAGAAAACCATGAATATGAACTAAACGGTAAATGTACGAAACCGCGGGTACGCAATAAAATTAACAAACATTGATTTTTTCTATAGAAACCTAAAAATGTGATTCTTTTTATAGAAATAATTGTATTTTCCAAAATTAGTAAAACCTCTACGTTCTTTAGTTACTGCATGTTGTAGAAATCCTCCAGGTATAGAATCGGAAGGAAAGCCAGTTATTCGTAACGTTGCTTAAAGGCGTTGAGAGCAAACAACCAAATTACAGATAATAAAAAAATAAAAAAGAAAAGGCCTGCTACAAATAGACCAATTAGTAAATATGCATATTGCAGCATTCAATAGCACCTTCGCTGGAGGGCGGCCTCGAAGAATAACTAAATGGTTTCCAAAGTCGGAAGTGCGGCGAGCAATGAATTATTCCTACGTAAAATAATAACTACAATACTCAAACAATACACCAAGAGAAAAATGTGATATACTAAGGCGATGCCACTAGAACATTCTTCAGAAGTTAACCAAACAAAATGTAAAAGGTCGTCTTATAGCGTAAAAACTACATATGTAACAGTAACCTAACCTCATCTGCGGCTTGACCTTAAGATTAGATTAGATATTTAGTAAATATATGTTTTTATGCAATTTTCGAGATTGGCCGGTCATTAATTACATTGTCTGGTTTAATACATTGACCGTAACATATACATCATGGGAACATTGGGATTTGACACTGTCCCTATACTGCTCATACAAATACATATCTGTTAATAATTACAGTTATCTATTTTGTGTTTAATCTATATTAAATTTGGCTGTGAAGTCAAAGGTCAACGAAACAAAGGTCAAAGATCTAAAATTTTTGATACATTCAACCTTACATCATCAATGATTCCAAATGGTTAGATTTAATAAGCAAACGGAAAGAGCTTACTTCGATGAGGTAAAGAATTAAATTCTGGATAACTAATTTTTTTGGCTACAAAAATTTATTTTAGTTATTTTACAGATATCTTCATTTCGGACCGTCTTTCTATTGCTGTTTACTTTTTTACGAAGCTGCTTTCTAATGTAAAGACCGAAATAATTCTATAGATGCGAAGGCTTGTATATTACGTCGTTGACTGGTTTCTTGAAAGCACCACAGCACAGGTGAAATAACCTTACAATTGAGGGTATAATGAACGATTAAATGAAATAATTAACAGAATTTAAAAAAGTTAAAATTTATTTTAAAAGGCTTTTGACTGTAATTTTCTTGATAGGGTGTTTTTATGAATGCAGGACTTTCTTATTAGATATACATGTATCTAATGTGTGAATATAATTAGACACGATATCTAACACCAAGATCTTAGAGACGTATGTGTAAAGCATGGATGCCATTATTCGCGTATTTGACAAATATTCTTCACTTGTGGATAATTGCCAAGTATTGGGAACAGTGTTACTTGTATAAACGTTGGTCACTTATCCTTTCTGTCGGTTGTCGGTAAATAAAACACTAATCAAAGACTTTTATTATTTGACAAATAGATTCTTTAAAAATGTATATCTTGAAATGCAACAGTTTGTCAAATATACAAGGCGTGGGAGCGGTTACAAAAGTATTCACTTGTTTACTTGTCAAATTCACAAATATTGGCGTATTTGTCAAGTACACGAGTAGTGGGATCGAGACTCAATACATATACAAGTAATCATTTTAATGACAGTAAAGCAAATACTAACTACGTTAGCTGCTTGCTTAACAACGTATGTGTAGCTCTTGTAACAACTGCCTGTGTTCTGTCTATAGTATTCAGATAAATAATTGTGTACTTAAATTATTTTGTACATACCTGTACAGTCCTTATGACTTTTATAACGAATGATTAATGATGAATGTTGATGAATTAAACGTTCATTTAAAAACTATTTACAGTGTTACAAGTTATTCATCTATCGCTTGAACCTACTAGTGTATTCTTTGTATTCCAGGTATTACTATAAGTTACTGAAGCATTTAAACCTCACAAGCAGAGACTAGTTAAACAAATTATTTTCAGGTCGCAGGTATCAAATGAAAGGTGTACCAATTTAAGATTTAAAACCAGGATCAACAATGAACAAAAAGTAATACTTTGTCACCAAATTGTTTATTTGAACTAGTGTAATTAGCATGATGAATGAATCATCAAAAGGCATAAATCGAGAAAAGTGTTCCAAAACATTACGCGACAAACAATTTGATGGCTCTTGTACATTTGTTCACAACAAACCAAAATCCGGTAGTTTTTTAACAGAACTACAATAATTACTTTGAAGCCAGGGCGATAATCTTTTGTTTATTACCAAAAAAACTAACCTTAATTTTGATTTGAACTTTGACATTTTAAACAGCCAAAGCTAATGGTTGTAACTTGTAATACATTGTAAACTTGTTAATAAATTGCACCCTTGGCTATCGTAAGAAGGTTCGTATGGAAATCGTCCCGCTTTTATTTCAAGTATTAGACGCTTTTCGTACCGTCTACCGCGAGAGAAAAAATATAACTTTGGGACGTGAACATGACAGAGAAAGGGATGTCTATAGAAATACCTAGTAAATATCGTTTCTATTATTTGATATTATTATCTTTAACATTAACTGAGTTCTCCGAACAAAAAAGTTTTTTATTAGGTCGTTACATTTTCTTACTAGGGTAGATTTGAATTAGGTACTTTCTGTATTTTTAAATGATGTCAGAAATAAACCAAACCTAGCTTAATATTCAATTTATTGTACCAAGTAAGAAATAAATCCTAAACATGATGATACGTGGTTCATTTAATAAGTCGCAGGAGAATTTAATTTCGTCAATGAAAAGAAACGAACCGTTACAATATCACTCTGAGCTACTCTCAAGTTGTTGTGATGTTAGAGCATAATTTTATGGTGACCAAAATATGAACTAAATAATAATTAGCTAAAATCGTTATTTGGATAAATAGTTTAGTGAGGTTAGCTACATTTACATGTTTGTTTTCTATATCGTCCTGACTGAGCTAACAAATTTAGTTGATTTATTCGTTCCGGATAGCGGCGCAGGTCAGTTGGGCCACAGGACCAGGTAGTCGGCTTAAGGTACCGTTCAGTTGGGCCAAAGAGTAATTACCATAATAGACTCGGACTAAGAGGATTATGTTTATGGCAAATTCCTTAAGCCTGTTAGTAAGGTTTTATAAAAGAAATAGTTTTCACCCATTACCTATATTAGGTTTTTATTTTACAAACACATACATTCAGCATTATATAATATAATACATAGCTACATAAAACAAAACCTAGGTACTAAACAACAAGAGCAAACCCTAATGTACAGCCGATAAAAATTTATAACTAACTAATTTAACAAAGTTATATCTAGAAATAACTTTATTTTGGTATTTTGAAATGTTGTCATTAATGTATTTGTGTTTTGACAATGTGGTCTTTCTTAATTTTTTAACATAGGAGCGGGCCGTTTTAATTTTAACATAAATCTCGGTTTGAGAATTAAGTAGATTTGTAGTAAATTGAAATATGTTGGGATGAGTTGAATAAAAGCTTTCGTTGAATTTGGAGTGGAAGGACTCGCATGCGTTTGTAGTTCTGTATAACACATTAAAACTAGAAGCCCAAATTTGTGGAGGAAACTTTGCATTTTCTTTAATATAAGTATCGTACAAATAATTGCAAAATTCAACCACTCTACTGTCATTTGAAACTAAATAATGCAATTCAGTATTAAAGAAACTCGTCGCGTCAGCAGGTTCTAAAAATTGCATTCCAAAATGTAGCTTTAGGTACTTTCTGACTGAAGAATCTTTATCATTATATTCTCCGACTAAATTTAAAGATTGGATTTTTCTAAACCATGCTTGACTCAAGTGGAATCTGCATCCAACAATTTCAGAATTTGGCCACATTTGGATACAAGCGTTATGTATAGAAAGTTCAAAATCTATTACAATTTTATTTGGATTAAATGTTAGACCAAAATTATTGCATTCTCGTTGAACTATCTTAAAGAGATTAAAATAAGTTTCACTCTTTTTATTTTTGAGGAAACTAAACACAAGAGGGACATAGTGTCCGTTCGTAAAACAATAAATTGTAAACATTTGGTAGAAAATTTTTGTACAGAATTGAAATGTTCCATCCATAAACACTGAATCTACTCCACACAAAAAATGTAAATTTGTATAACATGAAAATACTATAATTTGTTCACTTTCACAAGCACTTAAAACAAAATTTTCATGTTTATTGGTTTTTAGTTCTAAACTTTTTACCACATTGAAAACGTCATCTTCATTTTTCGGAAGTGCGGGTAAAATGTTTCGACGTGAAATATACATATTTCTTCTAATACAATCTATGTCCTTCCCATCAAATTCCGACACAAAGTTGCCCCCAATTTTTAATTCTGCATGAATTAACTTTGATGGTTTTTCGATTAGTTGATCTACGGCCTTCCTTTTTAAGGAATTACTAACGGCTTGTCGGGGAACATGATTTTCCATTTCATGGTTATGGCTTTCGTTTTTTTCTATAACCATGTCTTCTTAATAAACGTTCGTGTAAATTGTAGAGGGACATTTGCGGTTGCAACATCTCCAACGAATTCTTCCACACTTTGAAGTATTTGCTTTAGAAAACTTATAATTATTTAACACTAACAACTGATGACCTTTTTCACTCAGCATAACACGCACTAACTCTTGTACTTGTTCCATTTTCAACAAATCTTAGTTATGAGCCTACTCAATCTGCCACTTTCATGAAACTAATAAACTGGGAAATTCAAGCACCCTTTTTATACCTATATTATTCCACCTACCCTTAGAATAATTTAAAAAAAGAGAGAGATTTTCTTAGAAGTCATAACCTGGCTAGGTGCAGTTTTTCGCGGGCAGGTAGTTAAGCTACTTAACTTAAGTACTTAAGTAAATAAATAATCCCTTCATGGGCGTGGCAGTACCGCTTTGTGAGCCTCGTACCGCTTAATCCCTATCCTCGCTCACCAACACATTAATTTTGTGTTTGTGGCCCAACTGACATACACCCCCGCAGGGCCTATTTTACCATTAGGCGCATTAGGCGCGTGCCTAGGGCCCAACAGCAAGAGGGGCCCGAGTTGGAAAACATAAAATCATAAAAATGCACAAAAAACCACGCGTGCAACTCAGTGCATGTGTCAGAAAAAAACTTCTAGTAATACTACGTTTCCACTGGCACGAAATCTGGGATTTCAGCTTTGAAATCCCGAGATCTCATTTTAGGGTTTCCACTGCACTTTTGTTGAGATTTCGTTGACGTTTATGTATTTGTTTGTTTACTTTTTGCGACACCGCATTCGTTTCAAATGGAGGATAGGAAAAATTGATATTATTTATGTATACGGTGATCCAAAATGACTGAAGACAGTTTGAATTTACCGCCACATTAAATTATTGTCGCGTTGGCAACATAAATACCTTTTAAAGCTAAGTACTCACAGAAGCGGATCCGCAGGCGGATGTCATACGATTGGTCGGATTGAGTCGATTTGACTCAAACCGACCAATCGTATGACATCCGCCTGCGCATCCGCTGCTGTGAGTACTTAGCTTTAGACATTTTTATCTTGCTTTTATTTTACAGTGGCGTCTCAAAAATAATATAGCTTATAATACCCGTCATTAATTTTAAATAATAAACTTGTCTAACAAACTGTAGTTCTGAAAAGAACTGTTTTGCAAAATAAGAAACACGCGAAATAAAGCTAAAATTCAATGAAACCTCAGAACAACGTAGCAAAGCACAACGATGTAAACGAGAAAATGACGAGTTGACGCTGTAATTTGGCGCAACACATTTCAACTGTGCTACACTAGCAAAGTGAAATACACTAAAACCTAAAGCGCGAAATTCAAACCGACCTCACTCAATTTGGATCTCGCTGTATAATGCACCAAACCACTTGAAAACGCACCAAAAATACCAAAATTTTAAACCGTCATAACGATGAACCTTCGCGTGCTAAAAAGTTTGTAGTGTCCAGTTTAAGGTCGTGCGAGCGAATGTTACGTTTAAGCCTTTTCGCCTCTCGCCACGCCGAAGAAAAAAAATTATGATTAAAAAAATATCAAACTTTAACAGCTTGTACGGTGTACCAAAAAAATCGTGGACCCAATCGACTGCCAGGAACGCAATTTAACATGTGTGGGACATAATCGGGCGTTGTCTGCGAAACATGCAGAGACCACCAACTACTCTCCGAGAATTGGGAATAGAACTGACGCAATAGTGGAACATCATTTCCCAGAATGAGATTCGCGCAGGTTTGAACATGCCAGAGAGGTTGCAAGAGGTGCGCCAACAAAGAGAAGGAAACACACACACACACACACACACACACGATGTGCAGAATCCGACCGACAACGTGCTCGTGGTGTACATCAACTAACGCTGATGTCGACGGTTATATGTTAAAAAAATTAACGTTAATAAAAAAATGTTTTTATTAATTAAAAACATTCTTCAAAATTTTTTAAGTTTGGCAAAAATGTTCAAACTCAACCGGTAATAATGTCGCCGACAGAAGACGAAAAACTTTCGACAAAATGGAAGGTAGATTTCAAAAATTCATAACTTTGCGCCAAATTATCGTAGGCACTCGAAGTTTTCAAGAATTTACAGAAATAGGACTGAACCTATTGCCCTGGCAGTCGATTGGCTCCACGATTTCTTTGGTACACCGTACAAGCTGTAAAGGTTTGGCATTGTTTTTCTGCGGGGGGGGAGGGTCGCGGGTAGCGGAAAGGCTTAAACGTAACATTCGCTCACACGCCCTTAAACTAGACACTTTAAATTTTTCAGCACGCAAAAGTTCATCCATTTTTGTTCAAAATTAGCCGAGTGATGACGGTTTGAAATTTTGGTATTTTTGGTGCGTTTTTAAGTGGTGCATTTTGTTTTCCTTGAGAGTATATAATACGCTGTATATTTTTTGGGAAAAGTATAGTATATTACATTACTAGTGTGGAAAGTGAAACTTTTCGTACGCACGAGTGTGAATTGACGCACGAGGCGTAAGCCGAGTGCGAAAATCACACGAGTGCAGAAAAGTTACTTTCCAACGTGTAATGTACAATATTTTTCCTACGACCCCCCAAATTTCAAATGTTTAAAAATTTTGATTTTTTTAAATTTTCAAGAATATAATTTTTGAAGATTTTAAAGCAAAATTTTTATGGTTAGGTTTAACAGAGAAAATCACACTTAAAGCTAATTTTCTTAAGCCATTTATTTTTAGGATATAAAGTTTAATTTTTTAAACAATTTAGTTTCACAATATGGATAATTATAACGAAATTTCTATCAAAACATTTCCAGAAAAATAAAATTAAATTATCTTGACAACTTAATTTTATTTTTCTGGAGCTGAATTATGACAATTGTTAAAGTGAATGGGTGTTTGTTAACATTTTATTTAATAGATTCTTTTACTAAATATAAATTTCAATTTTAAAAACTCATATATTCATAACTTATTTAAACATAGTATAAAATTAAACCTTGGGTTTAGCAGCAAAATTAATTAAATGAATTACTATTACAATTTATAATATAATAATTTCAGAGGCACATAATTTATTTTTTATTTATATATAATAATATCTCCATAATTAACAAACATAACTTCAACTAATAACACAATGCCAGGTGTGAAAGAGGTCTAACTAAATTATTTGACATTACTCTTATTTTTCTCCCATTTGGCATCGCTGATTTTAATCTTGGCAAACTTGCTTCAATAATTTTCGTGTATTATAGTGAGGTTACGTTAGGTGTAATCTATTAGATATTTCTTTTTGATAGCTAAAATAACTAATTGAACATTAATTAAAGTTATATTTATAAGAAAAGAATAGATACATAATGGTTAAAATGCTTCTCAAAATTGGATTAAACATTAATGTCATCATTTTAATGTGAACAAAATTCATGGATTTCTAGATATTGCTTAGCGTGACGTATTTTCATAACACACACGTGTGTTATGTTCCTAACATACGCGTGTTATATGACTCACTTTCTTAATATCGGTAGCGTTTGCTATTGTTCACTTTCGTATGGGGTCGTAGGAAAAAAATATTTACCGTTACCGATAAAAAGAATAAAATAAAACAAATAAAAAAATTAAAGGAACAAATTAAATTCTTGGGTTAAAATGTGTTATGGTTTTAGTTCCTTCACCAGGGCAATTTGAGAAGGTGTTTAGTTTTAAATCAAAATATATTAAGTTTTGTTTTTTGTTTTTAAATATATATATTTTTTATTTTAGTTCGTTCTCTTTACACCTAGTACTCCTTTCACTCGAAAACGGGGCCCGAAATTTTCTAGCTGCGCCTAGGGCCCAACTCAGTTAAAAATAGGCCCTGCGCCCCCGGATAGTACATAAATAAATAACCTCTTGATATATCAAATTCCAACATTCATAAAACTTCTTCATATGAAGATGTGATGGGACCAAGAGTATCCCGTTACTTTTCTTCTATATTTTTTAGCTTTAATTAAGACATTATAATATAAGAATGGAATGTGTTAACTTTATTATCTTTTCACAAAAGGTGTAACTATTATTACAACAAAAGTTATAAAAAAGATTATTATGTGAATAATAATGGAGTTAGTTCCTTGAAAAGTTAATGAAACGGATAGCTTCTAGAAATCAGAATTATTCTTGGAGTGATGATGGTGTATGAAAATGCCCATGGACATAGAAAAATAAGATTTCATAAATAAAATGTAATTAAGGAATAATGTAATTGTTTATTTAGCACATATCTATATAATAAATACTTTCACACTTTTTTTTCTTACTTTGAGGCCAAGTTGAGTATAAAAAGTGTTGACAGAATGCACAAAGAGTAATCTTTGGCTCTTTCACCTGCTGAGATTGACCTTTTGAACTCTTTCTGCCGGAAGATTTTATAAAAGCATGAAGATTTTATGTTTAGAACTGATTTCCATAAATTTATGGAAGAAGTTTAATCTTAATATTTAGACAAGGCCTATTTTTACGTTAGCTGTAAAATGATTTCTAATGTATTTATGTAGTTATCAGCAAGGATTTCAGAAAAATTCTTACATGCACAACCTGTACAATATTGATTGATGATTATTGCTCAATAATTTTAATATTATATACACCTGTATGTAAATTGAATGCTCGGATTGATGATCATCATGTGTGCCTAAACAGAACTGACACTAATATAAAATTATTTACATCGCATAAATAGAGAACTATTCGAAACGCCCACCTGAACTGTACCGAATTGAAATTGTTTACGCTTTAAGCTTCAAATAATAACAATTATGCAAATAATATTGCAAATTTACTAATAAAATCTTTTATGTGCAAGTCTAATAACGGCAAATAAATCTTAATTATTGTTGTGAATTTCTTGGTTGGATTGTGTTAAAATACGGTGTAAAAGGACTGTATAAAGGAAGAAAACTTTAACTACAAAATGACAACTACTTTCATTGTTGTAGCTATAAAATTTCTAATGTGTGTGGGTCTATGAGCCCTTCTTTTTTTATGTGGCTAGTCACCACATGTGTGGTCTTTATCTGAAGGAGTTAGCCTTAAAATAAAGTCTACATTAAATAACCAAGGATTAACGATTTACTGTAGATTTACAACCTAACTCCTTTAATGTCATGTAAAATTCGTGGTTTTGGCACCTCCTGCCATGTTTTTAAAATATATTCGTGTTGTTAATACAACAATAATGTCCTTATAATTTTCTATATGTTAAAAACTGGATGGTTTTGTAATATTTATTTAGGTGACATTTTAAGGTATGTCTTTGCTAATTTGCAATTCTATAAAAAAAATTGTTTTAGTTTTTATGTTCATATTATACAGAATGAGCTTTTTTCTTAAGTTGGTCGTTACAACTTCCGCTAGGAAACAGTGGGAGAAAATCCCAATTCATGAATTTAAATAGTTTCTTAACCTACTAAAAAGGAAATAAGAAATTATTAAGTAGATACATATAAGAAAATTAATTAATACTGCTATCTTATACTAACTTATACTAACACATTTAAAAAATCTCAAGTGTTCAGTTAGCAATAGCTATTTTACATGTTTTTTACTTGGGATACGACAATAACAGGTTAATAAATGAAACAATGAAGCTAATATGATTAACATAAACTTATTACAATATTACAACTAGCGAATAATTTGTTTACAATTCTTTATGACCATTTTGGTATCATTAAATTTTCTTATTACTAATTAAACTAATTACTATAGAAAAACTCACGGTTTTTAATTACTATAATTGTAATTCCTTCCTTTTGAGTTTTAAAATTGGCTCCTTGCAAATACCAACTTGATGTACTGAAACCCCGGTATTAGCTGTCCTTTATCATTAAATTCGATTGAAGAATGATGTCAACAATCCAATTATAAAGTATTTTCAAATTAAAAATATATCCAACTCAAAAAGCTTCACAAAATAAAATTCCCAATTCCATACAACTCCCATTTATCAGTGGTGAGTAAATATTATTTATTTGTTTATTTCCAACTACATTAATATTCTTGTTGACAAAATTCCATCGTTGAAATTAATTAATTACTTTTATTTTAATAATATATTGTGGCACTTCTTAAATAACACTTTTTATTTTCAAACTTTTAATTAAATCATTTTGACGTTTACCATAAATAAATCTACTCTTAAAACTTTGACATTTTTAAATTGGGTCAACATAATCTTAATTTTTATTAATCTGAACAAGACGTGTGCACTTTCTGTAAGATGTAAATTGGCTTTGTTACAAAAATTGTTGTTCTTTTATATCTGTTTGCTGAAACAATTGAATGTGATGTGATTTTTGCATAAAGCTGTTGGATTGCCTGCTGTGATTTCTAAATATCCTTAACCCTATTATTATTTATAAATCTTAATTAACACTGAAACTAATTAGATAAACTTATAGATTAAAAAACTCGCGTTCTAATGATATACAACACTTTTATGAACCAACAAAATTAACTTTATAAAATGAATATTAAAGAATCCACATAAATAGTTATTAACTTAATTACCCAAAAATACCCTTTCACACCTTCCTATCTTCGCAAATTTAAACATTATAATCTTTATTACATTACATGTTTTTAAATATCAATAACATGAAGATTCAAATAACAACATAATTAAAAGGTACAACATAATTATATGTTGTTTATCTGGTATCATTAATAAAATGCAGCCCTTACAGTTAAGATTGTGTCAATTATATGGTATACCAGCTGCTTCACAAATTTGCATCACAATACTTTAGGTAAAAGCTTTAAAATTCTGAAATACAAGAAACCTATACAACTAACTAACTATAAGGTAAGATAGTAAATACTTGTATACCTCCCCATTACAATACACCTTGTCTGTTTTAGGTTAAATCTCACATTAAAATTGAAATTAACGTCATTTAACTTGTAGACAGCACAAGAAGATGCACTAAATCTTATGAAAAATTCAATTTTCCAGTTATCCTTTTTTGTGCAGAACGTGTTCAAGTGTGCATGTGAATTATAATTACCTATATTTTAATTTATCAAAAGAAAAATTACTCAAAATAATCATTTTGAAATTGAAGTTATGCAACCCATAAATAGACTAAATGTGAAATTGCCTAAATTTACTTAAGTAATTAAAATTTTTTGTGTGGGCGAATTATTTTTTGGAATGTTAAGTATTTTCCGTTTCCTACACTTTTAACGGATACAATTCAGTTTTTGAATAGGTTTCATCATTGGGTCACATTTATCTACAAAGATTAAAGGAGATGCATATATTCTTTCGATCTACTTTTACAATGTTGAGTAACGGCAGCCTTACAAATAAAGGTTTTCTTACAATGAATTTGTAATTCATGTTCTTTACTAAAATGTGGTTACTTTACGAATCGTTTGTGGTCATATTTGTGGTTGGATATTGACAAAGACATATCTTGAACACTTCTTGCATTTAAAAATATTACTATTTATTGTGTTTTTGGCGAATTGGTATTCTTTTTAACGCATTCCTTGAAATAACAAGAAAGACTTAAAAAACAAAAAAAACTTACTAACCGTAAGGCTCGTTAGTAATGTAAATTAACTCTATTGTAGAGTGATGACACTGTTCATTTAAACGTAACTTTTATACAATAAAGAAACTGGTATCTAGTAGAGCTCACTTTCAGATTACTGTAATCTTCAGCAAGTTTATAAAGTGTTTTACATCTATAATCTTAACTTGAACATTACACAATTAACAATTCTGGGTTTTAATTACCGACTTAATTCTTAGGTTTGCAAATTTCTGTAATACAGCACCCGCAGTAGAAGATAATGTAAGGTAATGAAGTATGAAACTCAATATCATAGAAATCCAAATTCCCTTTAAATATCTTCTAGATAACTGATCTGCACAAATCTGATACTAATTAAGTATTTTTTGTTTAAAGCTGAATTTAAGATTTATTTCTCTTCTCTTTAATCATGTGATGTTTCTCGAATCGAGGCTTTAACTAATGCAAGCATTTTAGATCTTTGCTTAGTACATTTTAAACTATAGAGTAGTACAATAGTGTAAGCCATCCTTACTTCTAAAACCTTAAACCTTAATTCTGGCTTTCTACGTTAAAAATATTTACAAAGTGAATAACTATTAATTGATAATAATTCGCTAAACCTGAGATGTTAAAAAGAGTAGTAGTAGTATTAAGACTTAGTAGCCTTACTTTGTTAATTATTGATTGCATCTAAACCATAATTCAAAATGAGTTTGCCTGTTCCCTGTATAGACTCGGTACATGTAGGTCTCACTGGCAGACCAACTATATGGTTGGACTCAGCGTAGACCAGAAGTGTGCAATGAGTGCATCTTATGGCCGTGGCTTCCTGTCAATGGACGTGGTAGATTTGTCAGTATATTTATCATACGAGTATATGCTTGAACTAAGCTATGGCTAGAGAGTATGGTAGTTCCTTTATAGAATCCACATTTATGATTAGACAAAGCAAAAACCAAAGAGGTGCAATAGGTGCGTCTAATGGGCGTGGTATATTTGTTTGTTAGTTTATTTAACATGGCATATATGTTTATTTAGGGAATTTGTTTTTGATACAAAACATCCTGTAATTATTAAATAAAACTTTTATTTTAAACATACTGTAATATAAGATATAAAAGTTACTAAATTATGTCTTTTGTGCAATACTTTCTGTTTGCTACGTATGCAAGTCAGCTTCGATCTTTAATATAAACATTTGGTGATAGTGAGACTAAGTAGTTTGCTATAAGCAGTGGCGAATTTAACACCTAAGGGGCCTGAAGCGTTACAGATTTTTGGGGCCCCATAGTATAAATCAGTTACTACAATTTATATACCTTTTATTTCTTATCAAAAATTAAGTACATATAATTATTAATATCAGGTGCGAATTCACGGGGGGAGAAGGAAATTTCCTCCGCAAGATTTTTTAAATAATTCAACTTTGTCTCATGCCGCACTCACAGAAGTGTGAAATTGACGTTTTTTATATGTGTTACACACTATACTTTATCTACGACCATATATTTAACCTAGAATATGATTTGAGATTGAGGTGCTGGATTGTCAAAAGTAGATAATGCCCCGTTTTTTGTGGAAAACAGGCGTTAGATGTAAAAATTAAGAAATGCGTATAACTCAATGTAATAATCATTTATTATTTAAAATTAATACTGAAATTTGAACAATTATTTAAATTAATAATAGTAGTTTTGTTGATGTCTTCAATTTTTTAAATGTCATAGACACATGTATTTTGGACGTCGTGTTGTTCCGGCGCTGTTTTTTTGTTAATGTAAGTAAATCATAACCTCAATCTACAAATACATTGAATACCTAATGCTTCATTTGAATGTAATTTGAAGTAATAAATTCCCAAAACATTTTTAGATTTCCATGTAATAGACCGGTTATTCTAAATGTATGGATTAAAGCCATCAGAAAGCTATATCGTTAAATCAATTTTACGTTAATTCAATTACAATTTTTGTAATAACTTTATATGGTAATAATAATTTTATATGCTGGTAGTCGACACAGTAGCTCAGAGGTAGAGATGTCGCTCAGAAAGTGGAAGACCCAGGGTTCGATTTCCAGTTGGGGTGATAATTTTTTTTATATGGATTTGCATTCAAAATATAATTTAAAGTAAAACATTAATTAAACAAAATAAATTAACATAAATAAAATACAAAATGAACACAAACGTGTTTTAATAAAGTGAGTTTTGTTGATGAACTTAACTGAGGAGAACCAAAAGCTCGAAACAGCTGTCTTAAAGTGCCGTATGTGATTTATACACATATCACTATAAAACTGTGACTATAATAGTCGTCCATTAACAATTTCTATACTTTTAAATTTATTAAAAACTCACTTTATTAAAACATATTTGTATTTTATTCATATTAATTATACGGTCGGACGCTCGACCGGATTTTATTTTGTATATTCCTGTATTGGATAATCAAATTACGTCGTTTAGTGCGGTTTGATACCTACAGGAGCCACTACAGTTATTTGATGGTGTTAATGTTATTTCCAAGCTAGTATATACGCTTAGGTGATGTAGTGTAGAATTTACATACGAGCTGCCCCTAATTGACGAGAGCCAAAAGCTCGAAACAGCTGTCTTAGGATGCCGTCTGTGATTTATACACATATCACTATAAAAGTGTGACTATAATAGTTATATACAATAGTCCATTAACAATTTTTAACTTTTTAATAGAGTAATCTTTATATAAAAGTTATAACTTTGTATATTTCATATAATTAGAAATATTGCATGTGCTGATATCTATGGCATTTTAATAGAACCACTGAAAATGCAAAATCCCGGTCATTTCCGTACAGTTTAAAGATTATAAACAATGAGTCATTTTCATAGTTACTAGACTGTGTGAAATGTGTAATTTTCTATAGTGGTCGTAGATAAATTAGTTATTAGTATACCAAATAAAGTTGTACTTTTTTATCACGAAGATGGAGATTGTTGAACAACCATAACGAGTGATAAAAAATCAACTTTAGTGCTGAGGCGTACATTACGTTTTTTCTGAAATTAAGAATTTAAAATACAAAATGTGCTTTTAATAACAGTAGAGTAGGCAACTAAGCCAACGTGGCTGTGTGCGACATATGTCAAATACATGTGAAACAATGCAAATAAAAATGACAGATGAGTCCTTAAAAGTCAGTTTTGACATATGTCATTGTGACAGATGAGTCCATAAAAGTTCTACTATATTTTCGAAAAACATTTTATTCCTTAAAATCAGTTCATTTATAATGGAACTTTTCTGCTTTTAGAAGCATCAAAATCAATAATATTTTCAAAACAGTCAAAACATAAATTTTGCATAATGTCATTTTCAATAAACATAACTGATCAATTTTTTAAATAACTTTGTCCAAGATTATTTCTTAAATAATTTTTTACACGTTTAAGAACGGAGTTTAAGTTACATTACATATCAGTAATGTTAAGATTTTCCTTTAAGTTGTTTCAACATTGGGAAATGTTGACAATTGACAAATGACATTATGGAATTTCACCCATTCGAAAGCATGGTATAGTTCCCCTTCCCCGAATGTAAGTCGGACGACCGCGCATAGTTTTCTAGAAGGCATTGAAGGCAAGCCATTCGAAGCGACAGAGATGATATGTTCCTTGAAGATCTGCTGCGAAACTGTATATTCCGTTACAAAATTTTACCTATCACTCTGAATGCTTGCCTTTTCGCACGAAACTCTATTGTGTCGACCGTACACCTTTTTTACCCGCCTGTACACCATACGAACTGTTGTTCTCACATGTTTCACTGATTTGTGGGGCCTAGAGCTACCGCTTCCATCGCTTGTGCGAAAATCCGCCACTGTTCACCAATGTCTATCAGAAACTATTAATTCAAGAAATTAGTCATCATAGTAGTCGGATGACCGCGCTGATTGTGCGAGAAGATCAGCATTCGGACCGACAAATATGATACATTTCTCGCAGGTCTGCGGTGAAACAGTATACTCCGTTACAATATAATACTCTGACTGCCGCTTGTTTTTTTGTACGAAACTCTAATGCGGCAACCGTACACTTTTTTTACCAGCCTGTACATGATATGATCTGTTTCTTGTTTCACTTTTTTGCGAGAAAGTGAATTCCTACGCCAATAATTTTTATTTGTCGCGTGTCCAGTGCGGTCCTTGGCAGGAGGCCTCTGCGGGGCCCCCTGACTTGCGGGGCCTGAAGCGGCCGCTTCCAACGCTTGTGCCTAAATCCGCCACTGGCTATAAGTTATTATTGCTGATCTACCGTGACAATTTAGATTTCTTTCTTCTTGCGAGAAGTCTCATATTGAACAAAAATCAAATTCTTGTTAGAGAACTCAGTTGCTCTAGCAATACTGACGATGCACTTATATTGCGCTTTGCGTTCTAACGTAAAACGAAGCTGTTACGCTTATTTTTACTGTTTTTTACTTCTTACGCTGCTTATCTATGTCAATTTATTCTTTTGTGTTGGTGTTTTCCGTCCTATACTTGTGTTGTGCGTGTCCAGCTATCACATGTCAGGGAACCTACAGCTTAAGGTGTACTCCGAACGGACCGTTGTTCCATGCATTTCATTTTTTTTGCTTTAAGTTAACAAATAAAAAAATTATTGTTATAGTGTGTTGTCAGTTTTAAATATTATATTACGGCCGTTATTATGGCCGTTCCAATTTTGAATGTGTTAAATGAATGACCAGACGAACGGTATTGCCATTCGCCAGAAAGTCTCAAATGTAAAGCGGTCTACCTAGCTGTCGCTATCGTTCGCACATCCTAGGCTGACTTGTCCATAATTTATTTTAAATTGGGACAGCCATAATAACGCCGTGAACATTATTTGATTCAGAAGACCATGAAATTCTAATCAAAAGGTAACATTTTACGGATGATTCTGAGTTACCTAGACTCATAACCCAGCTCTATCTGGCGGCATCTAGTGGACAAGGTTACTTCTAAGAGTTCATTTCACGTCCTCTTCGATCTGAGAGGCAAATGTCTCTTACACGGCTGTTATGCGTATGTTTGTGGTTCCAAGCATTATTTCAGTTTTGAAGCCCGTGTCACAATACGGAGCAACGGACTATATAATTATTATCAATCTCCACTTGGAAATATTACTTTACTACTCGATAGCGAGTTGTGTTAAAAATGTCTTTTACATGGCGGGTGGCGTTGAAAAAAATTACTGTTTGACGGCTTTCGCATAGTGGCGCCACCTGTCAAAGTGTCGAATTCTCTAGTAATTATTCCAATGAAAAATAAGTTTAATAGATTTTTATGATTTCTAATTAATGTTATACGTAGATACATGACACATTGCCGTGACCAGGATTCGAACCTGGGTTACTACGGCGACAACGTGAGTTCTAACCACTAGACAATCACGGCTACCGCGACGATTACGTAGATACATTCCAGCTCTATTGTCCAAACTTCATCCAGTTTGTTGGAAAAACTTGTTTTTGCCCAATCGGGCGTTTGATTCGTTTACAGGACTCGGTAATAAAGTACCTCGTCATTTAAATCGAAAAACACTCACTATCATTCTAAAATTCGTCCGGATTGAGACAAAAATTGTTTTTGTTTATTCCACTCCATAACAACCAGGCACATTAATCGACTGAAAATTCACATTTTCAGTGTGATGTGTTTAATGTTTACTCTATATATTTAAAATTCACTCATAGATCCGATCGGGCAAAAAATAGTGTAAGCATTACGGGCGTTAGGTACGTTTTACCAGTCTCGGCTAATATGGAGACCTCGGCTACGCGTCGGTCTCCACACTATTAGCCTCGACTGGTAAAGCGTACCTACCGCCCTTAATACTTAAATAACTATTTCAAGACATCAGTTTTTTGTAAAGAAAAAAAATTATTTTAAATGGCCTACTGACCAGGGTTTGATATGTCTTAAACTTTCCTCTCATGTCTGGTTAAACTTAAATACTGATTTTGTTACATTTTATTTACCAGAACAATTAAGCAACTTTTAAATCAAATATTTTGAATTGTTACTTTAACTTAAGAGATCTACATTCTACAGATAGCTTTATTTTGTTCTGTTGAATTGTCTTTGCGTTTTTTCTAGTTTCTATAACTAGATAAATATAAAAGCACAAACTTTTATGAGAGGTTATGATTTCTTAGCAACTGGGCAGCGATGAATATTTCCAAAGAAGGATCGATAATACTCAACCTGAATGTTTTGTAATGTGGCTCCCCCTTCAAAACTGAAATAATGCCTGGAATTACAAATGCCAACAATCGTTTGTCTCTCAAATCGAGAACACCGTGGAAAACATAACCTTTTAAAATACGCGCTTTTATATTGTAAGCTATTATTGTGTAGTATTTATCTAGTCATAAAAATTAAAAAAAAAGAAAGGAAAAATTAACAATAGAGACAAAAAGTAGCTTAATCTTTCTGACAAATTAAATGTAACAATATCATTATTTAGGTTTAATGAGACATGAGAAGAAAGGTTAAAAATAGATCAATCTCTCGTCAGTCGATCGGTCAAAGAAATTCTTTTTTTTTGTAAGAAGTTGTGATTTTGAAAAGGTCTTTTTCTTGTCAAACTGGGATACAGACAAGAAATTATGAAAATGAAAATAAGCAAACTTTTAAATTTATAAAACTTATTCAATTACTTATGAAAAGAATTTTTACAGCATTCGACAGATGAAACGTATTGTGGTATAAAGACGTTTATCTCTCAAATCGAGGGGCCGGAGTTAATTCTTTACTATGAAATTTTGGCTTGTAAAGCTTACGAACAGTGACGTATTTGCTGTATATTAAAAATTATATTTCTAAATTATTTACTTTAAAGTTTATTTTTACTTATAAAACCTACAGACAGCCGAACTAAAACACTCTGTATGTGTATCTATTTACAAATTGAATGTGGGAAGTTGCAAAATACTCCACTATTACAATGTCATAATTTCACCTAAATGATTATAAAAAATCGAATAATGGTAACACTGCGCCACATATATCTGATTTAATATATGCAACATAAATTTGTTGTTTGACACACTATAACAAAATTAGTTTGTCATAATATAAACTTACGTAAAAAATATGTTTAGTTAAGGTAGGTCTGCTAAGACATGAAGTTTTATGTATCTTGTTAGGCAGGTTTTATTTTTTTTTAATAGATTTTTTTGAGTCATTAAGTTATCGAACGCGGTTATGTCTAGGTCATAAATTGTTTTTAAAAAATTGATTTTAGACATCTTTTAAACTTATTAAAAAGCGAAAGTTAAATTGATCGTGAATTTATTCAAGCACCTCCATTAGTGGTTTTAAGTGATATCTTTTGTAAGACAAAAATTTCCATTAACGTCGAATGGTGTTTTATTCGGTTCCTTATTTATTGATTTTCTGACACTGAAAAAAAAGAAAACTAAGAAAGAAAAGTTATTAATATGACTTTTTGGAGAGTACGAAGATCTAAGGTTTATACTATCTACCATTAACAAGAAACTTTAGCAAGTTTTCTTGGTATCTAAATTATTATTAGTCAAAATCTAAGGTTTCACAGTGTTCTTTACTCAAGAACTATACGGTTATCTATGTATACCTTTGGTAGTTTATTAAACAACAGGAAATTGGTTTTTATTACATACTTACTGTAGTTGAATTAACAATGTTCTATACATTATAATTTTATTACCTAATTAACACCATTCACCATAGCGACTCCTATTTCAATAAAAAAGGATGCTTTACATTAAGCTGCGGATTACAACTATACACATGCAAAATTATTCATTGTGGTTCTAGATCGAACTTATATGATATCCGTTTTAGTTTCTCCGTTTTATATAATGAAGATAATATATACACTATATTTCTAGTCACTAGCCCCAAAGCAAATGATTCCGTCGCATAGTTGGACCAAAATCCTGTTTTAGAAGATAAAACCTTTAATGTTAAATATTTACAAAATGCCATAATCAGTTAATCTGACATTCAATGTTATTGTAATACATAATAATTATGCTTTTCTCAATCAGAAGCGTGCAATGGGGAGGAGGGAGATTGGAACATTCTGAAGGCTAGCTACATCCTTTTCGAAAAAACATATACTAAGATGATCATACAAATTTTCCATCTTCATAATAACGAGACGAAAAAAGAGCTAGCGCCTGGTTTTACCGTCATTATTCGGCCAATGGATAACTATCAACTGCTTGGCCATGTTTATGTTTGCTACCAGTAACAGCCATTTAGAAATAAATTTCAAATAAACACGGGAGAATAGAAGAGATAAAAAGGTAACTTTAAAAACTCGTAGCGTTTGCGTCTGTGCTAATCTCTCTTTTCGAACGAAACGTGGCGCTATTATTTTAAAAACAAAATAATGGTCCGATTGGTTCTCCATCCAGATGTGCGTCAAAAGACGTAGCAAATTGGGTAGTGATCGAATCACCTTGTATAAATTAAATAAACAAAAAGATATTTGGGCAGTTCTCGATGCCCTTTATCACTTAAAATTCGGTCTACCTGTCACTTATCTCCCCCGCCACTGTTTCTCACCTAGAGATTTTTCACACACACTGAATAATAAGACCCACACAGTTTCAAAGAATTTAAATTTTTTCTAAATTTTGATATTCACCGCAAAAAATAACCAACTGAAATTGGCCCTGAAAATGGCGACTTAGGCAATGACCTACTTTTCTAATGCTAACCTAGGTACATCGATGGACCTTGTAGATCATTAACGTTCCTGTATTACAAAATTACAAAACGTTCAAATGTTTGATCGAAATCTGCTTTAAAATACTTAACTTAGAAACTTAGATTCCATAGCAACCTATAGGTAGTTGAGCTGGTTGGAAAGTCTTATTACTGTCTCTTTTTTCAACATCCGCTTTCCATGAGCTCGTGGCTTTTCTCAGTTTTTTCTTCATCAAAGTGGACTTCTCGTGGACTGGACATGATTGGAATTTCTGGCTTTTCTGCAATATTTTGTAGCCACATTGTTCTAGGTGCTTCTGTCTTCGAGACAACTTTCAGGATAATAATCAAAATAAATTACGTTCGGCTTGGTTTTTACATCCATAAATGCCACATCCAGTTATTTTTATTTTCTATTTATTTCGAATCGCAATTTTATGAATTCATGTTAAAAGTGAAATTTCAAATTTACAAAATTAAATACATTTATTTAGGGGTGCACCCAAATGTTTATCCATACTGATTGGTATGATCGATATTGCTTGGTGTGTTGCTGATACCAATAAATATTATAATATAGGAACTTTAGACACCATACCTTAATATCATAAGTTTAGAATTCATCTGCCGAATTAATAAAAGAGAATATCTTTTAATATAAATAACGTTTTTTTAACGCGGAAATATCCGCTAAAAAAATTGCTCTCCGCACGTTATAGTTAACTCATTTTTTTGGCGATTTATGGAATTCCAATGTCGGAAAATTCTAGTGACAATTATCGGTTTTGCTAAATCGACTGGACTCAATAGGTCAGTGAAATTGTCATTCTCCCACCCACAGCTGCAGCCATTCAACAACATGTGTGCTGTGTACATATATTGCCAGGCGCAAATCTAGTTAGAAAAGGGTGTGGATCCGGAAGAGTGGGGGTGGGTTTTAAATAACAACTTTTTGGAACCCATCACAACATTATTACTACCTGCGCCGGACGTGCAATTTTCTGCAAAACTTCAATGTTTTGCAAACTGTGGTTGCAGAAAAATAGGATTAACTTGGTCCATAGTTTTTGGTAACTGTCATGGGTAATTATACCTGAATGTCTCTCCTGATGCTATTTCGGTTGATCATTTTGACAGTTGTGATAACAGCGAATATGATAACATTAATCCCATTGACCTTTTGGCATCGAATATGAATGGAGATACGAATAACGTTAAAGATGAAGATCTAGAACTTCAAGAAGAACATTACGACGAAATGCAAATTCAAGAAAAAGACGAAGACAAATATATATACTACATATATACAAATACGAGGGTGGTCCCATAAGTACCCGACCCAACAAAGAAAACAAAGATTTTGGAAAAAGATTTATTTAATTTTCAACGTAATCTCCTTTCAGCTCTATACACTTTTCCCAGCGGTGTTCAAAAAGTTCGATACCCTTTTTATAATATGAACTGTCTTGCTCCTCAAAATAGCCATTAACTGCTGACATCACTTCTTCATCGTTGGAAAATCTTTGATCACTGAGCCATTTTTTCAAGTTTGGGAACAGAAAATAATCCGAGGGAGCTAAATCTGGCGAATATGGTGCATGAGGTAGCAACTCAAACTTTAATTGATTAATTTTGGCCATTGCAATAACGGATTCGTTAGCTGGCGCGTTGTTGTGATGAAACAACACTTTCTTTTTAGCCAAATGCGGCCGTTTTTGCTTGATTTCTTCGCTCAAACGTTAAAATAAATTTGCATAATACTGGCCGTTGATAGTTTTTCCTTTTTCGAGATAGTCAATAAAAATTATTCCAAACGCATCCCAAAAAACCGACGCCATAACCTTGCCTGCAGATGAAGCGGACTTCGGCTTCTTTGGAGCCGGTTCTCCCTTTTGAGTCCATTGTTTCGATTGTTCTTTTGTCTCGGGTGTGAAATGATGGACCCATGTTTTATCCATTGTTACGAAACGGCGCAAAAATTCTGCTTTGTTGCTGTGAAACTTCGCTAAACACTCAATTGAAACATTTTCACGACACTGTTTTTGCTCGAGTGTGAGCAAACGCGGCACCCATCTTGCACACAGCTTTCTCATGTCCAAATTTTCAGATAATATGCGATGTACCGCACTTTTTGAAATGCCCGTAATGTCTGCTAGCTCGCGCACTTTCAGTCGACGATCATCAAGTACCGCTTTGTGGATTTTCTTCACCATTTCTGGAGTCGTCACCTCATTTGGTCGACCACTGCGATGCTCGTCTTGGCAGCTCGTACGGCCTCGTTTAAACTCAGCTACCCAAAATTTAACTGTTGTAAACGAAGGAGCAGACTCACCCAGAGTAGAATCCAGTTCAGCTTTTATATTTGTTGGGCTGAGGCCTTTCAAATAAAAGTATTGTATCACATAACGATGACTAATTTTCTCCATTTTCACAAATTCACTGACAACGTTCACTATTGATAACTGGCAAACAAATACTGAACAACGTGGCGCTTTCAAACTTGAAACATATGCTTTATAGACTGCGTACTTTCCAATACAGTGATATTTTCAAACAACTACCGCCACCTCTTGGTCAGGTCGGGTACTTCTGGGACCACCCTCGTATATAATACATTGTTTACTGTATCGTACGTAAAAAATGTATAGAACCTTTTCTTGTTCATAATTTGAAGATCTACTTTACTTTACTGTACTTTATACTACCCTCAATTGACCTCCGACCCATAGGAAGCGAGATATTTAAAAAAAATGGGGACTTTCCACATGTTGTTTAAAACAACGCAGTAAAGTTATTTATATTAAAAAACGCTTTTATTTATTTGGCAGATTGCCTTTTTTACGTGATATAGAGCTCAGAGATGTCGCTCGGAAAGCGGAAGGTCCAGGGTTCTATTTCCAGCCGGGGTGATAACACAGGCCTGTATTTTAATACCTTATAAAATGTGAATTGAGTTTTCCAACTGATCTTGGGTGTTTGAGTGGTGTTGATTTCAAATATGTTTTAGGTCTTTCTCTATCACGTAAGGTTTTTGAATGAAATAGTAAGACAATCGAAGAAATAGATATTTATATGTATTTAGGGTAAAAAGGCAAAGTGAAAAAGGTAATAAAAAATTACAAAAATCATAGAAATATAGAAAATAACATACATTATTTCTTTATCTTTTTGGAAAACCTTTCCTGTTTGCTGAAAAAGTTTCTGCCTGAAAAAGGCCTGTGTATTTTTTTCTATATGGTTTTGCATTCAAAATACAATTTAATGTAAAACATTAATTAAACAAAATAAATTAACCTTTGTCGAAAAGTTATAACTTTATACATTTCAAATAATTAGAAATATCGCATGTGCGGACGTCTATGGCATTTTAATAGAACCACTGAAAATGTGAAATCATTTCCCAGGGTCATTTCCGTACAGTTTAGAGATTGTGAGCAATGAGTCATTTTCATGGTAAATGGACTATGCGAAATGTATTATTTTCTGTAGTTGTCGTAGATAAT
The DNA here is from genome assembly GCA_929113105.1 of Agrypnus murinus. Classification (NCBI taxonomy): domain Eukaryota; kingdom Metazoa; phylum Arthropoda; class Insecta; order Coleoptera; family Elateridae; genus Agrypnus; species Agrypnus murinus. The sequence goes on along the minus strand of OV816028.1, from coordinate 102,129,752 downwards.
AGCTATTTATGTAACAAGTACATAATGTAGGACTTTATAGACAAGCTCAGTTATAGACAAGTCAAAGGGCGAGTCTATAAGGTCCGATTATGTAAGAGTTGCATACAAAGCTTTATGTTCGATTCCTAAAATTGGCTAATTATCAAAAAAAAATCAGTTTATAAATTTGACATCTATTCTTGACAGAAGAAAATGTGACAGGTAATAGACAGTTGTCATACTTTATTTTACTACTATATACTTTATTTTACTACTACCATTTTATTTTACGAGTACAATAATAAGCCAGTTCACTGCCTCAAAACAATACAATAAACAATACTTTATAATGCAATCGGACATAAATACATTTATTTCATAATCGGTTCTTTTATAATGGAGCTTTTCTACTTTTAAAAGCAGCAAATTTATTAAGAATAAAATTTCCTAAACATAAATTTTGCGTAATGTCATTTTCCATAAACAATATTGATAATTTTTTTAATGACTTTGTCGAAGATTATTTCTTAAATATTTTTATACACGTTTAAGAACGGAGAAAGATCGTTCTCCAGTTGTGTTTCAACATTGTGAAATGTTGACAATTGACAAATGGCATTAAGGAATTTCACCCATTAAAAAACGTGGTACAGTTCCCGTTCCCCGAATGTCAAGTCGGACAAACGCGCAGATTTTGTTAGAAGACAAGTATTCGGATCGACGGAGATGATACATTTCTTTCAGGTCCGCTGCTAAACAGTATATTCGGTTACAAAACTTGAAACATAAGGTTTTTCTGCACGAGAACACAACTATAATAATTATAGAATTATTCATACTTACTTTATCATAATATACTCAAAATATTCGCCACAGCTTGAGATTTAGCTCTATCTTACAAATTTAGTATTCAGGTCGTAGGTATTGGTTCCACAGTTGTATAGATTATGAAAAGGAGTAGATAAGGGTTTCAGAACACAAGTAATAACTCAAAAAGGGCGCCATCTGATTATGAAGCTTAAAAGTGTTTATTATAAATAAACAATCAAAGATGTTAATTGAATAAGCTTTAAAAAATATAAAATCCACTAATCAGAAAATGAATTGAATATTAAATTGAAAACAAAAAGAATTTGTTTGTTTTAAAATTTTGGAATAAAAATGAAATGATATGTTCATAATTATATGGTTCCGTTTTTAGATTCTCAAGATAAACTGAAAACATTTATTAAACAATAAGAAAATAAGAAAAGAATAACAATACACAGAAATAATAAAACACACACAACATAGGTTTATTACACATAAAGATCAAAGTTCAAAAAATAATAATGATTTAACTGCTCTGAAATAAATTTAACTCAAAACAACTTAAAAAGATTTACACAAGACGTTAATTAACCAAAAAGAACAAATTTACATGAAATTGATAAACCAAAATTATTCATCAAAAATTTAATTGATTGTTGAAATTATATTAACTTAAATAAAATTGCAAATTCAAAAAACAAATATCTGAAGGATATTACGTAAATTCGATTAGTCTAAATATTGTCAAAATTAATTATTCTGAAATTCACTAGCAATAATAATGAATTGAATTTTACATGCTAATGAGAGCTGTCTTTCTAAAGACAAAAAATCACAAAGTTCCTTGCTTGAAGGATTCATAAGCTAAATTGCAATAAAAATCTGTTTTCAATAAAGTACAGTACCTTAATTTTCTATCTGCATTAACCTGACGAAACATACTGGATCAAAACCATTAGAAATTGAAAGGTTGCCTTTATTCTTCAAAACCAAAATTGACTTTAACTGTATTCAAACTAATACATAACGGTAGCAGGTCCCAAAGATAAAATTTATCTCAAATACCGCTGGTTGCCCAAATAATTCCACCAACCATCTTCGTTAATGCACAAATTAAACAATCGTAGCATAAAGATGAAGTCTTTTAAAAACATAAAATGATTTTAATCACGAATAATACTTGCTATTATTAAATTCCACCCGTAAAGCATTAATTATTAACTTTAAATACTGGAGAACTGGAAACTGTCTTTATATTTGTAGATCAATCTATAAACTTCTCATTAACCAAAAGTGTACTACTTTGAGCACAAAAAGCAAGAAGTGATTGTCTTTGATAGTTCGGCACGATAAAACAACCTCAATTGTTTATTAACGAAACGGTAATGACAAACCTTTCAAACGAAATTTGTCAAACATAAATTGCTTCCAAAAATTTCACTCATTATGAAGGTGAACTGTACGGTACGAAACTGTATATAGAATTTTCATTAATTCTAAACACACACTAACAAATGGGAAATCGATAACATCGACCCAAGTCGACTGGTTTTTCATAATGTTTAACTGACGCACCAGTGTAAACCAATTTTGTTCTACTAAAAATCACTACATTAGGGTATTGCAAGGATTCATATCACAACTGAAATATTCTTTATATTTCTGAAATTGTATACTGTGCTTTTAATAAGATTTTTAAATGCAAAATTGATTGGTTGTCTAAATTATTTTACACATACAAAAAATGAGGAGGGAATAAAGCGTAGTTTACTCCTGTGATGCATACAAAAATCTTCTGATGACTTTTAATGTAAATTAAATTATTTTAGAATATTTAATCTTAATAACAGCAGCTACCTCTTGTGTCATCGTTGTAACATGTAACTATCATTTACTTTATTTTTCCTAAGGGAAATATTTTCGTATTTTATTGCCTAGGCAAACAATGTAGCATAGAAAATAATTATTAATTGGTTTACATAAACTAGGGGCCTAGGCGTTGGTTTAGAACGACTATTAGGAAGAATGATGTAGTAAATTAATAAAGACTGAAAGACTCAATTCCACAACTTAAATAAAAACTTTGAGTATCGTATCACGGTATTGTATAAATCAGGAACGATGTCCGTAATGTCCAATGCTGGTACACCGATACCCTTCGGGCTAAAACCAAGCAGTTATCTACTGGTTGCCAAGGGGAATTCTAGTACATTTTCTAGTACATTTAAACACACCGATGTCGCAGGATATAGCAACAGCAATATATTATTGTCAGCAGAATAGTACGTTCCAGTCTTTATTGTTATAGTTAAATTTCACACATTGCAGTGTTTTAATATGGTAAATGGTGTTAAAACTAGTACGAATAATTTGTAATATTAACGTATTAGTGTGTAAAGCTAAAGTTTCTCTTTCGACTTATACATTAAAAGCTCATATTTGGAATTGATTGTTATTTAGTCACATGCTAACTTTCAGTTTAGTTCTTCGGGTCCCGTCTTGCTGCTATAAATTTATATATAATAATTCTAGTTCCTTCCAACTCTCAAACCTTACAAGAAGTTAAGTGTTAAGGAATAATTTCACTGATACAATTATATTTGAGGCAATTGACTTAAAGGTGCTGTTGGTAAAATTGAGCCTTACTATTGGTGACTCAAACAGAACTTATACAATGAATAATCCTAATATTCTGTGTTGCTAAATTGCTAGATAGGTAATCTACTATTCTGATTTATTAAGTAAATCAGTGCCATGTTAAGATCAAATCAATATCTGTACGAATTGTTATTAGAGTACATCAAAATATACTAAAATATGTTAGAAATTCTACATCAAAGTACATCAGAATATATCAGAATGCATCACAGTACATCAGAAGTCCTAAGAATACATTAAACACATTAGGATATACCAGAATGCATGAAATTTTATAAAACCGAAAGATGCTGTTGCTGCTCTTGTTTAAGAATGCATAAAACTGAAGGGAATTCGTTCCAGGATAAATACATAATAATCACATAGCTGTCTTGATTTAAAACTTGATGGCTATGATAAATTGAACAATTTATGAGCTGGTTTGTTCATGGCTGTTGTTGATGGAAATGGCAGCTGTTTTTTACTGAGATTGCCAAAGTTGATTATGCGTTCGTAATTATGTAACTGAAGTTTTTTAAATTAAATTTAAGGGAGAGAGAGGTTTTACGAATACGACCATTGATGCACTTCTCGCCATATTTTAATTGTAATTATGTCTACATACGTAACTTTTTATCGAAGACAAATATATTATGACGCGTCCATTGGAATATAGGAGCAGTGTAATAAGTGTACTGCATATATTTCATTATAGAATACATCTTATGAATCTTTATATGACGCTTAAACGTCACGATATAGTTATTTATGTATTAAGGGCATAATGAAGCTTTTATGGCCAGAAGCGTTATTTCTAGCCCGAGGCGTTAGTCGAGGGTTAGGAAAAGGCTGTAGGGCCATAAAAGCAAATTATGCCCGCTATACATACACTATCTTATGCACACATTAAGTTTTTATGTCAAATCTATTAATGTTTAAAAATATAATTAAATGAGTACGTAGGTACATCAAGCCGCTGTGCGTATACTTATGTGCTTGTACGAAGTACGTTACTATAGTTACTATTCCAAAATATTTAATTTCAGCTTATTTTCATTCGTGAGAAGTTTACTAATTATATTAAGAACCAATCCAGTTCTACAAAAAAACTTCTGACAGTTAATTGACGTTTCGTTATTGCCCGTCTGACCATAAAGAGGCCCTTGGGCCATAAAAAGACGTTTATGTTTAGATGAGTCTTGCAATAATAGTCTATTTATAATGCATCTGTGCATAATAGTTATTTATGTATTAAGGGCATAATGAAGCTTTTATGGTCAGAAGTGTTATTTCTAGCCCGAGGCGTTAGCCGAGAGCTAGGAAATGGCTGTAGGGCCATAAAAGCAAGTTATGGCCGCTATACATACACTATTTTATGCACAGATTAAGTTTTTATGTCAAATCTATTATTATGTAAAAATATAATTAAATGAATACGTAGGTACATCAAGCCGCTGTGCGTATACTTATGTGCTTATACGAAGTACGTTACTATAGTTACTATTCCAAAATATTTAATTTCAGCTTATTTTCATTGGTGATAAGTTTACAAATTATATTGAGAACCAATCAAGTTCTACAAAAAAACTTCTGACATTTAATTGACATTTCGTTATTGCCCGTCTGACCATAAAGATGCCCTTGGGCCATAAAAAGACGTTTATGTTTAGATGAGTCTAGCAATAATAGTCTAATTATAATGCATCTGTGCATAAAATAAATAATAGCTCACACATAGGTGTAGTTATCCATTGTTGCAGACAACATGGCAGTTCAGGTAGAATCCAATTTCCATATTAAGTTTCATGAATGAATTATCAAGAAAATTGTCCTATAGTATTGTGCTCAAGACCACTGGGTTACTATATTGACATATTGGAACTCAGAAGACTACATAGTTAGGTCAGTAGTTAGCAGTGATTTCCATGAAGTACCAATTATTGCTCTTGTCCACTGTATCTCTTGAACCATAGTTTGACTTTATCACATAAAAATTACAACAGTAGTATCCCATTATAAGTAAACGGATCTCGGATCACTCCGATCGAATGGATGACGATAGTAACTGTAAATCTACATGGAACTTAAGCGTAATACATTCCGTATCTCACGTACTTTCCCCTCTCCTATTGTAGATAAGCACTAATCCGTTTTCCTTTACAGGACCTCCATAGACGTTAAAACAGTTTTAGGTTAGCCTTATGAGTGTATTTTTGAAATCTCTCTACCTAGAGTAGATTCCAGTAGATAAGAGTAGATTCGTCTATGCGTCTTGATAATTTTTATTAATTCATTTTTAACAAATCAAATTATTATTTTAGTATTTTATATTTTTTTACTTTATGCTTTGTTAACAAATAAAAAATAAATGCGTACAACAACAAAAAATATATAGAGGGGTGTATTTTGAATTTCTTTCGTTTGGTTTAATTATTAAAACAGCCAAAAATCTTAATGTTATTATAACAAAAGAGAACGAATCCTGACCACTTTTTTATATAAATACTGCAAACTCATTTACTTATTCCACTATCCACTACCCACCTGTCGATAAGCTTTTTGTTGGTAATGGAGTATGTGTGTAGTTTTAATTAATTAACAGATAGTAGACGGAAATGTCCTCTACAATATTCAATTTGTTCAAGAGTATTTATTTATTTATTTAGAGATTGCAAAATTTAATGATATCTAAAGAACTTATTTAAATTTTAAGTTCAAACAAGCTGTCTTTTATAGGTAACCATTGCTTTATTTAAATCAACCAACCTTTCAATTTTCCTGTACCCGAAAAGAACTTTAATGGGAATTTGTCGCGGTCGAACTTTAATCAGTTCAGCCGTGGTAAGCAAATTTGACTTTATCGGAAATATTAAAAATTGCATGTCCAGTTCTAGGGCTTTGGAAGCATTTATACGGTTTTATTACATAAAGTAAATTTTGTACGCTCATAATTTATTTACAATTTTGTCACATAGCCCTTGGGCCATAAAAAGACGTTTATGTTTAGATGAGTCTTGCAATAATAGTCTATTTATAATGCATCTGTGCATAATAGTTATTTATGTATTAAGGGCATAATGAAGCTTTTATGGTCAGAAGTGTTATTTCTAGCCCGAGGCGTTAGCCGAGAGCTAGGAAATGGCTGTAGGGCCATAAAAGCAAGTTATGGCCGCTATACATACACTATTTTATGCACAGATTAAGTTTTTATGTCAAATCTATTATTATGTAAAAATATAATTAAATGAATACGTAGGTACATCAAGCCGCTGTGCGTATACTTATGTGCTTATACGAAGTACGTTACTATAGTTACTATTCCAAAATATTTAATTTCAGCTTATTTTCATTGGTGATAAGTTTACAAATTATATTGAGAACCAATCAAGTTCTACAAAAAAACTTCTGACATTTAATTGACATTTCGTTATTGCCCGTCTGACCATAAAGATGCCCTTGGGCCATAAAAAGACGTTTATGTTTAGATGAGTCTAGCAATAATAGTCTAATTATAATGCATCTGTGCATAAAATAAATAATAGCTCACACATAGGTGTAGTTATCCATTGTTGCAGACAACATGGCAGTTCAGGTAGAATCCAATTTCCATATTAAGTTTCATGAATGAATTATCAAGAAAATTGTTCTATAGTATTGTGCTCAAGACCACTGGGTTACTATATTGACATATTGGAACTCAGAAGACTACATAGTTAGGTCAGTAGTTAGCAGTGATTTCCATGAAGTACCAATTATTGCTCTTGTCCACTGTATCTCTTGAACCATAGTTTGACTTTATCACATAAAAACTACAACAGTAGTATCCCATTATAAGTAAACGGATCTCGGATCACTCCGATCGAATGGATGACGATAGTAACTGTAAATCTAGATGGAACTTAAGCGTAATACATTCCGTATCTCACGTACTTTCCCCTCTCCTATTGTAGATAAGCACTAATCCGTTTTCCTTTACAGGACCGCCATAGACGTTAAAAAAGTTTTAGGTTAGCCTTATGAGTGTATTTTTGGAATCTCTCTACCTAGAGTAGATTCCAGTAGATAAGAGTAGATTCGTCTATGCGTCTTGATAATTTTTATTAATTCATTTTTAACAAATCAAATTATTATTTTAGTATTTTATATTTTTTACTTTATGCTTTGTTAACAAATAAAAAATAAATGCGTACAACAACAAAAAATATATAGAGGGGTGTATTTTGAATTTCTTTCGTTTGGTTTAATTATTAAAACGGCCAAAAATCTTAATGTTATTATAACAAAAGAGAACGAATCCTGACCACTTTTTTATATAAATACTGCAAACTCATTTACTTATTCCACTATCCACTACCCACCTGTCGATAAGCTTTTTGTTGGTAATGGAGTATGTGTGTAGTTTTAATTAATTAACAGATAGTAGACGGAAATGTCCTCTACAATATTCAATTTGTTCAAGACTATTTATTTCTTTATTTAGAGATTGCAAAATTTAATGATATCTAAAGAACTTATTTAAATTTTAAGTTCAAACAAGCTGTCTTTTATAGGTAACCATTGCTTTATTTAAATCAACCAACCTTTCAATTTTCCTGTACCCGAAAAGAACTTTAATGGGAATTTGTCGCGGTCGAACTTTAATCAGTTCAGCCGTGGTAAGCAAATTTGACTTTATCGAAAATATTAAAAATTGCATGTCCAGTTCTAGGGCTTTGGAAGCATTTATACGGTTTTATTACATAAAGTAAATTTTGTACGCTCATAATTTATTTACAATTTTGTCACATAGCGTTTGTAAACGTAGCAGGGTCTACCATTATTTGGAATATTAAGCAATTAAATGCACCCATCTTACTGGAAACCTACTTGTCGTTAGGCTTTACGCTCAATAAGTAGCATTTAATATAATATCTCAATGATCTTGAACACATCAAATGATAAGAATATACAGGGTGTGTTATAGCTCCTGCACCAGACTTTGACCAGTGCATTTCTGATGGCATTTGGAACAAAAAGTCTTAATAAAGTTTTTTGATTAGAATCAAAATTCTTAGTAATTTTGGCCGACGTTTTTACAAAAGTGCATATAAAATCATAAACGCATTTATAACAGTAAATGCCAGCTTTGAAATTTGAGAGTCAGACAAAATAATATGTTGATGCTGCATAAAACTAAAAATGCAGAGTTTTAAAATAAATTCAAGGTCGAAAAACAGCTTTAAAATAAACCTGATTTATAAGAAAATATCTTATCTCATTTTTAAAATAAAATTTTTTATTTCTTAATTAGGTAAGTTAATTAGATTAAAGGGGATTTATTAGTGTGGGCGGCTTTGAATTTAATTTAAAAAACAAAAGAGCCATATGGCTTGATAAGAAAATCAGCTTACTTATTCTAATATCCGTGATGCGATGGAGGGATCCCCCGGACAAATGCCGCTTTGTTTTGACAACATTAACACTGAAGTACTATCGTGGGGTGTTTCGGCACCCCAGGCACAATTTTCTGGTTAATATGTTCTAAATTATTATACTCGCGCTCTTCAGCTTCTAGGTATTATATTAAGAACAAACTTTAACATGTTACAAATCACGATCTGCTGTTTTTCACAATTTTTGAAAAACAATAGGTCTAAGGCGCTGAAACGCCGAAAAATTTCAACAGACAATTTTTATATGTGATGATTGTTGATAGTGCCATTTTTCTTTATCATGAAATGAAGTCATACCTTCGGGCATCATCCAACAAAAAACTAGCCCATGAAAAGCGTATTTTTAGTTGCAAACATATTTTTTTATGTACACATGTATTTTTATGACAAAAATGTATACTTTTACGTGTCTTGAATCATCTCTTTTATTTCAAATAGAATATTTTCTTTTGCAACGTCAGTAGTTAGCTAAAGACTTGTTTTAATACCTAAAAACAAAAACCTGTGAAAAAACATCTATTGTCATAAAAAAAAACTCACTATAAAGAGTGGGATGTTCAAACAACACCCTGGTAGTATCCAGTCTGTTTTTTGTAAACGATAATGTAGGAAATCCAATGGAAGTTTATCATTTTAATTTTAAATTTGTACCCTTGCAAATGTAAGTAGAAATTTTGGTATCAATCGAAAGAAGAATTCATTTTACGTCAAAAACATATTAAACTTTACGAAGAAAAGCAAAAACTATTTAGAAAAATACTTAAAAAGCTTATTGATTTATTGCTTTTGGTAATAAGCTATAAAGAAAAGCTGGAAGCTGTACGGCGATTGGTCTAGCGGTTAACGCATCAGATTTGTAATCAGAAATCGCTGGTTCAAGCCCCATCCTCGGATACTTTTTTTAATGTATTGCTTACTAATTACTACTAGTAGTTTTATGCCCTTTTTTTATTTGCTTTTCTGATAGATAGTTAAAATTGTACAAAAGTTGTTTGTTTGTCTTCAGTGGCGTAACTACCGCCCCTGCAGACCGTGCAACGCGGGGGGGGGCGCAACCCTCCGAAGGTCGCTGCTTTCGTGAATTTTTATATTGTTGGGAATAGAAATTTTAAAACAAGCATTCGTGGTATTTTCTTTTCTTTTGTTGTTATATCAACCAAATTTAATTTTTAAAACGGCATCCGTATGTTTTCTTTGCATTTTTGAAACGTGTTTATTCTTCTCTATTTAGTAATGCTATTTTATTATAATGAAAAAAAGTTAAAATTAAAAAAAAATTTTGGAAAAAAACGAGAAAAGTTAGTCTACACCTCTACCGATCCATTTAATCCTGTCACATAATTCTGCTGAAACACCTCCATTTTCACGGGAAATATTACAGCAATTGTGGGTATGACTGACATGATTTTATACACTTTGGCAGTCTTGGTGGATTAGCAGTTTGTATGTTTGTTCATAATCCCGGGGTTGCAGGTTCGATCCCCTGTCGAAGTGGTAATTCATAGCAGAGCTAAATTAAAACCGTGGGCACTTCGTCTTGTTGGAAGATAATTCTGTTGCCAACACCTCCATTTTCACCGGGAAATATTGCAGTAATCGTGGGTATGACATGATTTTAAAGTAACTAAAGGTATCCATTAGTAGTAAGAGTTTTATCAAGAAAAAAAGTCCACTGATATGTCCTCCTGTAATGCCTGTCCATGCATTGACTTTTTGCGGATATTGTGTGTGTGTCCTTCCGCCCAGGGTGGATTTGCGTTCGACCAATACCGACAATTATGTCGTTTTATCGTACCGTTCGGCATAAATCTTGCTTCATCGCAGAACACAATGTTAAAAGCAAGATTGTCATCCGTATTATAGCTTTCCATCATTTGCTTACAAAATTCCAACCTTCTGCCAAAATCCTCTTTATTTAGTTCGTGGATTAACTGGCGTTTGTAGGGACGATATTTTGCTTTCTTTAAATTTCTATAAACATAATATATATATATGGCTAATATCTAATTTTTCTGCTACTTATAGCCTCATAGTATAAGTGTCTAGCTTGCTAGACTCCCATCTGAGTGGCCCGGTTCGACTCCCGGGACCGGTAAATCTGATTCAGGTTTTTCTGCAGTTTTTTCTTATCTGTAACACAAATGTGGGATTTGGGCTATACCATCGGTAAGTCGGCTGCAGCCGCACGATGAGCCTGCGTAATTATATTAGTCGCCTTGTCTCTCCTGCACAAGCTGTAGCTTATGGGGCCTGGTTACTAATTGGATATAGTAAACGATATGAACTCGTTTGTTTAATTGCGTTTGTTTGCTTGTTACAGTTTTATTTGTGAAATTTCCATAGAATACTTGACAAAAACTGATAATCAAGTCTTACTAGATTAATTTTGCTACAAGCCAGTTCTCGTTATTATTTGATGAATTTTGAGTTTATTTTTTTAATTTTAACTTTCTTTTGTAATGATAAATTAGCATTACCAAATAGAGAAATATATACTCTTTTCAGAAATGCATAAAAAAGTATCAATGCCATTTAAAAATACAAAGTTAGTGGTTATAGCAACAAAACAAAAGAAGATATGAACAAATCAAGAACACCAGAATATGCATCGGGATAAACTTAAAAAATTTTGTATGCAACATTTGTTTGTAACTGTTGAAATTAAAAATTTACAGCTATTATTTTATAGTTTTGTTACACCCTGTATATGAGGGGCGCAAACGTAAATCTCGCAGGGGGGCGCAATCTTAGGCAGTTACGCCACTGTTTGTCTTATAATGTATATGTCTAAGTACTTGCAGCGTCTGATGTGCTTCTTATAAGGCACCTGGATATAACACTTCTTTTCAATTTTAATAATCCTTTAGTTAAAAAGATTTTCCACTGCGTCAGTAAAGCAGGTCAAAATCTCATAGCTCAAAAGTCATGGGAAATATCATAGTTATAAAAGAAAATGTTATACCAATAGGCTAAGTTGAACAGTGACTAAAATGTAAGATAAATTAATAAGATACAGCTTGTCGGTAGGTTATGTATTTATTATCAAACGAACGTCTGCCTCTAAGCATAGGAAATACTGCTTATTAATATTCTCAATACATTACTACTTTTTGACATTTCCATCTAAGGCAAATCTAATCAGTTCCATTTCATGAACATATAGCAAATCTCAAGAAATGATGGAAAAATATCTTCCCATACATACCGTTTGAGTCTTGTAACTAATTATTGATAGATAATCAAGAATCTACGTTGAACGTATGTGGCTTCGATTATTCCAAGACTTACTGTTACTACCAAACAACAGTTCGTTATATCCTTACATAACTATATAATAGCAATGTAGGCAATTTAAAAATCTTCACCATTGCTTAAATAAGTAATTAGAATCATTAAAATAGTAATAAAGATAGATCTATTACTTTATAATAATCAAATAATGTAAAAAGATAACCGTTGAAATAAATACAATACAATTACCGACAATGATAGTTAACGCTGTTGAAATTGTCTAACATAATATTAATTGGGGTTATCGATGCGTTATTAATTAACGTTAATGCCATCGATACTTCACGTAGTATGTGTATACATATATTTATTGTAGGCAAGTTTTGAAACGTGATTGATTGACATGTAACAAAAAGATAAAAGCTATTACTCACGCAATCCAGGCAAATCACGCGTGGGAGATTCTTTATTAAAACCCGAATCGAAGAAACTCTTCACTTTTTAACATGTGTATAAAAACATTATTATTATCTCTTTCCTCTCTTTCTATTTGAAGAAAAATAATATAATTATGATCGAAGATGAATGAATGATCAATACTATTAGGAAACCTCTTTTCGGTTACAGCTTTCTATTATATTGTATACTAAAAAGTTATTTAGATTTAAACTACTTGATACCAAACCGAAAGCATGTCCATATCAAGAGATCGAGATCCGTGAACGGAACTTGATTGAGTTGATCCTATAAGTTGTTTCTTCACTTCGTGTGTCATTCACTTTTTCTTTTGTTGTTTATTTACTTTTTTTCGTTTTAATACGTAATAATACACAACTTATAACTTAAAATTTTTTGGATAAAGATAATCTGACATCCACGCTAGCAGTGACCGTTCCAAATTTAAAAATCGATTTCATTAATATATCGCTCTTTATGGCAGGACATAATTTAAAGAATTAATTTCTCAATAATCTTCCATTACTTCAACTCATATTTTAATTTTTCCCGAACTTTAGCAATCAGCAGATAGGAGAAAATTGATTTTCTTTTCAATGCAATCCTTCAACACTATATTATGAACTGAAGATTAAATATCCATTAATTATACTTATTAGTTCATACGTTATAGAGTGAATGGCAAGGGCATTATATGGATAATTTTAGGGTGGGCGATTGCACCTACTTTATTGTATTTTTTTGCCCATCCTAGAATTGTGAGATAGATATTTTTTAAATTCTGAGGTTATAAACGAGTAATTTCTGTAATAAGAAAGGTTGCGATTTTTTTTGTTTGCTTCAATGGCGTGCATTGAGAGAGAGACTTTTATTCAGAACTTATTTTTAGGTGTATAAACTTGTCGGAAGAGAAGAAAATGAATTGAGATATTAAGTCGCAATAACTTTATATTTATTTATTTTTAGTTTACGTCTAACTTAAGGTATTCTTGGAAAACAACTTGAATGGCCGTTGGAAATTCAAAACTTGTAAATCTTATTATAAAGTCTGATATTAAAGTAATAACACAATAGGCTTTTGTCCAATAACAGGGATGGTTTTGTTTGCAACAGATTTCATAGATTGCATTTTAATTATATTAACATTAAATTTCTAAATTAGATGTTAATATTAAAATATTAGCGTTACGAAATAGGTAGCTCAAGGAAGCTAAGGGCTGTAGTTCATACACAAAAAAATCGCACTTATTAAACTACTAACAAAATTTGACAGCAACGTAGTAAATTAGTTCAAAGCGACAAAATATGCGTCTTTATTAATATGATAAGAATTATTTGATAACTAGTTTGACTCTGATATGAAGAATATAGTTATTGATTCATCAACAGTATATGTATTTTGTTAATTACTAGTAGTATACAGAAAATACACGAGGAACTGTATGTGAGATCTTTCACGATTCGTGACAGACAAGCAAAAGTTTATTAGCCATTTCTATTAAATAGTATTTTTCATTTTTCGATTTTGATATTTTCTAAGGTATTTACTACAGTACATTATCTTTTTGTAATAATATTTTCACAGAGTGATTTTATTTATGGATAACTATCATGAATACAATGGATACATTAGAGTTGTATGTTAATTTATTACATTATGTTCATTCTTAAGAAGAGAATTATCAAGACAATTAATTGTTAACTTACATCCTATTCAAGTATTGTTCCTTGTTAAAACGCTTTTTTTAGTTATATTTTGGCACATTCAGGATTTGTAACTGTTATATTTTGATTATTGTTTCCAGTCTTACTTTGTGGAACTCCATAATCATGAAATAAATAAATATTAGAAAAAGTTTCACAGTATTTATTGAAATATAACCTGACAATATTGTTTCGACAGCTAAGCTGTCATTATCAAAGGTAATATAAATATAAACAAACACGTCGCTAAGGTAGATACAAAAATAGGTAACTAGATAAAAATAATAATAATCAGAATTAAATATTTAACACTTCCAGTAACGGAGAATTACTGAGCTCAAGTTGTTCATTCATTAAAGGTACCCTGAGTTTGTGTTTGTATATTTCAAAGGCTTCTGAAATGTCTAATTTGCGTTTGTTATAACAAAAATGTAGGAATTTAATATTATTTTGAGGAGTCATTGTGTGATTTTGTTCTAAAAGGTGTTTGACGAAATTAGATTTTTCAGGATGCTTATTTTTGTAATGACGTACGTGTTCTTTATATCTTATGTCAAAATTTCTAAGTGTTTGCCCAATATATACCGAACTACAAAAAGAACAATTTAAACGGTAAATGCCCGATTTCATGATATCATGTGTTCTGGCTTTAGCATTAAATAAAAATGAAAAAGTGTTAGTCTTGGTTTTAAATGTTATTTTATAATTGTCGGTTTTTCTTAGTATATGTGCAATTCTTTCTGATATTTTGCCAAAATATGGTATAGATATGTAATTTGTGTCTTTTGTTTGATTGTCAATGGGATATATTCTTTTGATAGCTAACCTATAATATTTTTGTTTAATTAAAGTGTCACTCATGTTCGGATTGTAATGATTTGCATGTGCTACTTGTTTAATGGTTGATATCTCTTTGCTAAAATCTGGTTTTGTCAGTGGAATAGTTAAAGCTCTGTGTACTAATGATCTGTAGGCTGCTATTTTATGTGCTTTATGGTGACAAGATTCATTTGGCATTGTTATGTCCGTTTGTGTTGGTTTTCTGTATATGGAAAATTCATATAGATTGTCTGCGTTAATCTTGATAGTTAAGTTTAGGAAGTTTATAGCCCTGTTTTGTTTTGTTTCTAGTATAAAATTTATGTTTTGGTGGATACTATTAATAAGAATTAAAAATTCATTGATAACCTCAAAGAACTGTCAAAACAAGCTAAAATGTCATCAACATAACGAAACCAGAAAATAATGTGTTTAGAGAGGTTTAATTTAAATATTTGATCTTCGAACTTGTCCTTAAATATGTTAGCTAATAGAGGACTTAGAGAATTACCCATAGGTAAACCATCTTTTTGTAAATAAATTATGTTATTAAAAGTGAAATAATTTTGACTTATACAAAGGTCAAATAATTGAATTAACTCTAACCTTTTAACTAATTCTATATTACTATTGATCAAGAAACTATCTAATAAAGGAATACATTCTTGTGGGGGTATTCTGGAGAACATGCTACAAATATCAAAAGTAACAAGTTTTGAATGTGGTGGAAGATGTATGTTTTGTAGCTTTTCTACTAATTTTAATGAATTTCTAACAGAGTAGTTCGATTTGTAACATATCGTGTTAATAATCTGATTCAGTTTTTTGGATAAAATGTGATTAGGTGCATTGATGTATGATACAACTGGTCTTATAGGCGTATTCTGTTTATGTGTTTTGACGAGTCCATACAGTTTAGGTGGTTGTGGGTTTTTATTTATGATTGACACTTTAATTAAACAAAAAGATTATAGGTTAGCTATCAAAAGAATATATCCCATTGACAATCAAACAGAAGACACAAATTACATATCTATACCATATTTTGGCAAAATATTAGAAAAAATTGCACATATACTAAGAAAAACCGACAATTATAAAATAACATTTAAAACCAACACTAACACTTTTTCATTTTTATTTAATGCTAAAGACAGAACACATGATATCATGAAATCGGGCATTTACCGTTTAAATTGTTCTTTTTGTAGTTCGGTATATATTGGGCAAACACTTAGAAATTTTGACATAAGATATAAAGAACACGTACGTCATTACAAAAATAAACATCCTGAAAAATCTAATTACGCCAAACACCTTTTAGAACAAAATCACACAATGACTCCTCAAAATAACATTAAATTCCTACATTTTTGTAATAACAAACGCAAATTAGACATTTTAGAAGCCTTTGAGATATATAAACAGAAACTCAGGGTACCTTTAATGAATGAACAACTTGAGCTCAGTAATTCTCCGTTACTGGAAGTGTTAGATATTTAATTCTGATGTCTTAATTAATTAATTAATTTGTCATCTTAGATTTTGATATTAGAGAAACCGCCAGTCACATTAAATTCAAAAAATACACCACACAGAAAAATAAACATCATCGACTTATACAACAAAAACGTACACTACAAAATAACCTTAATTGTCAGAACACTGCAAACTTTTATTCTCGTTTCATAAACTTATCGAATATAACATTCAGTGACAGAGAAACACAATTTCTTAACAAAGGTTTCAAATTTTGTCCTTTTCCAAAATTCACCAACAAGATTAAACAAATTTTGGTCGTTGAATGTGAAACTATACTTAAGAAAGATCATAATAACTATGCAAAATTCCAAATTTCGAATTTGTTGAAAGAGATGTCTTTGAAACAGAACAAAATGTACAACACAACATCTAACATATCACTTCTTCAATCTATAAAACACAAAATCACAGAGAACAATTTAATTTCTGTTAAAGCAGATAAGGGTAACACTTTGGTAATTCCTTCAAAAGATATTTACATACAAAAAGTTAATAAATTTATTAATGAAAAAAATTTAGAAACTTTAAACAAAAACCCAACCACAAAATTCCAAAAAGAAATAAAACAAGCTAGTTCGGTATATATTGGGCAAACACTTAGAAATTTTGACATAAGATATAAAGAACACGAACGTCATTACAAAAATAAACATCCTGAAAAATCTAATTACGCCAAACACCTTTTAGAACAAAATCACACAATGACTCTTCAAAATAACATTAAATTCCTACATTTTTGTAATAACAAACGCAAATTAGACATTTTAGAAGCCTTTGAGATATACAAACACAAACTCAAGGTACCTTTAATGAATGAACAACTTGAGCAGCTCAGTAATTCTTCGTTACTGGAAGTGTTAGATATTTAATTCTGATTATTATTATTTTTATCTAGTTACCTATTTTTGTATCTACCTTAGCGACGTGTTTGTTTATATTTATATTACCTTTGATAATGACAGCTTAGCTGTCGAAACGATATTGTCAGGTTATATTTTAATAAATACTGTGAAACTTTTTAATAATCTTTATTTCATGGTTATATTTTGAAGTCAAATATTTTAAAATTTAAGATAAGAAATCTGTTTGGTTTTTCAAGGAGACTTGATCTCATATAAATAATGTTTTAATGTTAATTAACACTTTTTACAGGTGTGAAAATCCATCTTTCAAAATGATTAATGAATTTTAAGGTGTATTAAGTAAGGTAAGTTTGGTAATAAACGTCTCTCTTGGAGAATTCTAAACAAATTTAGTTTAAAAAAAGTTTATAAAAGGTAAACAAGCATAATTTTATGAGAAAAAATTTATAAAAATGTTACATTTAAGAATCATTCGTGATTGTTGAAAAAAACTTTGGAACAATATTTCTTGCTAGTATTTAGAAAAAACCATTTAGAAAATGTCAGGCTTTAGTTATGCTTGATACAGTTTCGGCGTTTCAGGCTGTTGGTTCCGAGAGATAAGGAGTGGAAATTTCTCTAACTATTATACTATTGGAAAGTTGGTGATATCTTAGTGCTGAAGAAAAGCGGTATTTAATTTAATTGAGACGATATAAAAAAAGGAAAGTTCATGTTACTTACCAGTGCATTATTGGAAGTTATTCTTACAGTTAATAAATATCACACAATAAGGTCACTGTAAAGTAAGTTGCAAACTTGATTAATGAATGAAGTTATTACCTTAAACTAAAATTAAAATTCATCAATAATAAAATCAATTAGAAACTTCAGTATTTGGCTGATAAAGTAAGAGTATATTCTTTTGCTGACAGGTTGATAATTCTTTTATAAATAATTCATTAAAGGGCAGTTTATTTAGTGAATTTCTAAAAAGCGAACTGAACCCCGTCCTTTCTTAAAAATTATTATAATATATTTTATATTTCATATGAGCTAATTTGAATTTAACGACAAACAAGGAAAAACATTTGTTTTTAACTAGTTATTATATAAAACAAGAGGTTGGAGTCTCTATATATATACTCTATATATAAGGGCTAAAGATTATTATTATTTGTTTTGCACCGGAATGATCTCGGGTACATCGTTCATCTTGACTTGAATAAAAACACTTCAGTTTAGCCTATGTTCAAGAATTTTCTTACTATGTGGCAGGTCTCTAATATTGCAGCTTTCTGCATTGGGGTGTCAAATGTCAGTTATTGTGTTTTCCCATGAAATATAAACGCCTGTAAACTTTTTGTACAGAGATTGAGCAAAAAATACCGACTTTTGGATCCCTTATGAAAATTCTTGAACTTTTGAAATCCTCTTTTATGTGGGTTTTCTGTCCCCGAAATACGAACATCGTGACTGTTCACGTTACCGCTAAAGTTAGAAGCTACTTCGCCGCTGAATACAAGACGACGAAGAAAATCATCACTATGTTCCTGCGCGGCTAGCATCTCCCTGCTGAAGTCGCTGTGTGCTGCATTGCTTGCAGGCGTTAGGGCTTGCACGATACAGCCCTATTTGCAGTCGCTTTTGTAACACCCACCAGACTATTGTTTTCGGTATTTCTAGTTCACGTCTTGCAAGCCTGAACGATGACTGACACACGTGGATGTTCCACGATCCGCGAAATTTCGCGGTTCTGTGATAAAATTCATGGGTCCATATGGCTTTAAATGTTAGTATAGTTTATAGTGATGATTACTGAATACTACCGCTCTACTTTTCTATTACACGAGTTGTAGTGCTAGGAATCTAGAAACACTTAAGATGTATCACATTAATTGTGGAGAGGTTAAAAATATTTTTTAAATGGTAAAGTTTAGTCCATCCTCGTTATGGCGATATTGGTTCAGCTAGAACGTTAAGCGTAAATGTAGGCAGGATCCGACATAAACCTGAATTACGGACGCTGTGGAAATTAGAAGTGTGAGAGACAATAGCAGTTACATACATAATTATGGTCATAGAAAAAAGTAAAATAAAACACATTATACAGGCTGATTCAGAAATAACTGATATCCTTTAAATTGTAGGTAGAGGGGAAGCAATAGAGCTAATTTACCTGAACAAGTATATGTCAAAAACGAATAGTTTTCCAGAAAATGAATTTTAAAGTTTAATGAATTTGTATCCTTCAGTATCTATCCTACAGTATCCTTCATTATTTCTATACAGGGTGATTAAGAAATAAAGGTAATCCTTTAAACGGTAGGTAGAGGGGAGGCAGTAGAGCTAATTTACCTTGATCCAAAAGGATCCGAGGTCAGGACCGGATCCAAAATTTAATAAAACCTTAAAATTAATTTTCTGGAAAACTTCGTTTTTGACCTATACTTGTCAAGGTAAATTAGATCTACTGCCTCCCCTCTACCTACAATTTAAAAGATATCAGTTATTTCTGTATACTATTAAGCAATTAATTTTATTAATTACTTTTTTAAACAGCTAGCATGGAATAGTTACTTTTTGACTTAAACACGATTTATTGTTTTGCATTTATGGTACGTATTTTCTCATTAATTCTCCAAAATTTTAAATTTTTTTGTAAACCTATGTTAAAATGTCAAATCATTATTTACGTTTCTTTTCATCAAATCAGGAATTACCGCCTTTCCTCAAGTTCTCAATTTCTTTACAGGAAAATATACCTACAAAGAATTTCAATAAATATTGCTCTGTATAAAGTACGTTTATCTACGAACACTATTGAGAAAATTACACATTTCACACAGTCTAGTAACCATAAAAATGACTCATTGTTCACAATCTTTAAACTGAACGGTAATGGCGGTGGGAAATGATTTCGCATTTTCAATGGTTCTATTAAAATGCCATAGATGTCAATACATGGAATATTTCTAATTATTTGAACTATATAAAGTTATAAATTTTAGATAAAAGTTAATTTATTTTATGTTGGATTCATTTGAGTTAGATAATGAAGTTTATTATCAAACTAAGTGGGATAATGAAATCATGATCATAATTTCCTGAGTGCTATGGCTTCGGATTCTACACTGCTATGATTTTAAATAAAAATTTTCATGATGTACATCAAAAAACTGTTTCAACTTATTAAATAATACAGTTTTCTTTGGGCAGTCGTAGATAGAAAGTTGTATCTTAAATACGTGTGATAAGCTCTACTAACATGCTCGTGCTCTTACACAACTCGGGCTAACGCCCTCGTGTAACTCAACGTATTCGTATATTAATAATGCCTTTATTCCACTAATAAGATAATAGTATATTAAAGAACGAGTTTCATAAGGCAAGATTTATTGCACGAGTCCAAATTTAGAAAACGAGCCGCTTGCGGCGAGTTTTCTAAGGTAGAGTGCAATAATGACTTATGAAACGAGTTTTTTATGCTATTTTTTCTATTTTGCATCTTTTATTCCCTTTTTAAATAAAAAAATCGCAATTTCGAAATTTAGGGATTTTTGTGGTAGTTGACAACACTGATGTGACATTTGAAAATTCATTTTTTGACACAGAAAATTAAGTGAAATTTTTGTCAATTTTCTGTTTTTTCAATTCATTTTTCAATGCTACCAACTTTGAAAAGTTGGACTATTAAAGCACTCAAATGAGCGATTAACGCACTGTTTTGGGTGCTTTAACAGCTATATTATAGACGCGAAATAGAAAAATAACTATTATGTAATTAATGTTTTACATTAAATTATATTTTGAATGCAAATTCATATAGAAAAAAATTATCAGCCCGGCTGAGATTCGAACGCTGGGCTGAAATTCGAACGCAGGACCTTCCGTTTACCAAGCTATATCTCTACCTCTGAGTTACTGAAGCGACTATGAAGTATAAAAAGTTATTATTATACAAGCTATTTAAAAAATTGTTATTAAATTAACGTAAAATTGATTAAATTTAACAATATTATATAGTTGTTAATATCTATTAATATTATTCATTATTATTATTGCTAAATTACAATAAAAACAATGTGGGCTTCTATAATTTGCTACATTTCATTCTCATAATTCACGAATGCAAGCGCGATGGGTACACTTTTAAAAGCTCTCTTTCCTTGTTACCCACAATACCTGCAATGCCAGGATATGTTTACATTTCGCGGCAAAGGGATTTGGTAAAAGATAACGCTATACGTAAGGCGTTGATGTGGGCGACAGAAATAGGTGGCACGTCTTGTATTTAACTACGAGTGTGGTCCCAGAAGTACCCGACCCAACAAAGAAAACACAAAAATTTTGGAAAAAGATTTATTTATTTTTCAACGTAACCTCCTTTCAGCTCTATACACTTTTCCCAGCGGTGTTCAAAAAGTTCGATACCCTTTTTATAATAAGAACTGTCTTGCTCCTCAATATAGCCATTAACTGCTGACATCACTTCTTCATCGTTGGAAAATCTTTGACCCCTGAGCCATTTTTTCAAGTTTGGGAACAGAAAATAATCCGAGGGGGCTAAATCTGGTGAATATGGTGCATGAGGTAGCAATTCAAACTTTAATTGATTAATTTTGGCCATTGCAATAACGGATTTGTGAGCTGGCGCGTTGTCGTGATGAAACAACACTTTCTTTTTAGCCAAATGCGGCCGTTTTTGCTTGATTTCTTCGCTCAAACGTTGCAATAAGTTTGCATAATACTGGCCGTTGATAGTTTTTCCTTTTTCGAGATAGTCAATAAAAATTATTCCACGCGCATCCCAAAAAACCGCCGCCATAACCTTGCCTGCAGATGAAACGGTCTTTGCCATCTTTGGAGCCGGTTCTTCCTTTTGAGTCCATTGTTTCGATTGTTCTTTTGTCTCGGGTGTGAAATGATGGACCCATGTTTCATCCATTGTTACGAAACGGCGCAAAAATTCTGCTTTGTTGCTGTGAAACTTCTCTAAACACTCAATTAAAACATTTTCACGACACTGTTTTTGCTCGAGTGTGAGCAAACGCGGCACCCATCTTGCACACAGCTTTCTCATGTCCAAATTTTCAGATAATATGCGATGTACCGCACTTTTTGAAATGCCCGTAATGTCTGCTAGCTCGCGCACTTTCAGTCGACGATCATCAAGTACCGCTTTGTGGATTTTCTTCACCATTTCTGGAGTCGTCACCTCATTTGGTCGACCACTGCGATGCTCGTCTTGGCAGCTCGTACGGCCTCGTTTAAACTCAGCTACCCAAAATTTAACTGTTGTAAACGAAGGAGCAGACTCACCCAGAGTAGAATCCAGTTCAGCTTTTATATTGGTTGGGCTGAGGCCTTTCAAATAAAGGTATTGTATCACATAACGATGTGATGTTTCAAACTTGAAACATATGCTTTATAGACTGCGTACTTTCCAATACAGTGATATTTTCAAACAACTACCGCCACCTCTTGGTCAGGTCGGGTACTTCTGGGACCACCATCGTATATTGGTTATAGCCGTAATTTTTTTTATAATTTAAAAAATAATTCTTAAACTTTGCTTTAGCAAATAACATTAAGAATTGAATAGTTATTGTTTATAAAAATTTACTTTTAAAAACGACTACTTGGGAAAATGGAGTGTACTTTGTGCACCTCCTAACATCGTGAAAGCTGCTCACACTACACCTCTTAATTTATTGAGATTTCACGTAAATAATATGAACGCAAGTATAATTTCATGGTTAAATATTTTTCTTAGCTTTCGGTGTTTTATTATCGTTTTGTGTTGTCGTATATAAGGTACAGTGTGTAACACGTGCAAAAACGCCAATTTCACACTCTTATGATTGCTGCCTTCGGCTTCATCTCATGTCACAACTTCTTCACACTCGTGAGAAATTGGTACTTCTCTGCACTTGTAACATAATATACTATTACATTAACACTTACTTCACAAAATCTTGATTTTGAAGCACATCAGGGAAATTCATTAATTCCAACCACAACTGTTCCTTATTTGCATTCCTTTGGGCAATTCATAAGTTAATCTATACCTATTTAAGTAAGCTACAACCATTTACAATACTATGTTTACAATTGAAAATACAGAAACCAAGCATTTTAGACTCACTTTTCAATTTAGAGAAGCCCAAATATACGAAAACAACATTTAGCCTACACAGATCAGATTAAAGCAAAATTAAAAAAATTGATAATAATGCTAATTTTTTAGTTGACTATGAAAACTCATTTCAACATTATGGTCCAGTGGAATGCGGTATTTTATAAAATCTAGTAATCTAGTATCCCAACAAACACAATAATATGTATCTATGATGATTAACCTCCTAATATATTACATTTTGTCAAATGAATTATACTTTTTTTAAAATTTAATATTGTGTCAAAGTGTCAAATGAATTAAGTAGTAATAAAAACAAACACTTTCTATTATCTTCAATAATCTTAAATCAAAATATTAGATAGTTACAAGAACAAGAAAATTAAAAGAAAAGAAAATTTTCTTGTAAAAGTGGCATCTTGTTTTATTTGGGTACTCCTTATACAGCAGAGTTTATAGCCTTATTGAATGTAAATTTATCTTTATGTAATATTATAATACCAAATAGAAAAATTAGTAAGTTTAAAGATTTATTTTACGTATATGTATGCATGAGTATGCAAGAGCTTTAAGTAACATATTGTGACAAATTAATAGGATAAATAAAAGTTTGCGAGAATATCGATCTTTATGTATTACTTATATTTATCTGACCCATATATGGTATTAGTAGTTCCATTTTATAACGTGTAGGTATTTAATATTAGTTTAAACACTTTCTATTAATTTATTATCTTCTTCATGTGTAATTAATAATATACCTACATCAACATAAAAAAGAAATACAAAGACAACCAAAATGGTCATTACCGTTTTTAAAGAGAAAGGTTTTAAACATTTTCTATTTCTTGTTTTAAAAACTTGGTAGTTCTTATTAAACAGGGATATCCTTTTTAAGTAGGGAAATGTGGTTATTATCAGTGATATGTAACTAACTGTAATTTCAAATAAAACATCAATAGATAATGTCAAAACTATGCATAAACATCTGACATCAATAAGTTTGATAATGATAAAAAATTTGTCGATCCAAGACGGACTAAAAGCACAGCTTAAGAATAACCATCGAATTTATTTGCCTGTCGACACTCCAGTTTCGAATATCGTACACACACACACGATCAGTTCGGTGAGGTGTATAACGAGCAGATACGTACTCCGTACTATTATATTATTGTGGCAAGCAAAGTTTTCTGTTTGCTAAAAACTGAATACTTTTTAGATAGTTGAAGAAATGGGATAGAATTATGTGTAAAAATCAAATTGATTGACGCCTTTTAACAATTAGTTTGTTATTAACTTAAATAGGTACATAATTCAGTATTATATTATAAAAAATATACCATGAAATGGTCTGCCTTTTAAAAATGCACTCTAAAAGTATTTATTTTTCACTTTTATATAATTTATTGTTTATGTCTATGATACGAGCTATATAAACGACTTCATTACGCCCTAGGGCATAATAAGCGAGCGTAATCATAACGCCCGCTTGTTTGTAGAATTACACTTACAAAAATGAAAGATACATTAGATTTAGAAAATATTTTAATAATCGAAGTAATATGCTAAACAGATACAATTTTAGTTTCATTTGGAATCTTTGAAATTAAAAACGCAATTAGAAAACGATCCGCTAAGTTTAATATCACCTCCAAGTGAGCAATTTCCGGACTCCATCACGTTTTTTCTAATTGACGACATATTTACTTCAAACTTCGAGGATTCTCCGTCTGTTTTGTCGCCCTGAGCTATCATCCGCGAAATTTTGTTTTTAGATGCGATACTATCTTCGATATATCCTGATGCAATTGTGTCGCTCTTCCATTTTCCATGTCTCTTCAATGGCAACATGTCAGCCCCAGCACTTACCAACAGAGTTGCCGATGTACGGCGCAAACAATGTCCGGTATACTCTTTGGCGTCGGCATAACCAAAGTATTTTGCGACTTTTGAAGGTATGCCCCCAAATGTGTTTTTCCAACGGGTTAGGCCGTGCATCGCCCATTTCGGTAACACAAGAAAAAACGTCGTTCTTTAAGTCCTTTCGGACGCAAAGCTGCATATTTTCTGTACAATTCCAGGGCATTCATCTCATTCTCTTCCATAATGGTAAAACTTTTTGGTGTCCCAGTTTTTGTCTCTTGAATTTGTACCACCACAACTGTTCCTCTGTCATCTACATCATCTACAGTTAACTTGACCAGCT
Source organism: Agrypnus murinus (assembly GCA_929113105.1). Lineage (NCBI taxonomy): Eukaryota > Metazoa > Arthropoda > Insecta > Coleoptera > Elateridae > Agrypnus > Agrypnus murinus. The sequence continues at coordinate 102,103,952 of OV816028.1, read as the reverse complement.
CGTCTCTTCTTAATCCTCCAAAAATGCTCATCACCAATACAACCTACGTACGTACATAATTCAATGGAAACTTAAATACGAAAGTATAGCAGCTTGTTTATACCTTTTCCAGAAGATAAGTGTCGTTAGAAGGATGTTTAAAAAATGTTAAAACATCTTCGCGTGATAAAGTCTTCGACTTTTTCCAAATATACACTTTTGAAGTTTGTTTTAGAAAAGCTTCCAACCGGTTAAAGTTCCCTGTTTATTTTTTTTTGTGGACCAGCAGTGTCGATTTCAACATTGAGTATTTCGACCACAATGAACTCGGATTGAATCATTCTGACTAAAAAATATATAATCAACATAAAATGTTAGTAAATGCAAAAATTCGACTAATAATAAGCATCACCAATTCCTGAAAATAGCCCATTAGAACTGTCTCAGTGACAGTTTTCACGGAATTTTTTTCTTTCCAATCTTCAGATTTTTGGAGTTCCTTTTCATATAGAAGCCTTGATTTCTTTGGAAGTAATTCCTCATCAGCTTTTAACGCTCGCTCAATTATTACGGCCGGAATATCTTCCTCCATTATTCGCGTTGGAGCACAGCACACAAGCACAGCACAGCGTTTTGTAAAAATAAAAGGAATAACCTAGTTCATTGTCATAGATACAAGCCATAGCAGCCTAATTTCTATTTCTCGTGGTTTTCAAACATTTCATTAAGATTTTCGTATAAGGTATTTAAAATGTGAAAAATAAAATGTTGTATGGACCACGGGCATAATTTAATCATTATGCCCTTGATACCTAAATATCTATTTTAGGAAAACACATTACTTTCTAGACGGATTTACTTATTTGCTTAAATAAAGAGGCGTCTTTCTATATAGGTAACATTAAACTTAAAGCAACTCGAAAAAGCATTTTAAATTCTATGCTTTGCAGTAACAACAAGATGTTAAAAATTGTACCCAACTTCAAACGGTCGGCAATTAAAAATAAAATTATTTTATAGACTACAATGTAAATACATTTTTAATTAATAACTTTACCTTTGAAGTGATTTTGGGGGTTTTGTAATATTCTTTAAAATGCAGTGTCAACTAAGACGTTTAATATTCCGTATAATTCCGAACAACTGAATAACTTTATACAATCTCCGTTATTTGAATATCTAATAAATACGTATGAAGAATTATTAGGTATAGAATTTGGTAATTTTTAAGAGATTGGTTTAATATGCACAAAAGTAAATTCTTAAATGCAACATCATTTTTATGAAAACATTTAGTAAAAAATATATACGAAAAATAACAGTGATTATCTAAAGGAAATCTGAAAAACTAAAGGAAGTATTTTCCGAAGTTTTATTTTACACAGTGTGTGGATTGTAGGTGATTATCCTCAGCTGATGAGAGTTAATAAACTGGAAACAATCTGTCCTAGGGTATCTTTTGTAAACTCTACACATATTCGTATTTAGGGTTAAACGTCATGTATTACAATTTTTGTAATTTTGATTATACACCCATAGACAAAAATACTGCATATGTTTTTAAATATTTTTTAATTTTATAACATTTGTTATAAGATTTTGTTTATTGTTAAGTGTTTTATTTTGAAGTGTCCTTCGTATATTAGTACCAATTTTAGATATAACATTTAATTGAAAAATTCTTGACCTGCGATTCACAATGCTGCAATTGAATTAGAGGCTGGATTTCGAGCTCGTGTACGTCGTTTGAGGTTGTCCCATTGTTGCTCTATGCGATTTAGATTGGGATTTAATGAAGGTCAATCTAACGATGCAATGCTGACTTTCAATAAAGCCGACATATGGTAGAACGTGTTTTTGAATGATGTTGCGGATGTACCAGCTAGCATCTCAATCAGTATGAGCTCGTGCAAACTGTAACCGAGCGATTTTGTAATGTGGGAGAAGCCGACGGACTTTGGCGTAACGTCTTGGATTTAAACTGGCTTCCTTTAGTCTTCTCCTTACTGATTTTGCATTTGCATTTACTCCCCTTGTATTCAATAATTCATTTCTTAGATGAAGAGCTGTAAATGTGCGATTTCGCAAAGCTTGAAGTTGCAAATAGCGGCCTTGCCTTTGCGACGCGCGAGGTACACCTTTTACGTTCTTGTCCAGGTCTCTTTCTGTATTCTCCAGAATCATGTATCTTGGCACACGGGACTCTTTTGTTTTTTAATCAGTAGGTGTTAACACATTATGCAAATTGACAGTATACCTGCAAAACCTCGTAAGTCTGGATTGTAATACAAGGAATTACAACCCATCTGGAAGGTTCCAGAATGGTTGTAATTCCTTGTATTACAATTCAAACTTACGAGGTTTTTCAGGTATACTGTCGAAATTTTCATTAGCTTCTGAATTTTTTCTTTTAAAAATCTAATTTGACTGTAGTACTACCTTGGGACATTCGTATAATAGAAAAATTGTATTGGCATCAAAAAGCTACAATACGAATAGACGGCGAAGTAACCGAAGACATTGCAATCAATAGAGGGGTGAGACAAGGCTGTATATTGTCATTTCAATTTGTATTCACAAGCTATTAAAAAAAGCATTAGAAGAACCCTTCCCAGCTATAAACATTAACGGTTAAGTTAATATGCGTTTTGCGGATGATACGGTGGTGCTGGTTGATAATCTGGACGATCTGAAAGCTTCTTTTGGGGAGGATCAGCTTTGCAAGTAACAATTATAATCTTAAAATGAACGTTAAGAAAACTAAATACCTAGTGATAAGCAAAGCACCCCCAAGACTTCCAATATTATCATTAACAGCTAGCCCATCGAACGCGTTAGTATACATTACAAATGTATAGGAACTTGGACAAATATAAACAACAATCAGACGCAAGAAATTAACATGAGGAGTGCTATGGCTAGGTCAGCATTTATTAAAATGAAAAACTTATTATGTGATAGAGAACTAAACCTTCGCCTAAGAATTGGAATGACAAAGTGCTGTATGTTCTCGATCCTGTTGTATGTATAGCGTGGAGGCTTGAATCATAAAGAAAAGCATCCAAGAAAGAACATTGGAAAAATAGGAGAATTCTCAGAAAATACCATGTACTGCGATAGTGACAAGTGATGAGGTCCTAAACCGAATAAACAAGGAAACCGAGATAATTCTCAGTATCAAAAGAAGGAAACTCGAATGCTTTGGACTATTAATAGAGGAGTAGGTATAGAATTTTACAAGAAGGCAAAATTGAAGGTAAAAGCACCGTGGGACAACGTAGAATGTCATGGGTGAAAAATTTCAGGAAATGATTTGGTTGCACATCTCTACAACTTTTCCGAACAGCAACGTCAAAAATAGGAATTGTCATGATGATGGAGAGATACGGCACTTTAAGAAGAAGAAGAAGAAGAAGAACTCCTTCAAAAGAGCACCTATTTATCATACTTCTTGCTTGAAAATTGGTTTCAAAAAGGATCTTAATCCTTGATGATTCTTAATCTTTAATTGATATTTAAAAAGTGAAGTTTTAGAATAAAGTATTATTCTTCAATAAAGAATTATACATTCCGATAAATTGGTCAAAATTTCAAAATCTTGATCATTTTCTCGGATTTCGACCTTCAAGATGACTGTGAAAAGTACGGATAATCTATTAAACATGTTTGTTTTTATGTAAAAGAACATAGATTTACCAAAAAGTTTCCAGCTTTTATTAATGGGGTTGATATTTTTGATAATTTTCTAGAAAATGTACCCGCATTTCGGAAGTTCGTTTAAAATCAAAAACAATTTTCATTGTGGGAAATCCAAAAAAATATGACTAGTTAATGTTATATCAGTAATTTTCTCATGAAGATAAACCGACTAACCAATTTTTATTAAAATCGGAGGGGGCTCGGCAGATTTTGTACGATTTCAGATAAATGATCTGTAAATGTGAATATCGTCCATACATCGCTCTGATTTAATTGTATCTAGTGTTGTGAATAAAGGAACGTTCTGAAAATGCTGATGTGAACGTTCGCGCATGATAAAACCGTATCAAAAGAACGTTCTCTTTGAGAGCATAATCAAGTACGTTCGCAAAACGTTCTCATAATAATTCTCAAGAACTTTCAGAATAGTACAGCACAAACGAGCATAAACAAGAACATTAAAAATCGACAATAAAACCGAAACTAAACGATCTTAAACCGCATGCCCACGCAAAATGTACACGTGTTACTCACAACTGTTGTCGATGTCGGGTGTTCAAAAGATAGTTTTATAAGCATAGTTTACACAATTTATGCCTTTGTAAGCATCATTGACAAGAAATTTGGGTTACCACTCGGAAGCACCTCTTTTGTTTTTTGTTCTAGTTATATATGAGGTTTTTATTCAAATTTTTTATATTTTGTTTATACAAATGTTTGTAAAGTTTTTAATAGTTATTTACGTGCCAAGCTTTGTAAATTCATCTTTACGGGCAAGCTGGAAAATTTGTGGGGCGAGCGATGAAGGAGCGAGCCTCCATAATCCAGCAAGCCCAGTAACGATTAATTGCAAAGCGTGTCGCGTTCAAACTTTTATTTCCACCTTTACCAGCATTTTTTATGAATTGTATATTTAAAAAAAAAACATTTTGGAATCAAAGGCGGTAGCACAATTTATAGCTAGGTGTTGCCATGGTGTTGTGGTTAACCAACACATTCGTTGCTATAGCATTTTGTTGATGAGCATTGTAAAGGTCTCTTTTAGGAGCCTGTAAAGTTTTACAGGGCTGTGGCTGTAATTACTCATTTACCTAGTTACATAAAGGCCTGTAAAGTGTCATTTACATAGAAGGGGGAAATAAAATGTATTACTTGTGCCTGCGGTGGCTGGGTACTGGACACCGGCCGTGGACACTACGCCGACCGCAAGCGGTGGACATTTTGCGCGGTCAGCGTATTATCCACGGTCGGCAAAGTGTCCAGTAGCAAAATTTATTTAAGGGTCGGCGTATTATCCACGCTTGGCGAAGTGTCCGCGGTCAGAGTTGTGTTCGGTAGGCGTAAAGGTGCGTACCTTCTTCTTTCCATGCTTCTAATCTAAATAAATGCGATGTATTCACTTGCCGTGATTAAAGGTGTCTCTAACTAAAGTTCTAATTAAAATCAACAAGAAAAAAGATAGCTTTATCTTATTCTGATAGGTGAAAAAAGATTAGAATTGGTCACCATGGCAATTAATCACGTTATTAACTTAATAGTGAGATTTAAATATGACCCAACGAGTTTAAGATTTTTCAATTTTCTAATATTGCATTACTTTTCAACACATTACCTTCCAACAGTCAAAAATAACTACAACAAGCATTATAAATGAGAAGAGAAAAATTGGAGAACATTCGAGTATTTTCAGCATTTTGAGATATTTCAAGAACTTTTGAAATTATCCTTATTTTGGGTATATCTTTGCAAGTTAAAGCTAGATTCTGCAGTCCTGTTCACTTTTGAGGGTTTATTCTCATTTTTCCTCGTTTGTGCTCCGGAAATATTATCCAAAAATAAATGCCCGAGCATTTTCCAACACTATGTATCGTATCATATTGTAAAATGTACGAAAGCTAGTAACCTCTAATATAACAGTTAAGAACAATCTTAATTATGTACAACTGACGATATCTTTACGTATATGTTCTTATCGACATCTCAATATTTATTAATCCGTGAGTTTATCAATTCATAGTCGAGAGCTTTCATTCCAGTTTCGTTAATGGGAGTGTGTTGCATCTATTTCTTAATTCCTCTCTGCGAAATATTCATTGATTCTCAACTACACAAGAAAATGAGATTTATTGAAGAAATCACTGACAATTTCTCAATTCTGAAATAAGTAAAAGGAAAGTGTCATATATAGGTATATATAATAAGTAACTGGATTCTTGAGTAAAATAAATTTCTTTATATATTTATACCTTTATAGCTACCACTAATTTACATAAAAATATAATTTAGCTTTAAAATGTATTATCTTTATATTAGCTAAGTGCCACTTAATATCACATTTTCGTGTTAAGATACGGCCTTTATTTGCTTTTTTTTACCTTTACAACATTCTGTTTTTTATTTATGACTATAATTTTTGTTACATAGTAAGAAATCAAGAAGTTAAGCAACCTACAAAATAGCAATAAAAATTAATGTGTACTGGGAAACTTTTGTATTATATCCAGCAGTGATAGACACCTAAAGTAGTGCAAACAGTGTTTAGAAAAGTTAAATGTTTAATGTGCATTTTATAAGAATAACACAAGAGAGGATGCATAGAAGATGAAGATATACGATTATGGTAGAATAAAGCTAGAACATCGTGCTCAGTACCTGTTCTTAAGGCAGATAACATCGTAGTGAGTTACTTAAACTACCACTAACCCAGGTCATGAGAGTTTCTTGTTGGTTTATTCTCTAATAGAGATTGTCTATTTCAAATTAGGAGAGAAAGCTTTCGTATATTCCTATAGTTTTATATATGTATGTGTACGCCGCGCCGTTTCTATTATAGACACACAGTTCAATTTATGTTAATTTATTATTACTTCAAGTATAATTTTTTCACTTCGCAAGCCTATTAATGACTGCTATAAGGAAGAACAAAAAGACGTCTTAAGTAAAATATAAAAGATGCAATAATGTTTCGACAAAGCGCTGTTTAGGAAATTAAAGGTAGGCAAAACCACGAGTGACAGGAATAATGGACTAGCTACTTCTTATCGGTGATTACAGTCACAGATAAAATCCGTTCTGTACTTGGGTGTAATACTAATGAAGTATTTCTTCTATATATTGTGGTGGACACAGTAATTTATTACATATAATTATTGCGCTGTTAAAATATTGCGTTGCTCAATATTATATTGAATATTACATACATTACGCACATAAACTAAATTTAAGTTGTTGAATAAAGAAAAAATTAATTAGGTCAAAAAAGTTTGTAATGTATATACAAACTTATAATTAATCCTTGAGTATTGTTACTGTTCTACTTAGGTTGAAAACTTAAGTATTTATATCAAGCCAATAAGTCAAAAGACTGACGTAGTACGTTCTAATAAATAATAAACAACAGATAATTCAAGAAATATATCTGTCAGAAGATGTAGACATTTTATTAAATCCTTAAAAAACTTCTAAAATATAAATTTGGTATTGCAGGGTCATTCTTAGTCTACCAGGACATATCTCAGCGTTTCTTCTTTTGTGAAACATTTGTTGCTATTCAACTACTTTCTTAGCGATTTACGAACCCATTGAAGAAAACCATGTTGTAAATGAGGAAGTGGCGTATTTGATATAAGATTCTTCGTACTTGATTTATTTTAAGCAGGATGGTAGAAATGATTGAAGCAAGATAGGCTGTTGGTATCACGAATTTGTAACCCACCTTTCGTGGAGATATTTATAAATCAAGAAGAAAAACGTTGATGAAGAGTTAGGAGTGAAGAGGTATTCAGAAATTAAAAAAGAGTAATGAAGAAACACTTACCTTCAGATTTGCACTGAATCAAGTGAATCAACCTATTTATTTATTTCTAATTAATTTATCTTTTCCTTGCTTCAATGAATCCTTGATATATTATATTATACGCTATTTATAGTTTTTATTTCAGATGTCCAGACAAACATGTTTTTACTATTTACTATTATACTATTTTTAATTATTATTTAAATCGTGCAGTAAATATTTCAGTGAAGTAAGGACTGTCAACTATTTATACAGTTTCAGTCTAATTTCTTACTAAAACATTTATTATTGTCCACGTTTGACATCTGACATCTACTTATATTCCTTGTTATAAGGCTATCAACATAATTATTTTTTTTCAAACCACGACCTTCTAGATTTCACGAGACGACGTCTCTTATCTGGCCTGGGCACTTTTACGATTTCCCATATAAACTTTGTTTCTGAGAAAACGCAAAATTTCGCCGTTTTGGCGCTAGCTGACACGCTGATGTTTATTTGTCACTTGATGATGTATAGGTTAGGTAACGCTTACAAATGTCAAGCGTTGCATGTTTACGTAAATATTTTAGGAATGAATTAAATAAATTTATATAATTAAATTAATTATGTTATTAATAGTATATTAAAGTATTAGTTTCATAAGACGCGTTTTTAGCGCACGCGTCGGAGTTTAGAAAACGACCCGCGAAGCGGGGAGTTTTCTCATGGACAAGTGCGCTAAAACGCCTTATGAAACGAATACTTTATACTATTTTTTATACTTGCGTCGTTATTTCGTTAATTATTAAAAAATAAATTAGTTTTAAATAAGATTTGTTAGTGAAATTTTGTTAAGTACTTTTGACAGTTGGCTACACTGAAAATTCAACTTCAGCATTTGTTATTTAAATTGTTTTGTTTTTATAAAATTAATTTAGTTTCTGTGACAAGAAGGTAAAATGGTCAGATATTCTCTCCCTCCATCTTATTAAGAAGAATTTAAAAATCCCACTACTGAAAATAAACTTGGTAATACATATGTAAGTGCAAATATATCTTTACTAAATTAAAAGATTAGAATCACTAAATTTTCACGTAAATACAATCAACTTTTTTACTAACTGTAACCTAACATCATCACATTCTAACCTCAAAATAACGATTTTGGCATTGTTTTTCTTATTAATTACTGGCGACCGCCGCGATTTTTTTTCTCATTATTGTTCTCTAAGTTATGTTTGTCCTCTACAACTCAGTATAATTGGTTTAAAACTGGGACGATTTTCCAGCTGCAGACAATTGGTCAATGGTCAAAAAAGTCAGAGGATGCATACAAAAAAGAGTACACCAAATTTGAAAATTGGTGTCAAGAGAAAAATGTAAAATTAATTTCTGAAAATATACTAATAGCTTATTTTGAAAAGCTAAGCAAAACATTAAAATCTTCTAGTTTATGGTCGATTTACTCCATGCTTAGATCGTGCATAAATGTTTATAAAAACGTAGATATAAAAAAATATGCAAAACTACAGGCATTTTTAAAAAGGTGCACTGATGGTTATGAGCCCAAAAAATCTAAAATATTGGAATTTAACCATATTGATAGATTTATAACAACTGCAGAAAATAACCAACATTTAGCTATGAAAGTAAGTAAAATTTTGTGCTAAATACTTTCAATTTTTAATATATTTCAATTATTTAAGGTTGCGTTAATAATGGGATTCTGTGGTGCCTGCCGAAGAGATGAATTGACCAACATGTTAGTAGACGATATTGTGGTCAAAGATGATGTGGTCACTGTGACTGTAACAATAACAAAAAATAAAGTTCGAAGAGAATTCTTAATTACAGAGAAACTGTGGATTGATTTAATTAAGCAATATTTGAGCCTAAGGCCTAAGAAAATAAACCACAGGCGGTGTTTTATAACCTACCGCAATGGAAAATGTATTTCTACTCCTATCGGTATAAACACCATGGGAAAAGTTTCTTTTATTATTGCCACTTATTTGCATTTAGCCAACCCGAAGCTTTTTACAGGTCATTACTTTCGACGTTCAAGTGCTTCCCAATTGGCAAACAAAGGTGGCGATTTAATAACTATAAAACGGCATGGAGGTTGGAAGTCTTCAGCTGTGGCTGAGGGCTGTATTGATGCTTCAGTTAAAAAAAATGGAGGTAGCTGAATTGCTATCTAATAAGCCATGTACTTCCACTTCATCGGCTCAAGTGGTAATTGACCAGTCTTCCACACTTGAAGAATCACACAGTTTTATCAGCAACCCAGTGAGTCACCAAACATTGTTGAGGGGCAAAATCTACCGTCGGTTAAAATTAATGCTCAGGACACTTCCACTGTTACAATCAAAGTTTATAATAACTGTACTTTTAATGCCAAAGATGTATAAAGAATAATTTGTGAATTTATTAAATAATTAAATAATTGTTAATTTAATTAATTATTTTGCTTATAATAAAATAAAAATAAGTTATATTTTGTGTATGTTTATTTTATATTTTAAAAGTTCGACATTTTATTACATAACAACATAACCACACTTTCAGTTTGGCCAACATGACGATATTGTGGTCAAAGATGATGTGGTCACTGTGACTGTAACAAAACAAAAACTAAAGTTTGAAGAGAATTCTTAATTACAGAGAAACTGTGGATTGATTTAATTAAGCAATATTTGAGTCTAAAGCCCACCATTCACGATCCAACGCCGCGTACGATTGGGTTGAATACAACTGCTGTACAATTCTGTTGAAAATTGAATGTGTACACTCACGTTACAACCTTGCAGTTAGAATTTGTAACTTGTTGCCATGATTTTGTACATAAAAGTAAAATTCCGACATAAATAAAACAGTTAGGTTATATTCTTACCAAAACAACAATCTATTAATTGTACAACCGACTCGGTTAACTACACACACGTTCAAATCTCGTTGCAACCAACACAATCATACTGCTGCAGTCTGTCATGTTTGTCTGCCGTCAAAATTGGATCAATGTGGTTGGTTGTGAACACACATGTTCAAAAATACTTCAATTTTGTAACATCCAACCCAATCGTACTGCGGCGTTGGATTGTGAATGGCGGGCTTAAGGCCTAAGAAAATAAACCACAAGCGGTTTTTTATAACCTATCGCAATGGAAAATGTATTTCTACTCCTATCGGTATAAACACCATGGGAAAAGTTCCTTTTATTATTGCCACTTATTTGCATTTAGCCAACCCGAAGCTTTTTACAGGTCATTGCTTTCCACGTTCAAGTGCTTCCCAATTGGCAAACAAAGGTGGCGATTTAATAACTATAAAACGGCATGGAGGTTGGAAGTCTTCAGCTGTGGCTGAGGGCTGTATTGATGCTTCAGTTAAAAAAAATGGAGGTAGCTGAATTGCTATCTAATAAGCCATGTACTTCCACTTCAACGGCTCAAGTGGTAATTGACCAGTCTTCCACTGCTTCATTTTTACATGAAGAATCACACACTTTTAGCAGCAACCCAATAACGAATCAACAAAACATTGTTGAGGGTCAAAATTTACCTTCATTTAAGATTAATGCCCAGGACACTTCTGCTGTTACAATCAAAGTGTATAATAACTGTACTTTTAATACAAAAGATGTATAAAGAATAGTTTGTGAATTTATTAAATAATTTTTAATTTAATTAATTTATTTTGTGTATGTTTATTTTATATTTTAAAAGTTTGGTATTTTATCACATAACAACATAACCGCACTTTTAAATATAATAAGTTTGACATTTAAGAACAGCTGTTAGGTGCTACCAACTTTAAAAAACAAAATTTTACTGTTTCCAGTACTCTAATAAATCTCATTAGGACACGCAAATGCGTGTCCTAATGGAGTTCATTAGGACACGCAAGTATAAAAAATTAATTTACAAGTTGGTAAGTGGTTTAATAACATTATTGAAATTACAATTTTATAACTTTCCGTGAGCTGGGTTTAGGATATAGAGAGAGTGAGCAGTAAGTACATTATCTGTTCACGTTTTTGCGATGTTTCTGTTTGCCAAACAAGGTTTTAGCAATTTTTAAAGAATTATATTACTAAGTTCCTCCTTGTGGTCGTGGCAAACAAAGAACTGTGAAGAAGCAATTGGAGTTAGAAGAAGTACTGTGAAGAAGTACCTAGTGATGTTAGAATATTAGACGGATTACATTCTCCAGGTAAATGCTCTACAATCTGTATTACAAGTTCGATTATTTGATTGAATAAAAGTGTAAATTTTCTAGTGGAGTATTTTAATGCACCTCTGTCTTGAAGATTTACAAATCCTATCAGTGAATTTGAACAGGAGGCAGCTAACAGAGAATCTAACAGGCTATTGACATTCAATCCTTTCTTCAGTTTTTTGCAATGAATCCTGCCAGAAGCGCTACAGATGCTGAAAGAATTCCGTAATCGAGATGCATAGATAAGGTTTGAAGTTCTTTTATTAATTTTGTTATATTTTTAGGAAGTTCGATGTTGAAATTTATTCTTTCAGGTATCTGTAATTGTTGATCTGTCGAAATAAGGAAGTATATATTATTTTGCTGTTGAGTGTTGGTGTCCATAACCCCAACGTGAGATTTTAAACCATTTTTATCGTAAGGTAAAATTTGAAGAAAATTCATGAAATGATATTGTTCACTTCCTACTATTACACATTGCAATGCTGCATTTATACTTTTTTCTGCTAGTGCTTGCCATTACTAAAGTGAACGAAAAAACAGCAACAAAACTACGAAAATTTAAACAAATAACAAGGAAATAACGTAATTATATTAAAAAGTAAAGAAAGCTGCCTTAGAAGATTAGGAAAATATATTTTATTGACGATACGAGCAAAACCGACAAAAATATAAAAGCGCGCGAAGTTAGCGTAGTTTGAAATTGGCGTTTACGTGTTATATATCCGTTTCCGCCTTTTGCGTGTTTGGTGGCGCCAGCGGAGAAACACTTGAACTAATTGAGTGCGCAGGCCGGATAAGAGACTTCGTCTCGTGAAATCTAGAAGGTCGTGTTTCAAACAAATTTGGACACTTTCAACTTTTCAGGTAACTACTCAGGTAACTAAACATCTTTTTTATATAAATCATACTAACCGCTTAATATTTTTTTACCTGACACTTTTTTTGAAGTGTGAATAAATAAAAGAAATTCATTCTATAGTTTGGTGTAGTAACATACTTATTTTTGAGCTTTATTGTTTATCTTGCCCTACTTTCTGGTGCTCGGGGTGACGAAATTAACAATTATCTTTTACCAAAAACCTAATAAATCGACAATTTCTTACGTATATTTCAAGTATAATTGATTGAATCGATCGTATGCTCTAGGTGAAACATTCTAATAAGTAAATAAAAACACTTGCTCAAGTTTCACAAATAGGTATACATATTTTGAGTATTTTGAGGTAATCGATGAATTTTTAATTCTTATTAACAGTCTTCACCCAAATATCACGTTTACACTAGAAACCGAACAAAATTGAACTATTAATTTTTTGGATTTAACTATTGCAATCAATACAAACAATGAATTTAATTTTTCCATATACAGAAAACCCACAAGCACAGACGTCTCTATTCCTAACGATTCATGTCATCATAAAATGCATAAACTAGCGGCTTATAGATCTTTAGTACACCGAGCTTTAACTACTCCAATGAAACGATCACATTTTGATAAAGAAATTTCAATCACCAAACAATTAGCACATGCAAACCATTTTAACCATAACATGGTTGACACTTTAATTCAACAAAAAGATTATAGGTTAGCTATCAAAAGAATATTTCCAATTGACACTCAAATACAAGACACAAACTATACCATACTTTGGCAAGATATCAGAACAAATTTCAACTATAATACGAAAAAGCACCAGTTACAAAATAACCTATAAAACTAACACCAACACTTTTTCATTTTTATTCAATGCTAAAGACAAAACACAAGATATCATGAAATCCGGCATTTACCGTTTGAATTGTTCTTTTTGTAACTCGGTTTATATTGGACAAACACAGAAATTTCGACATAAGAAACAAAGAACACGTAAGCTCTTATAGACTTAAACATCCAGAAAAATCGAATTATGCCAAACACATTTTGGAACAGAACCACCCAATGACACCTCAAAACAACATTAAATTCTTACATTTTTGCAACAACAAACACAAATTAGACATTTTAGAAGCTTTTGAAATATACAGACATAAACGCACAGTAAGTGTTAGATATTTAGTTTTTGTCTGTATTGTATCTAGTTACCTATTTTCTGTATGTCTTTATCCTTAGCAACGTGTTTGTTTATCAATCTTATCTACCTTTGATAATGACATTTTAATGTCGAAACCATATTGTCAGGTTAAGATAAACTAATAAAACTTTTGAAACTTTAAATTAATCTTTTAATTTGATTATATTTCATGATTATGGAGTTTCACACAGTAAGGCTGGAGACAGTAAACGATATATTTTATTAGCTTAATCGTGATTTCGGTTTTTTACACCATCGTGAGGTGACTGCTTACTGCAATAATAACACACTTAAAAACTTAGTTAATAACAAAATTGCTACAAAAAATATTCTAAACAAATTAGGGGTTTATGAAATTCAATGTGATCAATGTGCTTATAAATATATAGGTCAAACTGGTAGAAGTTTTCTCATTATGTTTAATGAACATATCAGATCATGGAAAAATAAAAAATTTTACTCTAATTTAGTAACGCATCTTTTAAGATAAAATCATACTTGCTCCATACAAAATTTAAAAGTTTTACACTTTGAAAAGAAAGGTTTGAAATTGAATTTCTTAAAATCATACGAAATAAATAAAGTCATAAAACGTAATGAGGAACTCATGTATGACCAGAAGGACATTGTTCACTCAAATATTCTAGAAATACTTGCAAATAAAACTACCGTTAATTCTTTTTAGACTTGTACCTACCGCGTATTTAGTTATAACGGTTTGCTACCCTAGTCTTTATATTATATTCTTGTAATTTCTCTAAAGCCTTCAGTCTTCTGACGATGGTGTAAAAAACCGAAATGGCCATTAAGTTAATAAAATATACCTATTTGTAAAACTTAGCTAAGTGTTTTTTTTATTTACATTTGTTAGATGTTAATCATCGACTCAGGTATATAATATTGGAAATCTATGGCGCCCAACAAATATTCTGATCCAGTTGCTTCTGACGCTTTATTTAACTAATAATAAGACTCGCTGCTCTATTCTTATGTCAGCATGGCATAATTTCATTAAGCGTAAATCGGAACAGTTTCCATAGTTATACATTATACATCTACGAACTTACAATGTATGTGTACCATGCAATTGGTACATAATTACATACATAAGTACTTACATAATTACATTACATTACTCATTACAAACAGTAATTACCTATTCAGGGCGACTATTTTTCATTATGTGTATTAAAATCCTGGGAAACTATCAAAGTTAAAAATTTGATTAAATGGAAAACTGTGATGAATTGGAAAAAGAAATTAACTACTTTTTAATCGATATAAAGGTATTCACAATTTTCTAAATATTTGTAATGTGTCTAATATTGAGTTTCGAAAAAGTAAAGGAAAACTTCTGCATTTGTTTTGTACTTCACAAGAATGCAATATAAAAATTTTTCAAATTAGTTATTGTATGATAGTTAGTTCAAGAAAAGTAAACTCAACATTGTCTGACACCAAAAGCATTTTCGCCGGTGTTCCACAAGCCAGCATACTGGGACCCATACTTTTTAACATATACACTTATACACATCAGATTTTCCTGAAATTAATGCTATGTTGGCAACATTTGCCGATGACACGGCCATTTTCACCCAAGTAACTAACCTAGACCAAGTAGTGATAGCGTTACAACATGCAACAAACAAACTTACATCCTGATTTAAACATTGGAACATCTAAATTAACCCAGATAAATGTCAAGCCAAAATATTCACACTACGAAGAATTCACAATCCCACTGAAGTATACATCATTAATAATAGTATAAGACCCTCGAATCGTAAAGATTCAGTAGTGAAATACACTGAGAGTCTAGCTCAATACCCGACTTAAGTATATATATCAAGAAAATATATCAATCAGAAACTAACGCAGAGCTATAACAGGCTAAGACAACTGTATCCATTAATAAACCGAAAATCAACTCTAAGAATCGAATACCTAAATAAAAGCCTGCCACGACCTCTAGCACTATACACATCGCCCGTGTGGTGCAATACTTTAAAAAATAACATGCAAAAATCAACGTACCATGGTGAAACTTTGACCCCCTCCTCCCCCTTCCTATTCGAACTTTAATCCAACGGCTCCGGCTACAGACTACACTTGGCCCGGGCTTTGCAACACGCAGCTGCATCAAAAGCTAGGTTTCTTATCCGTGGAAGAGTTTATTAAAAAATGTGCTAATATGTGTAAAATTTCTTTATTCAAAGAACAACTGACCAGTATTCTGGTTTGTCGAATGACACAGTGGTATTACAAATATTAATAATAATAATTCCTACTACCCATAACCTGGCGAACCAGGCCCCAGAAGCTATGAAGCTTGTGCGGGAGTAACGTCCGGCTGCAGCCGACTTGACAGGACATTGGTAATACTGACAGGTAGGTGACAGGTAATTGGAAATAATTATGTATGTACCTACATTGTATATCAATAATTATTACTTATAACTTCAACAATATATTCATATGACTATTTACTGATATTTTTACAATAATTATTAACTAAGTATAACAACACACAATAAATATTTATCAATATAATAAACATTAACAATATTAATACTAACAAATGTCTAATTAAGTTAATTGTGCACTATAATTTAGATAATTCAGAATCAAATAAATGATTTCGTAATCATTTATTAATTATTGTGGAACTACGAATAATTTTGATAAGAACTTCCATATCCAAAGATTTAGGTAATTTAATCGAAATTTAATGTACAATTGTTAACCAAAGTCTCTCGTGAACCAAAAAGTAGTTCAATCACTGTTATAGTCTTTATATTAAATTTTGACTTATACTACTCGTACTATAATGTATGGGTGTTCTTGTAAGAATAGCTTAAGATCAACAAAAGGCGTGTAAACTTATAGAATCTTTATTTATTACTTCTTTTTATTTACTATGTTGCTATGGCAATCCTTGTATCTGCTCAATGCCTTCCAGATAATATGTGTTAGATCATTACGTTACATTCCGGGTAAAAAAACTGAACTATGTCGTTTAAAAGTGTAGGAAGACATTAACATATAATCCGCAAAGAAAAAGATATAATTTATTGGTATCGTTGTGAGTAAGACTTTTATATTAATATATAATAGATTATATTAATAGATAGTATTATATTATAATAATACTTATATAGATTAATAAATTCCAGCTGCAAAAAACTGTTGCATTTTTTAAGAAATTTCCTAACATGCTAAGACAATGAGAACTTATGCTAGTAATTAATCTAATCAAGGAACTGGAAGGACTTAGCGGCTGATAGCAAGGAATGAAGACATCAACTGCTGATGGCAAGTCAGGAACATGTACCTACTGCTGATAGCAATGTAATATTGCACTATATTTAACGATGTCTTCTAATCACACATTGTATTTGACTAATTGTCAATACGTATTTCAGTAACGATGTTACCTTTTTCTCGGCATAAAACCGTTTTATGCCGAGAGAAAGGTGTTGTGTCAGCGGTGAACAAATGGCGTTTTGATTATCAGTACCTATTTAGAGGTTAGGATCCTGAAAATTTGACGGATTATGTTAAATTTTATCTTTTTTTGTGGTTGTGAAGCTAGTAAGAGGAGTAGAAAGGATTTCTTTCTGGAACAGTTTAGCTAGTTCAAAAGATTCAGGACAATCATCTTGCAGCATTCAGAAATCTGCAATCTCTTTGGGAGGAACGGGTGTTTTATTAGCAACTGGTGATGGACTTAATAGGTTGCTGTGCTTGCGTAATTGCGTGCTTTAATGTTGTTATGGTAAAGAGTGTTTGTGGACGTTTATGCACATGATAATATTGGAATAAGGAATGAATCTTATTTGAATGAAAAAAGGAAAGGATGATTGGATAATGGGAAGAATGCAAGCAATCTCCTCATGAAATGAAAATATAGCAAGTGTTTGTTGTTAGCAACGGACGAAACTTTTTTATTTTCAGGGTGAAGAGTCGATCACCATATGAAAATATTTTTTGTTCAGTCGAGGATCACCAGTATAACGTATTGGTTTAACAATTGATACGTTATTTTAAGAGATTCTTATAAAAATAGATCTACTCAATAAAAGGCGCGTAAACTTATAGAATCTTCTGTATTACTTTTTTTATTTACTGTGTTGCTCCTTCCAGACAATAGGTAGTCGATCATTACAGTACTCTATTGCTAATTACTTAATAACCTATTAATTAATAGATTAATACTAAAGATAAAACGGAATAGACGAACAAATCGGGCATAAATAAAATTTATTGTAAAGACTGCAAAGCCTTTCAAATCGGGCAAAGTGGTAGTAAACTTAAAAAAACGTCTACCGGAACACAAACACGATATTTTATATAATAAGAAATCGTCTGGAATATCCGACTATTGTGCTGATCAATATCTTTCGTAGACGTAGATAAAATCTATTACATGTACAAAAGAAAGGTAAGAGGTTAGATTTACTGGAACGGTTAGAAATTAAAAATTCTATAATAATAACACACGGGCCGGCGATAGACGAATGGCGTTAGCGAACCACTCGTATTCCAAGCCGTGGGTTCGAGTCCACAGGAGTTTTAGAAATTGCGAAATTCCGCCGCCTCAACTACCATCTATATCTATATATTTAAAACACAAGGCTTATTTTTTTTCCAGTTCGTTTGAGAGATCCACCGATTTACGCATTTCTTTTTTTAAATTAAAGCTTTCGCTGTGTAGATTAGTCAACATTATTTAATTGTTATATTTTTTAAATGTTTATATTTTTAATTTGAAAAACTCTAAAATGTTTAATTGGAGACGGGCGAATCGGACATTCACTAGGGGCGCCCTCTAACCTTCCACGGTGGTGAGTTTTGTAAGTATTCTTCGCTTATAAATATAAAGGGTGATGCAGTCGTCCACTTCCATCATTAATAAGCGTAGACAAAACCCGCATAGTTGAAAATTATGAACAGACGAATTATACAAATAATAGCTGATGGCAATTGCTTATTCAGAGTAGTTTCATATTGTTTGTATAAAAGGCGGGAAATTTGCCAATACTATGTTTATGTCATGTTTTTGAAATATGTACTAATAGACGTTTTCAAGAATATTTTAAACAAGATCGATTTTTGATTTTATTCTTATCATTTCGTAAGGTAGAATTTCCGTATGTATGTATTTACGTAGAATAAACCGGCAGGGAGGCGTAATATGTCGGAAGAGAGGAGGGTAAGCTGGGAGAGAGGAGTACTAGGCTTAAAATTTTCAACTGGTTATGTTTGGTTGCGTTTATTTAAATAACCACTCATGAAAATCCAAAGGATTGTAATCACACATCGAATGTTGTATATAGGGAAATCCTTCAATGCTTTTGACCGTCATGTCTTGACGAGGTTTCCCTAGTGTATCAGTAATAACACAAATGACTTATTGTAAATGACCAGACAAGTTTCATGAAGACCGCTATAATAGATTTATTTTCTAAGAAATTTTTAAAAACAGAGTACTAAGGTTTGGTTTTCGACCTTTAATTACAGTAATGATTAATTAACCACGAAATGAAGAAATGCGACATCAGCGTGTATCTGTGTAAATAATACGACCAGGGTGAGATAAAATAAGAGTACGCTAGATTTTCAGTAGTAATTTCACTTCTCTTCTTAAAATCAGTTTAATTTGCTACTGAATCTTTTGAATTGATTTTTCATTTATCTTATCAACGTGTATCAGTTAAATTACAGCTTGGCAATCACGTGATTCCGGGTGTTTTTTGCATTTTTACCCTGGTGATCTCTGATGACTAATTTCCACATTTAATTGTCAGAGTTTAAGCCGGACACTTATAATTCCCTTGAGTTGTTGCTTTTATGCAAGCTCTGGAGAAAGCTCTAAGAGACCAAAATCGAATCATATAGATGGCCTTCCATTTAAAATAACAAATTTGGTATTGGTTATCATCGTAACAGAATGGTAGTATGGTAGGGAGATGCAAGTACTTCCTTTTGGGTTACTTTATATAAAAAATATAAAAATACAAAGTTATAAATTTCGACCTTTCTCTTTGTATTTAATTCTAATTAAAGCTTATATATTTCTATTTACCTAATTGTATTTAAATAGAGTTTATTATATTTAAAAGTATTTAAATCTCATTAAATCATTTGAATGTATTTATGTATTAAAAATTATTTTATTCTAATTGTTTATATTTAAAAATATTTAGATGTATATTTATGTAGTACTTATTTATTTTAGTAAATATTTTTTCTGAATTTGTACACCTATTTATAAAGTGACCTGCCCCCTCGCATTACAAAAACTAAAGAGACAATACTCGTATAGCGTTGTATAAGTGTTGTATAAGTATTGTATAATACCACATATTAGTAAAAGCGGTTCTAAATGTATCGTCTTGTACTAACTTTGACATTTTAAAGCTCGGGTTATTTAATAATATATTCAAAAAAGTTTTGAAAATGCTGCGCTCTAACTTTATGGCTAGTTAATGGATTGATTTCTAAATGTAGTTTAATTAATGTTTTAATGCATTTCACCACACTAAAATTAATTACATTTTAGTTAATTTACATCTTACTACGTTACAGCCGCAACACCACAAAAGTTGTTCTTTTATTAGATGCGTATTTATTACTGTCTATGCAATTTAACGGTTTCAGCATATCATTACTTATGTTATTTAATAACCATCAAATACAAACTGTTAAGAATTTATGAATCATATCTTTGTCTTCTTTTTATAAGTTACATAATTTAATTACTCCTCACACGTTAATTAGTAGTAGCATATCGGTGAGTGTAACTAAAACTACTTCGACAGGTTAGCAAACAGAATCGCCTAGTAATTAATGGCTATCATAATTACAAAATCGGAAAAAATGTAAGTTGATTCTTCATCTTCATTCAGTAGGAAATTCTAAAAGTAACAGTAAAATTATTATATTTTAAGCGTTGCCTTCCGGAACGCTGCAAAAAAGTTTTAAAATTATATATTTTGCTAACCTTTCGTTAAAAGTAATGTAAGATCATTATTTATAAGACGGGTATATTTCAAGAAAAAAAAAGAATTTCTAAAATACGTAAATTTATTTATTTAAATAACAACTAAAAGTGTAATTTATTATTTGTTTATAATTTTTATATCTAATAGAACTTGTCTCTTAAATTAGAATTTCTCGATTTGTGGGTTCGGCTTTATAAAACCATAGTTCTCCAGTGGAGTTCGATTTAAAGAGTTTTAGATTATCTCATAGATGTACAGTGAAAGTAGCTTTCTCAAACGAAGATTCACACAATTGGATGCACAAAAAACGTTTCAGACTCTTTTCCTGTTTCGTTATATACAAAACGCCGTCTAGATGACCACCTCCTTTTTTTTATAAACAAATTTTCTTACTTATTTTTAGTTTTACCTACATTCTTGAAACTGGTTGTATCTGTTTCTAAATTCTATGCAATTTATGCAAATAGTCTATCTCGAAAGCATTAAAATCTTGGTAAGTTTAATTTTTATGTGTTATTTATATGGTAGCCCCAATTTTTAAAGCTATAAAAGTTTTCCTAATATCTTGAATTATTAATTGTACAAACATTAATTTGACTCATTAATCTGTATACAAGGTAAACTCTGTTAAAAAAATGAAATTCATTACCATAATTGTGTAAAATACAAGTGTGCTACAACATTGGAAATTCTTTGTAATTTGTCATGTGTCGAATATACACAACATTTGAATTACACTCCTACAATTTTGCTTACTAAAAATTTAAATAATGTTAAGGTGAGGTTTTTAGAAAAAAATCTCACAATTTTAAAAATGCAAATAAAATGAAAATAACCAAAGAAATATTAATATTAAAAAATTAAGTGCGGTTACTAATAAAAATTTAAATTTCAATCAACGTCAGAGCGTATCACTAAAGTTACATTTGAAATGTTTATTATTCAGAATATTATCTGTCGGCAGAAAGACGTCTCATCAAGGAGCCACAGATATACAAAAGTCTAAATACAGTAAATTACACATTAGACATAGATAGAATTAAACAGTTCGTGAGCGAAACATTACCGAATACAATGGAACTTCGTGTGTGGTGAAACCAAAAAACTACTGCACGGAAACACAGATTACTGGTTGTTTACAATCTTGTTTTACGGTTACATGTAAAGTGTGGAATACTTAAAAGCGTATACACACACTTGCACACGCAAAAAAGGGGTTTAATGGTTCGTTAACGCACCACAGAAGAATTTGAACAGAATTAACGCCAAGTTTTTGCTAATTCAGTGTAGATTACGACCGCATGACGGCAAGAAGATACATTTTCAAGTTTGTTTTCACCTTTTAGATTTCAATTACAAAGACGTGTCCACGTTTTAGTTTATCTTTATAAAGCATCAACTAAAAATAATGTATTTGCTTATAAATACTTTTATTATGCATATGGTGTTACTATATACTATGTAGCATGTTAATAATAATAATATTATCAATCTTTTATTTCCCGATTTGATATTATGAGAAATGATTCAAATTCATGAATTATTACTCAGACACAGTGTAACATTTAGTGTAAAATTTGAACACTAGATCACTTTAAAAGGTGTGTACTTAGGTCCTATACATTTAGAGTAAAATTTTCAAATCTGTGTAAAATTTTCTATAATTTATTTTCTATTTAGATTAAAATTTAGAGTAGTAAAATAGGTGATTTATTTATTTATTGTAATGGAAACATACATAAAAAGTACATATTGTCACAGTATATATAACATACAGTAATGTGACTGTCGCGAATAATTAGCAGTTCTGTTTCAGAACAGAACGTATCGAAATTACCAGAGCCGGCGTGCAGTATTAGTGCCAGTAAACAATGCATAGTGTTAGTCGTTGTGCCGCCAAAGGCTGTAAAAATACCTCGGAAAGAACTACAATTAGTTTTTTCAGGTTTCCGTTTTCAGGTTATTTTTTCCTACATACTATTATTTTTTAATAAATACGCTCGTAAAAACAATGCCGTATTTAAGAATTCACTTTTGTATATATTTACCAATTGCTTAAAATTGAATTACTAACACGTAATAGAACAAATAAGCGATTACGAAATCCTACATAATAAAATTTTTTATGCTGATGTATTATTAAAAGAGTTCAACAATAAAGAATCTAGGTCAACGCCTTATCAACAGGTGTGAACTACAGTGTCTTCTGTTACTCTCAACTGTTAAAAAAAGTCAAAGCGTGCGTTAGGATTGTACTTTTTAGCATTTCGTTTGTCATTGTGTCTTTAATTTAATATGAATGAAAATAAATTTTATTATTATTAATTATTATTATTATAGTGTAAATTGATTTCATCTCCCCTATTTTGTACGTATGTGATTTCGGTGACCTAGATTCTCCCGTTGTTTGTTGAACAAGTATTCAAATTGTATACAGCTATGCATTTGTTCGTAATTATTTCTAAATAAAATGAAATGACTATTGCAGCGCAAGAATATGGTTAATGGCTTGAAAGAATAATGTAACTTTAGTTGGTAATTAACGACGTAACAAGAAACAACTCTTCTAACTTAGTTTAATAAATGTTTTAAATATCTAAATTGATTATCGTTTTATTTATTAGATTCTATAAGTAAAACAACTTCAATCAAATGGTTCACTACACATAATTCTACTTCATATTTTACTATACTATTATATAACAAGAGATTTTGTTTACATATTTGTTCGAGACATTTTATTGAATGCGGCTCTGCGTTTTATTTACCAGCGATGCCGGCCGATAAACGTCGGTCCAGTACTTCGTTTATGGGCGTGATATTCGAAGGTGGATTAATAAAATGAATGGTGTAGCATGCAAGTGAATCTACTGATTGTTATATATATACTGTGATATTGTGATGTTGTAGAATTTTGATGTTTAATTTTAATTTGATTTTATTTTATCTACAATCACACAATAAAAGAATTTTAAAATGTTTATCTCAGGGTCGATTTTATTATACTCTGCTTTAATTCTGAAACCAATACTGAACTACTTTATTGGTTCCTTTTAAGAATTCAGTGTTTTGTTGTTCCGGGATTTTATATAATGATATTACTATAATATGCAATTAGAAAATTTAATAAATGGGAAACCTTTTATCCCCATGCACTGTCGACTTTGACATTTGATTGAAAGAAAAAATATTTAACCTCACTTATGAAAACACAAGTGACGACTCTGATTAGGTAAGTTTTAATTATATTTATTACTTTAGTATTTATCTTTAAAATACGTATTCTTTTAGGTTATGGGATGATCACTTACGGCTTTTACAAATTAACTTTTCAATTTGCTGGTAAGTATATGCAACTTTTAATTTTAATTTTCTTTCACTTTTCTCTATATAGCTTTCATACTGAGGAACAATATATATATACTAGCTTAAACGGCCGGCCGGGCGCTGAAGCGCCCTTGCACGAGTATGCTTCACAACATAACAAGAACCTCCTACCCCCACCCCATCCCTCTCTATAATAACGACGTCGAAAAAATTCGCAGTGCACATTCCTAGATGCAGCGAGGCTGAGCGCTGTGAATATGAATTTTATTTTTGCCTCGCTGCATCTAGGAATGTGCACTGCGAATTTTTTCGACGTCGTTATTATAGAGAGGGATGGGGTGGGGGTAGGAGGTTCTTGTTATGTTGTGAAGCATACTCGTGCAAGGGCGCTTCAGCGCCCGGCCGGCCGTTTAAGCTAGTCTCACCCTTTTCCCGACCCCACAATAAAAACGGTGACACTAAAATTGCTCGCTTGGTTGAATTACCTTTAATTTTAATTGTTCGCAGTGTTTTAAAAAAAATTAAAGTAGCCAGTGAACACCGCCTGGTCACGGGCAACACAACGGTGAAAACCGTTTTTAAAAATATTAAGCCGTTTAGGAGGAGATGAGTCCCAAGCAACCAAGCACTTAATTAATTATTTTAGTGACACGCTCCTTATAAGAAAGCTTGATACCTTGATACTTTCGTTTTCACTTCCACAAACCTTATCTTGTAATGCACATCAATTTCCTTTCCAGTGGTATGGTGCCTGGTTCTACGCCCTTCAAGAACTTTCTTTCGGCTGCTATGGTCCCAATGCGTTACAAACTGGATACCTGTCGAAACTGAAATGGGTGAGGTCAACTTCCTATTCTCTTGCTACTGGTTTCTTTTGATGAAACTGTATGTTGAATACTAATAAATAATTTTCTTTCTTCTTCTGCAACTCTTTTCCTGTTTTATTATTATTACAATTAATGAGACACTGTTAACTCAGGATAACTTCTTGAATATTTTATTTATTGTTTTCTTTATAAAACTTTACATTTATTTTTTGATACATTAATTTTACAACCATTTTTTAATGTTATTTATTTTTCCTCTCCCTATTTACCTAACTACCACATGGAAACCTTATATATTGTTTTTATGCAATTATTTTACATGTATTTTGATAGTTTATAGTTTTTATTTAAAATAGCTTGACGTTGCTCATTATTTCTGTAGCTCGGTAATTTTATTATTGTCTATTTATCAATTGTATTACCGACTAACTGTTTATGGTCGTCAAGACTATTTCTGTATTGTTGTTGATAATTTATTTGTAATGTCTTGTAAACCTTTATCACTGATACATTTTCTTTTTAGATTTAACTGAAAGTGATAATCCTGTAAACCCCAAAGTTGTATTCCTGATAAAAGTTTGTTACTATATACACGTATTCAATAAATAAAATTAACTCAAACCGGAATCGTTTTAACAATTAATCATTTTAAAAATTCAATTTATGATTAGCAATGAAAATCAACACTGAACGTTTTTACATGCGTAACCAAATTAGAAACTCATAATTTTCAAATAATGAGGAAAATCGTCACAACTAATTAAAACAAAAGAGCGTATTTAGAAGATATATTCAAGCCCTGTTGCGACACTTCTATTTTGGTTAAAAGACACCCGAGAACCATTTCGAAACTGGTTTTCTTGGTAAATGGTATGGTTGTTAATAATTATTGCTAGAGTAAACTACTGCTGGTGCTCCATAACAACTCTCATGAAAATGATTTTCTTTTCTAATTTCTCTATTAGGAGATTCTCTTGCAGCACTCCGTGAACTCAAATTTACTACAATTATGGTAATTACTCTTTCGTTTTGCGAATTAGATATAATTATTGCTTTTACTTACTTAATTTCTTAATATTTCTGTTTATTGTTTGGAAATCTAACACTGAATATGAATAAATTATTGAAAAAGGTACAACTCCGTTGAATATCAATATTAAATAGTTTACTGTTTATAAGTGCTTCCGTCTTACGCATGTCAACACTACTTGCTAAAATTATAAAATAATAGATGTATTAATAAAATCTTTAAAATTGTTTTAAGTTACTTTATTTTAATTATTAAATCAAACTGCGAAGTTTTACATTCACACGCAGTAAAAAGACGTGAACATATTTGCACTAACAGGTCCCTAGTTATATCCGTTGAAACTTTGTTATTCATTACGTTTTAAATTTTACAGTTGCATTAAGTTATTTAAAGACTTGTAAAATTAAAAATTAACACCAATTTTAGTACTTATTATTACGTAGTAGTGCTTAGTTAGTACTTAGTTATATGTACTTTTATAGTAGAATACTATCAGATTGAATATTCAATTTATATAGAGTTAATTAATATTATAATGAGAAAATATATGTCAAGAATTATTTTTGTTATAAGAATAGAGCAAAAAAAATGTTTTTTTGTACTTGATTTTACTTGTAAAATCTTTACCCAGTATTCTAAAAATTGTTCACAGGCTGATTTTTTACTATACATATATTAAATTAAGATTTAGGAGATGCTTTTAACCATACATAAATATGCTCTTCTGGGCGTGATAAGGAAAGTAATTCAATTCCGAAAGTGTAGAGCTATGTCTACAGGTAGCAGATGTCAGATGCAGTTTTCGTTGCAACTAATTACATCCTTCTTAACACGAGAGCTCTATAAGTAATCTTAATAACCATTGGTGTTATGCAACGATATGCAGCATGATATAGCTATTATAAATCTTTTATTTCTGGATTTGATATTAGGGAGAGATTTAAATTCAATAATTATACGTACTAAATAAAGATTTAGAGATGCTATTAGCCATAAATATGAGCTTCTGGTCGTGACGAGGAAAGTAATCCAATTCCGAAAGTATAGTTGAGAACTGCGAACGAAATAATTGACCATTTGTACTAAAAAACTTAAAATGGTTGGGATTATTTATTATACTTTTTCGAATGCTTTTTCCCGGTAGCTAAAATTCGCTTAATACCACCCTGTATTATAATTCCTAGAATTTATTTCTGACGCTTTATAATAAACTTAATAAATAATCCTTGTATTACAACATTTTGAATTTACTCCTTGCTTTTATAATAAGTGTAAAGTTAAGCTGATCCCTAGATTTATTTATGACCCTATTTGACAAATAAAGAATGTATTTCGTCTCATTTACCCTTGTAATAAAAATTTGATAACCTGAGAAAACAACATGTTTTGGTGAGAGCACACATGTTTTATTCTTAAAATTTATTTCGTGAAGGTCGCCAAGCTTCTTTGACCGTTGACCCCTTCAGGAGTTTCTTGACATTTTATCAACCCCCTGTAGTAGTAAGTAAGTAATTAAAAAAATAATAGTAACTAAAATAGCTTAAAGTACTAAAATAACATAACTAAATTAACTAAAGTAATTAAAATAACGAAAGTATCTAAAATAACTAAAATAATTGAAATGAGTAAAAGAACTAAAACAACTTATACTTGACTGGCCTTTCTAACTATTTTCATGACCTGGAGCACAAGGTCATCATCACAACAGTCATCTTACGGGCCTTATTCAGGATGGAGGTAATTCAAGTTACCGACTTAAATATTTCCTGTATAACGATGTCTGATGTCTTATATCTTTCTATCGATCCTTGGTCCCAAATCGACCACTAACAATGTTATATCGACCCCTGTGGGCCGATATCGACCACTTTGGGAACCATTGGTCTAGATAAAGGGGCCCTATACTTTAATTAATGTGAAATCCGAACCACCGAAATCGTAATTTTGTCCTCTGGAATTGAATCCAGGGACTGTTAGAAATACCAAAATCACATGTGTGAAATTATAAACCAGCATTTAGCGGGCGTTTATCATACTTTGCTGCTGAGGTTCAAAAATACACAATCTAATAAATAAATAAAAACTTTTGCTTTTTACTAAATACGCACGTATTTATTGAAATTATTTTAGTTTATCAGTCGAATTATGTACGTTGAAGTTGATTTGCCAACAGAGATAAAAGTTAAATTAAAAACTCTGAGTTTTAATTGATAAACAAAATCAAACTTAATTTAAAAATTAGCAGTTTCAAATTTCTCAATACGTTAAATGTGTTTAAGTGCGAAGCATTCAAAAACTAAGCGGATCAGGTTACGTTTGAATCATTTTTTAGATATCTATTAAAATCTTGTAAAATCCTCTCTGTTTGGAGCGAGATTATCTAAATTATAGTGTCTAATTAAATAGACATTTGTTAGAATTAGGTATTTATTTATTATGTGTTATTATTTATAGTAGTAGTTGTAAACATAATTGTAAATACTAATACGTAGGTAAAAGTTGTAAATACGTAGTTAATGTATAATATCACTGTGCCTTTCGACAAAGCAGAATGCCGGTGAGTTATTCTTAAAAAGGAGAATTTAATACATCGCGTATTCCGCGGTTACGTACCGTGACGCGTTCCGACGCATTTTTATGATTAGCGAATCTCCAGAAATTATCTTTAAGCAATTAAACTTTTAATTTGATGCATTTTTTGCTCTCAAATATAAATACATTTGTTTTTTTATATCTGATAACATTTACCAGCTGATCAAGCTAAAACGTGCGTTACGTACACATGACAAAATGGAGACATGAAATACTAGAGAAAACATCAAAAATGATGCCATATCTACGGTTTTGTTTTAAGATGTCCTTAATGGTCAATTTAGATCTTGAAGGCGTTGCGTATAATGTCGCTTGCGTTACGTACTGTGACATGTAAAAACTGAATATTTCATTCAATATATATTGAAGATCAGGCACAATTTGTTTTAATTTAACACATTTTTTTTATTATTCAATAACGGGTTTTTATTATTCAATAAGAGCTGATGCAACGTGTTCGATCATTACGCTATCTAAGGACTGTTTTCCAGTTTTTTATTACATAAACTGCTTAATGATCAATTTTCAGATTTTAGAAGACACTTAGATGACACTACTTCTTGTTGCAACTTTCAAGCTGCGCTGACGGCGAGTGTCCCCATATCCGAGTTTCTTTTGTGTAGGATATTTATTTACACCCTAAATATAAGCTAATATTAAAATATCATCCTTTACAAAACTCTTACACTTTTTGGTCGCCAGCTCTCGGTCTAATAGGTCAATGTCCCTGTTGTTCTAACATTAACGGGACAGTCCTGAATAACTGTTACATTATTTCTTGTGTTATAGGTACATTAATTTAAACATAGAAGATAATCAATTAAAAACAGATTTAATTAATTCCGTAACATTCTTTACATCATCAAACGTGTAAAATTCAAAACAATACTGTAAAATATACTTCCTGGGAGAAGTGATGACCACGTTCATTAAAGTACATAAATATTAGCTGATATTGAGTTTACATAAACTAAATAGGACGAAACGAAAATAATAGTCAAAACAAACTTTGACATCACCTAATAATAGCATCAGCTGTATCAATGTGTCAGATATCAAGCTGAAAATGCAGTTAGGTGCACCCAGCTCCAACTGTGATTCTTAAACCAGTGACCAATGATCAAATCGACTAGTCAAAAACAATTTTTTTCGCGGTTATTATGAAAGATAGGCACTCATGATACTAAGCTTTTTTGTTGCATTTTATGTGTACTACCATCTGTTCAGAGGATACGAATATTCAGTAAAACATTCTGTATAGAAGAGCTTTATTAGGCTGAAATCGTTCATTCCGTTGGGCATACCTTGTAAAAAGTACCATCCTAGCTCATGTAGTCTATACCTAAGTTACGCAGAATTTACTTGTGCTCAAAAAAACTCACTTGTCGTTACATAGCGAATGATGTTCCGCAACAAATAGCATAAAAATTCAATTTCATCCCTTTTTTACTAAAATCCCCTCTCCCGCCGCCCCGCACAGTTATTTTTTTACGAGAAGTAAATTCTGCTTAACTTAGAGATAGACTACAACATGAGCTAGGGTGGTACTTTTTACAAGGTATGCCCAACGAGTATAAAAACTAAGGCACTTTCTGGCTAAATGAACTACTAGTAAAGTAGATTAATGAACACTGTTACCAAACGTACCAGATGACATATTCTCTTTATCGATGTGATATTGATGACGGGCGTTTGCTATGCCGTAAATCACATTTGCTGTGTACTTTGTCTTTTCTTTATGAGCTTATATATCTTTACCTTTTTAATATTACCGATTTGTATAATCGGTATAGCATACTCATTAATGTTGTGACTCCGAGCTAGAGCCAATCGATGAACATAAACACGTATAGTACTAACCACACAGAGGTTCATCATGCCTATTTAAGAAATTATTAGAAAAAGTGTACTTAAAAGAGTAGTTTACTGTTTTAACAAAAAAATTTAGGAAGCAAAATGCCGACGACAGAATTTTACAGTTTTAAAATTGGCCCAGATGACGTAACAGTTTTGGAAATGTATTTAAATTAGCTATGGGAATGTAAAATCTTAATCGTCTGCTGAAGTAAATACGATCAGAAATGGACACCGAACTTTGTGAAAGTTGTATTTTATGGTAAGGCTCAGCGACTTTCTTTTGGGATCAGGAAAAAGGCAACTAAACCGGACTCATACATACAGATGCTTGTGGTCCATTTCATTGTTGGATGTCTAGGTATCGTTATTTTGTACTTTTTAAAGACTTCATATACAATTTCGGACCATCTATTTACGAAAAAGCAGAGGTTTTCGATAAATTAAATCAATTTACAACTAAAATAAGGTCCGTTGAACATGTTATTAAAGTACTCTTAAGAGACAACGGGGGGAATTTTGGTATTAAAGA
This sequence comes from Agrypnus murinus, assembly GCA_929113105.1. NCBI lineage: Eukaryota > Metazoa > Arthropoda > Insecta > Coleoptera > Elateridae > Agrypnus > Agrypnus murinus. The sequence goes on along the minus strand of OV816028.1, from coordinate 102,073,037 downwards.
AATCAAAAGAATAGTAGCGTTGTGGAAACAACTAGGGTTATAGTGCTCATGGAAATGGATTCCACAAAAACATTGGACCAAAATAATAAATTCAGCGTCATACGTACTAAGTTGGACAGAACCTTTAAATATTTCTGAGAACTCTCGATACTAGTTGTGGTATGGTAAGCTCACCGAGCCTTTATCATAGTAAACCCGGGGTGGAAAATTCTTAGGAAATCTTAAGCAGAACTAAGATTAAGATCAGCCACACTTGTGGTTGAACTCCACCGGCCAATAAAAATTCAGGGTTGAAGTGACTCAGAAGACAGATCCCGGTGTGTGAGCACGTTAATAGCTCCGGTACTAGCTAGTAGAAAGTGGATAGCAACATCGTTCACATAAATGAGAACTGGTAGCACTCGCATAAGAAAGTGACGCTCTAATTGAGCGCACCACAATTCCTTGCCCGAGGGGGCCGTGGTACGAGGGTTGTCTTTTTAATTATGCATATACCCGTATAGAGGGTGTCGCTAATACAGTGGTGGCGAACCTATGACTCGTGGGTCAGTGCCTGACCCACGAAGGTCTTTTAAATGACCCAAGCGATGATTTTTAGAAACCTATTTTTATATCATAAAAGAGACAACAATCGAAAATATTAAAAAATTAAAGCATAAATATCTAATGTCGAATTTTGCTCTTCACTTGCAAAAGTAAAACTTGTAAAACAAAAGGTAACGTTAACCTTTTTAGAGAATTTTAGAGAACCAAAAAATGGTCAACTATCAAGTTTTTCTGTTAAAAACTTTTCGTTGTTTCTAAATTATCGATACCCTCTTTTGCCCCCCCCCTCACCAAGTGACACTACTGATTTAGTGACCCACAGGCTAGTATTAAAAAAAATAATGAACAAAATTTGACCACTTCTCAAAAAGGTTCGCCATAACTGCACTAATACAACGTCAAAAGTCAAAATTAACCTCAATATTTAGTTAACCTAAGTCCAAAGTTTCATTAAAATATGGCAAGTGATTTAGTCACAATGAATTTTTGTCGAAAAAATGCAATTGTGTCGAGAAAATGTTCACACAATAATTTCTTACACCTTTCGGAGGGGATTATCTCGTCAACGTCAACAACGTCTCGATGAATTGGTATCTGGTATCTACAAGATGAATTGGGTGTGAGAAAGTTAGTTTCCCGTTAGATCCCGCATCTTTTAGCTGAAGAACAAAAGACGGCGTGGCGTTAATTGATGCCGAAGAACTTCGAGCCGGTGTCATAAAGGATTCTCAAAAAACGTTTACAGCATAGTGAGTGGTGATTAATCATGGATTTATTTCTATGAACCCAGAAATAAACGTTAATCCGTCGTTTGAGTGTTTCAAGGTGAGGAGAATCCAACAAAAGTTATCCGTTCCGACGTGTGCCGAAGAAGATGGTCGCGGCGTATGTCTTAAGATCAGGTCATGTAGCTACAATTCTCTACAACACTCTACAAGATCGAAGAATGCTTAATAGTGATGGTATACAACCGTTTGCTTTCGGTAGTAATTGCTGTGCTGCGAAAAAGCAACCCAGAACGACGAATCATTCTCCATCAAGACAAGCCGAGTTTACACACAGCTCGAAAGACAATTGAGTTTTTAGAGCAGCAAAACATCGAATTATTAAATCATCCTCCGTACAGTCCCAACGATTTTTTATTATTATTCTCAAGGATCAAGATTAGACTGCGTAGTCATCGATTCCAATCGCCAATAATACCAATATGTATTATCAAAGATTCTAAAACACCAAGACAACTTAATCTTTCTTTCCTCGGGAATTACTAGTTATTGACACTATTTTACTTGGTATATAATGTAAACCCCATTACATAATATCAATTGATGTGTTGCAAATTCTATTAGTTATGTTCGAAACTTTTTATTAATTGTAACGTATTATAAGAAAAGTATCTCAGACTGCCAATTGCTTTATAATCTTTAATCTATACCTTACTTTTATGAGAATTAAAAAATATAGTGAACTTGCAACAGGTTTTTTAATTGGAAATTCACTCAAAACACATAAAAGAATTTGAACTAATGGTAAAATATTTATTGACCTAATGATACTTTAACTCAATGGGAAATTATGATGAAATGTCAAGTTTTGACATTTGTTATTACAGCCACAAAATTGTGCATCAGAGCCTTATAGGATTCAAGTAAGTTTTGATTTTGATTAAATTGAAGGATATTTATTATCTATTTTTAGTTATTTTAGGTGATGTGATGTCTTCACTTTGCAACTTTACAATGGATTACCTTTTTAACAACTCAAGTTGAGTTATTTGACCTGAAACCTATTCAAAGTGTTTTCACTTTTGTAAAAGAAAACACAAGCTCTGCTTTTTATTACACACTGTGATTATGCACAATCCTGGTGTCTTGTACTAATGATGTTTCCTTAATTGCACAACTTGCTTTGCGTGGTTGATTATAATAAAGGTATCTTCTAACCGGGAATTGCGCGCCTAAGTAGAGTCAGGAATGCTTTTCGACTCAAGGAAACTCTGGTGAGATGTTGGTATTCACAATGAAATTAAAAAAACTGTCAAATATTAAAGTTATCTAAAAATCTGTAATATAAAGTATTTCTACTTTAAAAATAACTTTAGATGCTTATGATTTATAATAATATAATTAAACATTTTAAATATAAAAAGGTTGAATCAGTCAAGTTAAAGAAAAAACTCCATATAATGTGTGTTCGCATTCCTTATGTAAAATATAAAACATTTTCCTTTAACGTAATTGATAATTATTATCTTATAAGTTAGCTACGTATTAATTATAAATTAGATGTGCGCATAATTATAAGGCAGTAATATGAAAAGTATCCATTGTAAGCTGCTACTTTTGTAGCTATTATCCTTTCAATTACTTTGAGGATATTATACTACATCATGTTACAATAAAAATATATACTTGATGGAGATATAATCTTATAAAATAAAATGTTTATATCGTCATTTGATAAAAAATATATCTTTATGTTTTTTACGATTTTAATTATTCCTTCTCCTTATCTTAACATTACACAAAATTTTATTGAGTTTGAATACGTAGCAGAATGATAACCAAGGGATCATGTTGTATTCATGTATTTTAATATTTCTGCATAGTGCTTTGTACTTGAAAACAAATTAATTTTATAATCAGAAAAGGTAAGTACGTATCTTAAGAAGCTGGATAAACAGATATGTTATCCAAAGTACCAAAACCGCAACAAAAATTTAATTGTTGGCGATACAGGTTGTTAACATCCAGCTATTGTTTTTAAACATCAGTGCAGAAACTGTCAAGATGGAAATATGGAAACAGGATCTTAAAAGAAAAATATGTTTGAAATTTTTGAATTGAGCCCTAAAAAGCATGTTTCAAAAGTTATTTTTTGAAGAAGGTTTTTATTTATTTATTTATTTATTTAAACAGAAAAAGTATTTACAGGACAAACCCAATACAAATACTTCTTAAATACTAGACAGTATAACATACCATAAATAACTATGTGCAATATTTGCAAATTAAAAATATATATAAAAAATTAAAAGCATGCTTATTATATTTAACAATTACAATAGAATGAGAGTATGATATAATACTAATAAAAAATACAATGTAACGTAATGAAAGAAAAACGCAATATATCACTAAGTTCGGCATAATTTTAATTATTTTTTTAACATAATTAAAGAATTGGAAAGGATATCAATAGAGCTATATTTTTTATTATAGGTATTCATAATTCTGAGCGATGGAGAATTGCGATATAAATTCGTTCGGGAAAAACTACATGAAAAAAGTTGATTACATCTTGTTGAACGAATCGGAACATTAAATGAAATAGTTTTGATCGAAGAACTCTATATTTTACGGTTTCAAAACTATTTGAACAATTATTGTTTCAAAATAAATAAAACTTTTAAGTTTTAGTTTAAATTAATATTTAATTTTAAAATAAAAATAATTTAAAAAGTGGAAAACTTCAAGTAGGTAGGTGCAATGGTATATATAATTACTGTTGTTACTATGGAGACGGCGTAAACAAGGCTTAACTATTTTTCTAGCGGGCTCTAAACGGCTTTAGAGCCGTAGAGCTCTAATTTAGCAATTTACGCTCTAAAAAGAGGCCCACTAATAGGTCATAATCGCCCAACCGGACATAAAATTTATTTTAAAAATACATCTTTTTTATGTCTTTGTCATTGCCATAGCAATATAAAATCCCTACATAACATATAGTGTCATCAACAAAACGTTTAGTCCCATTTTTACTGAAATGGAAAGAGGTAGAAAAATTTATTCACATATCGTCATTTAAGACGAATTAAAAAAATGAAACTTTAGAAATTTTAGATTTGATAAGTTCTAGTGCTCCAGTTTACGATTCGGAACTAGAGCGTCCATTTATTTACTGTTAGTATTGCTACACGTTTGTTGTCTGTTTATTATTAATTATTATTTACATTAAGATATTATCACAACATAATTAATTTTATTAATCATTTTCCTTTGAATTAATTAATAAAGTATTGATGATTAAGTATTCTTTAAATCAATATTTTAGTATGTAAATACCGTTTTGTGAATAAACTAATTTGAACTAATATTTTCGCATTATTTGAAAATTCTATATCATTTAGTTTATTACAACAAAATTGAACCCTATATCTGCCTTTGCAGATCTGTGCAAGTATTGATTCTTATAGTGTTTTTATGAAGCTGCCCGAATTTGTTTATTAAAATGCACAATCTCAGCGATATTTTAGATATCATGTAATAGAGTGAAAAATAAAATTGATTCCTTATAAAAAACACACAAATCATTAATTCTGAAGGATATTCTAATATGGAAAGTCAGAAACTGTTATGTAGTTACCGGACAAATATTTGCAAATACTAGTAAAGTTATAAAAGATTTGTAATTGCTAATAATTCATTTTATTCTTATTGAAAAGAGATAAGTACAGGGCCGGATTTAGACTTGATAAGGCCCTAAGCTATTTGAGATATGGGGCCCTTTAGTATGGGTCGTTCCGGACGTGGGGCATTGAGACAAATAATGCTGCAGTATATTTAAGTATATATGACAATTGCTCACTCGGGCAATTTTTTTGGGGGGGCCCCAAGAAAGTGGGGGCCCTAAGCTATAGCTTGTGTAGCTTATACGTAAATTCTGCACTGGATAAGTAGGTATTAAGCATTCAAAATATATTCCAGGCGTTTAATGTGCTGCACGTTCGGGAGTTGAGCAATTATACACCGTCCTGATATTTAATATTATTAGTTTCATCAAAACTGAATTGTGGTTTATTCCGTACTGCTACTGATGTATATTCGTAAAACAAGTAATTTTTATTCGTTTTACTTAAAAATTGATAATCTTGGACACTGTGGTAAAGCAATTTGGATTCAGCATCAAAAAACTATTGGAATCTATGCTTAGATCTTCAAAGACAGAAGTACGGTGTATTTTTGCTATGTACTGCTTTTAATTAAAAAAAAAACACTTAATACCTTTGGCATGCCAGGTGGCACAAAGATTCCACGTAGTAAGTGGCATATAATAAATAAATTTTCTGATCATCTTTGTACATCACTTTGGCATGTAAAATGAATGCAAAAAAGATGAATATTTCATCTGTATGGCATACGAAAATTACATTCTTGTCACCTTTTTTCTTGAAATTCTTGAAATGCAATTTATAGGGTGCGAAATTTTCGTACTTTTCATGTAATATCGTTACTTGGGGTGTATCCATGTTTTAATACATTTCAGTATGTAGGAAAACGTAAAAAAAACTATTAATATGAATGGTTTAAGTATATTTTGACAAAATTTAATAAAAATTAATTTAGGTCTGTATATCACATTTTTTCAATTCAATGCAAAGTACATAATTATACAATTTTACATTTGAAAACATTTAATCCAGGGGGGGGGGGTTATAACCTTTACCTGTAATCTCTAAAAAAGACGCTGCAGGAGATTGTTTACTAACATACTAAAAATACTAAAATACTGATCTGACGACGATCCAACATATTATGAGAGGAATAAGGAAAAACAAAAAAAAAGTACAAGAAATGGTTGACTTTAAGCTTGATTTATTTTATTTTTTATCATATTTAAAATAAAAATAAGAGTTTTATTTTCTTCAACTACTTGTTTGTTACATAGTTATGAACTTCTAGTCATAGTTCTTCCTTCGACTTTATATTTCTGCAAGAAATCAAAAGAGCATTTATTGTACATTATAAGTAATAAGACTACTTACAATTAAATCGATAAAAAGTGTTATACTAAATATTTAAGAGTGTGGTCTTACAGAGCCCTTCAAAGTCTACTTAAACGGAAAATCGCATTTCTACGGGACTAAAGTTCCGGTAACCAAATAAGGCCCAACCGGCTCCAAACAATTTTCAATGCGTCAAGCGTCACATCAGGCCTGTCTGTGACTTTCTGACCGAAATTTTTAGCGTTCTTTCTGAGGCTTTAAGAACGATTGTGTTTCAACCAACCACACAATATTCCTAGCATAATTAAGCACCAATAATAAATTCAGACGAAAATCTCTGTAGTGTGATTATAACAAAAATACATACAATATAAAATTTTGAGACCAGAGCGCGTTATCAAGAAGCAAACCTTAACAATGTCTCGTAAAATATGCATTTATGCATGTTGAAACGGTATTGTCCCTTTATAAACAGTTTACTTTGAAGAAACTTGTTTTAAACTAACGGTCTGTTTGCCTAAAAAGGGGGTTATAAAAATGCCATATTTTTGTTAAAACGCATTTATTACCATAGTTAAATAAATTAACTTTTATTTCGTTCGTCTATTTATAATGTCATAAACATAAATGTTTTGCGTACGTGACTAAAAGAAGAATATACTTTTTTTAAAGAATAAATATGGCGACTAAAGGATAAATTTAATTTAACAGGTGCAAAGAAGGGAATTATTTAAAATTTTAAAACGAAGTAAAATAAAAACCTTCAAAATCGAGTTCATTACAAGGGATATTGGGGATTATTGTCTTAAAGAAAAATAAATCTAATAATGGTCACCATGCAGATGCTGAAGGTAAAAAACATTTTATAATTTGAATCTTGGATAGAAAAAAAGTAGTATTACACATAAAATTTCATAATCTTTTCTCGCTATAAATGACACGTAATCCTATAATTTTATGTGTAACCTTGAAAATTTAGCACCCTGTATAATGTATGCACAGCTAAGTTGTTTATTTAAATTATTGCAAATGTAACATACAAATAACACTAATTATATTGTATATGTATCAAACATTACCTACTTGTATTTTTTTTCTAACGATTCAATTAGGTCATTTTTTTCTTGTGCAAGATGTGTGGGATAATATAATCGTGAACAAAATTTAAATTAGACAAATAAAAATCATTCAATATATTTTAATCTGATTTTAAGTCATAGGAAATGACTTCGCATATTAATACTGTTACTTGTTACTAGATTGCAAATAGAGTAACAATTTAATCAGAGGCCGAACATTTGTGAAAACGAGATCTCGTTATTACTAGAATATTAATTATTGTTGTTAAAGTGGAAACAAAATATAAATACAGAAAGAACCTGCTTATTATAAACTCTTATTTTAGGCTTGTCTTTGTAAATGATGTAATAATAAACAAGGTGATAATTTTCTCTTTTTAATTGGCATAAGAAAAGCAAAACTTGCTGGGTAAGAGACATTTAATTAGATTGAAGCCTCCCTTATTAGCTTACTTAGGTTATCTGGAAAACCATTTTGTTTTATTTCTTGTGCGTATGCGGTTTATTCTTATTAGTATATTTTCTATAAACATATAAAAATTATTTTTTTTACAAAAAAAGTGACCATATAATAATTAAATTAGTGGAATAAAGTGATTTGGATTTTTAATTTTATAATGGTGTCATCCTCATCATCATCAATTTATCATAATAAATAATTTAAAAGTAATATTATTAAGTAACAGTAGTAAATAAATAAAATTGTCAGAAAATTAAAATTGTGCAATAATAATTTAATTAAAATAAGATAAATTTGAGTGTTTCTTTTTTTTGGTTATTTGTGAACAGTTATGAAATATGTATGTATCCATACAACAAGATCGAAGATTTATGTCAATGTAACCATTTGATTAAAAAAATTTATAAGCGTTCAAGCGTTTCAAGTTTATTTTATTATTACAAGTTCGATGTTAACTAATTTCCGTTTGAATTAAAACTGTTACCAAGGCGTATTACTGCATCTTAAGTGGTTAATTATAAGATCGTTAATTTTAAATTTAGAGAAGTGCGCACAGGTTTTTTACATGGTTATAAAAAAACGAAAGTGATTAATATTGTTTCTTTATTTGTATTAATAAAATTTAAACATGTTATAGTCAGGTAAATTATTAGTGGCTCCGGTGCTTCGTTTTCTTTTAACCATGAGGATAAAAAAAAAGAACTAAATTATTATTTTATCTAGGGAAATTACTAAACGAATTAAATATTGAAGCTTTCAGTTACAGAAACGTTACAGATTATTATTATTTCTGCTGTTTAACTATTATTATCAATAGACTTCTTTTGATCAAGTTTCTTATTCCTAATACATACTTTATTGTGTTCAACTTCAACCGAATTAGAAAAATTAACATGTGCTATAATGTGCTGTATTTCAGGTTTTTAGTAACACTTATCATATAAATGAAGACCTCAGGGGAAAACAGAGGAAGGTGACTCTAATTTGAATTTGTTAAATAAATTTTATTTTTTTTCACAAATAATATCTGTGATATTATGAACAATTTTCACAAACTTTTAACTTTCGCGACAAAAAGACTTTGATCTGTAAAACTGCAATAAAACATATAACTTTAATTTAAATCAACTTTATTGAGCTTAAGTATAATGGTAATTATGATAGAAGTGCATATGTTAAATTCATTTTAATAGTAATTAAAGTACTAAGGGCAGTAGGTACGCTTTACCAGACGAGGCTAATAATATGGACACCGACCGCATTGCGGAGATCTCCATATTAGCCGAGACTAAGTATACTATTTTTTGAACAATAAATAAAATCTACTTAGTTCATTCAACAATACAAACTCAATATAGCTTAGACCACGGTTACCGTGATAATATTTCATCAGTAATGATAATGAGAATAAATAATAAAGAAAATTAATGTGATTCCATGGAGTCACGATAAACACAATGGGTATCACCCCAAATAATGACCAAGGTGGTCTCTAAGGTAAGATTTAAACAGTCTACGAGTTTCAATTAACACTATAAGAAGAAATTAAAATCAAAAGGAAAAATTACCTAATATTTCTAAACGCACCAATAATGCTGAGGTGTGCAAGGCGAGATATCGAGGCAAGCTGAGAGTAAAGCCATCGTTGTACAGCATGTCCCAGTAAACTGGAAGAAAGAAGAAAAAGTTTAAAGTCAACTAACTATACAAATTGACGTCAGAAGGTAACTTAATCTTGTCGATGCAGTTACCTACACGTTTCAGCAACACCCAGATAACGAAGCCGGAAGCTGAGTGTAGAGTGTCAACACCGATAGAGAAAGGGGGTCCAATTGCAGCACCCACCACCAACAGCACCTGACTGAAGACAGGAAGAAGTCTACATAAGTTCATCAGGTTTGTGCTGTAAAAAGTGCTTTAAATAAATAAAGAGTTTTGACGTAAAGCGTGTTTGTAATAATTAATATTTTAACAACTACTCGACAGAATTGAATGTAAGTTTATATGCAAGTAGCTAATAATATTGTATGTATGTGTATGTTTGTAATTTATATCTGCATTACTTCTCAAATTATTCTATGAAATAAAGAGTGATGCATTCTGATTCTCTGGTGCCTTGATCAAAACCTTTCTTTACAAAAGATAGTATTCGTTAATAAAACAACAAATACGACAAGAAATCTTAAAATTATTCACGAATTAATTAATAAATAATTCTTTAAAAATATTATCTTTTGTAAAAAAATATCTGGATTAAGTTGACAAGAAGACCAGATTGTATTACTTTCTATTTCATAGAAAAACTTGAGAAATAATACAGATATCAAATTACAAAGATTTCCACATACATATAACACTATTATCTACTTGCATATAAAATAACATTAAATTCTGTCAAGTAGTTATTGAAAGAATAATTATTAAAGACACGCTTTACGTCGAAATTCCCAAAAAACCGGACTTTTTGTAACATAATTCGCAAAAATTCAAAAACCTAAAATCAGATAATTGTATAAATTTACTATTTTATACAAAAATAAATTGTCTATCTAGCTGTTTATGTTTGAATTAATGTGAGCGGTTAGTTTGCTATGCGCATTCAAACTCAGGGTTCGGAACTTTTGCATTCGATAGTAGAGCTTTTGTTCTACTATATGAAAGTTATGACAATATTGCTACAAAGAAGGTTTAACACAAGAGTGAATATTTACCATAAGGTTCTGATCACTGTAAGAACCGCAAGTAAATTTCTATATGGCCTGAAGGAATAAATAACATAAATAAAATTTATATTCAAAAGAAATAAAACCAACACTTACTTGAGTTTATAACATTCAATCAGAGAGTTATTTGAGGTTATGTCAAATCCAACTGCAACTTCGATAAACATTCTAGAACTGTCACTTTTTAAGATTTTACAAGATAAAAGTTCTTAATCAATGAACCCAGTTAAGAGCTCAATCAAATTTAGCAGTCTCATGATAAGAAACCCATGACAACAAATCAATTTACAAGGCCCTGAGATTATTCTAGAACGTAACTCATATATTAAACAACACGTTCTTATTATCATTATCATATAATCTTACCCAGACCATCATAATGTGGTATATAAAGTGTTAAAAGATGTATAAATAATTATATGTTTACCTATAAAGAAAAACAGTTCGTCAATTAATACATATAAGTGTATTTATATTTTCTGTTCCTTCGCGTAGAATATTATCCACATTCAGAGGAATGTGGAAAGACAGAGGTCTTTCAGCATTATTTCTGACTGACTTTCTACCTGAACTAAAATTAATGGAGTAATTGAAATTAATTTGTTAACAAAATGTTAAATAATAAGTATTATTATATTTAAAATATGAAACGATATTTTTATATTTTTGTATTTTCTATGTAAAAACTAAAACAGAGAATTTTAAATAAGATTTACAAACGATATAAATTTACTGACATCACTAATTTATCAAAATATAAACAATTAATAAGAATTTGTTGTTACGAAACGTGACGTTACGAATCGTGACATTCTGACGTTTCTTTCATTTTTATATTTAAAGCTTGTCCCAAGTGAAATTGTCGCTTGAAAATCTTTATGGTTAAACGAAAAATTATACCTAATATAAGATTTTTGCAAGTAACATTTATTTTTAGAAGTTTAACTACAATTTAACAAGAAAAATAAAAACTCATTTTGATTTTATCCAAAATTGTCGCACATTTTGTTTCACCCCTCCCTCTAACTTTTGTACACTATTGTTGCTTATGATTTTGGTAGCTTTTTCCCATTTGTTTTCAAAATAGCTGTGAAATAGCTGCGTTATGATGTTTTAATAGTTTTTGTTTTATTTGGGGCCAATATTTCTCTATGGGACGTAGCTCGGGGCAATTTGGTGGATTTTCTTCTTTGATTGATTCTTGATTGTACTATTCAACAGCTTGCTAGCTATAATGGCAAGTATCTAAGTCTGGCCAGAAGAGAACAGAACATTATGTGTTCTTGAAAAATGCAATAATCTCTTTGGTTTAACAATATTAATAATTGGTTTAAATAAATATCCCCGTTTATTGAGTCTTTGGTACAGAAGGATGCACTACGCTTACCGCAAGAACAAATTCCTTGCCGTACAAGAATTTTTCTTGTAAATTTATCCATCCCAATAACTTTATATTCATCTTTAATTAACCGTCTATCTTTTGCAGAATAGTAATGATGCTCAAGGAAACATTTAAAATCTAGTTTACAATATGTTTCGTCATCCATTATGATACAATAATTTTTAGACGTCAATTTTCTATAAAGTTTCCTCGATCCGGACTTTGTTAGCTATACCTTATCCGAGCCGTAATTTGTTGCTTCACATTCTTGTTGGGTGCTTTAGTTTTCTTGTACGCTTTTATAGAATTCATTTTTTTAATCAGTTGAACAGTAGATTTGGTGATATAAGCTATCTATGTCATGTTTTTTAAATTATAATCGTGATCGACACAGCTCTATACATTAAGCGACAATTTCACTCGGGACAAGCTTTATTTAAAAACTAATGTATTGCGGTGATATCAAATCACCGTATTGAAAATTTTAACGACCAAACTGAAACGTTAACACAAATATTTTTATATCGGATTTAAATTAAAAGAGGGTCATGCTATGTCATGGGCATAATTAATATAAAGGTTATAGATAGGACCACAGTTAGGTTTATTAATGTTTAAATTAAAAACTTAAGAATAAAGACTTCATGCAAACATAACCTAGCTTTCTCATGCATAATAATAATAGGTTTCATTTTCAGAAAAAGGATATCAATTAGTTAGATTGCTTGATCATAGGTACGTTTATGCAACCCATGTTACTTTGGGACTGTTTCCCACTTGTTAGGAAGAAGTAATTTCCATATTAAAATTTACATATTACGATGTTTAACGTTAGATAGATTTTTCTATATTCCAGGAGACCAGCTCAGTTTCATGTTGTTAATTAGCTGAAAATAGATTAATTAGGTCAATCTTATTATGACTGATACAATACAATTAATTTTTGAATTTGTTTATAAGATTTTTGGTCACTACAATTAATGAAGGTATTGAATCCTGTCGTTCGTGTTGAGATGACTCTTATAGACTTTTATCCTGCTTTTCCTCACCATTATTTTGATGTAAGTGCTTAGAGTACTGTATGCTGGACATTTTGTGCATAAATTGATTAACGTTGACTTAATATTTAAGCTGGCACTTGTATATGCATTAATTGGTGTATTCATTGTATTGCGTACTGTAAAAATCATGTTTATATTAAATTGTAAAGATGTTTCTATGGAGAAATTATTTGTATTACCTATATGTATATTCCTGTAACTAGCTTGTAAAGGATGAACCTTGATTTGTTGAACTTTATATGTAATTAGATCGTAATGAGTTTTGTACATTGTCAAACGTTTTTCTCGAATATCTTCGTTACGATACATTTTGGGATAATGAATGTATTATACTTTATTGATCTTCGTTTCAAGGGCTACAATCCTATAATAACAGAATTAAGATTAGTAAGAAAAAATATCAGCTGTTTTGCAGTTTTTTTTATTCTGGCATAAACTATATAAGCTGGGGCAAATTGTAACAAAATCAGTCGATAAAATGTAGAAGGCAGAACCTATGCTCGACTCCGGATAAAATATCTGTAATTAATTTGAGGTTAGATAGTTAATCATATGTTTTGATATAAATGTCACAGTATAAATAAAGTTTTAAAATAAATTAAAGTGTTACCTGAACATTTTTTAAAAGGATTAAAAGAAGATTTGATTAGTGTGCAACAATTATTAAAAGTGAAAGTGATTGTTTTAATAAATTCAGATTGAATTTATTTTTGACATCGATCTACGTATCGATTTTATAAACAAGAAGTCAGCTGATTGGTTTCATCACAGTGTTACCAATAATAAGGATTAATTTTTAAAAAGGAAAATATACCGTAATATACAAGGTTGGTTATAATAAATGATTCTTGTCAAGTTCATAAATAATAATTAACTTGTAAAGTTCATCCTCAAATATAAAATTATTTGGTTTAGTTCATTAAGTTCTTTTGCGAATTTATTTGATTTGAAGTAAATAAAACAACTAAATTTCTTTTAATTAAAATTTATTTTTATTTGATAAACTTTTTTTATAAATAAATTTCATTTGTGTTGGTTTGTTCAAACGAATGACCGTACTGATCCTATGTCAGGTCACTACAATTATTTCTAACGTTTGAGCAAACCTGAGAATTTATTTCTCAATTACCAATTGTATTATCTTGAATAATATTTTTTTATTTTGACGTTCCATTTGGATTTTTATTTTTGTTCGTTAAATAAAGTTTATGTGTTTTCAATTTTACATATGTGTTTAATTGATGTTAATACAAGCATCCAGCGTTCTTTTTTTTTAAATTCAGAGTTTAGTAGCAGTTGTCCAGCTTGCAGGAGCTTTAGTGCTTACGATATAAGTTTTTCTTTCTTTTCAGGCATAAAAGTAGTAAATAAAAGTCTCGTAATTCAAATAATTTATGCTTTACTGAGCAAACCTGAGCTAGCTGAGAGGAATAAAGAAAAATATCTGTGGTGTATTCTCATTTCAATCCACCGTATTTAATTTATGTACCAAATTTATATTTGGAACGGTGGATATATTGTATTTTATTTTATATTCAAAAGATCACCGCAGTATAATATGTATAAAAATTGACAGTAGTATTGAATATTTGTTAGAAAATCATGGTATTTAATTGTTTTTTGACTGTTCATTTACTTCAAAAAAAACTACGCAGCGTTACGAATTGTGTTTGTCATGTGAAATTATTCGACTATGATCTACATTTCGAATAAACCGCCTGATCATCAAAATAATTCTTTGTTGAAAACCCTTTGTTTTATTATAAAAAAAATTATGTTTAAATCATTTAATGAAAAATTTAATCATCTTTTAAAGACGAAGTGCAAACGTTCGTAACATTGAAGGACACTATTTTTTCACAAAATATTTTTCTTTCTAACAATTATACATTATTTATAAAGTTAAGCATTGAAGATTCATACTTCAATCATATGGGGTCCATTCAATCTATTAATTAATTGCGATTCTATCATGATTATTTTTTTAATAAAATAAAATCGGGGGGTGAAAATTGGTATAGTAATACGTTACGAACGTGATCTTTGCATGATTTTGCTTCATTATGTACAGGATAAAGTCTATAAAAATTAAATAACATGTAGGTATAGTAGTTTTAGTAGTCATCAATCGTTGTATGATACAAAAATCATTAAAATAAATTGTTTTAATAATAACCAAAGTTAAATGTTCGTGAGAATCATCCATATACAGGGTGTAACTAATATAACTAGAAACCTCGTAATGGAGGGTAGCTGTAATGATTTAGAATATATTTTCCTGGTGAACATATGGTCGCTTCCTGCTAGTTTTCGAGAAAATAGCATTTCAAATTTTAAGTATGTCCCTGTTGTCCGCATTTTAAATTAAAAATACTATAGCAGGAAAGATAATATACCTGATTTATTTTTAGGGTAAAATAAACAAAGAAGTTGTTTATATACCAGGGCACAACACGTGCATGCAAAGACGAAATTACATATTAATGTTATTGTTTATAAGTACGGTCATTTTCGACAGTATCGCATGTTTTACTGTTATATTGTAATAGGGCAGCGCACTATTAAGTTTATTTTTTTTAAAGGATTTCTGTTTTTTTGTCATTCCGATTTTATCTCTGTGCCGTAAAGTTCTATCATATTCTATTTTGTGCGTTTTGATTCTTTTGATAATAATTCTTTTGTTTCTATTTAAGATATGTTATCGTTGTTTTACTTAGTTTATTATTTTTAGGTAGATTTTGTAAAGTGCTGTCTGTTTTGATATCTTTTTAATTATTTAGTAGATTAGTACCTTAGTTCTATTGTTCATAGTACTTAATTCCATGTTCTTTTATTTTGTTTTGGTAATTTAGTTAGTAATTAGTTAGTTAGTTACTAGGCAACTGTTTAGTTTCTACGTTTAATTACACTGTGCGACACACTTTTCTTGACATGGGATTTCTCTTCAGAAATGGCAAGATTAGGTGCGAAATAGCAATTCCCCATCGGCATTTTGCTAGGTTAGTTAAAATAAGAGAGTTTTTCAATTTTAAAGATTGAGAACTATCAGGGTATCGGATTGGCTTGAAAAATTTGGAAAATTACCTAAAAATAAAGTTTTCGAGGTGTTTTTGAGCTTGTTTGAAAGGAAATTGAAAGTAGATATATAAAAAAGATAGACAAAAACAAACATAAGTGAAATTCTTGCATCACCAGGGGTCGTTTTAAAAAGCATTTAAAGCGCTAATTTGAAAAGGGGATGGGGTAGAGAGTATCAGAAGGCGTTTTAGTTCACAGAAACTTTTTTTAGTGTTTTCTATTATAGTGCAAAATTTCAGCCTGATAGCAATATTTCTTCTTTAGCAAAATGATTTTTTGAATTGAAGGAGAATAAATTCATTTTTTCATTTGTTTTAATTTCTCTTAACAACAAACATTATTATTTAGATTTCAGCATTCATTTTTATCTTCAACGTTTTTTTATTTTTTGTATTGCATGTCGTACTGCAAGCTCAAACATGTCTGTGTAATGTGCAGGATGAATACAGTATGAAAGTCAAAAATGGTGAAAAATGTACAGAGATAAAAGTACGAAGCATTATAAACGTCTGGTTGCCCAACACAATCATTACGCTACTATTAGCTAAAATGAAAGGGTGCATAAAACTGACTGTCCAATCCCAATTTCTTGATAACGATGCAAGAAATGATGATGTCACAAGAAGGTATCAATTTCACTGTTTTGAATTCGACATTTTACAGTGGTATACGGAAAGATATTACTCACCTTATAGTTTCAAAATGCATAAATTTATACTTATAAAGATGCAAGTTTCGTGATATTCGCAAGCTAATGAAAAATTCGGATTTTCACAAATATCTGAATGAGGACCAGTCGATTGTTTGGAATGCCATTAAGGCCGTGATTCTTCATTTTTTGGGGAAGCATCGGGCAGAAAATTACCGTGACTTGATAGCTGATATGTTACAGGCATTTGAGAAATTGAAGATATCAATGTCTCTCAAAATACATTTCCTTAATAGTCACCTTGGCTACTTTGAGAAGCAGTTAGCTTCAGAGTCTGATGAACATGGAGAGCGATTCCATTAGGTTGCAATGCCTATGGAAATTCGGTACAGAGGCAAAAAATTGAATGCCATGTTAGGGGATTTGTGTTGGTGGCTAAAGAGAGACGATGAGGATAACGAAGAAGAAAGGAACGAAGACAAGAATAAAAACAGTGACAGCGAAGATGATGTCCACGCATCCAGCTCAGACATACAAATCAGGGAGGAGAGCGAAAATGAGAAACCAGCGCCCAAAAGGAAGCAAATAGATCAGTAGAGGTAAAGATAACATTGTATTTGTTGAACAAAATTAAAACAAAATAAAGAACATGGATTCATACTTCTGAATTTAATTCAAAAACTCATTTTTCTACGAAGAAACATTACTCTCAGTCCGGCATTTTGCGGTATAATAGGGGACAATTGGAGAAAAGCTTTTATGAAAAAGAAACGCACTCTGCCACCTAGCTACCCCATTCCTCTTTCAAATTAGCGCTTTAAATGCATTTTAAAACGACCCCTGGTGTTTCAAGGATTTCACATAGGTTCGTTCTTGTATCTACTTTCAATTTCCTTTCAAACAAGCCTAAAAACACCTCGAAAACTATATTTTTAAGTAATTTTCCGAATTTTTCAAGCCAATCCGATACACTGATAGTTCTCAAACTTTAAAATTAAAAAACTCTCTTATTTTAACTAACCTAGCAAAATGCCGTTGGTGAATTGCTATTTGGCACCTAATCTTTCCATTCCTGAAGAGAAATCCTATGTCATGAACCAAAAGTTGAAATTTGTCGCACTGTGTTATCGATGTTTTCTAATGCGGAATATTCAATATTTTTGTAATTTACAATATTAATGTTAAAATTTTCGTAAATTTCCTACACTCGACCAACGTTCCCAAAATGGGAACATTATTTCATTATTATTTGTTTTAATTTATAGTTTATGTTTAGCTTCTCCGCATAGTAAATGACATTCTGTAAGCTACTAATTTGTACGTAAACTTTTTTCATCAGTGTTAGTAATCATTTAATTAAGTTACAAGCTTATCAATTTAATTGTTTTTAACATTTTTGTTGATTGTTGTTATATTGACAATTTTATTGCTGCTCTATTGTTTCTGATGTTATTTTCTATGGGGTTTACATTCCTTATAGTATGAATTATCATGTAGAGTGATTTCCAGCATTCAGACTTTCCGCATTTTCTAATACTTTCTTTGAACTTAGGGCTGTCCCATTTTGGGGACGTTGAACTGTCAGGGGTGACTTTTCCACTATTTCGCAGAATACTATTATTTGTACAGTCTGATAGAATTACAGGGTTTTTCTCATCTCATTGTGATTTAATCTTTTCGTGATTTGAATCTTGTAGAGTGCAGTTAGTGTTTTTGTGGTGATTATTAGTTGTGCGTTTACTTTACAATGAATACAAAAAAACTTTATGGGTATGATTTTTGCAACTCTATTTTTACTTATTTTATTTAGTACAGTTTTCTTTACTAGCAGTTCATCCATTACTACGTACCGTTTTTTGAGTGATGCTTTAGATCCCGTAGAAGCATCTACATCTAACGGTATCCATGATATCATATTATTACCTCCAGAATCAGGTGATAAGGAAGTGGACAGTGATGAAGAGGAAATTGATGATGAAATATTAGAAGCAGTGAATCCTCCCGGGGAAGTGCCAAGACAAGTAGAATTACATGAAAGCGAGTCTAGCGAAGAAGATGAAGAGGATATAGAACCTCCCACAAAAAGAAGATTGCAATTAAAGAAGTGTGAAAATGTAGCAATCGCGACTACTGCTGCTGAACCCAAAAAAGTAGGAATAGAACATGCGGAAAAAACTAAGTATGAAATATTGTTTAAAACTAAACATAAAATTTAATTTTTTTTAATTTCTTTCAAAAAATAATGTAACATTAAAAGGTTAATAATTTCTAGGCCAACTCACATTTCAAAATATGAACAAATGCTTTCTTGCAATATAAACACATTTTTTCTAATAATTGCAAAATATGCTTACTAGTTAAAAATAGTATAGTATAAAATGCTATTATGCTAAAATAATCACTTACTTAAATAGCTAACTAGACAAACCAGAAAATAACAAAATGTTAGAATAAAAATTTCCTGTCAATTAATGTAATTAATGTAAATGTTTTAGCATCACAGATTTATAAAAATAATTATAATTTGTATATAAACAAAGGGAATTTTCAAATAAATCATTAGTAACGTATACTGATCAATCAACTATTACCTCCTTTAGAATCTGATACCAAGCGGTATTGATTACCTAAGGAGGTAAAAATAACAGTCACCCTTATGAAGAAGTGGTGACCACAGAAAGGTCATAGTACCAATCTGCTTTAACGTAAAATCTAACTAGAGATTTTACAAATATTTTGTTTATTCTGGAGTAAAGAAATAATGTCGTACTTGACTGAACAAACAAACCTTTATGCAAAAAGGGGCAAAAATCAGCAAACAGCTGAAGAAATATCCCAATTCTTAGGTCTACTATTGATCAGTGGCTATCACAGTCTTCCGAAAGAAAACGATTACTGGTAGTGATGGACTCGAGCCCGAGCCAAGCTCGACTCGACTCGATTTCGAGCCGAGTTTCGAGTCGAGTTCGACAATTCTTTATTCGAGTCGAGTCGAGCTTCCCGTATGTCGAGCCCGAGTCGAGTCGAGTTTTTCGAGTTTTTCAAGCCTGCTCGAAAAAATTGTACAGTTTACAGTATTTCCCCTATTTTGTACTTTAACGGATTATAACATAAAATGTATTTTTTAATAAAAAATTGCATTGATTTACTTAAATTCGCAATTCTTGATTTCAACGTAACTTTCATTGCTTCCACTATTAAACCGTTAAAAAAAATAAAAATTGCAAATACATTTATTACCTTAATTACCTTTAACCTGCTGACAAGTTATTAAATATGATTTTTTTTGTCGTCAAATTTTTTTATTTTCTATAATCAATTTGGAAAAAAATTTAAGTCTATCCATAACTACATTTTTCTATTTGCGTCTATAATAAGGCTGTTAAAGCACCCAAAACAGTGCGTTAATATCTCAGTTGAGTGCTTTAATAGCCCGACTTTCCAAAGTTGGTAGCATTGAAAATAAAATTGAAAAAAACTTTACCCTAAAAATTTGAATTTTCAAATGTTACATCAGTATTGTCAACTACCACAAAATTTCTAAATTTTGAAATAGCATTTTTTATTTAAAACGGGAATAAAAGGGGCAAAATAGAAAAAAATAGCATAAAAAGCTCGTTTCATAAGTCATTATTGCACTCGTCCTTTAGAAAACTCGCCGCAAGCGGCTCGTTTTCTGACTAAGAGGAGAAAAAAGTTTTCGCGACTGCTATATGAATTTGGAAAATATCTATGATTCCAAAACGGGCCGGCTCGACTCGACTCGACTTCGAGTCGAGTTGATACAGATTATTTCGAGTCGAGCTTGAATATTTTTTTTCCAGTGCGTCGAGCTTTCTAGGAAAGCTCGGCTCGAGTCCATCACTAATTACTGGTCTACATCGGTAGACATGGAAGAGTCAATTTTCTCAAAAACAATTAGTAGAGATACTTTTAAGTTGATAAAACGATACATTCATTAAGCAGACAACTCACAATTAGAAAATTCCAAAAATTGCCTAAGTTTCACTCTCGTACAGAATGCTGAACGGCAACCTGCAACAGTTTGGAGTGTTTCATAAAAACTTAAGCATTGATGAAGCAATAGTTCCGTACCATGGATATCATTCCGCAAAAATGTTCATAAAAAATAAGCCTATTCGTTTTGGCTTTAAAATATGGATGCTGTGTGGTACCTACTCATGGTTACCCATGGAATATGGAAATATATTGTGGCAAGTCTACACGAGATAACAGGGAACCGTTGGGTACACGCGTTGTGAAAAATATGTTGTCAGTAATTGAGGAACCTTCGCAACACATAGTTTTTTTTGACAATTTTTTCTCGAGCCGTGGACTTTTTCGTGAACTTTAAAAAATGAAGATCCGAGCATGTGGAACAATTCGTGAAAACAGAACTAATAAGTGTCCATTCTGATACCATCTACTGCATTGAAAAAACAAAATAGGGGTTCATATGATTACAGATCTGACGGAACTGTTATATGTGTCAAATGGAATGATAATGCCATAGTTGCTTTGAAAAGTAATCATTACACAGTCACACCACTTCAAACGCTTCGAGGAGAGTCAAAGGAGAACATAAAAAGAATGTCACGCAGCCGCACCTTATCAAGAAGTACAATGAAGGAATGGGCGGTGTTGATCTCTTGGATCGTCTTTGTGAAAGTTACCGTCCAAGGCTTCGATCAAAAAAATGGTGGTGGAATCTTTTTTCACATGCATTGAATTTGTCTGTTGTCGCCGCATATCGCTTTTATCAATATGTCTACAGCGAGACACGAATAACCCATTTGGAATTTCGCTGAAACATTGCTTTATGCCTAATACAAGTAGGAGCAACACAAAGAAAGAGAAGAGGAGGTCCTACAGCACCAATTCCGCAGGATATACGATACGACGGCATCACTCACATAATAAGTGCCTGTTCTTAGGGAAGGTGTTGCATATGTCAAGAAAATACTAGACTAAAGTGTTCTAAATGCGATAAAAGTTGCATAAAACTTTTTGTTTTGAACTTGATCATAAAAAATAATGTATAGTGTATTTAAAACTTATGCTACAACACCCCATATTCCATTGTTATGTATAATGACCAATATGCAATTTTTCATACTAATTAGTGTCCAACGTTCCCAAAAAGGGAACAAGGTTTTTTACAAAAACTAAAACAAATATGGTATTTTCAAAGGTGTTAAGTTAATTAATGCCATTTAACATGTAATCGCTAAAAATTTAAAGATGAAAAATTCATTTTTTCACATTAGTCACTAAAAGGTTAAAAGGTTTTTTAGCTTCCATGGTTATACCCTGTATATAGATTTTCTTCTTTCAGCAACGGTTTTGGTAAGTTGTAACCGATATTACAAGAAGCATCCATTCATTTATGAATAAATTATTATCTAAATATCTCTTCGCTTTCGTAAAGCTTTTCGCCTAGAGCTTTATTGCAGTGAACTGAATGTTTTAACTACTAGATGAGATAATTATGTCAATATGTTTCAATTTGTGTAATTTTCTTTTCACTTGTAGGTGGTTCAGATGTGTGTTTTGTTTTTTATATATAGTACATATATCTATAACTTTAATCTTGTTGTTGATCCATCTGGCTCTTAGATGCAGTTTAAATAATTAAATAAAAATAACTCATAGTCTTCTCCGCACTTTTATTTAAAAATTTTGTTGTCCAACTGTAAAGATAAGGAGTAGGTAGAAATTAAACAAAATGCAGCATATTAAACAGAGTGTCTCGAAAGTTTAAGATTTCATTCAATAGATTTGGATAATTTTTGTTCTTTGTAATCTCTAATAATTCTAAGGTTGAAGCTAAATTGTGTTTATCACAAAAATGAATAAAGTTGAATGAATTCAACGTTGTCCCGGTTAAACTCATGTGAGGATTCTAATATGTGAACTGCGAAATTGGATTTAGAAATATTTTGTTTCAAAATGGCAGAAAAATGTTCTTTTATTCTGAAACAAAAGTATTTTACCGGTCTAAATAACAATAAAATAAAGTATACTTACTGTAACTGAAAACTCAAAAAAATATCTGCCACAGCTTGAGATTTAAACTCTCTCTTTACAAATTGATTAATCAAGTCGTAGGTATTGGTTCCACAGCTGTATAAATTGTGAAAGGAATAGATAAGGGTTCAAACACAAATAAAAACCTAAAAGGGCGCCATCTGGTTCTGAGCTTAGTTAATTACCAATTAACCATTCAAAGATGTTAATTGAATAAGCATTAAAATTTATTAAATTCATTAACCAGAAAATGAATAGAATATTTAGTTAAAACAAAATTTTGTTTACTTAAAATTGTTGAAGAAATGAACTTAAGCATTCATAACCAATATGGTTCCGTTTTTTAAATCATTCAGTTTTGAATTAATAACATTTATTAACAGGAAAATAATTAAAACACAACCTTGCATAGATAAAAGTAAAACACACATCGTATATTTATTACAAGCCCACCCTAAATTTATTAGGTTATAATTATACCAAAATTAATCAATAAAAATTCACCTAGAACTTTTCATTAAATTATGAAAATAACTCAAAAAGATTTGATTAAATCGACCACAAATAATGTTCAAAAGCATTAACACAAATATTAAAATTTATATTGACTGGTCTTTTTCTGGACAAAAATTTATACACAAATATCTAAATGAGATTAGACAAATTAAATCAATTCGACAGTATCAATACAAATGATTTGTAATTACATTAAAGTTTAAAGCTTTTTAACAACCGACGAGAGCTCTATTGATAATAGAATTTAATGAGCAAAAATTTATAATTAACTTCTATTAATTGAGAAACAATAACAAAAATGACTGCAAATTCAAGCAAGAAATTTACCTAAATGAATAACACTAAAAACAATAGTCACAATACCTTTTATTTTTGGTAAGTCACAAACCAAAATCAACGATAAACTGCATAAAATTTGACGACGTCACAGCAAATGGAAACTGGAAGATTGGGATTTTTCTTTCATACATTAAAGATGTACGAGATAACCCTCGTAGAAACTGGATATGGCGAATTATAATTTGCAAATTCACCCCAAACGGCAGTAACAAAATGCAACCAAAGAGTTCCATAAAAGATTTGGCTATTAGTTTTGATAACCATTTCATAATTTCATTGTTTTCAAAAAAACAATACACATAACCATTAATTCTGAACTGAATTTAGAAGGCACACAGCACGAATTATTATTTAGCCGAAATTTCGATTACAGAGAAAGCGTCTGTAAATATTAACTTATTTCTGTACAATAATTATTTAGACGAGAGTACGGTACTGTAGGCTGTCGTAACTTTGTTACACAGTAATAAGGGAAACTGAATTTCCCACTTTTCTGAAGCACAAACATCCGCGAAAATATTTAACGGAATAACTAACTTTTGTTAACCACGAATTATTGGTTAATTTCCGAACACTTATTTAAACGATAACTATTACATGTTGATTTTAATTAAATGCACCGACCATCCGAAAGTCGGTAATTGTTCAAACAATATGAAAAACTGAATTTAGAGTTTTCTTTCAAACTCCATTTTACTACAACAAAATGGCATTTTTAACACAAGATCGAACGTACGCTCTCGGCGTGCGATTTTGGAAGACAGGCCCCGTCTCAACATCATCTCGCGCTTATATTAACTCTGCTCAACATTGCTCCGCGGACCGACATCTGTTTTTAGGCGGCAAGGGTGCTCATTGCTTGCCCTACTATAGGATTCACGACCTTACGTGTAAAAAACAGTACCCATTCTTTCCCGCTGAAAACACACGTGTGAACTAAAACACGCTGGCTGTAGACGATATTCATACACTGCATTGACTTAAAATTTGAAGCGCAAAATAACAGACAAAGGAAAGTGTATTTAGAATCGTATACACTCAAAATGTTTACCAAAATATTCCAATAAATGAGTTGACTAAGTGCTTCTCATGATTTCTTTTCAAGGTTTCTTTTTGAAGAAATTGATATTATTTTTAGAATACCAGGTCGCAAGATACGAAAAACGACATCAATATGACGTTACATTATTTCATTATAGCAAATACGAACCAATCCTTTCTTAAAAGGTGCCTTTTATTTAAGATGTTTATTTGATGACAGGCTAGTTTAAATTAAGCGACGTCCACAGGACCGAACTTAGGATTTTTAACAAGAATTACTACCAAATTCTGTATACTAAATGCCAGTGGAAAATGTACCCGTTACAATTCTGACATGGAAGTTCCTTTTCCATACCCAAGTAGATTTTGTCACAACTTGAGCATATTATTTTATAAACCCCATTGCTTTGCCATTGAGCAGTTGTGTCTTTATTTTTATTAAATAATTTAGAAATGTTAATGTGGGTAGAGAAATTGTTTATCAGTAATGTATATTTTTTAATACTTCTAGTTTAAGTAATTTGCATATTCACGGCGAAGTTGTTTCTGCTGTAGACATTAAAAAAATTAACCTAATCTTTGATTAAAGTATCCCGAAGAAATTTAACCTATACTACTTTATTGACATCACTTATAGAAGGAATCTGTTGCAGGAACTCTTTTTCAGAAGTGCTGCTTTCAGTGCTCCAGTTAAAAAAATTGTGGCCTTGAAAAAAGAGATCGATATTGTAGAACATATCACATATGGAGTAAAATCCATACATCATATAACGAACTTGTTCTGGGTTTATATCCTACGAGTGGTTCTGATAGCTAGCGCCACTACGCGGTTCAAATTGTTAGTTTAAAATTTAAGTTAGGAAGAAACCTGACATAAAAGCAATCTTCTGGGCGGTGTTCGCTAGTATCATAATAATAATCTTGTTTATTGTTTCCAGCCTTATTTTGTGGAACTCCATAATCACGAAATAAATAAAGATTATTAAAAGTTTCACAGTTTTATTAAAATACAATCTGACAATATTGTTTCGACAGCTATGCTGTCATTATCAAAGGTAATATAATTATAAGCAAACACGTCGCTAAGGTAGATACAAAATAGGTAACTAGATAAAATAATAATAATAATCATAATTAAATATCTAATACTTCCAGTAACGGAGAATTACTGAGCTCAAGTTGTTCATTCATTAAAGGTACCCTGAGTTTGTGTTTGTATATCTCAAAAGCTTCTAAAATGTCTAATTTGCGTTTGTTATTACAAAAATGTAGGAATTTAATATTATTTTGAGGAGTCATTGTGTGATTTTGTTCTAAAAGGTGTTTGGCGTAATTCGATTTTTCAGGATGTTTATTTTTGTAATGACGTACGTGTTCTTTATATCTTATGTCAAAATTTCGAAGTGTTTGTCCAATATATACCGAACTACAAAAAGAACAATTTAAACGGTAAATGCCCGATTTCATGATATCATGTGTTCTGTCTTTAGCATTAAATAAAAATGAAAAAGTGTTAGTGTTGGTTTTAAATGTTATTTTATAATTGTTGGTTTTTCTTAGTATATGTGCAATTTTTTCTGATATTTTGCCAAAATATGGTATAGATATGTAATTTGTGTCTTCTGTTTGATTGTCAATGGGATATATTCTTTTGATAGCTAACCTATAATCTTTTTGTTTAATTAAAGTGTCAATCATGTTCGGATTGTAATGATTTGCATGTGCTAGTTGTTTAATGGTTGATATCTCTTTGCTAAAATCTGATTTTGTTAGTGGAATAGTTAAAGCTCTGTGTACTAATGATCTGTAGGCTGCTATTTTATGTGTATTATGGTGACAAGATTCATTTGGTATTGTTATGTCTGTTTGTGTTGGTTTTCTGTATATGGAAAATTCAAATAGATTGTCTGCGTTAATCTTGATATTTAAGTCTAGAAAGTTTATAGCCCTGGTTTGTTCTGTTTCTAGTGTAAATTTTATATTAGGGTGGATATTGTTTATAAGAATTAAAAATTCATTGATAACCTCAAAGGAACTGTCAAAACAAGCTAAAATGTCATCAACATAACGAAACCAGAAGATAATGTGTTTAGAGAGGTTTAATTCAAATATTCGATCTTCAAACTTGTCCATAAATATGTTAGCTAATAGAGGACTTAGAGAATTGCCCATAGGTAAACCATCCTTTTGTAAATAAATTATGTTATTAAAAGTGAAATAATTTTGACTTATACAAAGGTCAAATAATTGAATTAACTCTAACCATTTAACTAATTCTATATTACTATTGATCAAGAAACTATCTAATAAAGGAATACATTCTTATGGGGGTATTTTGGAGAACATGTTGCAAATATCAAAACTAACAAGTTTTTAATGTGGTGGAAGATGTATGTTTTGCAGCTTATCTACTAATTCTAATGAATTTCTAACAGAGTATTTCGATTTGTAACCTATCGTGTTAATTATCTGGTTCAGTTTTTTGGATAAAATGTGATTAGGTGCATTGATGTATGATACAACTGGTCTTATTGGCATATTCTGTTTGTGGGTTTTGACTAATCCATACAGTTGAGGTATTTGTGGGTTTTTATTAATGATTTGTTGCTTTTCTAATTCTGAAAAGCAGATATTGCAGTTTTCTAAACCTTGTTTTATTTCTTTTTGGAATTTTGTGGTTGGGGTTTTTTTTGTTTAAAGTTTCTAAATTTTCTTTATTAATAAATTCATTAACTTTTTGTATGTAAATATCTTTATTAAAAGTTTCACAGTTTTATTAAAATACAACCTGATAAATATTGTTTCGACAGCTATGCTGTCATTATCAAAGGTAATATAATTATAAACAAACACGTCGCTAAGGTAGATACAAAACAGGTAACTAGATAAAATAATAATAATAATCATAATTAAATATCTAATACTTCCAGTAACGGAGAATTACTGAGCTCAAGTTGTTCATTCATTAAAGGTACCCTGAGTTTGTGTTTGTATATCTCAAAGGCTTCTAAAATGTCTAATTTGCGTATTAGATATTTAATTATGATTATTATTATTATTTTATCTAGTTACCTATTTTGTATCTACCTTAGCGACGTGTTTGTTTATAATTATATTATCTTTGATAATGACAGCATAGCTATCGAAACAATATTGTCAGGTTGTATTTTAATAAAACTGTGAAACTTTAAATAATCTTTATTTATTTCATGATTATGGAGTTCCACAAAATAAGGCTGGAAACAATAAACAAGATTATTTCGTCTTCGTTAGAAGAACAAGCCAAGTTATACAAGAAAATTATGATCAAACACGGAATCGCAAGTCAAAATGTTTGGTTTAACCAAGAATGTCTGAAACGTCAGGTTATTCCTAACTACATAAACATCACTACCAGAACCAAGAATTCGATTACTGAAAAAGTGATTAGGAATGCCAAAAGAAGATGGCTCAAAGAAGAATCGAAGAAATGGTTTAGTTTAAGAGACAATATGCACGTTTATATAAAGGTGCTCCATACAGAACTTACTCATAAATTACACAATATCCAATTTGACATATTAGATTTTTACATTAGAGAAACCGTCAGTCACATTAAATTCAAAAAATACACCACACAGAAAAATAAACTTCATAGACTTGTACAACAAAAACGTACACTACAAAATAACCTTAATTGTCAGAACACTGCAAACTTTTATCCTCGTTTCATAAACTTGTCGAATATAACATTCAATGACAGAGAAACACAATTTCTTAACAAAGGTTTCAAATTTTGTCCTTTTCCAAAATTTACCAACAAAATTAAAGAAATTTTGGCCGTTGAATGCGAAACTATACTTAAGAAAGATCGTAATAACTATGCAAAATTCCAAATTTCGAATTTGTTAAAAGAGATGTCTTTGAAACAGGGCAAAATGTACAACACATCTAACATATCACTTCTTCAATCTATAAAACAGAAAATCACAGAGAACATCTAATTTCTGTTAAAGCAGATAAGGGTAACACTTTGGTAATTCTTTCAAAAGATATTTACATACAAAAAGTTAATGAATTTATTAATAAAGAAAATTTAGAAACTTTAAACAAAAAAAAAACCCAACCACAAAATTCCAAAAAGAAATAAAACAAGGTTTAGAAATAAATGAAATAAATAAAGATTATTAAAAGTTTCACAGTTTTATTAAAATACAACCTGACAATATTGTTTCGACAGCTATGCTGTCATTATCAAAGGTAATATAATTATAAACAAACACGTCGCTAAGGTAGATACAAAATAGGTAACTAGATAAAATAATAATAATAATCATAATTAAATATCTAATACGCAAATTAGACATTTTAGAAGCCTTTGAGATATACAAACACAAACTCAGGGTACCTTTAATGAATGAACAACTTGAGCTCAGTAATTCTCCGTTACTGGAAGTATTAGATATTTAATTATGATTATTATTATTATTTTATCTAGTTATCTATTTTGTATCTACCTTAGCGACGTGTTTGTTTATAATTATATTACCTTTGATAATGACAGCATAGCTATCGAAACAATATTGTCAGGTTGTATTTTAATAAAACTGTGAAACTTTTAATAATCTTTATTTATTTCATCATAGTAATAATAATGGATTTCGGCATCATTAATCTTGATTTTTCGGTCGGATGAACACTTATGAAATCAATATTTGTTTTTTATGCCATGAATGTAGCTTTTACTTACCTCGGTATTTTTGCTTATTTTATTTCACACTTATATGGTTTGCATTTGCTGCAGCTCTAACGTTTATTTCAATCTCTTATTATGCTGCTTCCCTATTTCTTGTGATGCTTCTAAATCAACACTGCCTATTTTTCCGCGTATGCTTACGCACTTTGCCTAATAATAATATGCACTTCTTCAGTTGCTAATAAGATACTTAATGATGTTTTAACCAGTACAAAGCAATAAAAAACACTTTGTCTTTAAGTCCTTAAGCATCTGTTTATTATATATTTTTTACATTTTTTTATTGCAATACAAAAGTTATACAATCCATTAAAAAAATAACAACATTAGTCATAGCTAATAAATTATTATAATTCTCCCTAATAAATGTTAATTTCATAAATTCTAACACAATTCATCAGAAATTAATAAATTTAAGTATACCTAACCAAATTATTAATACTTTATTACATAGTAATTGCTTACTAATCAGTATAAAACTTATAAATAAAACGAAATTTCAGTAACAGTTCGGAAACAGTAAGAATCTGCCGACTCGAATAACTGTATCTTCGGCAGTATCTTACAAACAGTATCTGATTAAATTTAACATAAATTCTCTACAAATAAAATAGTATTAATTTTTTATTTGTCAGATTATTAGATATTAGTATTATGATTATTACTATAGACCTATTAATAAATTCTAGTATTAAATGTATTAAAATGTAGGTACTGTGATCCCTGGGACACACAGTAAGTGTGCTATTTGTATTACAGATGCGTTTTAATTATTTACAAGTAAATATACTTAACACTATTTCAATGGAACTTTTAGGTATTTCTCTTAAATTAGCAATAATTAAGAATACTGTTTTCTTATTCGATCGAAATTATTCCATTCTTTGTTAAAATCGCAAAATGTTAGTAATATTTTAGCGGTCGATAGCGTTAACATCTTTAATGTTGGAAAATATTGCACCAAAGATTATGCAGCATGCATTTCGGTATACAAATAATAGTTAATGTAGTTAAATTCTTAATTGCAACACCTAGTTGACATGGTTCGGTTCATTTGAAGAAATCTTATCCTCAAATTGATTTCATGTAGATTTAAATAAAATTACTGATACGAGTAACACTAAAATGATCTTTTAGATGCCTTTGGCATTAATTCATAATCAGTAATATTTTTAGATAATAGAACTATTAAAAATGTCTATGTTATCCTAATTCTGGATCAAATAATTTAGCGTTTACTGTCTCCAGCCTTACTTTGTGAACTCCATAATCATGAAATACAATATAAATACAAAGCTTAGTTAAAGTTTCACAAGTTTTATTAATATCTTAACCTGACAATATTGTTTCGAGACTTTGTGTCATTATTAAAGGTAGATAAGATTGATAAGCAAACACGTTGCTAAGGATAAATACAGAAAATAGGTAACTAGATACAATACATAACAAAAACTAAATATCTAACACTTCTAATAAAGGAGAATTACTAAGCTCAGTTTGTTCATTCATTAAAGGTACTGTGCGTTTATGTCTGTATATTTCAAAAGCTTCTAAAATGTCTAATTTGTGTTTGTTGTTGAAAAAATGTAAGAATTTAATGTTGTTTTGAGGTGTCATTGGGTGGTTCTGCTCCAAAATGTGTTTGGCATAATTCGATTTTTCTGTATGTTTAAGTCTATAAGAGCGTACGTGTTCTTTGTATCTTATGTCGAAATTTCTAAGTGTTTGGCCACTATAAACCGAGTTACAAAAAGAACAATTCAAACGGTAAATGCCGGATTTCATGATATCTTATGTTTTGTCTTTAGCATTGAATAAAAATGAAAAGGTGTTGGTGTTAGTTTTATAGGTTATTTTGTAACTGGTGGTTTTTCTTTTTTTTCTTTTTCTTTTTTCTTTTTTTTTAGTATAGTTGCTATACTATACTAAGAAAAACCACCAGTTACAAAATAACCTATAAAACTAACACCAACACCTTTTCATTTTTATTCAATGCTAAAGACAAAACATAAGATATCATGAAATCCGGCATTTACCGTTTGAATTGTTCTTTTTGTAACTCGGTTTATATTGGCTAAACACTTAGAAATTTCGACATAAGATACAAAGAACACGTACGCTCTTACAGACTTAAACATCCAGAAAAATCGAATTATGCCAAGCACATTTTGGAACAGAACCACCCAATGACACCTCAAAACAACATTAAATTCTTACATTTTTTCAACAACAAACACAAATTAGACATTTTAGAAGCTTTTGAAATATACAGACATAAACGCACAGTACCTTTAATGAATGAACAAACTGAGCTTAGTAATTCTCCTTTATTAGAAGTGTTAGATATTTAGTTTTTGTTATGTATTGTATCTAGTTACCTATTTTCTGTATGTATTTATCCTTAGCAACGTGTTTGTTTATCAATCTTATCTACCTTTGATAATGACATAAAGTGTCGAAACAATATTGTCAGGTTAAGATATTAATAAAACTTGTGAAACTTTAACTAATCTTTGTATTTATATTATATTTCACAAATAATTTAGAGTCACTTTTATTATAAATAAAAGTCGTTGGAAATAAAACGCGTTTAACGAATGCTGATAGAAATGACATCAACCATTCTTCCAAAAATTAATCCAATTTGTTGCACTTTTTTAATACCTAAAAATGGTTTAGTTATATTGTGAAAGATAACTTGTAAATTACTTGCACAGTAGTTGCTCTTGCAAAATAATTTGAATAGTGATTTGGCCGGTTAATTAAGACCGGTCTTCTTGCATCAGATTAGTCTTAAAATCTTGTAAACGTAAAGATCGTAAAAGGTATATCATAAATAAAGGTATATCATAAATAAAAACTTCAGATCGACTTGATTTGAATAGTGCAATGATTTATAGAGCTTTGTTGCACTTTTTCCGAAATATCCGAGAAGAGTTATGTATACGGCTCTGGATAGGCCTACAAAACAACTAAAATCTATATTTTTGTGAGAGTAAAAAGTGATTAAAGTAATGAGAATCGTAATCTTATTCCTTCGTATGTTTGTTATTTCCACACTACAATTTAGTTTCATCTCCACTAAGAGGAACTGCGGTGTAATGCGACTATTAACTCGCAATTATTACTTGATTAATCTGACACTTGTCATACTAGTATGACAAGTTCAAGTAAGGCTAACTCGGCGCACTTTAGACAGCAGCACCCCCTCGCGGTAACTGTCGCGTCGGGTCTCTACTTTTAGGTAGAGGCGATTGTAGCTATGTCTCAAGACACATTGGCGTAAGAATAATGTCCTATCCTAGCCTATACTTGGCTTGGATTCGATATGGATTCGATAAGTCCGCTTGCTGGACTAGAGCACAGGGACTCCCACGGGAGAAGTAGAAAAAGGTGGGGAGTAACCCTACTATCACCAGAAAGAATTGGTAGCACTCATATAAGTAAGTGACGCGCTAATTGGTCATATCCCAAGTTTTTGATCAAAAGGGGAACGCAGGCATGTTACGTAAATCCACACACAATGACAATGTTTACTATTATATTTATTTATTTATTTATTAATCAAATAAACCTTGTTTACCGTTAGGTGTCAAGGTATACCTTTATACTAAAATAAAAGTACATTTCTACACTAAATTACATTTCAACTAAGGTCCTTTTACACTGGACACTAAGGTCACTAGACACTAAGACACTAACTAATGACACTGTTCCAAACTAACTTAAATTTCATTTAACTGTTTTGTATATAAATTTCGCCCATTCCTTCTTGTTCTTTGCATTTTCCTTTGCTTCTCTCCAGTTCGAATTCTGTTCCTCCAGGCTTTCTGTCACTGCGTCATCCCACGTTCTGGTCGGTCGCCCCCTTTATCGTTTCTGCATTGATCTTGTTTCCCATATTACTTTTGTTTGTTGGCTTCCCTTCATTCTTACTAAATGCCCAAACCATCTAAGCCGATTTCTTTTAATTGTTGTCGTTAGTGGCTCTACTTGTAGTTGCTCCCTCACATCCGTGTTTTTAACTCTGTCTCTTTTTGTAATACCTAATACCGCTCTTAGATATTTCATTTCAATTGCTTGGAGTTTACTGCTCAGTCTCTTGGTAAGTACCCAACTCTCACATCCGTATGTTAATATAGGTCTAAATATGGTTTTGTATACCGTCATTTTTGTGTTTTTAGAGATTTCTTTTTTACGTATGAAATAATTGCTCATACTATAGAATACTCTTATTGCACTCTCTATTCTTTCATTTACTTCCGCGTCGTTCTTTCCTGTCTTATGTATTTTCGTCCCTAGATATTTAAAGGATTCCACTTGCTCTATTTCTCTGTCACCTATTTTTATTTTTATTGCTGTCCTTTCGTCTTCTTTGCCTATTGTCATTATCTTGGTCTTATCTATATTTATTCGTAAATTTCTTTTTTGTAGTGCTGTT
The DNA here is from genome assembly GCA_929113105.1 of Agrypnus murinus. Taxonomy (NCBI): domain Eukaryota; kingdom Metazoa; phylum Arthropoda; class Insecta; order Coleoptera; family Elateridae; genus Agrypnus; species Agrypnus murinus. The sequence goes on along the minus strand of OV816028.1, from coordinate 102,039,236 downwards.
TTCCATACCTCTATGTTGTGTCGTAATTCTCTCTCATTTTTGGCGTATATTACGAGATCGTCAGCATATGCACTTTCCGATATTTCCGTAAGTATCATATTTCTGTCTCCCACTTTATATTTCTTTACCTGTTCCTTTACTTCCTTTAGTACATCGCCCATTATGATGTTAAACAAGGTTGGGCTCAAGATTCCCCCTTGCCTAAGTCCTTCTTTTGTTCTAAACTCCTCGGATACACAGTTTCCTGTTCTTACATAGCACCTTGTTACCTGGTATAGGCTATTTATGGCTGTACATAGTTGATTATTTATCCCTCTTGCTTTTAGACTATTCCATATTTGTTTTCTAGGTATACAGTCAAACGCTTTTTCTAGGTCCAAGAATGCGACATATATCTTACTACTTCTGCTTTTCTCTATTAGTTGTTTGATTGTGAAAATATTATCCTGCACCCCTCTTCCTTTCCTAAATGCGTTTTGTGATTCCTCTAATTGCGGTTCTATAATTTCTTTTAGTCTCCTTTCCAGTATTCGCTGGTAAATCTTCGCTACTGTGCTAAGTATAGTAATTCCTCAATAATTGGAGCATTCCTTATTATTTCCTTTTTTATATAAGGGTATGATTATTCCTAGTTCCCAGTCTTCCAGGATTTTTCCAGTTCTCATTACCTCGTTGAATAGTTTTCTAAACATTTCTCGTCCTTTCTCTGTGTATTTCACCATTTCTGCGGTTATGTTGCCATGTCCCGCTGCTTTGCCTCGCTTCAGAGTGCTGATCGCTTCGTTAATTTCATTCATTGTTATCACTTGAATTTCCTGATATTGATTTTGGCTTATTTGTTCATCTTCGCTTTTTTCTTCGTCTTGCCCTATATGTCCTGTATTTAGCATTTCCTTGAAGTACTCCTTCCATCTTTTTATCACCTCTTCTTCGTCATGTATTATTTTTCCATTTTTATTTTTCATATACTTAACTGTTACTTTCTTTCCGCTCCACATAGTTTTGAGTGCTTTGTAGAACAACTTTTGATTTCCGTGCCTGTCCTTTTCTAGTTTCTCCCCGAATTCTTCCCATGTTTTTTATTTCGCCTGATTCACCATTTCTTTCACTTTACTTCTCTGTTCTTTATATTCACTATATTTCTCAGTTGTTCTAGATTGCAGGTACTTTTTCCATTTCTCTTTTTTAATTTTCACCTCTTCTTTAATTTCTCGGCTCCACCATCTTGTTTGTTTTTTATCCTTTATTATTTTAATATTTCCACATACTTCTTTCGCAGTCTCATATAATATTCCCTTCATCTCTTTCCATAGTTCTTCTGTATATATTTCATTTCCCTTATTACACAACTGTTCCATTTTTTCTTCTGTTCTTTTCTTGTACTCCATAGCTATTTCTGTTTCATGTAATTTATATGACCTAATCTTAACTGCTATATGACTTTTCGTGTTTCTTGAGTTCTCGTTTCTTTCCCTCCCTTCCTTTATTACTATTTTCGATGTTAACAAGTAATGATCAGAATATATTTCTGCTCCTCTTTTGACTCTCGTATCTTTCACTTCCTTCTTGTATTTACTGTTGATGATTATGTAATCTATAATAGATTTTTCATTTCTGCTTTCCACTACTCTTGTAAATCTATGTATCTCCTTGTGGTCGAAGAATGTGTTAGTTATTTTTAGGTCATTGGTAATACAGAAATCGATGAGTCTCTTACCATTGTTGTTTCTTATATCTTCTCCGTGTCTTCCTACAGCAAAAGGGAAACGCAGGCATGTTACGTAAATTCACACATAATGACAATGTTTACTATTAGAGGAACATAAAACCCACTGAAATCTTCTAAAAAATATTAAGTATCTAAAAACTTATTACCCCTTGATATATTTGCTTTAGAAAGAAACATTTATATAAGCATTCAAATATCATAGTCTACCTGATTATGCATTATTTGGCTAGCTGCGTATTTACGTATATAGTAGAAACTCCCGAGAAATCTTGTTGTGTTTTTTTTTCTTAATTTGATATATTTTGGCTTGGTACACCCCATACCATGATACCATGTGATGTCACTAATTTACTTTACCTTACTTTATCTTCACAGTTACAAGACTCGCAAAATAAAACTATGACCTAACAAGTCTTTGTCGGACCTACCTTGATTTGCAGAATATAAGCGAGATGAAAGAATGCACATCACTGGGCTTTATAGTTTATTTTAGTTTGAACATCATATTGTTATTTCGAAAATTGGATTGATTCGGACTTTATTTGGTGAAGATTCATATTAAATACAATAACACAATAAAATACTATTAAATCTACACTAAAATATTTTTATTTAAAAAGTTACTATAATTTTCGTTTTGCTACACGGTAGCTTCTTCAGATAAAAACTCGAGAAAAAGAGTCTATTAAGATAATACTGATATTATAATTTTTTAAATAAAAATATTTGATGAAGATGTAATAGTATTTTATTTTGTTATTATATATTGTAATTTAATTCTTTTGCAATCAATTGAGTTGTTTAAGCAAGTCAGATACAAAAGGGTCAAAAATGGGACAATGAATTGAATTAATGGAAATCTAAGGTAATTAAAAAATATTACTAACAATTTACAATTTATCAGGAAGTACATACATGTTATTGCTTTAGCTAAATCCTAACTTATCACACTTACTTATCAAAACGATTATATCTTTAATCATTTATGGTAACTTTTTTACATTAAAACAGTCAAATTTCAAATAGTTTTGGAGTAAGATTTTACTCTTGACTTTTGAATCTTTTACATGGGAAAAATATAGCCTATTTAGAGTGGATTGTTATAAAACTTTTGTCTCTTTTGTTTTCTATTTAAATTGAAATTTTAGGTACTAAAACTAAGAGTGAAACTAGTGTAGTTTTCTTTTATTCTGGGGGTGGGTGTTAATAATAAAATAAGTGCTATAAAAAGTGTACATAATTAAAACGTACGAATGTATTGGAAACATATATACGAGCCCAGGACTCATAATATTTCGGATACTTTTTTTGTTAAAGGATGCCCTGAAACTTTTTGACATAAATGTTTGGTAGTATTCTTACTAGAAGTTTAAGCTACCTTATAAAGTAAGCCGTTGCTGATACTGCTGATGTTTGATTAAGAATTTTGCACGAACGTTCGGGTGTTCCGTTCCGTCTTATCGCTAAGACACGAATTGAGATACGCTCAATTAGCGCGCATTGCCTACACTTCACAATGCTACCAGTAACTCACTGGTGGAAGCGGGGTCACTATTCATCTTCTACTAGCTCTCCAGGCTAGTGCCGGAGCTGTAAATGCGCTCACTCGTCGGCACCTTATCCACGGAGAGAGCACGCTGTCGTCCAAGGAATCGGTACCTCGTCCAGTTTCGGACTATCCCCCAACATAAAATGTTGAGAACCACTGCCCGATCGAATCCAACCTTAAATGTGGCGGGACTTGGCTTTTTAATGGTTTTGCCACCCCGATCTACCAAATTATAGGCTTGGTGTGCCCTCGACAGAGCTTCGTTCTTAAGTCTACACGTTATAGACTCCCGGTATGTACCCGTTTCAGAGTGAAGTTGTCTTGAGCGTGAGTGGCTATAAGAAATCGCTTCGCTTCTCTTAAGTGTAGAGATTCTAGACCTTTTTCAGGCACTGGACTTGCTGCAGACAAGTCATAGGTGATCCAGATAGCTTCCAGAACGCAACTAAATACTTGGTGGTATGGAATTTAGCCCTTCTAACCGGGATAAACCTCACTTCGATTCTCCTCCTAAGATTCGTCCCTTTAGCGGATGCTCTTAGGTGCCTTAAGAAAGCGTTTCTTAGGTGAGAATCTAATCCACCCACACCGGTCCTCATGTTAGCAGGGTACCTCTGCAACGTTTATGAGTGTTCATCGAATTACACTTGCGAATAATTCTACCACACATTTTATTCTGGCCTGTGTCATCGTTCCCCAGACATGGATCCTGGGATTGAATATGCCGGGGCCAGTTCTATGAGTAGGTGCCGTGTGGTCTGCTACTCCAGAACTTTTACTTGAAAATATTTCTTCTTAGTTCACGTTATGGCTGTACCTTGCTGCTAGAGTGAACTACTACCAATGAACCTATTCTATGACAACTTTCATGAAATTCTATTATTGAGTTCTCTCTAACCTCTTCTTCAAAGTTGAAAATTACACTTTTGTTCTGCGAATTAGATATTTAATTATTGCTTTCACTTGCCGATTTTTTAATATCTTTGTTTATTTCTGTAAATAAAACACTGAAATATGATTTTATGCACTTTATTTCTAATTATGAAAAAGAACTAAGTCCCCATTTCTTTGTTAGAATTTAATTTGAAAAAATTCTCATATGGCAAATCTATATATTTAAAATTCAAGGTTTATTTTTGTTCCAGTTCGTTTAAGAGTTCCACTGGGCCGATTTACGTAATTCTTTTTTATATTGAAGCTTTTACTGTGCAGATTAGTCAACACTACTTCATTTTTAATTTTTTTATTTTTAAATTAAAAAAATCTAAAATGCTAAAAATCTCTATTCGAGATGCACGAGATCGGACATCCACTCGGGGCGCCATCTTAAACCTCCGCGTGTAACTTTTGGAACTACGTTTATAGAGAGATCAAATCCATCGCTATTAGCGTCGAGAATCGAAGCAGTCGATATGTGCTGCGGCTATTTCTACGCAATACACAAAACATATAAAAATCTTAAAACACTTTTTCGTGGATTTGGTATAAAATTCTAGAGGATCAATATTTCCCAACCAGACTACTCTGTTTTGTTCAGAGAAAGACATCCAATAATTTATTTATTAATTGTTTTTATACTAACTATTTTTTATAGGGCCGCAAAAAACCCATAAACGGAAGCAACACGGAAAAAATCGTTACAAAGTATTTATTAGTATTTTTTCTGGAGTTTTTTTACAGAAATATTACAGAAATAACCAAAATGTGAATTGTTACTGATGATTTCACATTTTTGTTAAATTTTTTAAACAATTTATTCGACTTTTTGGACACCCTACCCTACAGTCTAACCTGTATAAACAATTGATGTATAGACAAATTCTTGCATACCGCCAATATTTCTCCTTTACGTGTTCTATAGGATCTATTTGCGAATACTTTTTTATAATCTTCGACATTATATTTTTTTTAGTATTTAGATTTTTAAAACCATAAATTAAAAACACTTTATACATAATGTAAACACAATACTTACTTTTGTTACGCTTCTTCTCAGAGTTCTACTGGACCGATCTACGCAATTCCAAGTTAAAGGTTTTATGTTGTAGATTTGCCAGCTTTCCTGAGTTTTGCGATTTCTTAATTATGTATTTATATTTTTAAAAACGTTATTTGTTTTGCAATGCATTTTTATACGCTCATCGCTCGCTTCGTCACGTTTCGGAACTGAACATCCTCTCTCTACATGCCTACTACGTCACCGATCGCTTGCTTACAAATCACTAATTCTCAGCTGAGTGTCATAGTATTTGATGTGGAGCATTTTTGCGAAATTCGATACGAGTGTCTGTCTCTGTCTATCCGTTTTTTCGGAATTTTTTAATTTTCATTTCAGATTCGGATATTTGATCAAAAAGTAGAATAGAAATGTCTGAAGAACCAGCTAGAAAATTGGTATATTAAAAGCACATGCCTATATGAATTCAATGTAGAATTTCCGTATGTATAAATGTAGAATAAACCGGAGGGGACGGTTAAGCCAAAGAAAGAGGTATATCGGGAGAAAGGAGTGTTAGGCAATGCTAGGCTTACATAGAATCTTCAACAGGTTGTGTTTGATTGCGTTTATTTAAATAATGACTATATAAGGAAATCTTTTATTCAATTAGCCTTTTGACCGTCATGTCTTGAGACGGATTTTCCTAGTTTTTATTTAAGACACACACAACTAACTCGCTTTTGACTCTAATTAAAAATGAACAAGATTTTACAAAAAAATACACTGTCAAATGTATTGTTTGTGTATTGTTATTCTATTGTCTAAGTGGAGTAAAATGTAATACTTTTGATGAAAAATCACTCCATTGGTTCCAATTCGTTTTATTTACTCTGACTAGAATAACATAAACACGAACAAAACAATTTTTCCCAATTAGATACCTTTTAAACGGATTTTTTCTCTTAAAAAAAATAAAATTAGAATAGGGAAAAAATGGTTTTCTGCTCTAAATTTTAACTCTAAAATCTTTACCCAGTACTCTAACAAGTGTTCGCTAAGTTTTGGGTTACTAAGTTTTTACTGTGGAGAAATCTTGAAACAAATATTTAAAATTTCAAGATGCTCTTAATGCACTACCAAATATGACGATACTGTATGAGCAGGGTATCATGAGTGTTACCAGTATATTGTATAGAATTAATTGATATTGCAAGAGCTATATCCGATAATATCTAAAGAGTCGGAATATCGTATTTTAGAATGATTAAAAAAAGGCGATTTAAACTGTTAGAGTACCAGAACAGTTACAGATTTATTCAAGAATATTTAAAAGGCGGATGTGCGAACAATTCAAACCAACAATTTTAACATAATAACAATGTCTTTGATTTCCACCTCGTGTTAAGCTGTCGAGGAATTTTAAAACAGTTTTTTATAAAAATATGATTTAAAAATATAATCATACTAGAGAACTTATTTGCATTCATAAAAGTAAAAATCATTCAGAGAAACTAAATTTAGAAAATCCTAGTTTATTAGTTTGCGAAATTAACAGTTATGTGTAGGTTTTTTAACAAGATTTTCCAGTATCCTGGGAACATTATGCAGCACGTGATTATAATGTGATAAGAGGTTTCTTCAGAGACTTGCGCTATGAGATTTTTCGATTATAAACAAACACACAAATCAAAATGAAATTGCGTGGGTTCACAAGTATTTGAAATTTATTAGTTAACTACTATATGCGTAAAAACAAAGATATATTCCAACTTTGATGAAGTTCTTGCTTTTTCCTTATTATTACAAGATTACCCAAGATGTCGAAGACCTTGTAAATTTTGCATGTAAATTGGAGATTATGAGAATTGAAAATCAAAGTGTTAAAGAATTATTTTGACGTTAATAATCAACAACTGTCGATAATCTAATATTAAATTCGAAAAAAGTCGGCTCTTATTACAATAATAATAAATTTAAGTCATAGAATCTACACGCCAATCTATTGAAATACTTTGTAGGACATAAATATGAATATGAATCGCATAAATCATTCATGTTAAGACATATTTTCTTTTGTCCGCGGTGCGACCCGCACGAGTGGGACCCACCAAGAGAACAGCCCAAATCAAGCGGATCTGGATCACTAAAAAAGTCGTTGCACAATAACGTGTGTTGTATATTAGCGAGAAATCCATCAATGGTTCGCGTTTTTCTTTTTTAAAGGTCACTCAACAAACAGGTAAATTAATGCACCTAAACTCTCACTATTTAAATGGGAATATAGGTATTATCCTAGTAACACACCGATGTATGCAGAACCACACGCATACCGGCTCGAATCTAGGAAAATTTATGTATATACATATATAATATGTATGTGGGGATTAAATTTACTACTACATTTTGATAATAGATCTGATTAGAATTTTGTAAACGTTTTTATTAGATCCGAGATTTCATAAGTCGCGCCCCGTCGACATAATTTCGGCCAACACCTTATTTTTAACTGCGGATTGTATAACATTGGATATCAGGTTTTGTTTTGATAAACAACTACATAAATTTTGACAATGGACAGATAATAGTTTTCGAAAGCTTGTCCACTCGTTTGGCTTTATCCGTATAATGCGGAAAGATAGAAGTGGTTGCATTTTTCGACAATGTAATTGAATCCCATTTGTTTTTTAATATCTTTTTAATGGGTTTTGTTTTCAATCTACTACAGAAATAAAATAACAAAAAACTATTGTTCTCCTACGTACATATAATAAAGCTATTTCAGGAAAATTTAAAATTCAGAATTTTTGAACGTTTCCCGGTTTTGAAGAAATGTACGAATTTTAATGAGCTTCAAGTTTTCTTAAGGTCTGCATGTACTAACGGCATGTATCTTAGACTCTGCATGTACTAACGGTAGTCAAAAGAACCTGAATTATGTAAAGTAATCTGACAAATAATTTTTTAAGTATTCAACAATTTAAGTTATGATTCTAAACCAAAAAGTGGTAGATAACTCATCAGTGGCTAATTCCATGCTAAACCACCTAATTTTAAGACATGATCGTGCTTCAATGCCTAAGTTTAAGATTTTGTCCAACTTTTTCTTGCTGACATACGAGTGAAGATCAATATTTACGGTCCCTGATATAGAAAGAGAAAGAATTTTTAAAACATTATTTATTTATTTCTCAACATAATCTCCCTGGACTTCAATGCACTTGGTCCACCGATGTTCCAATGCTTCAATGCCTTTCAGGAAGAAGTTTTCCGGTTGCTCCTCAAACCAGCCATTTACTGCGGTCATAACTTCATTATCGTCTCCATATTTTTTTCCACGCAGGTTTTCCTTTAATTTTGGAAATAGATGGTAATCACTGGGTGCCAGGTCTGGTGAATATGGAGGGTGTTCTAGGATTTCAAAGCCAGCGTTCTGTATGGCAGCCATGACAATGCAGCTCTTGTGGACTGGAGCGTTGTCCTGATGGAACAAAATTTTGTGTGCCAACTTTCCTGGTCTTTTTCGGTCGATGCTTTCGCGCAATTTTGGAATTAACCCTGCATAATAAGAACCCGTTATTGTGTGTCCACGCTGCAAATAATCGATCATCAAAATTCCTTCTGCATATCAGAACACTGTGGCCATAATCTTTCCAGCCGCCCGTTGAACTCGAAATTTGCGTGGAGGTGAAGAACCTCTGTGATGCCACTCCATACTTTGTCTTTTCGTCTCAGGATCAAAATGGTGCACCCATGTTTCATCCACAGTCACAAAGCGAGTGAGAAATTGCTTCCGATTGGCCTTCAGGTACTCCAAATTGGCTTCCGAATGCAGCACTCTAGAGCGTTTCTGATCGACGGTCAGCATCTTTGGAACCCAACGCGCCGAAATTTTTCTGAGATCAAGAACATTTCTTAAAATATTTTCAACTGACCCATAAGAGATGTTCGTTATTTCCGCGATATGGCGAATAGTTAGTCTTCTATCTGCCATTACCATATCATGGATCAAATTGATGTTTTTGTCAACGGTGACACAGACTGGACGTCCCGCACCTTTCGCATGTTCGCAAGTTGTTCTGCCTAATCTAAACTCACGAGACATATTTTTCACCACTTGGTAAGAAGGGGCAGAGTCCCCTAAAACGTCTGTCATATCCTTGTGAATTTCAGTAGGTGTTAATCCTTTTTTTTGCAAATACTTTATCACCGCTCTGACTTTACTTTTTTCCATTTTTAAAAATTGTCTGTTATCGACCAGCTTAATTATTAATAACTTTCAAAGAACAACACGCACCTACGCAAAACTTGACACAACAAATAATTAGTAATGACAGTTCTCATAGAAAAATGAGTGACGATATCATGCAAAGCCTACTATGTCAGGGACCGTAAATACTGATCTACCCTCGTACATATGAAATGACATTAGATTAATTTTTCAGTAGTAGAAGTAGAAATTTTTGAAAATTGCAATTTTGTCGCACATTCTGCTTTCTTGCGACACGGTGTTTCATATCACATAACTTCTCTATTTTTTAAGTTATCTGGTTCATTTCGATGTCAGATTAAAGATAATCTTCACGGTAAGGAACTATGTTAAAGATATTGCACACTCACTGTAGGGTGGGTCGTAAAAAAATAATATTTAAAAAATGTCTACTCCACTGAGTTTTTAGTCATTTTAAGCTTGAGATCAGCTGTAAAAAATTTCAAGTGTATCGGATCATTTTTAGACCCCCTCCGAGACTGTGAAAAATTTTAATTTTTTGCTTACAAACTTACGGCTATTTAGCATGCAAATAGAACTCTAGATTCCCTTCTTAAGTTATGACTGCAAATATCATTAGTATCTTAATGATTTTTGATTTTTTAAAATTTAATTTAATTAATTAATTTAATTTTTTAATTTAATTAAGAATATTTAAATAGTCAAACGAAACAATACACTTAAAGAATTATAAGACAGAAATGATTAATACAAGAAGTTGTATTATAGATGTACGTACGTACTGTAATATATGAGAAACTTTTTTTTTATTAATATGTTAATGCTCATTTTATTCCTATCCCCAATCTTTTTTCGATTCTTGTTTGGGGTACTTGCTTGTTGGGGTATCGATGTTTCAGTGTTGTTCTTGTCATGCTATTTTTTCTTTCATTTCCAACAATAGTTTTGGAAGCACGGGTAACCTCTTTAATGGCTCTTTCTACCACCTGTGTATGACACTATTAAAGAAGTAATTGCTGTAGCAGAAAGATCTGCATCACTCATGTTCTTTGTCAGGGGTGGCTCGTAGACGTCCATCACTTTATCATTAACTGGCATTTCTTTGCCATAAAATCAAGGGTGGGAACTTGGGAAGAATCGAAACTAGAATTCTGTAGGATCAGTTTTCTAACATTTTGGATAGTCTTAAAAGCGCCTACACGATCACATTTAGATGAACAAGCGAGCTATTTTCTCAAAGCTAAATATTTTCTGGATGTGCGAAGAATGTATTTCTTTGAATACAGCGCTGTACAATCTCCTTCGCTTTATATCCCCACTTTTCGGTTCATTCGCAGTAAGCTCGTGATGTTTGACAAGAAACCAAGCTGGAGCATAAACAATTGATTGTGTAGCGAATTTGATGAAATGAAAATTTGTTCTTTATGATGAAGCAAAGTGGGGATGCTAGGCAATGCTGGGCTTAGCATTTTCAGCTGGTTCCGTTTGGTTGGGTTTATTTAAAGAACTATTCACGAAACTCCCAATGATTGTAATCGCACAACGAACGTTGTATAACCCCTGTCCCAGCTTACCCTCCACTCTACCGATATATCTACCTCTCCGACTTACCCTTCTCTCCGTATTTATTCCACTCTAAGACTTACCCACCCATTCTCGCCATGAAATTCTACATTGAATATAATATATCATATGCTTCTTAATATACCAACTTTCTAAATCTTATCTGTCACTTTTTCATCAAACATCTGAATCTGAACTAAAAATTATTAAAATAAAAAAAAAACATAGAGAAGATACCGACACACCTATTGAATTTCGTGAAAATGCACAACAACAAATACCACGCACTCGATTGGGAATTGTTTGTGATATAATTTGTAAGCAAGTAATTGATGACATAGTAAGCAAGTAATTGATGACATAGTAAGCAAGTAGAGGGAGGATGTTTAGTTTCGCGTTGTGACGAGCGAGTGCTGTAAGTGAACAATCGATCTCGAGCGTATAGAAATGCATCGATTGCAAATAATGCTTTTAAAAATATAAATAATTAAAAAATCGCAAAACTTGGAATTCGTAGATCGGCTCAGTAGAACTCTGAAACAGAGCGTAACAAAAATAAATTTTGTGTTTTAAATAGGTATAAAGTATTTTAAATGTATGGTTTTAAAAATCTAAAGACTAAAGAAAACATAATGTCAAAGCAAAAAAGGGCATGCAAGGGTTTGTCTATCTCAGAACAATTTGAATATAAAACACTCAATGATAGATAATGGAAGGCTAGACTGTAGGGACTGCAGCCGAGCCACCGAAGCAAATAGCCTTGCACTTAGTGCAAGGCTATTTCTAGCATTTGGAATTAATTTATGGTGGTACTTTTAAATAGTGCACCCGTATAATTAAACATGTTTATTAGTATTACAAAAGCATGACATAACCAATATGTTTTGCTATCGGCAGTCAAATAATCCATTACTGTATGTTTTTACGCAAGTTGAAAATATTTCAAATTAAAATTGTTTAATTTAGTAATTATAATATAAATTGTTATGTTTATAATATAAAATTAATGACTTTTGTTACAAATACTTTTTGCGAATACTTTTATTGTAGTTTTTGTAGTTAGCTATTTACGTGAAGTGCACTAACCTAAAAATTAAATATTGTTGGTTTAAATTTTCTATAACAATACTTCATAGGGCCGGCGGTAGACGAGTGGTGTCAGTGCATCACTCGTGTTCCAAGGGTCGTGGGTTCGAATCTCACTAGGGGCGGCGGGATTTTTCTAATTGGAAAATTCCACCACCTCAACTATGGATGTATGTCTTCGTGTTGCATGTTAGATGGGGGACAGATGACCTTAGCAGTTGGTAGTGTAGACGTGAAATAAAAAAAAAAAAAATACTTCACAATTCCAGAAAAAAATTAATCCTCTCTTATCATTGATGTGGTAATTTTATTAAAATGTTATATTAAATTCTATCCACATTTGTGATAAAAAGTCGAACTTTAGTGCCTTAATACAAAAATGTGGCTACATATATTTAGAATTAATTTGTGTCTATTGTTTTAAAATATTTATATTTTTGTGAGCATTATATTAATTATAACCACTAAAATATAAAATTGCAACTGTTAGAAATAGCCACTAAACATATTGACGGCTTCGATTATTGAGGCTATTAGTGTTGGAAGTGGTCTGCCTGTCTATAAACGTGAATAGTAGTTCCAAAAACTAACACCTGGAATCTGAGATGGCGCCCCAAGTGGATGTTCGTTCTTGTGCATATCGAATTAAACATTTTAAATTTATTTAAATAAAAAATATAAACATTAAAAATATTTAAAAATGAAGTATAGTGTTGACTAATCTGCACAGCGGGAAAGTTTTAATATAAAAAGACGTGTCGGCCCAGTGGAACTCTCAAACGAACTGGAACAAAACTCAGCCTTGTGTTCTAAATATATAGATAGATAATACGACCCTATATTATAATATCTCGAATTTGTTTCTCATGCCTTGTAATGGAATTAATATAAACTTTGTATTGCTATATTTCAAATTCATACTTTGCTTGTTAACACAAATCTCTAAGATATACTGATTTTTAGATTTATTTATAACCCATTTAGCAAATAACGAATGCAGTCTTTTACTTATAGCTATAGGAATTTAATAGTCTGAGAACAAAATTCTAGGTTGCTAATAAACATATATTATTCTAAGAATGTCTATTTGAGTTGAAACAAAATATCAAGAATTAAGAAGCAAATCTCTCTTTTTATCATTGGCTATTAGTAACATGCAATAGTCCAGTTTTGTGGACAATGACAGCAACGCGACAAGTCCGGTAGAGTTCTCCGTATGGTCCAAATGTTAATTTGCTTAGAATTAAAAAAATATTCAAAGTTAAGATACTTTATAAGTTTAAAAAATTCTACCTTAAGTTTTAACTTTCAACTTTATTTTCTACAGCGCTTCCTAAATGTTAAAAAATAAACAAGTTTGGCCGTATCATCTGAGGCTTATTAACTATCAAACTCAGCGGTGATTTTTTGTAGATTTTTTTAGTTTAACTAGTATTTAAATTTAAGCAATTTCAAGTTAAGGGCAAACTTTTCTGTATCTTCTTACCTTATTTACCTAATCTAATTTAGTAATGCTTCTATAATATAAAATTCAAAATCTGTTAACATTTAAAAATTTGAAACTAGTGCCGATTTGCTACCGCTATATATGGTGCAATCGCGAAGCGCGTGAATATTGTCCCTGATATACGTTAGCGCCTCCCTTAGGGCTAGGAGCTCGCATTGGAAGATTGAGCTCCATTCGCCCAGCTTGTACTTTGCCGCGTGTACCTCTGTTCCGCCGTTAAATAAAACGAATGCCGCTCCGGCCCGCCCGTCTTCCATTCTCGACCCGTCCGTGTATATCGCGACTCCCTCCCGGTTGTTAGCCGTGTCCGCGTCTATTTCTTGGAAGCGAAATCCCCCCACGTCCGCTGGATGTCCCAGTTCCTCCGGTAACGCCGTTTTTTCTACCCGTCTGTTTTCCAGATCGATCTCGGCGGTACCCCCGTTCGCGAATATTAGCCGCTTTTTGACCTCCTCCCCCAGCGCAATGTCGATCGGAAGTAACTGACTCAAACACAACGCCGCCTCCGTGGAGACGGTCCTGTATGCCCCAGCTGCCCTAACCGCTAAAACCCTTTGCGCGTTTTTAAGCTTCCTGACCTGCCTAACTTTTAATTCCTTCGCCCATATCGACGCCGCGTAAGCTATCGCTGGTTGTATCGCGCCCTCGTAAACCCTGGATACGCTTTTTCCCTTGAATCCCCATGTCAATCGTACCGCCGCGCCTATCTTGTGTGATAATTCCTTGCCCTTTCTACTTGCGTAATCCACGTGTTGGTTCCAGCTCAGCCTATCGTCTATCATCACGCCCAGGTATTTAATTGCATCCTTGCAGTATACGCGTCCCTCTCCCATCTTAAACGTCGGTCTTTTTTGCCCCGGTCTTTTCCCGAAAAGCAGCGCTTCGGTTTTAGCCACGTTGAATTCGAGTTTTTCCCTGCCTGCCCATTCTAATAATTTAGTCAACGCCTCCGTTCCCGTTTCATTTAACTTTTTATACTGTGCCGCTCTGACAATCAACGTCGTGTCGTCCGCGAAGCTAACGATATCGCACCCCTCCGGTAGCTCTATCCGGTACACGCTCTCGTATGCTAAGTTCCAAAAGGTCGGCATCCTCTATCTAAGCGCCTGGTAACCCTGTCGCCCGGGAGTTACACCCTGGCCGTTCGCCCCTCGAAATAGTTTTTAACTAAGCCCATTACATTCCTAGGACACCTTTCCCTACTTAATTCCTATATGATCCTAGGCCACCAAGCCCCGTCAAAAGCTCCCTTGATGTCTAACGTTATAACCGCGCAATAGTCCCCTCGATTCCGCGTTTCCTGTATCTTGTTTAATACCGCCTCGATGGCATCCGTGGTAGTTTTCCCTGAGCAAAACCCAAACTGGTTATCATTAAACCCGCCCCTTTGAACAATAAAATTCTGAACCCTCCACGTCATTATCAACACTTTGCCTGCTACCGGTAGTATACTTATCGGCCTGAAATTCCGAACTTCGCTCTTCCCCGTCTTCCCCGGTTTCGGTATGAATCGTACCGTCTCTGTTTTCCACACGGTAGGAAAAACGCCTTTTTCTAAACATTCGTTGAAGATTT
The DNA here is from genome assembly GCA_929113105.1 of Agrypnus murinus. NCBI lineage: Eukaryota > Metazoa > Arthropoda > Insecta > Coleoptera > Elateridae > Agrypnus > Agrypnus murinus. The sequence goes on along the minus strand of OV816028.1, from coordinate 102,024,060 downwards.
TTACGAAGATATCGCCCCTTATCTCGAAAGCCCGCATTACCGCATCGGCAGTTATCCCGTCGTGGCCCGGTGCCTTATTGGGATTCATTCCTTTAAGCGCTCGTCTTATTTCGTTCGCGGTTATGTCCCTATCCTTGTCGTTGCTACCTTCCGCGATTTCGGCCGCTTGTCTAATAACTCTTTGTTCGCTCGCGAGTCTCCGGGGAAAAATTCCGCCAACATGTATTCGACCGTTTCGCGTATATCCTTATTTTAAAAATTTATAAAAGTTATCTAAGCGTAGAAACTGAAAGATTCACTTACTGGACTCTCCTGTAGTTACAACTTTTTGACAGTTTGTTTAGTTTTGTTCTTTTTATTGTAATCAACAGCTCTCGAACTGTCGAGTGGTTGGATGTCTCATGTTAGAAACTTGGTTCTTTGTCGAGGAATAGTAGCTTTGCCTTTTCTTCCAAACCAAGGGCACAATTTTGAATTAATATCTGGTATTTCTATCGATTACCAGATCCGTGCTCTAGGGGGTTATCCCTGTCGAGTTGTCCACCGTTGGGTGCCAAAACACATGTCCATATCCTTTGTGTTGTATTTATTTTCTCATGTTTGGGGTGGTTATGTTGTTTTTGCTCTCGTGTTACATTGTCCACGTTATTAGGTTTTCATGGGGCGGATCAACTTGTTTATATTTGTTGGTGAGAGGGTAGGGGGCCACTGGTATGACTATATTAACTTCGTCCTCAAGGTCGAGGTGAACTTTGAGATGCGCCCATCTCTCCGTCTCCAAGCAAACAGTATACTGTTCGGTTAATTTTACAGAGCTCAATTCACATATCATCAACAACCGCAATTCTACAAATTGCTAACAAATCAACACAACAACAAAACAACAGCAGGCAATTCCTCAATTGCCAACACATCAATATAATACAGCAATTGCACCAATTGCTAACATCAACATAAAGCCAATATCACACATTGGCCAACAATCACAATTCAAATAACAACTCACGGTACCAAATGATAACAACAAAACAGGCACCAGCACTTCTAAGTGCCGTATCACAAACTCAGTAAATATCAGCATTACGCATCTGCGTTTTTAGTCTCAATACAGAATACACGCACTACACTCGAAATCGCTAAAGGCCTTTTTACGTTCGAAGTAACGTCCCTTCTGTCGTAATATCACAGACCGACCCCTAATTTTGTATACTTTTTAAATATGTGTTTTTACAGCTTCAGACGGCTGCGCGGCGTGACAAAAGCTATTAAGACGTAGACTTATGGTCAGAGGGGTGACTAATTTATGGCTGCACATTCTTTCGTATTTCGTAAATACATGTTAGGTCCCTGCAAAGAATTCAAAACAGAACTTGTTTAGGACATTACCAATTATCATTTACTTTTAATTAATCCCTAAAGATGCTAAATTTGCATACAGCAAATAAATATACCACACTACATCAAAATGTACCCCCTTTCCTACTAATTACCTGGCATGAATTTTATTCAGATAGTCCAGGTGGTTTTTTAGATATCGTCGTGTAACACTTTAAAATAATAATAATAATAATAATAATAATAATAATAATAATAATAATAATAATAATACAATAATAATAATTGCCTTTATTTACCCAAAAAAGTTTTTTTATAAACAAATAAATATAGATGTAGAAAGAGGCGAAGTTCAGCATCAGCACTTCACACTGACGCTGCTCTACCACTTAACCTCTTTAAAAAAATTTAAGTAATATAATATAATAATGAACAATTAAAGTTAATAAACGAAACAGGTAGACTTAAGTATGCTATTATATGCTATTCAATAACTTAGCACATGAACTATGAAACACTCTAAATACTCACAAACGAAACAAGCCCCGCGATTGGGCGCCAGTGAAACTAACTAAATTCTGGCCCACGTTGGACCGGCAGTGAAACTTACATAATTTTCTGCACAAAAGTACGACAACAAAAAAAGGCCCCGCGTTAAAGCCAGTGAAACACTAGTTTTTCTGTCAGACTAAATGACAATAAACTAACTATAAAATTATATAAAATAATTCATACTTACTGTAACTAAAAAATTCAAATGTCTGCCACAGCTTGAGATTTAAACTCTCTCTTACAAATTAATTAGTCAAGTCGTAGGTATTGGTTCCACAGCTGTATAAATTTTGAAAAGGAATAGATAAAGGTTCAAACACAAATAAAAACTTAAAAGGGCGCTATCTGGTTATGAAGCTTAAGGTATATGAATACCCATCCAAAGATGTAAATTGAATAAGCATTAAAAATGATTAAATTCATTAACCAGAAAATGAATAAAATATTTAGTTGAATCAAAAAGTTTTGTTAATTTAAAATTTTGAAGTAAAATGAAGCAGAGCATTCATAACTAATATGGTTCCGTTTTCTAGATCCTTAGTTTTGAATTAATAACATTTATTTAATCAGAAAAATGGTAACGACATAACTTTGCATATATATAAGAAATAAAACACACCTCATACATTTATTACAATTCCAATCTAAGTTCATTAGATTATAACTAAAACAGAATAAATCAATAAAAATTCATCTAGAACTTTTCATTAGATAACGGAAATAAACAAAAAGTTTATTGGATCGAACACAAAAATTGTTCAAACACATTAATTCAAATATTAAAATTTGTATCGACTGGTCTTTTTCTGGACAAAATTTATAAACAAATATCTAAATGAGATTAGACAAATTAAATCAATTCGACAGTATCAATATAAATGATTTGTAATTAAATTAAAGTTTAAAGATTTCTTAATACCGAAGAGAGCTCTCCCCTAAGAAAAAATTCTTAACTGTGAGATTCATAGTTAACTGAATTATAAACAAATCCTTAAAACTACAGTACCTTGAATATTATCCCTCAAATTTGTGGAATACCATACATATAGTCCAGTAGAAATTGGAAATTCGGCCTTTCATTTGGGGAAATTGTCGTTGAACTCGGCTTTGTATTGAAATGTTGATTCTCCGTACCAAAAATGCGATAATATTTAGTTATTGTCATTCGCCCATATGATTTCATGAACAAACGGGGTTTTCACTTGGAAAATAACGATAATGTTTCAGGAACTTAGGTTGTTGTTTAATCACGTGTAGCACCAAATGCGTTTAAATTCTTTAAGCGGGGTTTTAATTTATAAAAACACTAGAGTCGATCGTTAAATTCGAGATCGCTTTATATGGTTTTGCTTTAAAAAAACTGCACTGGTCTTAAACCCAAACGAAGCAAAATAATTGTTGGTTGTTTTATAGTTCTTCACTATAGCGTGAAACACATTTATTTACCCGCGTTACAAAATTATAAAAATTCTTATAACACGAATTAACGAGACGGAAATTCTTTTAAAACTTGCACTCTACACAAAATAGCATTAAAACTGTACTGTACTGTATTTAGGATTATCTTTCAAATCTCATAGCACTTAAGCTAAACGGCATCTTTAACACAATATCGACCGCATGCCGCAAGGGCTTGAACAGAAGTCTCTAACACCATGTCGACCGCATGAAAGCAGGGTGCAGTGGCGAGTCTCTCGCGTCAAAACCAGCGAAGGCTTTTTATGAACTCGGATCCTGTAGTTGCACGTGGATACATCTGTTTTTATGTGGCAAGGGCGCTTTTATTTGGCCTTCTATAGGATTCTCGACTCTAAGTGTAAAAAGTAGCACTTAAAATTGCGCGCCAAACTAGTGTGGAATGCTACATCTGCCTGGTAGACAAGATTCCTACGCTATAAACAGACTTGGAATTTAAAACGCAATTTACGAACAAAGGAAACTTCATTTTCGAATCCTGTATACTCAGAATGTTAACAAAATATTTCTATAAAATTGATGATCAAGTACTTCTCACAGTTTCTTAGCAAGGTCTCTCCCTAAAATAATTGATATTATTTTAAAATGCAATTTAGCAGGATACGAAAAAGACAATATCTTTATGACGTTACTTCTTTAATTACATCAAATATGACACAATCTCTTCTCAAAATGCTTTCAGTAGGAATTATTTACATGATGAAATGCTGATTTAAACAAAACGAAGCCCACAGGACCGAACTTAAGATTTTTAATAAGAATAAATGCTAAATTCTGCGTACAAAATGCTGTTGGAAAATGTACCCGTTACAACTATTAACTTGAAATATATGTAAATGTGTATATTTACTTTTTGCGAACATCTCCAAAAACATGACTTTTTTCAGTTTAGTTACAGTCATTGTTCTGTAGTCATATGAGTCATATGGTAGTTTATTAAGATACATCGCTATTGTGTACGAGAAAGATCGTTTGAACATGTTTGTTCTATGTGGTGGGATAGTTATAAGGCCCCGGAATCGTAATTTAGGTGATGTACATCTGTTCGAAAGCTAATTTTGTTATATAAGTACCGTGGACTTTTGGAGATTAAAATTTTATAATTACAGATGATAGTGTGCAGACGACGTCTATTGGACATATTTAACCATCCCATCAAATCGTCACCCTATATATATAAGTACACATACAGTCTTTTAAACGTCTACAAAAACATTTCATTGATTTTTAAACATTTGATCGTTTGGTTAAATGTCCATGATTTCCCTTTTCGATCAAGTGTGCGACGATCCGGTCCATTTCGAGTCAAATAAACAATATTATACTAAGCACTAGTGATACGCTTAGTAATCGCCATAGAAAATTTCTTCGGACAAAAAAATGAAAAAAAAAGATCAACACAGTAAACGTACTATTACAAAATAATGCTTAGGCATGAAGCTAAATAAACACTAGACTAGTAACATATAGTTGTTTACTCCAGTTTTTCTAATAATAGTAATCATTTTATTGGCGGCTACAGTAGTGAGCGAAAATAGCAGTTTGTCCAAAATCTCCAGACGATTCATTATGAAAATACTTTATGTAATAGTTTTTCTGAATCCAGTTCTCACACAGGATATTGATTTCAACATGGTATGAATAGTTCATGTTAATAAAATCATTCTAAATACACACCTTTTAGTTTCACCAAAGCGATTACCACTTAATATTAGAAAGAATCTTTATACCATCCTATGACAGAAGATATATGAATTACGCATCAACGATTTTCTTTAAATATAATCGTACAGCTGTGGCACTTAATGGAACCCTTAACTTTAAAGTTAATGTCGGCAATGATTTAGTGGTAACTTTTTTTTGAAATCTAAAAGCCTGATAGGTTTTCTTCTTGTGATTGTATCTTTAATTGATACAATTTTTAGCTGGTACTACAAACATATAAATTTATGAGTAATGAATATCGATTATTCCCACTACGATTCCAATTTAAGGTTTGCAAGGCAATAGAAGCTGACGTATTAGGTTTCAATGGATTTAAAAATTGCGGCAGTTTTATCGGTTGTCCACTAAATGCGGTATTGTATACCTACTATTTAATAGCTATTTATGGTACTAATGAGTTAAGTAAGATATTGGTAGAAACCAGAAAAATATAAAAAAATATAATAAAAATTATTTTTTTTATTTATTTATTTTTGGGCGAGGAATCGGGATTTTTATCAATTTTTATTTGTGGATAATATCCCTAATTCACGTGTACCATGCAACGTTTTATCCAACACTTCTATATTTCATAAAAACATAATTTATTGAGGATTTCGCACATTATAGAAACGTATTAGAGCATTTAATTATGGTAGATGTAATAGTAGATAGCTGTGAAAATAAAAAATAGTTGCTGTTTGACAGTTGTTTGTTTTATGATGAAAACTAGTTTGTGTTTGGAGTTTCTTCTTTTAGATTAAAAGTACCCTATTTAAAATTAAGAGACTTTTTGTAATTATGAACTGAAAAAATCATGTAAAATTATTATTATTATCCAAATTAAAAAAGAATGGATGTAAAATGTTTAACTTGTGGTGATAAAAAATGCGTATGTGTTTGTGGAGTGAAACAAAAAACTTTATTTGAAAGAGCTAGTTCAAAAATAACACACGTTGCAAGGGGCAACGTGGGTTAGAATATAACAAAAAAATAAACAATCAGTTTCCTTATTTAGTATGACGATAGTAAACATGATATTTATAAAGAGGTGTTGGATAAAACAATTTTCTTAGATTGTGTTATTATCTTGTTACAGAACAGTCCTATAACAACATGTAATTTTGCTCTTGATGAATCAAAATTTCCACCATATATGCCAACCGGACGTTACCAAGCAGAATTAGATGCTTTTCATCTAGCTAAAAAACTATACACTATAGAAGCTTATGTTAGCATAAGTCGTCATGAAGTGTAGAGAATATTTCTTTTAACTTCTTATTTCAAATCTTAGTATATCAATTAAGAAAATATAAATAAATAGAAAAATTAAAAGAAGAAAGGAGAAGACAAATTTTGGAATTTGAAAAGTACATTTTAAAATTATAACTTAATAAGGTGGAAATATTTAAAATTTAGATATAGATAATTTACAAAAAACAAAATAAAATAAAATTTAGAATTGATGTGAGTTTGGAATTGATGTTTTAGTCTTTTTTGAAGGGGGTTTGATAGGGACCTAAAAGCGTCCATAAAAGTTTTATTCTCCTGTACTACTTCTCATACCCTCAAGATTTATAGCAGACGTTTAACAAATGGTTCTTCCGTTAAAATAAAATATAACACGAACCTATATTACAATCATGAAATATAATATAAATACAAAGATTAGTTAAAGTTTCACAAGTTTTATTAATATCTTAACCTGACAATATTGTTTCGACACTTTTTGTCATTATCAAAGGTAGATAAGATTGATAAACAAAAATGAAAATAAAAAATAAATAAAAAAGAATGAACAAACTGAGCTTAGTAATTCTCCTTTATTAGAAGTGTTACATATTTAGTTTTTGTTATGTATTGTATCTAGTTATCTATTTTCTGTATATATTTATCCTTAGCAACGTGTTTGTTTATCAATCTTATCTACCTTTGATAATGACACAAAGTGTCGAAACAATATTGTCAGGTTAAGATATTAATAAAACTTGTGAAACTTTAACTAATCTTTGTATTTATATTATATTTCATGATTATGGAGTTCCACAAAGTAAGGCTGGAGACAGTAAACGCTATATTACAATGTCTGGAATCATCTAAACTTTATATTGCAATATTTAAAATACTCAGTCTTTACTTGTTAAAACAAACTTAGAAAATAAACTGATTTTAATTTATTTATGAACCATTTAGCAAATAACGAATGCATTTCTTTACACTTATCATTGCTATAGAAATTTAATAGCCTGAGAACATAAACATTTTAGAGCGCGAATAAACATATACTAGAAATTTATTTGAGTTGAGATAAAATATCAAATAAAAGAGGTAAATTTCGCCTTTTTGATCATTGACTAATAGTGACATGATTAAATTATACTTTAAACATATTCGTACCAAGTATAGATCCCGTAGAGTTTTACCGTATCGTTCTTACGTGCACACAATATAGGTTCAAGCTGAAATTTTTAAGTCCATTTTTTGCAGCGATTGTTTGAGGTTTAAATCAATCTTAAAAAGTTAACTAAGTTTGGTCGTATCATCTGAGGCTTATTAATTATCTAACTCAATTGTGATTTTTTAATTTTTTTTAGTTGTAATAGCATTTGAACTGTAGCAATTTTTAATTAACGGCAAATTCGCCAGTATTTTCCTTACTCATTTTCCTAATCTAATTTAGTAATGGTTTTAAAATTTCTATACTTGAAGCTTTATCTAGTCCAATTTGGTTGGTAACGTAGTCCAACTTCTTGATAGTTTGTTTATTTTTCTTTTTATTGTATCATAAACAAATTCATGTTATATATTATAGTACGATCATGCAGAAATTCTATACAAATGCTATGTTATAACCATTTACTTATATTTATATTATCATTTGGGTCATCTCCACAATCAACTTAGTATGTTAAATAGGCAAACTGTTTTGTAATATCTTGTATCTTAATGTGTCTTAACGGCATATTGATGAAAACGTCATCAAATTGTCTTTTCAAAAATATTATGATCAACTATTAGAAAGCTTGACATTAGAAAGATTTCCTCACTTCATCACAGCTAAAAACAGAAAAACAAACTGAAAGATTCAATATTAGGTGATTATGGAGCGAAAAATATCTAGAACTTTTTTTCTAAACCCAATAATAATGTCACCAGATCAATTTAAAGAAATTCGTTAATATCTAGTATGGTATAGAAAAATCTAAACTGGCCGTTTTCGGATTAAGATGGTTCTTAGAAATATCCACCACCTTATTTAGGCTTTCGCATTCAGTTTTTGGCTATAACTCTCAGTAAGGTAGTGGTATTACCGATCATAGTTGCATAAGCGTAATTGCATAATGCTGTTTTGCTTTGACTGGCGGTACTCAACCAGTATCTTATGTTTCGGTATTTTAACTGAATATAGCCTAAACAAGGTGGTGGATATTTCTAAGAACAATTGTCTAATTTTTTCCATTTAACCGAGTTGTTGTAACTCATAGATCCTGAGATCCGCATTAAAACAAAGATACACCCTGTGGAGTGTGGATTGCAATCTCAACATTTTGTAAATTTTCAAATTGTGAATTATCTTATAATTATGTTGATCATTAAAATAAATTTTAACTTTCAGTCGAGTAAAATTAAATATATTTAAACAAAAATAGTTTACAGTAGATACGTAGTAAGTAATTAATTGGATGTTATTTACCCTAATTCAGTTAATAGTCCAATCATATTTTCATTGAATAGTGGTAACTTGAGGTAGGTGTTGGTAAATTTAGCTTTGGGTTTGAGTTTTCATGTGTGAGCAAAAGAAAAATACCCAATAGCTCTCAGAAAGATAGATACGAGTCCCGGACTATGTTGTTTGAACCATCCATCTCTATTTAAAAAATGATTTTATGCGTGTAAGGTTTTATTATCATTTCTTTGATAATTCATATAACGAGAGGTTTTACAGAAGTTATTTCCTGGTTACCATTATGTAACGTCGCTTTTACGACCTATAACGTCTTGTATACAATCAGGCATTGTGTTAAACAAATTTTGGCAGCCACTGTTTGTAAAAGAGTTCCAGATATTTTGAAGCTTGGCCTTCAATTCTGGTATTGTAATTCTTCTAGTAGTGTTTTATGAGATTTTGTAACTTACTTGTAAACCTATCCAATGAGAGACACTTAAAATGCATCATATTATAAATATATCATTTGAAAGGCAATTTTAAGTAATTTCCAACGGTATATGACTCATCGACAGACATTGCTTATGAAAAGGTAAATGGCCAAAAGTATAGTAAAATTAGATGAAAATTAAGCAAATAACGGAATAAATTAATAGGAGGCTGGAAATTGCGTTAGATATTGGTGACTACATACTATTTAAGAAATTGCTAAGTCCCGAGTTGAAGCAGTTTGCTCAAGCAGCCATCTTAAAAAAGATGTGATATGATTTAAATAACATGTCTGGAATCAATACTGGTTCGTCGTTGCTTTAATTATTTAAAATATCAAACTAGCCTCTGGAACTCCGCCAGAATCTGAGAAAAAAATTAGCTCGTCAAATTACCGATAATAATACATTAAAAAAACTGCATCTCTTATATTTTTTACGTAAAACCTACCAAAATCGAGTTACTTAAAATTTTAAATGATGGCTCGGGCACACCTTATTCGACTCGGGACTCAATGATTTCGTAAATAGTATGTATTAGTCAACATCTATGTCGATCTTCACCTTCTTATAAATTATTTCCGTTATTTTTCATTTCAACCGCCATCTTGAAAAAGATTCCAGCACACCTTATTCAAATCGAGATTTATAAATTTCTTAAACAGTATGATTCGCCAACATATATGCCAATCTTTAGCTTTCTATTATTTTCTTCCGTTATTTTTCATATAAACATAAAAATAAATAAATTAAATAAGATTGTATAAAAATTTGGCTAACTTTATTAAAAATAAAATATAACAACCTAATAGCTTTTCTTTTCCCCAATAGGCTAACTCAGTTTTAATCGATTGAGCATGAGATAAAAATATTGATCTTATTGATTCCTGTACCTGAAGAAAAAAGTTACTTCACACCGGAGCTGGAATCATAAGCTCTGAGTATAAAGAAAATACATGGACACTTGCATACTACATCAAAACAAATAAACACTTTTATAAATTAAAAACACAGATTTTTATTTTATTAAAAATAAATAAAAATTTACCAAAGAAAAACAAATTCCATAAAAAAATTAAAAAAAGAACATCTTCCTTAAGTTGTTTAAATGAATTTAAGGTAGTTGTCAACCTGATATGGAGGTAGCAACTGGTTTCATTTGAACAAACTAACATCAAAATAAATTTATCCAACCAAAATAAAATATTTACAATTATTTAATACACAAATTAAAATTGTTGAAAAACAACAAACTTTGTTCAGAAAGAACCTCTTGAATTTGACAAGAATGATTTTAAATTATTTCAGCAATAATTGTTTCCAACAGGCAACAAATCATATTTTTCACCCACCTTGTATATCAAAAATTTGACACACCAAATATGTCAATGAATCCACTTCAAAATTTATTTTAATTCGTTGAGCACGATCAGTAATAACAGCATCTATCGAAATCAGCTGTTCCATACAATGTCGATAACCAAAATCTATACAAATTGTTAAAATTAAAATCAATAAAATTGTCTTCTTTGATTTAAATAATATATTCGATCACAATTCCAATATTTGTGTTGAAAAACGAAAAACAAACCTTTGTTTCAATAATCCAGGTAAATATCTAATCCCATATGACACGTGTTGTTTAACCTAACCTTATTTTATTGTTTCAGATTTCAGATTTGATCTTGAGCCGACGTGGGTCTCGCCCTGAAGCTTTTATCGACTGACTTTGTTCTTTTTTCATGGCTCTTTTATACTTTAAGCCAAAAAACAACGAAATCGTATGAAAAAACTGACTAACGCAAAAGGCATGACGTCACAAAAACGAACATGTTCTAAGAATTTACACCAATCTTAATTACAAACAGATGAAAAGATAGCTGGCTAAAAGACAATTAAAATAACATAAGACACTTATGGTCTAAACTTAACAATTACTGAGAAAATCAATAAAATGATCAGCTGTCACAAATATCATTAAGCTTAAATTACATCAAAATCCAAGAATTCCCAACTATCTCTGTAAATATAATATTTATATAGTTACACAAGGTAACCTACTCATATGAAGTTTACAGGAATTATATTCTTATACAGAAAAAACTTAACTTAAAAATCTGTTTACAACGTTTTTAGGATCAAACGATACTTCTGCAAGTTTTACATAAATAAAAACATAAACTGAATAAAACATCAAGTATCCTATTCCAGAATACAGTACTCTAGGTGACTAACTTAAAACAACGATGAAAATCATCCTAAATTAATATTAAAATTTCCAAAATCAATAAACATCAGTACGCCGAATATTTTCATTTACTAGACAAGATTTCTACCACATACCGGAATCCGTAAGTTAATTGTAACCTTATAAACATCAAGGTAATGATCTGTTTTAAATATTTGCAGTGAAATATCTACCCGAAACTTATTTAGCCGTGTGGGAAAAGAAAAATTCTGTTCTACTTTAACCAAATATCAATCTCAAATATAACATAAAGATAAACCTTAAAAAAATGGATAAACTATCCTAAACATGTAACCTGCGTTGCATACAACATGTTTTACTCGCCCATCGCCCAACCATCGCACTCCTATATTTCTATTCTATGCTAATAATCTTACACGTAACCTAGCATGTAACCTTTAAGATGATTAAAACTAAGTATCCTAGCATGTCTATCATTCTTTTATCGCATGATTTCAATATTTGAATGCTTTCGGAGCCTATCGTAGCCTTTATGTATTCTTAAATTATTATTTACTAAGTGATTTTCAACCCGATGATACTATATCATCTCAATATATATCAAAATTTCCTCTACATTTGCTGATATACTAGTGCAGACAAGTACATATATTTTAAACTGGCTGGGCCAAATAATGTGGTTCGGTTTATTTATCCCATACTTGTCATAAAGACTTGTTTGCTAGGTAGAAATTTTTAAAACTGATTGACGTTTGTCATTTAACGTGTAAAGTTTGGCAAGTATGCAATAACATCTATGTTTCTCAAATGAATTGGTATTGGCTATTTTTCCTATGTTCACACATGAAAATTATAAATCAAAGCCAAATTTTACTAACACTATAGGTACCTATGCATAATAAATATCTTGTTTTTATTGCTGCGTACTTAAATACTGGTAAAGTATCTATGTGTCTAGCGTATTTTGCTGATGTCGCCATCGATGAACCAAAATTATCGCAAACATCCTAAACGAATAGGTATGAAACAAAAATATGTTTCATGAAACGGAACGGCGCAACGCGGCGGCGTTCCGGTCCATTTCGAGCCATGAGATAAACAATGTTATAATAAGCACTAGTGATGCACAGTTAACGTCATAGAAATGCTCTTCAGACATTAAAAAAAGATCAACATAGTAAACATACTATTAAAAACTAATCTTTAGCCATCAAGGTAAATCCATAAAAATAAACACTAGACTAGTAACATATAGTTGTATACAACTCCAGGTTTTCTAATATTATCAATCATTCTATTGGTGACTACAGTAGTGAGCGAAAATAGCAGTTAGTCCAAAATTACCAGACGATTCATTATGAGAATACTGTATATAGTGTATATAATACTTGTTCTGGATCCAGTTCTCACACAGGATATTGATTTCAACGCGGTATGAACAGTTCATGTTAATAAAATTTATCAATCTAAAGAGACAACTTTTAGTTTCACCAAAGCGATTACCGTTTAATGTTAGAAAGAATCACTATACCATCCTATGACAAAAAATATATGAATTACGCATCCATGACTTCCTTTAAATATAATCGTACAACTATAGCTCTTAATGGAACCGTTAACTTTAAAGTTAATGTCGGCAATGATTTAGTGGTAACTTTTTTCTGAAATCTGTGATTTCAACTTTAATTGATACAATTTTTAGCTGGTACTACAAACATATAAATTTATGAGTAATGAATATCGATTATTCCCACTACGATTCCAATTTAACGTTTGCAAGGCAATAGAAGCTGACGTATTAGGTTTCAATGGATTTAAAAATTGTGGCAATTTTATCCATTGTCCATTAAATCCGGTATTGTATATTGTTCAATAGTGATTCATGGTACTAAAGATTTAAGTAAGATATTTATAGAAATTAGAAAAATTAACCAATTTTTAATTTTTTTTTAATTTATGGATAATATTCTTAATTCACTTGTACCATGCAACGTTTTATCCAACACCTCTGTATTTCATGAAAACACGATTAATTTATTGAAGATTTTACTCATTAGAAACGTATTACTTAATTGTGGTGGATGTAATATAATAGTATGTGGTGCTAAAAATAAAAAAAAAGTTGCTAGTTTGACAATCCTTGGTTTTACGATAACTAATTTGTGTTTGGCGTTTCTTCTGTTAGATTAAAAGTAGCCTTTTTAAAATAGCTACTGTTTGTAATTATTAACTGAAAAAATAATGTATCTGCTACTATCCAAATTAAAAAAGAATGGATATAAAATGTTCAATTTATGGTAATAGAAAATACGTTTATGTAACTTTCTTTGAAGGAGTTAGTTTTTCAAAAATAACTCACGTTGTTAGAGGCAACGTGGGTTATAGTATAACGCAAAAGTAAACAATCACATTTCCTTATTTAAAATGTCCATAGTAAACATTGTATTTATAAAGAGGAAAGAGGTGTTGGATAAAATACTTAAATAACTTCTTAGATTACATCAATTATTATCTTGTTACAGAACCGTCCTATAACAACATGTAATTTTGTTATTGATGGATCAAAATTTCCTCCACATATTCCAACTGGACGTTACAAAGCAGAATTAGATGCTGATCATCTATCTAAAAAACTATTCACTATAGAAGCTTATGTCAGCATCAGTCGTCCTGAAGTGTAGAGAATATTTCTATTATAACATTAAAAAAAAGATAATAAATGGAAAATAGACAATAAGTAGAAAAATTAAAAGAAGGAAGGAGAAGAAAAATGTTGAAATTGAAATGTATAATGTAGGATTTGAAAATTAGAACTTTGAACCTAAATATAAAAATAAGTTGGATATACTTAAAATTTAAAATAAAACTTAGAATTGATGCGAGTTTAGAATTGATGTTTTATTTTTTGGGCTTGATAAGGCTATAAAAGCGATTGGTAGGAAAAGATTTATTCTACAGTACTACTTCTCCTGCCATCAAGATTTATAGTAGACGGTTATTGGTTAAAATGCGAACGAACTTAAGCACCGGGATGCGGGTGCTTAACCTGCATCGTTTTTTTATGAACGTATTTCAAGTATTAACACTAAGTGCATCCCAGAGTCAGTCACTATACAACATCCATTTGCAAGTTTTTATTAGTTATTTGTATCCCACTACCACTTTTACGCACGCTTTTATATCCCTACTAGCATAATACTAGTTGAAAAATCAACAGTCCCCTTCTGATCATGTTAGCTATCTACGAAGTAAGAAAACAGCTCTACTTATAAAAGTTAATTCTTTGGGATGTGCTACTGCAGTGGAGTTTCTATTTTCCTTAATAATAATGTCAATCGGATCATAACATGTAACTATAATTTATTATAATCATGTTTGATTCATAATTAGCAATGCCTTTCTTCGTAATTTCTAAGTCCCACGACTTTTTGCTCAAATAAATACTATATAAAAACACATAAGTTGGCCTTTTTTTAAAATAACTTAAACGAATATTAGGCGTGTTCAAAGAGACATAAATGGTTATTTTAATTATATACCTATGTAGTTTATTATTAATATATTATGTACTTTATATAGCATAATATTCGTTGGAAAATCAACGGCGTGTGGAGACACCGCAGTTAAAAACGCGTCATTCGCTGGCAATCAGTGCGTGTCCTCATTAACTTTGTAGTTTTTGTAAGCCCAGTTTTTGTCAAAACCGGTAAATCTCGAGCACCACTGAATAGATTTTGATGCCGTTTTCACCATTTGATAGCTTATTTCTTAGCAAAGGTTTATATATATACAGATTATTCAGAGGATTTCTCGAGAGTCCAGTAATGAACAAAGTATAAAATACATAATTAAGACACATGGCTCGAACAGAGACAAAACGCATTATGCTGGGAAAATGGTAACAGATAAAGGCAAATTATAAGCGAACGAATTGTAGCTCTCAAAAAGATATACAAAAAATGCCGATGGCATATACGTATCTCTTACAGATTACTCACAATCAAGATTTTTATAATAGTTATTTTTGCGGAAAACTCTTCTCCCCCTGGAATGTTACCTTATTCTGCCCCTGGATGAAATGCCGGTAATTTCTGTATTTTTGTGTCTTTAGAATTGTTTCAAGTATAATCTATGAAAATTTGAAGTTTGTAGCTTACGCCATTCTAGAAATATATAGCCATAATGATTTTTTAAGTAATATCCCCCTGCTCGGGTTTTTAGGATTAAAAATATACTCATGCACCTCTTTGGGGCAAGGCCTACCTGTCTAAAATTTCAGCTTCCTGAGTCTTCTAGTTTTTGAGATATTTTTCGGTGGACATCAAACATCGGAACTGGCTACTATTAATATTATACCAAGCCTGTGTTTATTAATTTATCGATATTAATTTTTTATTGCCAATAGCAACATCATCCTCATACCTAGATACAATAGATATAATTTATATAAAATAAATTAATTATTAAAATTTTTAAGAATATTAATACTTGTCAATTGTTTGGATACCATTATCAGATAAGGTTATTTACTTATTTAGTTTACTGCGCTTTTTGTAATTTTACAAGAATGTTTATTCATAACTTAATTTGACAACGTTGCATTATTACAAGTTATGCGATTTTTATAATGTAAAAAACAATAGTTAACACAATGGAAACTTCAAGGGTGTCTAACTAAGCATAGAATTGTGCTAAATGACAGCAGTTGCTGATCCTCGGAACGATAGGCTGAGTTGTTATCGTTATATAAATATGTATATAAAAATACCGAATGAATGGAGAAACGGAGTTAATTGGGCTACAAATTTAACATTATAGATAAGTTCCGTATTATAAATAACATATTGAATGCTTTTTCCGCTGTTATAAAATGATGCTGATAAAATATAATACGACCCTGTATTACAATGTTTCAATGTAAATTTATTTCTTATAGATAATATATAATAATATAATATAAACTTTATAGATAAACTAACTTTTAGATTTATTTATGATCATAACCATTTAGCAAATACTGAATGCATTTGTTTTCACTTATTATAGCTATAGAAATTTAGTAGCCTGAGAACCCATTTTAGGGTGCGAATAAGCACATATTATTCAAGGAATCTAAATACCTGAGCTAAGATAAAATATCAAATATACATGAGGTAAATTTCGTCTTTTTATCATTAGCTAAAAGTGACATGATAAAGTTTTAGAAAAATATTTCTAACATCTCTTTCCTCGTTCAATCTATTGTTACAGTTCAAAATTTCACTTTAACAATTATAAATACATAACAATGAAAAATTATTCATTAAAAGTATAAGAGGTACAGTTTAATTAAATCTTGAGATACATTTCTTCTTTACGTCTGGGTGGCCTGCTCCTCTATCCGAAGATTCTGAAGTAAAAAAAAGGGGCAATGATCTTATTTAGACATTATTTCGTACTTACCTTAATTAGTATTGTGTCTTTCTGTAAGAATAATTAATTGGGTGAATGAAGGGGTATTTCACACAATCTTATTTTTTGTTGAGATATCAAAATATTTCCAACATATCTTTTATACTTATTATAAATGTAAACAAGCGATAAATAGCAACTAGTACTTATCATACAAGATTATTATGTGACTTGATAGATTGGTAGCTACTACCTAGAGAAAAAGAAGTGTGTCGTCAACTAAAATTTATCAATTATGAGAAAATAATCCTGTTTGAGATTTTTACCAAAATTACGTTTTGTTTAACCCCCCCCCCAGCGATTATTCGTTCTGATAGAGGTGTCAGCATTGAAGACTTGCCATATTATATTGACTCCATATGCATTTATTGCGCGTTCCTTCTTTTGAATTTGCTTGGAAAATCCATAAATGAGACTTCTTTCTTTTCGTGTGCAACATCCCATGTACGACCCATCATCTTTCCTGGATTTTGCTCCAGCAGCTTAGTGATGGATTTTTTGTGGTGGAGTAAATATAAAATATCCCGTCATAGTATTTCTTCTGGAGAAATTATTTTTGGAAAGGTTGGGATTATTTTCTTCTCTTGTTAAGAGGATTTCAATACATGTGGTCTGAACGTACCTTCTCTGTGAGTGTAAGTGCATTCTGTTTAATTGGTGTATTCTAATTCCTTATTCAACCTAGAAATACACACAAATTCACCATCTATTGTGAACTTTGTTGAAAAGGGTATTTAAAACAACCTTTTGTAAGCAAAACCCTCGTTAGAGGTAAGTGTTTGTTTGGGATTGTCTCGAGATTAATTTCGACTTTTTTTTTCGTTTTATGGTTTTTATTTTTGGATTCAAGTTTTATAATCATTGGATTCAGACCGTTTTTTGATTTTGTATCTTCCAGCAGAGATACAGCATGTGCCGGTTTATTTGTTTTTGAATTAGAGGTTATTAGCAATGTCTATCCATTCGACTCTAAAGTCAAAGAAGTGAACGTAAATACTATTCCGGATTATAAAAGCGGTATACACAACTCGACGAAGCCAACTCTGCGATGACCAACTCGAGGATGCTAAATTCGGCGACTCAACGCCAAGAACCGGGTAGAAATTTCGATTAAAACAAATAAATTATGTATATATGTAGTTGACTGTCTCTAGTATTACTCCGTGACACTCCATAATCATACTAATCATAAACACTTCATATAATGAAATAAAATGAGAAAATAAAAGTTTCGGGATATTTATTAATATTTAAATACCTAGGCAATTGTTTCAATACCAAATATCATTATCAAAGGTAAATATGTAAGGGGAAAGACATTTTGTCGGAATTCGGAAGACCAAAAGGGCCAACGAAAGAAGTTCATTTTATAAATTATGGAAAGTTTCAGTTACAGTTCTAGATTTCGATGCCACAGTCGCTTCTTTAGGTTTGTTAAATGTTTTATTTTTATGTGAAAAGTGAAAACACTGAAATGTGAAACACATGTGTATCACTACACATTTTTAAATTAAGTTTAAAAACAATCATTTCCCTAACTCATAGCCTACCTATAAGAAAAGATTATGCCCCTGAGTCCCAGGTTTAGCTGATATGTGCACTGTGCCGCAATGGAATGAAGCAATAAAGTTTCCTGTATGCCAATTTATAAACGTTAGGAAATATTTTTTACTTAAGTTTTTTATAATATCTATGTTTGTGCACCATGCCAGATTTTGTTTACTGTTTTTAAATGTTTTGATTTATCGCGCTTTTGTAATGCATAGCATATTTCTGCGGCCTAGTGCCAAAAAAGTGATTCTCGTTTTAAAAAATTATGGAAGCGCACGTCAAATTATAAAACTGCGGATTTTTCTTGATTTGTGACTCAGTGTAAATATATTAATATATAACTCCAACTCACTAGAGGGGAACCCCTAATCTAGCAACAGCTGACAATTTTCAGGTTGGTGGTATGTTAATGCATTGCACGCGTACAATTAAGTTAGAAATTTCAGTGCTCTTTTATGCATGAGTTTGTGCAAACAATCTATGACAATTGCGAAACCATCAGCAGCGGAAAACATTTTTGCAAGAAGGAGGCGGTCGTGATCACCCCTAATATTGGCCGGTAATATTCTTTTTCGTGCGTCGCGTTTCGTCCGTTGACGAAAATCTACCTAAAACCTCGTTTCGTGCGGAATTAAAATGATGGCGTTTATGACTTCTTATTTCGTGCGTTATTTACCTGCACATACATGTTTACCTGATCTTATCTGAATATCAAATACGATAGTAACTTTAATATTCTATACTTCAGCCAACACAGAGCTAGCTAAAAAGTAAGCAAATTATCTCTCTCTTTGGTATAGTGGGTAGGCGCATTTAGTAAAATATGTAAAATTACAAAGTTGGCTCACCATGAAACATAACTAGGTGCCCACTGTGTGTGAGCCCTTTCTGCACGCCATTTAGAAAAATGACCGATACAAATATTTGATTGTTAGGACTTTGGAAACCACTCAACCTAAAAACTTGATCTCGGTGTCAAATTGAATGTTCTTGGGGTCAAGGAATTCAAACAAGTCTTTAATTTATTCATATATACAACCCATCTCCCATTTTTCAAAATGGGGACAAATATATGGCATTAAATGAACTTTTATTTAATTATTTTTCAACTATTACAGTCTTTCTTTATTAAACAAAGATAATGATATTTCTTCTTACTCAAACATGAATACCACAATTAAAAAAATGTTGATTTGAAACAGTTACTTCAATATGTATTGCATGCTGTCCTATTGTCACTAGCAATATATGACGGATGTCTTCGTCTTCCAACAAATAAAGCCATGCTCGGTACAATTTTGATAGGGGACAATGGTGTAGATATCCTTCCTGTAGAAGAACCTGGTATGCGTACATGCTACATCATTGATGCTATGGGCGTAGTACAAGCACTCGAAAGCCAAGTAAAGCAATAACTTTTGGTGATCTAGCGGACTCATTTGTGAAGTTAGTATTGCAGAATTTCTCTGAACACACTTCGCGAATTGATGTTGTCTTTGATAGTTACAAAAATAATTCTATTAAATCAGCTTCTAGGGCCAAACGCAAAAGCAAGAGCACCCCCCTTGTAAGACGTAACATAAAAGATAGAAATATTCCCTTGCCACAGAATTGGAATGGATTTATTAATCTTCTTGAGAATAAAAAAACTCTAACTCACTTCCTCTCAAATCAGTATCATGTATCCTCTAAGAAATTAAACCCAAACCAGGTTGTAGTGACAGCAGGTGGTTATGAACAGTGTGATAAAGCTACTTCCACATCTGGAATTTTCTCAGATTCATTATTTGCAAACCACGAAGAAGCAGATACGAGTATTTTGCTTCATGCAAAAGATGAAACTAATAATGGATACAGTCCTAAATTGCTTGCAGAAATAGGTGTTGGAACATTATCGGATAGTGCAATCAAATCGGCTGAAGATTTCTTTATTAGCATTTACTCGTGCTCTCTACATAATGCAGAAACTTCAAACTCAATCACTGAACTTCAGGAATTACAGTTTGGGAAAAAAACACCAGAAATGCTTCCTCCTACATATGCTTCATTGAAGCTACACATCCAACTAGTAGAGTAAAGTAAAGTAATTTGGTGACACAGGTTATTTGACAATAAAACTTGTGTCATCGCAGAACCTGCCACTTTTACGTAGAGTGCTCACGTGTGATGAATTTTATCCGGGGTGAAACATCAGTCACTATGATATTTTCAGGATAACGCTTTTTAGCTAATAATAAGTCATCGTAGATGGGATATATGTCTGCATTCTGTTTTTTTTGTTTCATTATATATTACTATATATTGGTCCTTCGTAAGTCTTTTTGGATAAATGAAGCTAAAGCCTGGTATGGTGAAAGTTTGGTTGGGGTCCTAACAGTTTGCGAAATTTACTTACTTAACTGATGAGCTTCCTCTGGAGAGTACGAAATCTTCTTTACCATGGCTGCTACAGTCCGCAAATCTTTGGCACGTAAATTGACTTTCGTAGCAAAACTTACTTAGCTCGTCTGTGCTTACTCCCAGTAACGGTTGTATTCTTCGACTTTTTTTAACCTGAGATATTCGGAGAAATTTGTCCGTAGTCTTTGCTATTTTTCAAACATGAAGTAGTCTTCAAGCCAATGTGTATACTTGTGTTTAAGATTACTTAGACTTAAATGGCATTCCTGGCACTTCTGGCCTGTTTGCTTGCAGAAGTTAAAATGTCTTCGAATGTTTTCGCTAAATTGTCCATGTGAAGCTTCTTTGCATGAATAAATCGCGTTAATTCTATTCTCCTTGTTGGCTTCATCTCGCCACTCATCCACCAACTCCCACTACGCGATTCCACTAGTCCCAGCTAAAAGAAGTCTACAAAATAATTATGACATATTATGACAAGTGCTTATACACTCCCGAAGAGTCAGATAAATATATTATCGGATAAATATAGAAAAAAGTATTGCAAGTTATTGCCAAACAATGTAAGCTTAGTCAAACTTCCACATTACAAATAGTAATATTATTTTTAATGGCTAACAATAAAACTAATTTAAAAAATACTGGAGCTTTTATTTAAAAATTATATTTAATACAGAATGACAGTCTGACCTTCAGATGATACAGCAATAACACTTTCAAGAGAAAAATCTTTACTGATAGACAGAAAGGCACTGTTGGTTATTGCAATTAAAAGTAAAGTGAGCTTATACTGAGGGTTTATATATATATACCTATTTGACCTTATTCGTGCATGAGCACTGAGTTTCTAAGAAAATAAAAAAAGTGGTATCGAGCTATTTGATCTTCTAAAAAGTGAGTTATTACAATTTCAAACAAATGGGTCACTACAAGTAACACTATTTTTGAATGCCTAGATCGGTAATTTCTATCAGTGTGTGGCGTCCAGAAAATAGGGTCTTCATACACAGGGACCACCGGTCAAAATATCATATGTACTACTGTAATATAAAATCTAGAATGGCGGTTGCTAGTTAGGTTTCAGCCAAATTTGTCAGTTTGGCCATCTGCCTCCCCACTAGTACTCTCTTTTGCGTAAGCATGTGTTACAAGCTGCAATTTATTCCATACTTTATCAAACGACACTCTTCAATTCAATACATATTTTAGTATCATCGATGGCTCTTAAATTCTTTTTATAAACCACACTTTATGGACGAGGTTTAAGTATTTTTGTAAAAACAGAAGAAGTCTTGATGCAATTTTGGACTTGCATCATATACCTACTATTTATATGATCAACGCTTCTAATGAGTAAATTCGCTAGAAAAGATAATGCGACTCCTGTAGAATACAACTTATCTGAATATACGGACATTCTTTGTTTGCCATTAGTAGCGCTAAAAAGCAAACGGAAACTTTACTCAATTTAAAATATTGATGAATAATACAGATCTATTGGAAAGTGGATAATACAGACTAATTAAGTATACTTTTTTACTTAAATTTCCTTCAATTCAGAATTTGACTGAAAAATCAAGACATTTTTTAAATTATTTGTATTAAATTCGTAGTGTTCTTCTTTCTACAGAAATATGGAAAGTGTCAAATATTCCGAGTACTATTGTATTTGAATTTATCCTTTGTTTTAGAGAGACTAACATCTACTTTGTTATATACCGCTAATATTACCTGCAACTTCCTAGAAAACCATAACATAATTAACTATGCAATATGAAACAAGAATACAGAAGGATACAGAAGAAACAAGAAACAAATATACAGGATATAAAGAACATTAATGCAGGAAACCTTACTTGCCTTAAGTGTCCATTGGGTTTTTGTAAATTGTCATAACTGTTAAAGCTTATATATTTTTATTCTTACTATCATAATATTTAATAAATTTCTTATTTATATGTACTTATTATTCATGATTGTTTCCCCCTTTATCAATTAGGATTTAAAAGTAGCTAATATATTGAATTTAAAAAATTCATATAATTGATCAAACAGTCAAACTGGTTTGGAAAATTAGATGATTACTTGAAAAATTACGAGAAAAGTTATTTGTTTGATCTTAATTAAAACTTTTTATTAATATTTTCGATTTTTTGTATTTGGTGTGAAAGAATAAATAAAATATTGAGTAGAAAATCAACAACTTGTGTGTAGAAATCTTATTTTAAAAAGTATCCAAAGTCAGCAGGTGAATGTCAGATGTCATTAGTACCGAATTTGATTGTCCATCTGGTTTACGCACGAAACCAGGTTTTGCACCTACCTTACTACCGCTAAGGAGGAATCGCTCACAAATCTATTGTCCACACGCGCTGAACACCTACTAGGATCGTCCCTGCACCAAACTATAATTAAAAAGAACATTATGAGCCTTCAACCCCTGGTAACAGAAATATGTACATAACATAGCCTTTAAACGTGTTATCGTTCTCCGTGGATGGGCATTATTAGAACAAAAAAGCACATGGTCTAATTCAATATTCGCCAAGCATTGCACTGAGGGTGCACAGGATACAGAAGGCACAGGTCAACCTACTCCGTGTCCAGCTACCATGGAATATTCAAAAAGCAAAAGATCAACAATTTTCTATATAATAAAACAATAAATCATTACAGTAGAAAATATCAATAATGGCTTTTTTGTTGCGGACACGTCCACAAATAAATTAAAATCCCTCCAATAAACTCAATAAGAAAATATTCTTAGGCATTGATATGAAGTTGACAGTTGCCTAGTTGACCGTCCACAGGTTTTCCGATTACAACAATTTTCAACAATATTAATAAATTTAAGAAAAAGAACTTCATACACAACCTAAGCACTCTCAACAAACTAAATAAAACATCAATTCCAAACTCACATAAACATTAAGTGTATTTTCTGTAGATTCTCTACATCTAAATTCTAAACATTTTCACTATATTATTTTTAATATTTTAGTTTTAACGTAAAGATTTTTTTATTTTTAATTGTTATACTAGAATTAGAAATAAAAACTTCGAAATAATCTCTACACTTCGGGGCGACTTATGCTAACATAAACCTCCATAGTGTATAGTTTTTTAGATAGATGAAAAGCATCGATTTCTGCTTTGAAGCGTCCGGTTGGGATATATGGAGGAAATTTTGATCCATCAATAACAAAATTACATGCTGTTATAGAACGGTTCTGTAACAAGATTTATATTAATGTAATCTAAGAAAATCCTTTTATCCAACACCTCTTTATAAATACCATGTTAACTGTGGTTATTTTATACAAGAAAAGTGATTCTTTACTCTTTTTATTCATGTTACCCCTAGCAACGCAGGTTATTTTTGAAAAACTCACTCCTTCAAAGAAAGTCTTTTGTTTCACAAACAAATACGTATTTCTTATCACCATTAGTTGAACATTTTACAGCCATTTCTTTTTAACTTGGCTGTTAGGAGAAACATTTTTCATTTATTAATTACAAAAAAGTAAAACCAAGGATTGTCAAACTAGCAACTACATTTTATTTTCAGGGGTACCTACTATTACATCCACCTCAATGATATAATAAGTTTCTGACGTGTAAAATCTACATTAAATTACGTGTTTATGTAATATAGAGGCCTTGGATAAAACGTTGCATGGTGCACGTGAATTAAGGATTTTATCTATGAATAAAAAAACTAACCCACAAGGACCGTTAAGCACGAGTGGGTTAATTTTTCTGATTTCTCTGAATATCTTACTTAACTCATTAGTACTGTCAATAACTACAATATTAAAGTATTACATTACCGGATGTAGTGTACAATGAATAAAATTGCCGCAATTTTTAAATCCTTTGAAACCGAATACGTCAGCTTCTACTGCCATGCAAAAGTTACATTGGAATCGTAAAGGAAATAATCGATATTCATTACTCATAAATTTATATGTTCGTAGTACACCCTAAAAATTGTTACCAATTAAAGTTACAATCACAAGAAGAAAACCTTTCAGATTTTTAGATTTCAGAAAAAAGTTACCACTAAATCATCGCCGACATTAACTTTATACTTAAGGGTTCCATTAAGTGCCATAGTTGTACGATTCTATCTAAAAGAAGTCACTGATGCGTAATTCAGGTATCTTTTGTCGTAGGATGGTATAAAGATTCTTTCTAATATTAAGTGGTAATCGCTTTGGTGAAACTAGAAGGTGTCTCTTTAGAGTAATAACAAATTTTAATAACATAAACTGTTCATAATACGTTGAAGTCAATATCCCGTGTGAGAACTGGATTCAGAAAAACTATTATGTAATGTATTCTCATAGTGAATCTTCTGGAGATTTCGGACAAACTCCTAACCATTAAAATGATTACTATTGTTAAGAAATTGGAATTGTACATATATAAGTATGCATGTTATTTATTTCGATGAAATTAGCTGCATGGCTAAAAATTAGTTTTTAATAGTACCTACGTTTATTGTGTTGATCTTTATTTCATGCCCGAAAAACATTTCTATGACCATTACTGTGAGTATCATGTTTTACATTAGTGCTAATTATAATATTGGTTACCTCGGTGCTTGAAATGGACCGGAACGCTACACATTGGAGAATTTTGATTCTAATGCAAAAAAAGGAAGAAAACTCGAAAAACTAAATAGTCCAGTTACTTTAGGCATAAATATGGCTTACTTTCGAAAAACAATATATTAAAAATCGAGAGTGAGATCCGCTGGCGGTAATAGTTATTTTTGTCATAAGTTCTCTAAACAGGTCTTTAAGGGCGAGACCAGAATATTGGACCGAACTCTTAAACCTTGTTAGAGGACGCATAACGTACAAGCTTTTTTGGGATACCTTTTATATTTAACATTTAAAAAAGAAACTAGAATGTGTTTAATATAATGGTACATTTGCTGCATCATGTCAATCATGTGCGTGGGGATTGAGGTTGTGTTTGTCATAGTGATAATAAAATGCGGCGGTTAAAAATTTTTTTTGATCCTAACATGTAAACATCAATTTATCAAGTCACTGTATTCCCCTTGAAAATGTCTAATAACTGGAGCACGGGTGTAAAAAAAAATAACTGGCTAGCATGTAAAAAAATTTCACGCATCCTTATATTTTCTATTATTATATAATTTGATATGAAAGCCAATCTCTTTAGCAGTAATTTAATTGTTACTAACATATGAGAATTATTGCATCTTATTACTATCGTATACATTAAATATCATAGTACAGCCGTTATTTCCAATAATGCTGAAATTTCCGAACGATTTTAAGTCATTACTACTTGTATTTGCACTATATATATGCTCTGTAGAAGTAGATGGCGCAGATTCTTTAACTGGAAACAATCTTTTTGAATTTCGATCTTGTTATTGATTGAGTCATCCACGTAGCTCTCTGCAATTTTTGTTGATTTCCATCCACCTTGAAACACGAGTGTTTTACTACACAAAAATACGATTTACAAAATGGCCCCGCGATTGGGCGCCGGTGAAACAAAGGTTTTATTGTCAAGATAAAACAACAAAAATAACTATAACAGCTATAAAAATACACTCATACTTACTGTAACTAAAAACTCATATGTCTGCCTCAGCTTGAGATTTAAACTCTTTCTTACAAATTAATTATTCAAGTCGTAGGTATTGGTTCCACAGCTGTATAAATTGTGAAAAGGAATAGATAAGGGTTTTAAACACAATTAAAAACTCAAAAAGGGCGCCATCTGGTTCTGATGCTTTAAGTTAATTATAAATTAACCAATCAAAGATGTTATTTTGAATGAGCATTAAAATTTACTAAATCCATTAACCAGAAAATGAATAAAATATTTAGTTGAAACAAAAAAAATTTTTGTTTATTTATTTACAAGTGTTGAAGAAATGAAACTAAGCTTTCATAACCAATATGGTTCCGTTTTGTAGATCCATCAGTTTTGCAATAATAACATTTATTAACAAAAGAATGGGTAAAATACACATACAAAGATAAACAAATAAAACACACCTTGTATATTTATTACTAATCCAATCTAAATTTATTGGATTATAATTATGTCCAAGAGTTAATCAATAAAAAATTCACCAAGAACGTTTCATTTAATACAGAAAACAAACAGGAAAACTTATTGGATTGACCACAAAATTGTTCAAAACACATACTACCAATATTAGAAATTTGCATTGACTGATCATGATCGCAAAGTATTTCAAAAGAATCGATTAGATCAACCATAAAAATTGTTCAAAACACATTAATTTAAATATTGACCTTTGTATTGACTGAGCTTTTCCTGGACAAAATTTATAAACAAATCTCTGAAGGAGATTAGACAAATTATATCAGTTCAACAGTATCAATATAAATGAATTGCAATTAAGTTAAAGCTTAAAGATTTTTAACTATCAAGGAGAGCTCTCTCAAAGGAAAATTCATAACTATGACATTCTTAATACTTGAATTACAACAAATACCACTTAATATTACAGTACCTTGCATTTTCATTCATTAAACTCATAGAATACCATACATCAAGTCCAGTAGAAATTGGAAATTCGCCTTTACTGCGGGGAAACTTAAGGTTGAATTCGGCTCAGCATCGAAGTATAGATTCTGCATACCAAAACGTGATCCAATCTTAATTGATAATAACAGCCCATATGTTTTCATAAACCAATAAAGTCAAGCACGAAAAATAACCAAGATTTTAATTTGTGCTTATTTAATAACGTCTTTAATTTTCACCCAGAAAAACTAATGGAACTGTTCTGAAGCTTCCAGTTATTTTAATTTACTGATTGCATTAACTGCACTCAAATTCTTTAAGAGGAATTTTAATTTTACAAAAGCACAGGAATCGGTCACTACATTTAGGATTGCTTTAAGTAATTCTTCCTATAACGTGAAACGTATTTAACTTTAAAACTTTCACAATTCACAAAAAAACATTAAAACTATACGGAACGGTAAATAGAATATCTTGCAATTCTATAGGATTAAAGAACTGTAATCCATTGACACTACATAAGAAAATTAATCAGGCCTATTGACCACAATGTCGACTGCATGCTCACAGCCTGCAGTCACGAGTCTTCAAGTCAAGTCTCCTTGTCAAAAACTAGCGAAGGCCTTTTTATAAACTCCGTTTCACGTTATTCCGCGCGGCAACATCTGTTTTTAGGCGGCAAGGGCGCTTGTTGCTTGCCTTACTATAGGATTCACGACCTTACGTATAAAAAGCAACACCAATCTTTCCCGCTGAAAGCACACGTGTGTACAAGAACACGCTAGCAGTAGACGGTATTCATACACTGCATCGACTTAAAATTTAAAACGCAAATAACAGACAAAGTAAAATGTATTTACGAATCGTATACACTCAAAGTGTTTACCAAAATATTTCTATAAATGAGATGACGAAGCGCTTCTCATGATTTCTTTTCAAGGTTTCTTTTTGAAGAAATTGATATTATTTTTAAAATGCCAGGTCGCAAGATACGAAAAACGACATCAATATGACGTTACATTATTTCATTATAGCAAATATTAAACATTCCCTTCCTATAAATGCTTTCTGTAGGAAATGTTTGCCTGATGAACTGCATATTTAAATAAAGCGATATCTACAGGACCGAACTTAAGATTTTTATCAAGAATTAATACAAAATTCGATATACTAAATGCCGGTGGAAAATGTACCCGTTACAACCTACACGTTTCAAAGTTAAAGTATCACCACCTACATCAACAACCATCGTTGCTCCAGTCCGTCTAAATGAGTGACCTGTATACAATGCAGGTTCTTGTAATCCTAAATATTCAGCAATTTTTTTTAGGTATTATACCAACAGTATGTTGACCTGCATTTAGGGCGACACATTTTCCATTACGGTACGTCAAGAACAACCGCAGGTCCTTACTTTTTTGAGGTCGTAGAGTCGCATATTTCCGATAAATAGCAATACACCCATCGTCCGTTATTGTAAACCTCCTGGTTGTTAAATTTTTGGTATCGCGTAAGGTGACAACAATATATTTGTCCAAATCCTCCACTTCATTTAAAGTGAGGGATAGAAGCTCATCACACCGACAACCAAATATACCAAAAATGGTAACGACTTTGGCAAGCAACCACTTTTCGTCAGGAGCTTCAAGTATAAATTTTTCCACTTGCTCTTTCGTCAGTACCTTAGCTTTCTTGGAAACATAACGCTCATTCCGTCTTTTCAAAAACACAATCACTTTATATGATATCTAGAATTGACAAATAAAAACTTTTTTTGCCTTTTAAACTAATTATATCCTTTTAAAGAAATTGGCATACATACGGATTTTCAGATTCATTACTAAAACTTATGATTTCTTATCTAAGAGACCGTAAGCAATACGTCGTTTTTAAGGGGGCAATGTCGGAAGAATTTGATATCCCGTCACGCGTACCGCAAGGTTCAAATCTTGGACCGCTGTTGTTTTTAATAATGATTAATGACCTTCCAAGAGTAATATTTTATTCAAATTATAAGCTATTTGCTGACGATTTTAAAATATATAAACCTGTAAAATCATTAACAGATTACAATGATTTACAATCTGATCTTGTAAGAGTACATCAGTGGTCTATGGATAATCGACTCTACTTTAATGTTAATAAATGTGTTGTTGTCTCGTTTTCTAAAAAAAACTAATATTTTAACTTATAATTATAAATTGGGGGACAATATTCTTAAAAGGCAGATGTGTGTAAAAGATTTAGGTGTAATTTTTGATTCGAGTGTCACGTTCAATGAACATATAACACAACGGGTGAATAAAGCTTATCAAATGTTGGGATTTATAATTCGAAACGCAAACGCATTTACTAAGTGTGAATCTTTTATTATACTGTTTAATTCACTTGTAAAATGCCATCTGGAATATGCTTCGGTAGTATGGTCACCTTTTTACGCTTTATATAAAGAGGCGATAGAAAAATTACAAAAAAGTTTCTACGTTTCGTATATTTTCGAAAATACGGCCAGTATTCTCACGATATTCGTTCTTATATAATTCGCCAAGAATTTAATGTAGCTAGCTTAGAAGATAGGAGGAAAGTGTCTAGTGCAATATTTATTTAAGTTTAAGTTATTACAGGTCTATTAGATTCGCCAAATATTCTGCAAAACTTAAATTTTAAAGTGCCTAAATATAATGTCAGAAACACAGAACTATTTTATGTAACTCATCGAAAAACTAATTATGCTATGAATTCTCCGCTATATAGAATGTGTACTACATTAAATCAATTAAATGAATGTGATATATTTCGCACATCGTTAAAGAAATTTAAAACAGTCCTCCGCCGTAACCTGTTATTTTATTTCGAGGATTCTTCTGTAGGATGAAAACTAGTTGTTAAGTTGTTAACCATTTTTATGTACTTTTTGTGTATTTTGCTGTTTTTCCTATCTATTTTTGATTGGTAGATACGATTTACTTTTTCGTTCAGTTTGTATCACTTTTATGTATTTGTATGTAATATTCTTGTAACCTGTCATTGGAAATTTTCCGTTGGTTGCAATAAAACTAAAATTAATTATTAAAGAAAACAAACCTGTCAATAGCAATGTTTTCTCTAACTGACAAACAACTTTTAACCATTGACCACTTCGACCATAACGAATTCGGACTGAATTTCTTAGACAAATTATTGATATACGCTAATACAACGTCTTCCGTCACACCAATCACGTTGTTTTCCTGTTGCCACTTTTTGAATTCAGCGTACTCGTGCTCGTATCTAGCTGAAGATTTTTCAGGTAACAAACTTGCAGCCACACTTGCTGCTTCATCGATGATAGTTTGCGGCACACTCATTTCAATAAATCTGATTAGCAAAATCTTCCATTCCATTCAATTCCAAAAATGCACCACAAACGGTAATTCTAAATGACATAGTAAACAACAAAACAAGTAACGAGCGTTTCCAAAGCAATAGTTCTAAGCTCATACTATTTTTTTTAATATCGAGATTTCTAGAATTTTTAATACAATTATGTAGTTTGATGAATGAAATATTTATTTACAACTGTGGAACAAATAAAACATTCAACAATACACGCAAGGTAACGAGTTTTACTGGCTCAAGGAGGTAACTGACTCGTCTTCGACTCGTCAGTTATATCCTCCATTCGCCAGTAAAAACCATGCTAGTAACGTTAAATACTATTAACGTGCGCTTTTGAGCTTTAGCGGCCGTTGTTATGTACAATCACATAAACGGTTATTTAGCGGAATCGTTGCTACTTATATAAATGAGCACTTAAGAACAGGTATCACAAAAAAGGTCAAATGTAAAAAAATTCGTTTCTTTGCGAATATCTCACTTCCTATGGCTCGAAGATCATTAATCTTAATCAAATTAATCTTTGTATTACACGTCGAAGGGGGTGCGAAAGTGATATAACGTACAGTTGCGCTCATTCGCTAAGGAACGACGAAAAAATTATGACAGCCAATTTTTCAAATTTTTGTACAATGTAAATGTTAGTTTATTTTATGGCAATCAAAAACATTTCATGTTTGAACATTATAATTGCATAGTTCATAAATCAGGTCGAATTACAGCGCACATTGTACAAAAAACTAAAAAATCGGCTATCATTATTTTTCCATCGTTATACACGTTATTTGCGGTGTATCTCACAAACGGTTCGCTGTACGTAAAAAATATAATATAATGAATATAACTTTTTTGTCTCAAATTGAATTATCTTTCACTTTTAAAATAACCTTAATTGACCTTTGAGTCATAAGTGGGATATTCGCAACCGAAATTCTGACCTTTGACCTTTAATATCGTTAACGTCGGCGCGATCTCACTCTCGATTTTTAATATATTTTTTGAAACAAGAGAAAGCGATTAAAACAAAAAAATCGGGATTTTTTTTAACAATAACCCTAATCTAAGTAACTGGACTAAAACGGCTAAACTAGCGATACAGAGCCCTCTAATAGGCAGGTCAAATATGTGTACATACGTTTCCAACTACACTTGCTTGGAAAAAGCATGTAAATTCCCAGTAAGGAAGATGGTTATTTTGATGCCTTGTTGATAACAGAAATATTGTATTTTCTTGTAGTTTTATATGCATCATTTAAATTTGCAGTACATATATGTAATTTATTCTTTCAAAATAAAATATTTACTCTGTATATTCTTCCATGTTAGACGTGTAAATTATTATATGATATGTAATATATTGCTGTGGATTTTAGTGTCAAAATTTTAGAAATTTTCGAAATTTTTGTAAAATTCTAAAATCTTTGTTAAAAATTAACACTTTAGAAATATTTTATCAACTTTTCCAGTTAAAGATATTTTTAAGTTATTTAATGGTGTGTCATTGATTTTACAATCAATGTGTATACTTTTTAATAAGGTTAAATAATCCATATTTCTTTATTTATTATCAAACAGTTTACTCACCAAATACTTAAGTATACCTAATATCCAGTTGTGCGCAAGTTATTGTTATTATATAATTCAGTTATGATTAATTTTCAAATGTGTATATCGACGGGTTATGTGATTCTTTAAAGGTTTTTGTTCATGTAAATAGATCATTATTATTGCAATTATGTAAATAGTAAATAGTATATAAGCTTAGAAAATCGTAATTTTAGGATACTTCCTGACATAAAGCGACGCAGTAAAGTCGTGTTAAAGACAATAATACTAATGTAAAGGAACACTTCCTGATATACGACGAACGAGAAAGTATGTAAAGTTGAGATCACTAAATAAGGCGACAGTGTAAAGTCGTAAATGATAATATAGTACAAATGTAAATAGCTAGTTAAGTTGATTGGTGAATTGAATACGGCGAAGGTGTATAGTTGTTATAAAGTGTAAGAGTGTTTATAAGGTTTAAAGAACCACCTGCAATTTTCAATTTAAAAGTTCTAGCTAAAGTTATTGCTAGTCAATAAATCTACGTCAAAACCATAAATCGGTGTTTTATTTATTTAAACACATAAACAAAGATTCTTCGAACAAGGGAAATAGTACCCGCAATAAATTAAGACAAAAGTGTATTACCAAAAGTGTGTAATCAATAATCAAGTGTGTGGATGGTGTTATGTGGGAAATCCATGCAAAATGAAGGAAGTCAACCGGAATTGGAAACCAGCACTGGGACAACATAAAGTGACCTGCTCTGCCAATAGGAATTGACCAAATTAGTGTGACGTCACAAATGTCAAACAATGTGGCAACAGCGCATCCTTTCGTTTGTGTATGCCACGTGCACGGCCGTCCACGTGTATGCGAGGTTATGTTATAGCTTTGTAGAAAGCAAGAAGCGTCCGTCCGTTTCACTGGTGATCATTATTCTTCAAGTTTTCTAGTATTTTGCGTTGTGAAACCAAGTATGGCTAGTACACATGTGTTGAAAATGTCCGCAATATTCAAATATTTCAATGATCGTAACTTGAACAGTCGTGGTGAAAATGCATATGAATCTGGGCACGTTATTAAAATATTTTATGAAGATTCGGTGCGCATCATGAAGGGCCAAGTTAAAGCGAGTATGAGAGACCGTGTTTACGACGTTGAGGTAAGAATATAATATATCTTATGTTTATAAATCGTACATCTACTACTGGATTGGAATTTTTAGATTAAGCTAACACCAGATTATGAAATTCAAACGGTACACTGCACGTGCCCCAAAGGATTGCATATGTGCCATCATATGATAGCCATCACAATTTTTGCATACCACAATATTTCAGTAACAGACAAGTCATGCTCATGGAGTGCTATTAAACAAAAAGGAGAAGACAAGGTCCAAACAATTGAGGATATGTACCCCGGCAATACCTCGTTTCGTGCCACTTCTAGACCCGCAACAGTGAATGAAGTAACAGCATTTACAGAAAAGATAAAAATATATGGAGATGCAGTTGGTTTTTCATGGATGTTGCAAGAAGAACCGAAAAATGAAAGTTACATTCATATTATAAATGTAGAAGAGATATTTTCGCCAGAGTACCACAAGGCCGCAAATAAAGAGGCGTTTATTAGAAATAAATTAGAAGTAAGCCAGGAAACTAGCGCAGAAATAGCAAAACAAACGACAGGCCAGTGGAAAAATCCCCTCTGGCAAATGGCCCGAAAAAATCGCTTGACAGCAAGCAATTTTCACATGATATTATCACGTATTCGGACAAATAAATACACTGCAACTTTATTTCAAAGATTATCGGGTAAAGTATACCTGTATACCATGTATATAGGTTGGTATATAATTTGCATTGCAGGCAATGATAATCTTGACCACATCAAGGCTATACAGTGGGGCAGGGAACATGAAGAAGTTGCTCGTTCTGAATTTGAAACAGCAATTCATTTGAAAGTCATCCCAACTGGACTGTGGCTTGATGCTTGTGGTTTCCTCGGAGCATCTCCTGATGGTCTTGTCGAAGACGATGGGATATTGGAAATTAAATGCCCTTTTAAATATCGTCAGCTGTCGCTGACAGAAGGATTAAAGAAGGGAGACAACTATATCCTCCAATTTAGTGAAGACGATGAATTGATCGTAAATAAAAAACATGAGTATTATATACAAATACAAGGACAGTTGGCATTAACCCACAAGCAAAAATGCTATTTGTATATATGGACGCCCACAGAATCCCTGTTGCATGTAGTATTTGCAGAGGACTTTAGCCAGGAGTTAAATAAATTAAAACAGTTTTACTTCGCCCAATATATACCTTTTTTAATGGGAGAAAAAACTTTTACATAGGTTATACGTATGTACTTATATATATATTTGTGCCTTGGTTATAATATGTGTATTATCATATGAGCTAAATAAATAAAAGTTTACAATTACTGTTGATTATCAAAAATATCAGCTATTAATGGGAATTGCATATTTGTTAACGCAGCACATACTTGGAAAACTGTTCCAGCTAATGGGGCTAAAGTGCGTGGAATAGCATCTAAAATGTCGAAACATTTTAGGCGCCCTATAGCTCTTTCAATATGAATCCGTGCTCGCGCTATAGTCTTCGTTTGGATAGCCTGTTCTCTTGTGAATTGCACTGTTGTGAGAAATGGAGGCACGTTTAAATTTACTCCAGAAGGCAAAAATTCTCCTATGAGAAACCCTTTATCTGCCAAAATTAAATCCCCTGGTACCATTTGTTGTAGGACTCCACAATGTTTTACAAGCTGCTTATCTGATACTGACCCTGGATATAGTGTACTTGCAAACGTAATCACGCCATTTGGTGCAACTCCTATAAGACCTTTGCATGTATTTCTGTGTTTATATGAGCTGTAGGTCATTTTCTGCTTATCTAGAGCTCCAGGTTTAAATGATGCCATTTCCGTACAATCAAGTACAAGTCTACAGTTTGTGAAGGTGCTAAAACTGGTTGGCAGGCATGTCTGGTTTTTTTGTCTTGATGGAATCTGTTTCATTAACTGTTCACACAAAACTTCATGCAGAGCATGCACCCACGTACAAACCACGTTGGTGATTGTTGCTGAACTCACTTTAAATCGGAAGGCCAAATCTGCATGAAGCAAATTTAATCGTAACTTCATTAACGTAATTAATAGTTGCGTACGTCTTGGGATATTAACAACCGACCATCCAAGATAATATGTTAAAGTTATATTCTCAAATAGTTCCAAAAGTGCATCAAACAACAGTTTATTTGGAATTCCGGTGTACATTTTCACAAGTTTTTCATCATGTTCTATGTCCTCAAAACGCATTGCTGCCTTCTTCAACTGAGCTCTCAGTTCTTCCTTTTCTTTCCTGAGGAAATAATTTTCTGCCTCATGCAGTGATGATCCACTGTCTGGAGAAACACCACCAGTGAGGGATAACTGGTGTAACGTTTCAGCAACACTGGATAATCTTGACGATACGCGGCTATCAGATGGCGTAGAAGCTGGCGTGTATGATGTTGCAGGTGGCAGTATCCCCTTAAGATTATATTGTACAACATACCTATGAGTTACCTTTATATGTAATATTCTTATTTAGATATACCTGACTGTCTCTTTCATCCTGAACATCAAGTGGGACAGCTAGTGATGACTCCTGACATTCTGTTGCAGATTTTGGTCGTTTTTGATGATTATTGTTACTTCTAAAACATGACGAGAAATGATTCATCTTACTTTCTTACATCAGAAGGAACATTCTATTTATACGAACCGTGCTTTCTTCTTTTCAGGACTATGACTTGGTGTTGTAGTCCTAGGGATTTTTATTTCACTCTCATGTCGTTTCGCACTCTCTTTTTGTTGTGTTTCAAATATGGAAGGGCCATTTTGTCTATTCCCATTAACAAAATGACAACTACACAACAAAGACCACTGTGAAGGCAACCGATCTGTTCGTCTGAAATATTATTTGTTTTTATACCTTTCAAAATGGTAGATGATTCACTTTGACCTACCCTACAGCAGTTATCCATTGATTTCTGAGTTCCACATTTCGTGGAAAACTAAAAAACCGACATTTTCTTTGGTCACTGTAATGTTTACACGCAAAGCACATCACCATCCTGTCAATACTTTGGAGTTTGGACGTTTGGGATATTACAGGATATGAAGGTTCGGTTTTTAATATAATTCCTGAATAGTCACACGTTGTAACGACAACGGAAATCACGTTTGCTGTACTTTCACACTTTCACACGTGTTTAGTACAACAAAGTGTGGTTATGTTTCTGTTTTGTTTGGAAAGGAAAAGTTGCGACGTTGCCATTTTTTTACGTCACCACTAATTCTCTCAATTGGGAAAGGATATAGTAGAAAGGAAGAAGCATCGCTATATAAAAGGTAGGAAGTTATTTCCTTCTGGGCTAGTGAATACTATCTGGGAACAATTTCACACCCTAGCTAAATATTCCCAAATTTCTTTTACTAAAGAAAAAGAGCGTAACAACACCTACAAAAATCAAAACTAAGCGAGACTAACTTTTCGGCGTGCAAGCAGTCTACTATAAAAGAAAATTACCAGGATGAGCAGGAGTTCTGGTCTCTTTATTTCTTCCTTTTGTTTGGCAGGTTATAGACTTACGCCCGTGAGCCTAACTACTAGCGACTGCTACGGGACCATTCCTACCGATTGTGATAAACCAATCCGTTGTCTAATAGGCAATAATAAATTGGCCACAGCAAAACATTTCCCATTTCATATGACTTCCATAATTCTCATACATTTGCTTTTTTCACTGTCTGCTTCAGCGGAATGTTAGGTCAACGATTAGGATTAGGGACAGTTAAAAAAAGACTCACATGGACGAGTACATTTATTTTTTTTAATAAAAACTTGCCGTTGTTATTGCGTTATTGCAATAAATTTATTACAAATAGGCTACTGGATTCATATGGACTCTTTGATTTGAGAAACATAGAAACTATTGAATTTATAATTTAATGTTAAGGGCATAAGAGATGCATATTATATTCGGTAAAACCAATTCACTAAATAAACTGAAGTAACAGTTACTTTAGTAATTATTACAAGTAGCTTGGACCATAGATAAAAGTTTCTCTTTCCAAAATTTTGGTGTCAAAATAGTGTCAAGTATCGTTATGAGTGTAGTGATAGTGTATACTAATTTCTGTGCCCAGCAATGCGGTGTCCTTATAAGTTACGGGAATAACAAAATCCCACCCGCACTTTTAAAAATAATTACTAGAAACTTTAAACTTTATTAAGCAGTATCTTAAAACAGTGATTTGTTGAATAGCTTGATTTGTTAACTATATTAATGGTTAATTAAAACAACATTGATTAGATCTTGTTTTGTAGTTTGGGAGACTAATTATTACATAAGCTGATTAATTGATTTTGATAAGAATGTGTTTATTGATAATAAAGGACTTGCATGCTTAAGAAAGTAGGTTAATAACAACGATAATTAAAAAATTTAATAAAAACCCCACACTATATAAATTGAATTCTATCAAAATACCGCTTCTATTTTTTGCTTTATTTTAATTTTTAAAGAGTAGTTTCTGATGATATTGTAAAAATGATTTAAAATGAATCAAAAACATTATGCTTAATATTATATGCTTATGATTAATCATAGAAAATTAATTAATTAATTAATTTAAATATTGACCTTTGTATTGACTGAGCTTTTCCTGGACAAAATTTATAAACAAATCTCTGAAGGAGATTAGACAAATTATATCAGTTCAACAGTATCAATATAAATGAATTGCAATTAAGTTAAAGCTTAAAGATTTTTAACTATCAAGGAGAGCTCTCTCAAAGGAAAATTCATAACTATGACATTCTTAATACTTGAATTACAACAAATACCACTTAATATTACAGTACCTTGCATTTTCATTCATTAAACTCATAGAATACCATACATCAAGTCCAGTAGAAATTGGAAATTCGCCTTTACTGCGGGGAAACTTAAGGTTGAATTCGGCTCAGCATCGAAGTATAGATTCTGCATACCAAAACGTGATCCAATCTTAATTGATAATAACAGCCCATATGTTTTCATAAACCAATAAAGTCAAGCACGAAAAATAACCAAGATTTTAATTTGTGCTTATTTAATAACGTCTTTAATTTTCACCCAGAAAAACTAATGGAACTGTTCTGAAGCTTCCAGTTATTTTAATTTACTGATTGCATTAACTGCACTCAAATTCTTTAAGAGGAATTTTAATTTTACAAAAGCACAGGAATCGGTCACTACATTTAGGATTGCTTTAAGTAATTCTTCCTATAACGTGAAACGTATTTAACTTTAAAACTTTCACAATTCACAAAAAAACATTAAAACTATACGGAACGGTAAATAGAATATCTTGCAATTCTATAGGATTAAAGAACTGTAATCCATTGACACTACATAAGAAAATTAATCAGGCCTATTGACCACAATGTCGACTGCATGCTCACAGCCTGCAGTCACGAGTCTTCAAGTCAAGTCTCCTTGTCAAAAACTAGCGAAGGCCTTTTTATAAACTCCGTTTCACGTTATTCCGCGCGGCAACATCTGTTTTTAGGCGGCAAGGGCGCTTGTTGCTTGCCTTACTATAGGATTCACGACCTTACGTATAAAAAGCAACACCAATCTTTCCCGCTGAAAGCACACGTGTGTACAAGAACACGCTAGCAGTAGACGGTATTCATACACTGCATCGACTTAAAATTTAAAACGCAAATAACAGACAAAGTAAAATGTATTTACGAATCGTATACACTCAAAGTGTTTACCAAAATATTTCTATAAATGAGATGACGAAGCGCTTCTCATGATTTCTTTTCAAGGTTTCTTTTTGAAGAAATTGATATTATTTTTAAAATGCCAGGTCGCAAGATACGAAAAACGACATCAATATGACGTTACATTATTTCATTATAGCAAATATTAAACATTCCCTTCCTATAAATGCTTTCTGTAGGAAATGTTTGCCTGATGAACTGCATATTTAAATAAAGCGATATCTACAGGACCGAACTTAAGATTTTTATCAAGAATTAATACAAAATTCGATATACTAAATGCCGGTGGAAAATGTACCCGTTACAACCTACACGTTTCAAAGTTAAAGTATCACCACCTACATCAACAACCATCGTTGCTCCAGTCCGTCTAAATGAGTGACCTGTATACAATGCAGGTTCTTGTAATCCTAAATATTCAGCAATTTTTTTTAGGTATTATACCAACAGTATGTTGACCTGCATTTAGGGCGACACATTTTCCATTACGGTACGTCAAGAACAACCGCAGGTCCTTACTTTTTTGAGGTCGTAGAGTCGCATATTTCCGATAAATAGCAATACACCCATCGTCCGTTATTGTAAACCTCCTGGTTGTTAAATTTTTGGTATCGCGTAAGGTGACAACAATATATTTGTCCAAATCCTCCACTTCATTTAAAGTGAGGGATAGAAGCTCATCACACCGACAACCAAATATACCAAAAATGGTAACGACTTTGGCAAGCAACCACTTTTCGTCAGGAGCTTCAAGTATAAATTTTTCCACTTGCTCTTTCGTCAGTACCTTAGCTTTCTTGGAAACATAACGCTCATTCCGTCTTTTCAAAAACACAATCACTTTATATGATATCTAGAATTGACAAATAAAAACTTTTTTTGCCTTTTAAACTAATTATATCCTTTTAAAGAAATTGGCATACATACGGATTTTCAGATTCATTACTAAAACTTATGATTTCTTATCTAAGAGACCGTAAGCAATACGTCGTTTTTAAGGGGGCAATGTCGGAAGAATTTGATATCCCGTCACGCGTACCGCAAGGTTCAAATCTTGGACCGCTGTTGTTTTTAATAATGATTAATGACCTTCCAAGAGTAATATTTTATTCAAATTATAAGCTATTTGCTGACGATTTTAAAATATATAAACCTGTAAAATCATTAACAGATTACAATGATTTACAATCTGATCTTGTAAGAGTACATCAGTGGTCTATGGATAATCGACTCTACTTTAATGTTAATAAATGTGTTGTTGTCTCGTTTTCTAAAAAAAACTAATATTTTAACTTATAATTATAAATTGGGGGACAATATTCTTAAAAGGCAGATGTGTGTAAAAGATTTAGGTGTAATTTTTGATTCGAGTGTCACGTTCAATGAACATATAACACAACGGGTGAATAAAGCTTATCAAATGTTGGGATTTATAATTCGAAACGCAAACGCATTTACTAAGTGTGAATCTTTTATTATACTGTTTAATTCACTTGTAAAATGCCATCTGGAATATGCTTCGGTAGTATGGTCACCTTTTTACGCTTTATATAAAGAGGCGATAGAAAAATTACAAAAAAGTTTCTACGTTTCGTATATTTTCGAAAATACGGCCAGTATTCTCACGATATTCGTTCTTATATAATTCGCCAAGAATTTAATGTAGCTAGCTTAGAAGATAGGAGGAAAGTGTCTAGTGCAATATTTATTTAAGTTTAAGTTATTACAGGTCTATTAGATTCGCCAAATATTCTGCAAAACTTAAATTTTAAAGTGCCTAAATATAATGTCAGAAACACAGAACTATTTTATGTAACTCATCGAAAAACTAATTATGCTATGAATTCTCCGCTATATAGAATGTGTACTACATTAAATCAATTAAATGAATGTGATATATTTCGCACATCGTTAAAGAAATTTAAAACAGTCCTCCGCCGTAACCTGTTATTTTATTTCGAGGATTCTTCTGTAGGATGAAAACTAGTTGTTAAGTTGTTAACCATTTTTATGTACTTTTTGTGTATTTTGCTGTTTTTCCTATCTATTTTTGATTGGTAGATACGATTTACTTTTTCGTTCAGTTTGTATCACTTTTATGTATTTGTATGTAATATTCTTGTAACCTGTCATTGGAAATTTTCCGTTGGTTGCAATAAAACTAAAATTAATTATTAAAGAAAACAAACCTGTCAATAGCAATGTTTTCTCTAACTGACAAACAACTTTTAACCATTGACCACTTCGACCATAACGAATTCGGACTGAATTTCTTAGACAAATTATTGATATACGCTAATACAACGTCTTCCGTCACACCAATCACGTTGTTTTCCTGTTGCCACTTTTTGAATTCAGCGTACTCGTGCTCGTATCTAGCTGAAGATTTTTCAGGTAACAAACTTGCAGCCACACTTGCTGCTTCATCGATGATAGTTTGCG
The DNA here is from genome assembly GCA_929113105.1 of Agrypnus murinus. Classification (NCBI taxonomy): domain Eukaryota; kingdom Metazoa; phylum Arthropoda; class Insecta; order Coleoptera; family Elateridae; genus Agrypnus; species Agrypnus murinus. The sequence goes on along the minus strand of OV816028.1, from coordinate 101,982,469 downwards.
GCACACTCATTTCAATAAATCTGATTAGCAAAATCTTCCATTCCATTCAATTCCAAAAATGCACCACAAACGGTAATTCTAAATGACATAGTAAACAACAAAACAAGTAACGAGCGTTTCCAAAGCAATAGTTCTAAGCTCATACTATTTTTTTTAATATCGAGATTTCTAGAATTTTTAATACAATTATGTAGTTTGATGAATGAAATATTTATTTACAACTGTGGAACAAATAAAACATTCAACAATACACGCAAGGTAACGAGTTTTACTGGCTCAAGGAGGTAACTGACTCGTCTTCGACTCGTCAGTTATATCCTCCATTCGCCAGTAAAAACCATGCTAGTAACGTTAAATACTATTAACGTGCGCTTTTGAGCTTTAGCGGCCGTTGTTATGTACAATCACATAAACGGTTATTTAGCGGAATCGTTGCTACTTATATAAATGAGCACTTAAGAACAGGTATCACAAAAAAGGTCAAATGTAAAAAAATTCGTTTCTTTGCGAATATCTCACTTCCTATGGCTCGAAGATCATTAATCTTAATCAAATTAATCTTTGTATTACACGTCGAAGGGGGTGCGAAAGTGATATAACGTACAGTTGCGCTCATTCGCTAAGGAACGACGAAAAAATTATGACAGCCAATTTTTCAAATTTTTGTACAATGTAAATGTTAGTTTATTTTATGGCAATCAAAAACATTTCATGTTTGAACATTATAATTGCATAGTTCATAAATCAGGTCGAATTACAGCGCACATTGTACAAAAAACTAAAAAATCGGCTATCATTATTTTTCCATCGTTATACACGTTATTTGCGGTGTATCTCACAAACGGTTCGCTGTACGTAAAAAATATAATATAATGAATATAACTTTTTTGTCTCAAATTGAATTATCTTTCACTTTTAAAATAACCTTAATTGACCTTTGAGTCATAAGTGGGATATTCGCAACCGAAATTCTGACCTTTGACCTTTAATATCGTTAACGTCGGCGCGATCTCACTCTCGATTTTTAATATATTTTTTGAAACAAGAGAAAGCGATTAAAACAAAAAAATCGGGATTTTTTTTAACAATAACCCTAATCTAAGTAACTGGACTAAAACGGCTAAACTAGCGATACAGAGCCCTCTAATAGGCAGGTCAAATATGTGTACATACGTTTCCAACTACACTTGCTTGGAAAAAGCATGTAAATTCCCAGTAAGGAAGATGGTTATTTTGATGCCTTGTTGATAACAGAAATATTGTATTTTCTTGTAGTTTTATATGCATCATTTAAATTTGCAGTACATATATGTAATTTATTCTTTCAAAATAAAATATTTACTCTGTATATTCTTCCATGTTAGACGTGTAAATTATTATATGATATGTAATATATTGCTGTGGATTTTAGTGTCAAAATTTTAGAAATTTTCGAAATTTTTGTAAAATTCTAAAATCTTTGTTAAAAATTAACACTTTAGAAATATTTTATCAACTTTTCCAGTTAAAGATATTTTTAAGTTATTTAATGGTGTGTCATTGATTTTACAATCAATGTGTATACTTTTTAATAAGGTTAAATAATCCATATTTCTTTATTTATTATCAAACAGTTTACTCACCAAATACTTAAGTATACCTAATATCCAGTTGTGCGCAAGTTATTGTTATTATATAATTCAGTTATGATTAATTTTCAAATGTGTATATCGACGGGTTATGTGATTCTTTAAAGGTTTTTGTTCATGTAAATAGATCATTATTATTGCAATTATGTAAATAGTAAATAGTATATAAGCTTAGAAAATCGTAATTTTAGGATACTTCCTGACATAAAGCGACGCAGTAAAGTCGTGTTAAAGACAATAATACTAATGTAAAGGAACACTTCCTGATATACGACGAACGAGAAAGTATGTAAAGTTGAGATCACTAAATAAGGCGACAGTGTAAAGTCGTAAATGATAATATAGTACAAATGTAAATAGCTAGTTAAGTTGATTGGTGAATTGAATACGGCGAAGGTGTATAGTTGTTATAAAGTGTAAGAGTGTTTATAAGGTTTAAAGAACCACCTGCAATTTTCAATTTAAAAGTTCTAGCTAAAGTTATTGCTAGTCAATAAATCTACGTCAAAACCATAAATCGGTGTTTTATTTATTTAAACACATAAACAAAGATTCTTCGAACAAGGGAAATAGTACCCGCAATAAATTAAGACAAAAGTGTATTACCAAAAGTGTGTAATCAATAATCAAGTGTGTGGATGGTGTTATGTGGGAAATCCATGCAAAATGAAGGAAGTCAACCGGAATTGGAAACCAGCACTGGGACAACATAAAGTGACCTGCTCTGCCAATAGGAATTGACCAAATTAGTGTGACGTCACAAATGTCAAACAATGTGGCAACAGCGCATCCTTTCGTTTGTGTATGCCACGTGCACGGCCGTCCACGTGTATGCGAGGTTATGTTATAGCTTTGTAGAAAGCAAGAAGCGTCCGTCCGTTTCACTGGTGATCATTATTCTTCAAGTTTTCTAGTATTTTGCGTTGTGAAACCAAGTATGGCTAGTACACATGTGTTGAAAATGTCCGCAATATTCAAATATTTCAATGATCGTAACTTGAACAGTCGTGGTGAAAATGCATATGAATCTGGGCACGTTATTAAAATATTTTATGAAGATTCGGTGCGCATCATGAAGGGCCAAGTTAAAGCGAGTATGAGAGACCGTGTTTACGACGTTGAGGTAAGAATATAATATATCTTATGTTTATAAATCGTACATCTACTACTGGATTGGAATTTTTAGATTAAGCTAACACCAGATTATGAAATTCAAACGGTACACTGCACGTGCCCCAAAGGATTGCATATGTGCCATCATATGATAGCCATCACAATTTTTGCATACCACAATATTTCAGTAACAGACAAGTCATGCTCATGGAGTGCTATTAAACAAAAAGGAGAAGACAAGGTCCAAACAATTGAGGATATGTACCCCGGCAATACCTCGTTTCGTGCCACTTCTAGACCCGCAACAGTGAATGAAGTAACAGCATTTACAGAAAAGATAAAAATATATGGAGATGCAGTTGGTTTTTCATGGATGTTGCAAGAAGAACCGAAAAATGAAAGTTACATTCATATTATAAATGTAGAAGAGATATTTTCGCCAGAGTACCACAAGGCCGCAAATAAAGAGGCGTTTATTAGAAATAAATTAGAAGTAAGCCAGGAAACTAGCGCAGAAATAGCAAAACAAACGACAGGCCAGTGGAAAAATCCCCTCTGGCAAATGGCCCGAAAAAATCGCTTGACAGCAAGCAATTTTCACATGATATTATCACGTATTCGGACAAATAAATACACTGCAACTTTATTTCAAAGATTATCGGGTAAAGTATACCTGTATACCATGTATATAGGTTGGTATATAATTTGCATTGCAGGCAATGATAATCTTGACCACATCAAGGCTATACAGTGGGGCAGGGAACATGAAGAAGTTGCTCGTTCTGAATTTGAAACAGCAATTCATTTGAAAGTCATCCCAACTGGACTGTGGCTTGATGCTTGTGGTTTCCTCGGAGCATCTCCTGATGGTCTTGTCGAAGACGATGGGATATTGGAAATTAAATGCCCTTTTAAATATCGTCAGCTGTCGCTGACAGAAGGATTAAAGAAGGGAGACAACTATATCCTCCAATTTAGTGAAGACGATGAATTGATCGTAAATAAAAAACATGAGTATTATATACAAATACAAGGACAGTTGGCATTAACCCACAAGCAAAAATGCTATTTGTATATATGGACGCCCACAGAATCCCTGTTGCATGTAGTATTTGCAGAGGACTTTAGCCAGGAGTTAAATAAATTAAAACAGTTTTACTTCGCCCAATATATACCTTTTTTAATGGGAGAAAAAACTTTTACATAGGTTATACGTATGTACTTATATATATATTTGTGCCTTGGTTATAATATGTGTATTATCATATGAGCTAAATAAATAAAAGTTTACAATTACTGTTGATTATCAAAAATATCAGCTATTAATGGGAATTGCATATTTGTTAACGCAGCACATACTTGGAAAACTGTTCCAGCTAATGGGGCTAAAGTGCGTGGAATAGCATCTAAAATGTCGAAACATTTTAGGCGCCCTATAGCTCTTTCAATATGAATCCGTGCTCGCGCTATAGTCTTCGTTTGGATAGCCTGTTCTCTTGTGAATTGCACTGTTGTGAGAAATGGAGGCACGTTTAAATTTACTCCAGAAGGCAAAAATTCTCCTATGAGAAACCCTTTATCTGCCAAAATTAAATCCCCTGGTACCATTTGTTGTAGGACTCCACAATGTTTTACAAGCTGCTTATCTGATACTGACCCTGGATATAGTGTACTTGCAAACGTAATCACGCCATTTGGTGCAACTCCTATAAGACCTTTGCATGTATTTCTGTGTTTATATGAGCTGTAGGTCATTTTCTGCTTATCTAGAGCTCCAGGTTTAAATGATGCCATTTCCGTACAATCAAGTACAAGTCTACAGTTTGTGAAGGTGCTAAAACTGGTTGGCAGGCATGTCTGGTTTTTTTGTCTTGATGGAATCTGTTTCATTAATTGTTCACACAAAACTTCATGCAGAGCATGCACCCACGTACAAACCACGTTGGTGATTGTTGCTGAACTCACTTTAAATCGGAAGGCCAAATCTGCATGAAGCAAATTTAATCGTAACTTCATTAACGTAATTAATAGTTGCGTACGTCTTGGGATATTAACAACCGACCATCCAAGATAATATGTTAAAGTTATATTCTCAAATAGTTCCAAAAGTGCATCAAACAACAGTTTATTTGGAATTCCGGTGTACATTTTCACAAGTTTTTCATCATGTTCTATGTCCTCAAAACGCATTGCTGCCTTCTTCAACTGAGCTCTCAGTTCTTCCTTTTCTTTCCTGAGGAAATAATTTTCTGCCTCATGCAGTGATGATCCACTGTCTGGAGAAACACCACCAGTGAGGGATAACTGGTGTAACGTTTCAGCAACACTGGATAATCTTGACGATACGCGGCTATCAGATGGCGTAGAAGCTGGCGTGTATGATGTTGCAGGTGGCAGTATCCCCTTAAGATTATATTGTACAACATACCTATGAGTTACCTTTATATGTAATATTCTTATTTAGATATACCTGACTGTCTCTTTCATCCTGAACATCAAGTGGGACAGCTAGTGATGACTCCTGACATTCTGTTGCAGATTTTGGTCGTTTTTGATGATTATTGTTACTTCTAAAACATGACGAGAAATGATTCATCTTACTTTCTTACATCAGAAGGAACATTCTATTTATACGAACCGTGCTTTCTTCTTTTCAGGACTATGACTTGGTGTTGTAGTCCTAGGGATTTTTATTTCACTCTCATGTCGTTTCGCACTCTCTTTTTGTTGTGTTTCAAATATGGAAGGGCCATTTTGTCTATTCCCATTAACAAAATGACAACTACACAACAAAGACCACTGTGAAGGCAACCGATCTGTTCGTCTGAAATATTATTTGTTTTTATACCTTTCAAAATGGTAGATGATTCACTTTGACCTACCCTACAGCAGTTATCCATTGATTTCTGAGTTCCACATTTCGTGGAAAACTAAAAAACCGACATTTTCTTTGGTCACTGTAATGTTTACACGCAAAGCACATCACCATCCTGTCAATACTTTGGAGTTTGGACGTTTGGGATATTACAGGATATGAAGGTTCGGTTTTTAATATAATTCCTGAATAGTCACACGTTGTAACGACAACGGAAATCACGTTTGCTGTACTTTCACACTTTCACACGTGTTTAGTACAACAAAGTGTGGTTATGTTTCTGTTTTGTTTGGAAAGGAAAAGTTGCGACGTTGCCATTTTTTTACGTCACCACTAATTCTCTCAATTGGGAAAGGATATAGTAGAAAGGAAGAAGCATCGCTATATAAAAGGTAGGAAGTTATTTCCTTCTGGGCTAGTGAATACTATCTGGGAACAATTTCACACCCTAGCTAAATATTCCCAAATTTCTTTTACTAAAGAAAAAGAGCGTAACAACACCTACAAAAATCAAAACTAAGCGAGACTAACTTTTCGGCGTGCAAGCAGTCTACTATAAAAGAAAATTACCAGGATGAGCAGGAGTTCTGGTCTCTTTATTTCTTCCTTTTGTTTGGCAGGTTATAGACTTACGCCCGTGAGCCTAACTACTAGCGACTGCTACGGGACCATTCCTACCGATTGTGATAAACCAATCCGTTGTCTAATAGGCAATAATAAATTGGCCACAGCAAAACATTTCCCATTTCATATGACTTCCATAATTCTCATACATTTGCTTTTTTCACTGTCTGCTTCAGCGGAATGTTAGGTCAACGATTAGGATTAGGGACAGTTAAAAAAAGACTCACATGGACGAGTACATTTATTTTTTTTAATAAAAACTTGCCGTTGTTATTGCGTTATTGCAATAAATTTATTACAAATAGGCTACTGGATTCATATGGACTCTTTGATTTGAGAAACATAGAAACTATTGAATTTATAATTTAATGTTAAGGGCATAAGAGATGCATATTATATTCGGTAAAACCAATTCACTAAATAAACTGAAGTAACAGTTACTTTAGTAATTATTACAAGTAGCTTGGACCATAGATAAAAGTTTCTCTTTCCAAAATTTTGGTGTCAAAATAGTGTCAAGTATCGTTATGAGTGTAGTGATAGTGTATACTAATTTCTGTGCCCAGCAATGCGGTGTCCTTATAAGTTACGGGAATAACAAAATCCCACCCGCACTTTTAAAAATAATTACTAGAAACTTTAAACTTTATTAAGCAGTATCTTAAAACAGTGATTTGTTGAATAGCTTGATTTGTTAACTATATTAATGGTTAATTAAAACAACATTGATTAGATCTTGTTTTGTAGTTTGGGAGACTAATTATTACATAAGCTGATTAATTGATTTTGATAAGAATGTGTTTATTGATAATAAAGGACTTGCATGCTTAAGAAAGTAGGTTAATAACAACGATAATTAAAAAATTTAATAAAAACCCCACACTATATAAATTGAATTCTATCAAAATACCGCTTCTATTTTTTGCTTTATTTTAATTTTTAAAGAGTAGTTTCTGATGATATTGTAAAAATGATTTAAAATGAATCAAAAACATTATGCTTAATATTATATGCTTATGATTAATCATAGAAAATAAACAATTTGCTATATTAATACTAAACTACAGCGAATGCTTTTTTTCTATTAAAATATAACTTTTAAATAGTTATCAGTAACTAAATATAGTTTAGAACAACAAGAATTAATTTATTGTATAAATCTGAACAATAATACCATCTTACAATCAGAAAGAAACATTCTCAGGTGCAACAAACCATTTCCTTGCAACTTTGGTATACTGTAGAAAATTAATAATACTTTAGGATAAATACTTTCATTCATCACGCACTATGGAACAAAATCTCTTATAAATTTTGACAAAATTTGATCAAATATATTAAATTTGAAGAAGTTCTAAAGATTTCTTTATGTGGTCTTTTATATTTGAAAAAAATAAATTAAATTTGTTATCTTTATTTTTAATTAGGCATCTTTAGATGTGCTTGAGAATTAACATAAATAAATCATACTAGAATTTGAGCTGTAAACTACGAGTACGCGATAGGCCTATATTTCTTATCGACAGCTCAACACGTTGACGGTCTTGTGATATGGTAAAACAACATAAGTGCCAAAACGGATAATACTTAAATTTTCACATCATTGGGCACATCTGCTTAACACCATCATCTATTATTTGCATTCATTTTAACTGTCAAAATAGATTTAGCACGATATGTACGCTTATATGTGCTAAAGATATTAAATATCTGATGATTTTTGGTCTTTAAACAACAAAAAATATATACGGATTTATTATCTTTTTTTTTTAGCTCAAAAGTAGATCTTATTTCCAAGTTTTGCTAATTGTAAATCCTAAAAAATATGTATATATTTTCTTACCTCTTATTTAAAAATTGTCAATATTGTCTTTTTGATAAGCCTTTTTAGGAAATTAAAAGAACTATACAACTTTGAGGTTAGATTTAATACAGTATTGCTGCGGTTAGGAAAATAAATGTACAGATTTTATTTTTTAAATGCGTTCATTCTCAATAATTATTTATTTATTTGTAATTCTCTAGTGCTAATATATCAATATTCTAAGAAAGTCGGAGTGTTACGCACGGGAGTATATCCTTTTAAGTAAGGTGTTATTGTTGTAATACAATAAATAATTATCTTTATTGCTTTTTCAAACCACGTTTAATGATAACTAACATAAGTGTTTAAAAAAAGTTGTTGGATAGAAAAAGCATTGGATCTTGTTATCTAGTCTAATTGCAAATTCTTTCATCTTGGAATTAATCACCCTACGTTGTGGCAAGGTTTTCGAGATATCTGCGGTGAAAGCTTCTAAACTGACACCACCTACTAGTCTATAAAAAATCATATCTAAGGAACGAGTGTCTAGGGCAGGCTTTACAATTGTGAAGGCTATCGAGCGATTTAAGTATTATGCGGAAGCTCTTAACTTAAATATTGTTGCGGAAAATATACCAAGCGCTACCCAAAAATGTCCCAAATATCTTTTATTTCATTTATTCCAATTATTACTTTTTATTAATTTTAATTAATTACATACACAAATCCACTCTCGGCTCGGTGTGTCCGACACTTCGACACCGAAAGGTATAAGAAGTTAAAGATTATGTATGTATGTGTACATTTGCATTTAATCCTAATTAAATTTAACCGTTGGACTTTAATACATTTTAGCAAATATACTACTAAAAAAGTTATTTATCTGATTTATTATACTATATTGATCTAAATCATATGTAATAATAATGTAATTATAACATTAGGTCATATTTACTGAACAATTGTGGCAGAAATTGGATAAAAACTTTTCTGGTAATGTTTTTTGAGTATTATTGCAATATTTTACAAACATTATTTTTAGAAATTTTAGAAGTTTCATATTCCTGAACATGTACATTTACTGCATATAATACTCATATTTTCAATTATTAAAATAGCACGTTAAATGCTTGTCCTGAGAGTTATGCAACCAATCATCTCTATTTTTATAGCTGATTAAAAAAATGAATTACATTTTAAACAAAATTTAATAATGAAATAAATAAAGATTAGTAAAAGTTTCACAGTTTTATTAAAATACAACCTGACAATATTGTTTCGACAGCAATGCTAGTAAGGTAGATACAAAAATAGGTAACTAGATAAAATAATAATAATAATCAGAATTAAATATCTAATACTTCCAGTAACGGAGAATTACTGAGCTCAAGTTGTTCATTCATTAAAGGTACCCTGAGTTTGTGTTTGTATATCTCAAAGGCTTCTAAAATGTCTAATTTGCGTTTGTTATTACAAAAATGTAGGAATTTTAAATTATTTTGAGGAGTCATTGTGTGATTTTGTTCTAAAAGGTGTTTGGCGTAATTAGATTTTTCAGGATGTTAATTGTTGTAATGACGTACGTGTTCTTTATATCTTATGTCAAAATTTCGAAGTGTTTGTCCAATATATACCGAACTACAAATTAGCTACAAGTTACCTATTTTTGTATCTACCTTAGCGACGTGTTTGTTTATAATTATATTACCTTTGATAATGACAGCATAGCTGTCGAAACAATATTGTCAGGTTGTATTTTAATAAAACTGTGAAACTTTTACTAATCTTTATTTATTTCATGATTATGGGGTTCCACAAAGTAAGGCTGGAAACAATAAACAAAATTTAATAACCTCATTCACAAAAATTCGCGTTTTTTTGTTAAATAAGTTTATTTAATAGTAATGTAGGTATACAAAAAAAGAAAAATTAGAAATTTTACATTGATATTTTGACAAGAATAGTTTGAGGAGTGTTTTAGAACAAACGGGAGGACCCTTTGAATACCTTTTGTAAATAGTGTTTGTCCCCGTTCATGATTGTTATTCATAATAATTAATATTGTGTTGAATTTGTAAAACACATATTATATATAATCTGTTCCTCTTCTACTGTTAAGTGTAGAGGATTTAGTTTAATATATTTCATAAAAATTCTTAATTAATATATTTCATTTTCCATTTATTAAATTTCTTCGTTGGGTTCGTTATTTATAGTTTATAGTTTCTGGCTCCTCTTCTAATTCATCTGTTCCTAAGAGTTCTTGAAAATATTTTGTCTATCTCAGTAATATGTCATCTATATTTGTAATAATTTTTCCTTCTTTATTTCTTACATGTTTTACCGTTGCAGTTTTTCTCCTACTTTTCATATTTTTCAACACTCTATAGAAGAGGTTTTGGTTTGTTTTTACTATCGGTTTCCATCGTGATTTCAAAATCTTCCCATTCTTTAGCTTTAGCTTCTTTCACTTTTGTTTTGACTATTTTTCTAGCTTCTTTATATTTCTCAAAACTTTCCCTTGTTTTTCTTCACATGTACTCTTTCCATGCATGTTTTTTTGTCTTGTTAATTTTCATAATTTCATTGTTTCATCATTCTCTTCTTTGTACCTCCTGTTAGCGTGACATCACAGGATTTACTAGCTGCTTCATTTATTATTGTTTTGAACATCCTCCATTTCTCTTCCAACTTTGCTTGTCTTATTTCTTCATATTTTTGGTTTGCTAATTCAGTGATTAGCTCTGTGTATTTTTCTTTGATTTTTCAATCTGTAGGTTCTAATGACTTTCCTCTCTTTGTAATCGTTTTCGTTTTTATTGGCGTGAAGTTTTTTGTTTTCTGACCTTTTATGTTTGCAGTTACCACTAGATAATGCTCGGTTCCTAATTCTAGACTTCTATATACTCTTGCATCTTTGACAATTTTCCTGTTCGCCCTTTCGGTTAAAATATAATCTATAATTGATTTCTCATTTCTTCCCGGTTCTTCTCTTGTGTATTTGTGGCAATCTTTATGTTGGAAAAATGAATTTTGTATAGTCAGACCGTTTTATATACAGAACTCTATTAATTTTGATCCATTTCTATTCTTTTTTATTTCCCCGAATCTACCCATTACTCCTTCTGTTTCTTTAGTATCGTTCTCTATTCTGGACATTCAAGTCTCCCATAATTATTACAGGATTACTAGCTTCATTATATGTTTCTTGGAACCTTTCCCAAAACTTTTATTTTTCTATTGCTTTATCATTTTCTCCTGGTTCATGTACTATTATTATCTTACTAGTTTCTTCCTATGTTAATTTTATTTTAACTTTCATTGATTCCTTGCCAATTAATCAGCTTTTCTATGTATTTAGGACTTATTACACATCCTACTCCTGCTTCTGCTCTTTGATTCTTATCTACCCTATATATAATATTCTATAGTCTTCTATCTTTGTTTCTACTTCTCCCTTTTTTTATTTCTGTTATGACTAATATTTCTAATTCTGGCTTTTTAAATTCCTCTATCATTCCTGTTTCTTTACCTTTAATGCTTCTTATGTTCCATGTTCCATTTTAATTACTCATTCCTTGCGGTTTTCTTTGTGGTTGTATTTATTATATTTCCTTTTCCCTTTTATGTTTCCCATTTTCCTTGTTTATCATTTGTCCGTATTCGATTACCGTATCCTTTGCCTGTTTTGTCGCCGTTCTTGGCCTCTCTTCGTGTCTCAGTTTTTTTACTTTTTATTTGTTTCTCTTTTTTCAAATTCTCTTCTATCCTTGTTCCATTTCCACTCAGAATCTTCTACTTTACTTTGCTGTACCCTATTGCGACTGTCTTTCCTTTTCTTTTCTCTTCTTGCACTAGTTTTCTGATTTTCCACAGTTTTTCTCTTTCTGATTTTGTTTGATTGTCATTTATGTATACTCAGTGTTATTCCATATTCTTTAGTTTTTGTTTATTCTGCATTATTCTTCTTTTGTCTATTTCGTTACCTAATTCAATTAGACATGTTTTTTCGCACATCTTAGTTGCCTTCATAATTTTAACCTGTAAAACATGTTTTTGCCTATTAGGGAGTAGAAAATAATAATTATTATTATTACTGTCAAAATATTTTTCATTAATAAAATACTTCATTTTTATCGTTGTGTAGCATACAATAATTACACATGTGGTTATGTTTGGTCAATGCGTTTGACGTCTTACTTTAGTAGTTGAACATATGAGCAGAAATTCAATTTAAAATTCACACTGTGCAGTGTATATCATAATCAATATTTCATTTTTTAAACTAAAAAACTTTAACTAAAGCTACAATGATTGTGTATTCTAACTTTAGAAATAAATCATTAGCATGTCAGTGTATATTGAAGCGCCGGTGTGTCTAACGGTGTCGTGCTGTATTCTATGAGTACTTGTCTGTACACTTTTTATATGTCGTATTAATATTCCGGTTGTATCGACCTGCTAAAGTTAATGATGTAGAGGATTAGTGGGTTTGCATTAAATTTTGTTTTAATTTTTGCAAGACTGCATCGGAAAACATTGAAAAGTCATTGATAACATGTAACGGAGCTTTTTCGTTCAACTTAATAAACTGAAATCAAATACTTAAACAACTCAATGCATCAAAACGATACTTACTTTATACGTATGCCACGACAGAGACCTTTTACTCAAATTGAGCTCACGTTCGTCGGTGCTAATTCCCAAGGCTCATACATTACATGTCGGAAGTAGAAAATAAATAATATTACGAGCGCCACCCAATTGATAGTCATCAGATAGAACTTGGGAAGTTCCTAGACTGAGAAATGATTTACAAAAAAATATATATGATATATTTTGAATAAATTTGTTTCATGAAAATGTACTTATGTTGTGGTTAGAACACTAACAATTGGTTGTGCTAATGTAACGTGAGAAATGCGATTAAACATATTTATTTGATAAAACAAATAAATATTAGTTGGAGGACTAAAATTATAATTCATTAGTTGGGATCTCATGTAAATACAAATAAAGTAAAGTGATTAATACACAAAACAGAGAAAGATAAGGTTACAAAATTATAAATGTTGAATCATATACAGTGTAAACTTACTAAAAATATGGTTTGTATTATTATAATTCTTTTTTGACTGAGATCGGTATATAAAAATATTCAGTAACTTTCAGTTTGAACACTGAACTGAATACGTATAAATTTTAAGTTAACGAACCCCGAGAAAATGTGATAAATGATTTCATTGTAATGCTTGTGATGAACTCAAGTTTATGTATGTATTTTCCATTTTGATAATATTAATATTAAAGGAAAATTCTGCTTTTAAGAAAGGGATATTAATTTCATTAGCACTCGACTTAAATGGTTGTAGCTTATAAATACAACCGAAAAAAATTAAATTGTAAAGACCTCGATAAGATAAAGATTTTTTGATATTTATTTACGAAAATAAAATTTCAAGGAAGTTGTTTTACGTTTATTCAAAAAAGAACGTTGAAGGAATTAAATTGAATGATATAACATTTTTAAAGAGCTTTTCAGCAAAGCAGTTTAGGTTATAGAACAAAGTTGTAAAATTTTTACCATTTTATTTGGCAACTCTATTATCAGAACATTTTTCCGTTTAGGGCTACATGTCACATCTCAAGAACTATTATTTTAGAGAGTATTTAATGTCGTCTAAGTATTTTTTATAATATAATATTTCATGCAATTGCATTTACCGCTTGTGTTGTTACTACTTGAATCCGGACTTATCAGAAAAATGTCAACACAACTCTTTAGCAAATTCTTCCACAAAGTTTTGAAAACTTGCGAAAATGAACAAAGTGCCCTGTTTATGGTTATAATTTTGGATAGGTATGGTAAAGTGCATTATTTTGATCTTTCTGCTTATATCATCATTTTAGTGCAAACTTCATACAGAGTGTTCCAGACAAGTATGCAATGCTTTCAGGGGGTGAAAGGTCCATACAGTGACCCCAAAATTCATAAAGTAAAACTAAATAATTCAAAATTTTTTCGCATTTCTTGCAAGATACGACTCGAGTATGGATTGTTTTTAAGATTTTAACCACGAATTACTGATAAAGCAAACGAATCTAAGCGCAAACGATCTTACGTTTGCGCTAATAAATTAATAACTGACTTACGCTACGGACGTATCAATTTACAGAAATTACAGCATTGACCTTGAGCAGCTGTCGCCAGAGATGAACTACTGCCTTGTCGACTTTATTATTGTTTAATAAATTTACCAGTATATGCAAACTATCTTTATAACACGTGATCAAATTTACAACACAAGTAACTACGTATTTAGTTTCGTTTGCAACAAAATTGACCCCTGAGAATGAATGCGCATAGCAAAAAACGAACGGATTAATTCAAACAAAAACAAAGCAAAAACACATGGACAATTTATTTTTACTCGACAAAATTGAATGCAATTTTATATGCAAGTAGCTAATAGTGTTGTATCTATTAGGCAATTTAGTTAGTCTTTGAAATAGAGGGAAATGCATTCTGGTGTTCTGGTGCCTTAATCAAATAATTTTTTTGCAAAACATTTTTTTAATAAAACAACAAATACGACAAGAAATTTTGAAAATATTGCCGAATTAATTAATAAATTCGTTAAAAAATGTGCACTGTCGCCAATGAAATGTAGGGCGATTATTATATAGTATTTTACAACTGTTTATCCTTTAGCTCAAAACGTTTATTAGAAAGCGGGTACTATTTTGTTTACTGAGGAATAGTGCTGATTACAATTATCGTAGAATTAGTCACGCGACTATTTACCTGCTTGGGGTGTTTATTATTGTTTAAGTATCGATGACCTTTAAGTTTAAAACGTCTTAAAAGTATATAGGCATAATTTGTATGTACTTGTATCTACTTTGTAGTGGTGTACTCTTGTTGTGGAATTATTACCATTTTATTTACTCTCTATAATCAACTCTATATGTAGGACATTTTTCGTTTAAAACTCGTTTAGAAACCTCAAGAACTATTTTTAAATACTATACTTGCATATAAAATTGCATTCATTTTTGTCGAGTAGTTATTGAAATATTAATTATTAAAAAATTTACTTTTAAAACAGAATTAGCGAAAATTCAAAAATTTAAAATCTTGCAAAAAATGCGGAAAATTTTGGAATTGTTCGGTTTTATTTTATAAATTTTGGGGCCTGTGTATGGACCTTTCATCCCCTGAAACTTAACTTTTTTTAAGGGGGTTGTCATTTCACATGGGTATTTCAGTAAATTGTTAGTGGAATGTTACTCTACACATGTTTCCTTATTACCCTTTACGGGACGGGCACATTTTCCAAAATACCCTGTATAAATCAACGAAGTTTTTCTAGATCCTCGTGTTAAGGATATCTTAGGCAAGATCTTTTTTTAATTAACACAGTATGTGTGTGTGTATTACATACCGGTGAATTGAAAGTAATGTTTGCTGCGTTAGATGAAAAGAAAGTCATTATTGAGTTCCTTTGTAGGAAAGCATGTATTTCTGTTTCTTACTCAACCTTAATACGAGCACAACGACGTGCAGGACAGATATACTGCCTTCAATTCAAAGACCTGCAGAGTAATAGATAATGTTGTAGTGTCTAAGTCTGGTCATAATTTAATACAATATCAGAATGAATTGGAAACCTGGATACAAACTCCAACGGAAAGATATTCAAGGATCCATGCCTTTACATTTTTTGTTAAACCTAGAAGCAAATCATGTAATTTCAAAAACTGATTAACTCCAAAGTAAGTGAAATTCCTAGTCACAAATCTGACAATATAAAACACCATACTTTATTTATTAATTTATTGTTATTACTTAATTCCTTTTTAGATCCAACATTGAATCGAAAACTTCCTGGTAAAGTTGAATAAGTTGCACCAAATGTAAGAAATGTAAGAATAGTTACAAATAAATAATAATTGAACAAAAGGTTGATATAGGCAGCTTTAATGGGAGAAATTTGTGTATGTTTAAACAATTTTAAATGAAGACTACTTGAATATAAGACGCCAGAATTTCAAACAGAATACCTCTGGATAATTGTTAGAATTTCTTTTTGTGAATGAGTAGCTTTTTATGAATTATAATGGAAAGATCCAGTTTCATTTTGGAAAGCAAATGGTAAGTTAGATTTTCTAGTCTTCTCCTACTCTGGTGAAGAAACTGCGACATCTTCGAATGGCCTGTCTCCTAGATGGCTCTGAATTTCTAAAGTAAAAATTGAACAAATAAATTTTATGTTCCTGTCCATTTTTGATATATTCTGATACTCATCTATTTAGTTAGAATTACTTTAAGTAACATAAATTCTGCATAATTCCACAATTGTCTAAATTTCTTCAATATTATATTGTATGGTAAAATTTCTAGAGTTCTTTTGATAAAAAAACGAATCAACACATGTGAAGAGCATATTTATGCAATCTAGAGATTTTTACATTGTAATATAATATTATAATTAGAACAGTCAAAAAACATTCCAAACGTTTTTATTTCAGAAAAAAAAAGTGAGGGTGGGAAACCAAATCGTTTTAATGTGCCAAAAATACACTTTCTAATTTGCACTGTATAATGCAGTTTTCAAAACATAAAACCTTGAATAATTTCCCAACACATGTTTTTACTTTATGATGTCACCAACAATGATGCATCTAACAATATTTCTTGATCTAAAAACCTTCATTGTGGGCTATATAAAAAGAATGAGAAGCAAATGTTCAATTTTTTTTTCTTCCTGTACAGATAAATTTAAATGGGAAACTCTTTTGAAATTTTTACATAATAATTTCATTTGTTTCGATGACAAATGAGAACAATATCATTATTACAATAAAATAATGGAATTAGGAGGAAAACTGTAGGCTGAGCCATTTGATATATGAAAGTATTATCGAATTTATGGGTGTGTTTTAAATGTATGAATTATAACATCCAAGTTGGCCCTATTTGTAACCATAGTCTAGATGCCTAAATAAATCATATTAATTACTTTCGTAGTTTGTGCCGGTTGATTGGTAGTATTGGGTCATCCTTAATATTACCGGACGAAATTACCAACACCACAAATATTAATTCATGGGCCTACCGGATTTTTTCATTTCTTTTTTTTTTTAGTTTGACACTAATGAATTGCTTTATTTATACCCAATGTTTTAAATCACGTGCATGATATTAACAACTATAGGTAAAGGATATTTAAGACAATAATTTTGAAAGGTAATTTTTTAATTTCTGCAATAAAAATCGAGATATTGAGATACTCAATGAAATATTTTTAAATGATGTAATATATTTTTTGTTGAATAAATATTTAAAGATTTCTACTGAAAATACCTTTCACATATCGATTGTAGATGTTTAAAAATCAATATAATAAGCTATCGTTATTGGTTGTTATATAATTCTTTTATTGTTGTAACAACCTTAGCAATCATTAACAGGACTCCATAGAAGCTTATCTATTGAATATTATTAGAAAAAAATTGCATGTTTTGGCTAAGGATATTATATAGTCATGTTAAGATGATAGAAAAAAGAGAAATTCGTCTAACAACCATATGAGTGAGCATCTTTATAGTTATGCAATATGATATATGTGAAAACTTCTAATAGTTAACTAACTGTGTATACTGACTGTCCCAGAATCTCCAGACGTTAATATTTTCAGAAACAAAACGGGGCGAGGTATATCAGAAAGCATCTTCAAAAACGCTACTTAGCGTCTCCCATGGCAGCTTTGAATTATAAAGTTGAAATTCTATCCCATCCTATCATTTGTAATAAATACCTTATACATTTTGCCTGCAATTTATTATTAAATCTGTTTTGATAGATCTTAATTTATCACAAGGTGTAAATTGTGATTTCATATAATATTAAAATTGGAGTGCTAAAGGGGTGAAAGTATTTCAAAAATAATATCACCATGCAGTATATGCATTATGTGTTATATTTTCCACGCCTATAAATACTTTTTGGACAGATTGTATATTATACATATTACATTAAAACATTAATATAACCCAAAGAAGATGGTGTGTGTGAGTGTGTGATTTGTAACCGTCATCAAAAGAAATACGCCATATCTTGCAGTTGCTTATTATTGAGAAATCAGTAAAGTTGCACACAGGTGGATTTTGGAATAAACCTGTCTCATCTTTGATAATTATTAACCAATATTGCAACCGTGATATATGATCGTGCTCCAAAAATTACCTGCTTGAAGAGATTGTACTTTTTAAAATGAACAAGATGCTGTTTGTAAAACATGTAAACGTGATTTTCATCCTTGTTAAGTAGATATGTCTTATTATGAAAACATAAGAACAGTTTATCGGGTAATTTATATGATGCTGTTGATATAAGTAGACTTTTACGATGCACATTTTAATGTTGTCAATTTATTTCTTACAAAATAGGCTAGAGAAGTTTTTAAAACAGAATTACTGTTGATTTTCTTTCTGAAATGTCAACCCAGGAAATAATTCATCAAGAATATCAATTTATAACTGTAATTAACGAAAGGAATTTGTAGTTAGTCGAGATGGAAAAATCCAAGGAAGTCGAGAAGAAAGTATTTAAAGAAAGTATACAAGAAAATTGAATTACATAGCAGTAAAGTTCTAAAATATACATATATAGAAGCTATTCTTATAGCGGCGATATAGCTCACTAATAATTAGAGATGTGCATTTTAGGTGACGCCTGAAAAAACCCTTGATTAGCTCATCTTTCATAAGCGCCATCGCTACAAGTTATAGGACATCTAGTTAACAAATACGTTATATAAAACTGTTATATTAAAACTTGCCACGCCACTGACAAATTTCTTTAATTCACATTGTTTATTTTAAATAGATCCCTTTTCACTTTGTATTTTTCGGCATGGTTAGTCCAAACCCACCATTTTCAAGCGGTTATTTGTGTTATACATTGTAGTATTGCAGATTAAATTGCTTCGCTTCATCATTGTCTTAGTATGAAATAAATAAAGATTAATAAAAGTTTCACAGTTTTATTAAAATATACCTGACAATATTGTTTCGACAGCTATGCTGTCATTATCAAAGGTAATATAATTATAAACAAACACGTCGCTAAGGTAGATACAAAATAAAATCGTTACTGGAAGTATTAGATGTTTAATTATGATTTTTATTATTAATTTTTATTATTATTATTATTTTATCTAGTTACCTATTTTGTATCTACCTTAGCGACGTGTTTGTTTATAATTATATTACCTTTGATAATGACAGCATAGCTGTCGAAACAATATTGTCAGGTATATTTTAATAAAACTGTGAAACTTTTATTAATCTTTATTTATTTCATGATTATGGAGTTCCACAAAATAAGGCTAGAAACAATAAACAAGATTGTCTTAGTAGTTTTATGATTTCAAAGCGTGGGCTAGATTCTCTCCACAAACTTAACTATGTTCCACTGGGTATGGGGAGTAACCATGCAAAGAAATAGACCATTCAAAGCAGGTTTAGAGGTCGCTATGATTCATCTATTTTTGCGATATAATTGATTTATATTATTTATATCGACAGAAGTTGATGGTGCTTTGGACAGGGTTAAATGCCTGATTGTAGAGCTATGTTTGAGGGGGCATCAGTACTCAAGGCTCTGGGACATCCTCTTGACGATTTGGTGCTGTCTAGGACCATGATAAGGAGATCTAGAATGGCCGCCCGCAAAGAGGTGGTTGAGGCAGACAAAACCAGTTTTTCTGTTGAGTTTCCTCTCCTTCTACATTGGAATGGCAAACTACTTGCTGACATTGCTGATGCTCAAGAAACTGTGGATCGAATTGCTGTGATCGTGTCCGATAATGGAATTGAGAAGCTGTTGGCTGTTCCTAAAATCGAAAAAGGAACTAGTAGTGAACAAGCTGCTGCTTGCCATGCAATTCTAGATGAGTAGGAAATACGCGATGCAGTGGATGGTCTAATTTCTTATACTACAGCGTCCAACGCTGGAATTCGCATGGGAGTTTGCGTTCTCATCGAGAAGGCTTTGGTCGTGAGCTAGTCAACATCGGCTGTCATCACCACCTGGAAGACGTTCTTAGCAGCGTCTTCACGACTTTGTTTGGTGAAAATGGAGGACCTAAAGTACCTAAGTTCAAGATGTTCCAGAAGAAATTGCCATTACTTGTCAGCAACCAAGAGAAGATTACCTTGAACTCCTTCGACTGTGTCTGGTCTACTTCGGTGGAGGCTCAGCTCTCGGTGGAATGGATATAATTTTTCGGGCACATGGTCCGATGCACTATGCAAGATGGAAGGCAAAAGCCATACTCTCTGAAGATGGTAATTTAAAGGCCAATTGACATTGATTGCCAGAGAGCGCAAAGCACTGATTGAGTTTGCTCTCTTCGTTGCACTTATTTATGCTTCTGAGACGCTTCTGAGACGAGGATCCTCTGGGGTCTCGCGCTCCTTTGACTGATGCACAGATGTTACGACTTCTTCATCCAAACCGAACCATTGCTGATGCCGCTTTTACTGCCCTCTCTCGTCATCTGTGGTTCTTCTCAGAACACCTTGTAGGTCTGTCATTTTTCGATCCTCACGTGTGAAGAAAGTCATGGCAGCCAACCTCCATCTTCCAAAGACTCGATCAGCATTGCATAGAATGGATGCCAATGATGCTGACTTCAACAATTTCAATTCAACAATTCGTGACAGAGAGTACCAACCGTCTCTTCGAATTATTAAGCACAACAAGGCTAAAAGAATTCAGAAGCTTCTTGTCAAAGAATCTCGAAGCATGGGAAGCTGAAGCATCCTATCAGAATTTGTGTCGGAGGTTCAAAATGCTGAAAGTGGTAAAGGATGGCGCAGAACGTGGGACCGCTCGCTCGAAACAAACAAACAAACAAACAAACAAACAAGGTCTCACGAAGAATGAAGTGCAAAATCAGTTTCTGCTACGTTTTATTTAAAACCACCGTCAGAAGTTGCCAAGTTCCTCTAAACCTGAATTAGCAACTTAACATAATAGAATTTAATTAGAATTATAATAGAAGTGTGTGTATCATTGGACCAACGGACTTACATACAATCGGAACAATTTGCCGAAACAATGGAATTTACAGTTCAAACTAATTTTCGTTTAATGTCAAATCTGAAGATGTTGTATACTGGATAAGTAGAACCATCAATTTATTATCATTTTAGGCAGGTTTGTCCAGCTGATCTAAATTCTTCTATGTCATATTTGTGAGATGTTTCAAACAAAGGGTAATGTTCCAAAGCAACGGATTTTTGGGTGATTTTGACCGTTTTTGAAAAAAATGACAATTCATAGCGACCCCTAAATATTGGTCGATTTGCTTCTAATTTTTTATGTTACTTTATTACATCACATGGTACAAACTTAGTCTTGTGGAGAAATGAAAATCAATACTTTTGATTTTTGGACCACCCTAGTGTACAGGGGGGCTCATGAAGATGACCTTGCACCTTATCTTGAAACTGTAAGAGTTACAAAAAAGTTAAATATGTACTAAAGTTGCTTGGTATAAGACAGTTTTTAATTTCTTAATCTTTTTTTATATACAGGGTGATTGCTTCGCTATTATCAACTTTTTTATTTTAAATAGAACACCCTGTATATCTTTACATTTTTCGATTCTATACTTAATATTTAAATATTTTTGTTTAATACATATATAACCTGAAATTCTGCATAGTTTTTGAGTGAATTCAATTATCCAAATATTCTTTTGAAAATGTAACTTTCCTTAAAAATGAATTTATACGCTACAAGTTACATTTGACTAATCATAATAATACACAACGCTTATAAATATGTAAATCAACGGTTTATCATCAATCTATTGTTGAAATATCATGGTGTTCAATCCACTAGACCAAGCATACAAATCTTTGAATAGAAAAATCTGTGCCAATTCAGATATGTATTTTCTATTAAAAGAAATTAACAGTCTGGCTATTTTATTATTAGTAGTATTATTTATAATTATTATTTTTTTATTATAAATATTTTTGTATTATTGTACGATTTTTTTAAGGTGTAAATTGTAGATGAATCGGAGTGATGTTGTTGAGGCATTTATGCTTAGACTGATAATTTAGTTTTAGAGAACTATCAAGGCAGTATAAAAACTGCTTTGAAACGGTTCACTTTTAAAATATAAAATGGAACATCTATAGTAATTGGTAGAGACTTAGAAGCTGAATCATATAACATATAAATATACAGAGTGTCGCATTAAAAAAATAAGATTTTTACGTTTGGAAATTTGTTTATTTACTATATTGGGTTGAATACCCTGTATATTAATTCACAATAAATTTATGAAAAAATTTGAATTTAATTATCTATAAGCGTCGTGTATTATTATAATCGGTTAAATATAAGTTGCAGTACGCAAATTTAATATTTTGTCGCGTTCAATTAAAAAAGTGTATTTATTCTTATTATAATAAACATAAAGTGTAGTATCAAAAATCGTAACCTTTGTTTTAAAAAGCTAACTTTTACAGTTTTTAAGATAAGGTACACGGTCATTTTAAGTGAGCCACTCTATATTACTAACGATATTACAAGCCTTGGTAATACTTTTCCGTCTCCCGAAAGATATTTAATAGTTCGATCGTTTCAGTTGAATTGTCTTGATACTTTCAAAATCTCGTTGTTTTAATCTTCTGTCGGAGATGGAATTTGGTTGAATGAGGAGGGTAGTAGATAAAGGTGATTTTTTTAAGGATCCCTGGCTTGCATATTATATATTCGCTGTATTATTTCACATACGAGTATATACATATATACTGGTGCTGGCGCCAAATAAGGCCAGAAAATGGGAGAAATCATAGTGATAGAAATCAAAAAGTGAGAAACTACTTAGCTAAAGGCATTTTTTTATGTATACTTCTTTCTGTAATGATTGCCCTTTTTGTAAAAAATGGAGTGCACCGGAGCTCACATTGGCATAGCTTACCATTTCATGTTCTTGTAATCAAACCTCTCGTTACCAATAGTAGTTTTTTCCAATCGCAGACTTCAATTCAGGCCCGGTAAAATAGTATTGTGGGCCAGGAAACGTACTAAACTACGCAACTACTAAACCGTGTTACTTCAGTCTCAACGTCCAAGGCATTGTTGCTTGTTCGCAAAATGCATTATACAGCGTGTAAGGAGTATAACTGCCATTATTAAGACAAGTGATAAAGGACATACAAAAAAGCGGTCTTTCTCTGCAGGTTTGTGCAAAATAAAGTAAAGTTGCAACCTTCGACGTCACATTATCACGTTACTAAATGGACTGTGATTGCAAGATTTTAACAGATGGGTGTATTATCAATCACAACAAAAGATCTAAAAACACTTTATTTTTGTAAACATGACCGTTTAATCAAAAATTAACAAATTTTATAAACCACATTACGTTACACGATCGATTTGTCAACCCCACGATTATGTGAAACGTTAATCCACTTAGAAAGGCCGTTCAAGTTCAATTAAGTTTAAACATTTATTGTCATAATTATAGAATTTATTATCTTTAGGGTATCGACCTATTTGAACAAAAAAAAAGCAGTTGGTTGTCTGCAGTTCACCTAATTTTTAAAGGGCGACGTACTACATAATGAATGAAAAAAGAAGAAGCAGGGAAGTGTGTATGTACTATATGTGCGTGTGCGTGCGTGTGTATTATTTTCTTATTTTATTGGTTCGCTTATTATTTTGGAATTATTGTTTCAGAATTATTTAAGAATTACTTTTAGTTATTCTCACAGCGAGCACATCGTTCCAAATAATATCCGAATGGATTAAGTTATTAATGGTTAACTGAATTAATTTTTTTTATTATTAGTAAATTAGTAAATTAGCAATCAGAATACATAAGATCCTATAAGCTAATATTATAAATGTGGAACTGTCGTTGTGAGCGCCCGTCCAGTGAGGGGTCTTCTTCATCGGAGCATTGATAATGTGATGAGGGCCCATCCAGGGAGCGGTCCTCTTCAATGGAGGTCGGTAGGCCAACGGCGCTTGAGTCTTCTGACGACTTGGTGGTGTGGAAGTTCATGCAGAAGAGGATTGTCATGGATGGGGAGTTTCTCAAGATGTTTCGTAGTTCTGTCGTTTATTACTGTATTGAGGAACGGGATGCCGAGGTCGTCGTATATCATCTGGTTGGTGATGTACCATGGTGCATTGGTGATGGATCGTAGAATTTTAGATTGGCAGCGTTGCATGATAGCAAGGTTTGATTTGCTAGCACAGCCTCAAAGTTCAATTTCATAGAACCAGGTGGGTTTGATGATGACCTTATAGATCAGGAGTTTGTTATTTAAGGATAATGGGGAATGGCGGCCTAGTAACCAGTGAAGGGTTTTGATTCGAAGCTCGATGTGTTTCTTTTTTTAGTAAAGTGTTCCCTCCAAGTGAGCTTGTTGTCGAGGTGAATCTGAATTAATAAACTATTTATTAAGAATAAACTTTTGAGTGTACATCCATACGTATTAACTAGATACGGAAACCAATACAAAGCAAATAGTAATAAACTACAAAGCGAAATATAAAAAATAACAAAGGTAAATGCATTTCAGATTCGAGACAAACGCGTATACCAAGTGTTGACACAGAGGTACATATAAAACATATAAAACTGATTAGTGAAAAGTTTTGCAAGTTTATTTTAATCTACCTGATAGTTATTTCGACAGCAAAGCTGTCATTATCAACGGTAATATAAATATAAACACGTCGATAAGGTAAATACAAAAAATAGATAGAAACTAGTTAAAAAATAATAAAAATTAAATATGTACCACTACCAGTGGGGAAGCGGAGAATTACTAAGCTCAATCTGTTCATTTACTAAAGGTACCCTGAGTATATCTCGAAAGCTTCTAAAATTCTAATTTGCGTTTGATATTACAAAAATGTAGGAATTTGATATTATTTTGCGGAGTTATTCTGTTATAAAAGGCGTAATCATTGGCGATTTTTCTAGAGTTTTATTTCTGTAACAACGCACGTGCTCTTATATACTATGTCAAAATATGTCGTAGTGTTTGCCCAATGTATCCCGAACTACAAAAGAACAATTCAAACGATAACCGTCCGATTTCATGATATCGTGTATTCTGTCTTTACCATTAAATAAAAAAAAGTATCAATGTTGGTTTTAAAGGATAAGTATTTCGTAATTATTGTTAGTTGCAAACCTTTGTAGCTATTGGCCTGCTCTTTGCTCCCAAACTATTAATATCTAGCAAATCCAGTGAAAGTATTTAATTAGTTGCTACGAACTATCTATACGTTGCCACTGACAGGCGTTATGTGAACTGAGGTTTCGTTTGAGTTCAAACTCAAACGAACCAAAGCGTCCTAATGTATACTTCATCAAAAACACTACGATTATTATTGGAATCGACAATTAGCGGTGGTCAGGTTACGTAAGGAACAAGTATTTTAGAGCTGCAGCCATTGAGACATGATTAGAATGGCAATAAACTGTGGTTGATTTAAGGTAAAGGTTTATTTTTTTAATTTTTGTTTTAGATTAAAGCATAATTTAATAAATAAGTTACCATAATAACCATAATAATTAAAAAAGATCACCTTGACTGAGAATCGAACCCAGGTCTCCCGCTCTTCGGGCGGGCACTCTATCAAGTGAGCTACCAGGTGAAGTACAGGAGAATGATTATCTATCTATACGAACTAGATAGTTGCAAATATACAAAATGAACTAAATATAGTTGCTTTATCAAATTGAATGGATCGGTAGTTCGTCGGCAGGCATCTACTGTCAAAGTTAATTTAGATTTTTTAAATAATCCTATAAGGAGATTAATTTCTAATTCAAGGTAAATGTTAACTTTTTAATAAATGTTTTACATAAAATCATATTTTAAATTATTACGAAATTTCGGGCGGCAATTCCGAAATGTGGCGCACCGTCCATTTGAAGCCACACGTTTCTCCGTATTATTAACGATACATCCTCCAAATAGGGTCAATGAATTTGTTTGTTTGATTGAGGCCGCGGTTCAAGGCATGGTTCTCTTGAATCATGGATACCCTTGAAAAATTAATAGCCCTGTATCTCCGAAACAAATAAAAATAGACCTACCACTGTTTTGTCTTTTACACTCGGAATTGAACCTAGGTTACACTCCCGAAGTTTGAACATAACGATACGGATACCTTGTATATTTATCTATACATAATTTGTCCATTACTCTTCACAAATACTACCAAGCAAATGGAAGACGAGGAAAATAAATAAAGATGAAGCTGAATACGGGGAAAACGAAATAAATCCTATAGTTTAGGAAGACGATAAAGACGGCGCGACGACGAAACGTAATTTTAAATGAGAATAAGAAAAAACAAATAAATAAAAAAATAAATAAAAAAAAACGTCATATTCGTGTATGTGTAATCACGAGCCAACAAACAAAGAAAAGGCTATTAGTATGCTATATAGGCAACTACTATCCATATTTTTTCTAGAGTCCTCTGACTTTGAAAGCGTATTACTCGGGAACTACTGAACCAAATTAAATATTTTGAAAACGAGCGAATAATAAATTTATTTCTACATACAACAGTAAAATATTATGTTTCTAACTGGTATACTTTTGTTTTTATCGGACGATACGCAATCAAAGGTACCCATTTTTAGGGACAATTTCATTGAAAGTAAGTTAACTAATTTTTTTCTTAGAAAGTATGTCACATATCTATGAGATTTTTATAGGGGTTAGAAAGAAACCTTGCGGTTGTTAGCCTATTAATTTTCGGACGAAAAAGTGTTTTATTTAAGATTTATGTGAAAAAATAGCGAACTATGCGTTGTTGTTTATTAATGGAGATAGCCTCAAGTTCTTTTCGCTAAATTAACATTTTTCATATGTAGACATTATTTTCTTTAAAAAAATGTTCCGAAATTTAACAATAAAAGTGCAATAACAAAAAACCGTTTTTTGTCGAAACCGCTTTTGTCATCAAAAATCATTTTTTTGTTTCCGCATTTTTATTATTAAAATTAAGAACATTTTTTTGAAAAAAATAATGTCTACACATGAAAAGTGTTGATTTAGCGGAAAAATTTTTAAGCGATCTCTATTAATAAATGAGAACGCATAGTTTGCTATTTATTCGCATAAATCTTAAATAAAACGCTTTTTTGTATGAAAATTAATGACATAAGAACCGCAAGATTTCTTTCCAACCCCTATAAAAATCTCATAGATATATGACATATACTTTCTGAGAAAAAAATTAGTTAACTTACTTTCAATGAAATTGTCCCTAAAAATGGGTACCTTTGATTGCGTATCGTCTGATAAAAACAAAAGTATACCAGTTAGAAATATAATATTTTACTGTTGTATGTAGAACTAAATTTACTATTTGCTCGTTTTTAAAATATTTAATTTGGTTGAGTAGTTTCCGAGCAATACGCTTTCAAAGTCAGAGGACTCTAGAAAAAAAAAATGGATAGTATGCATCTTAATATATGCTTGCTGAACATTAATGAAATTTAAGTACCAGTTTTCAACACTATCTTTTTTTTGTATTGGTACGAGTTTGACATCATAGATGGTTTGCAATAATAGTCATAGATATTGACGTGCAACTGAACTTGCTTTACTTAACTCTACGCAGGCGATTTATTCAACAATAATCCTTTTATATTTATTTCCAAAATATGTCTTATCTTCAAACTTATTGCCCAAAAATACTAGCTTGCTTAATGTGACTAACTCTGATGAATTCTGGACACTGACTAATTTGTTACTAGTATAAATATTTTTTGTTCATAACTTCTAAGCATTCTATGTAGGTCCTAAAGTATATATACGGAATGCCTATAACGCTGGAATATATACGTCCGTCCGTCTCACACTGGGACCAAGTGCACCTTTTGGTGGTCAAAAGTATTTTCTTTGCTTATTTTGCTTTTTAAGATTTTTGTTATCATGAGTGGCCACATACATCATAATAGAAGCAAAAAATAGAGAAAGTATATAAATTTTACATTGCCACAGAAAAGGTAATATTACTGCTAGCGATTCATTTTTAAATTCTGCAACGATTAACTATTCCTGTGTAAAAAGTAACAAATAATTTTCTTGCAATATTAGTATGTATATGAACGATTCTAAGTACGATAAGTTTTTAAATAAAAAGGCTTAAACACACTACTTAATGTACCATAGACACTTTGTATTGGTAATTTAATTAACATTAACTGAAATGGTAATTACAAAAAGAAGCACAAAAATGCTCAATAGTTTTTTACTTGTAAAGTAGTAAAAAGCTATATAGAATAATTCTAAGCAAAATTTATATTTTGGACTACTATGGACGATAACTATAGCTCAACAACACTAAAAAGCTTTCATAGTTTTACAGAAATTCGAAGTATTTCCTATTAAATTTTAAAGAAAACCTAAGTTTTTAAAACAATAATAAATAATTTGATTTCTACTTACGTCTTGGAATAGAATCCATACTAAAAAACACCCCTAAATGAACTTTAAAACACTATTTGACAATACCTAAATAATAAGTGATATGCAATGACTACACAACCGCATTTGGTAACGTTGAGATTCGAAATAAGAAAAAAGACGCATCTGTTGTTTTATGAGCTTTTCTTATGTAGGTTCAGTTAGCCTGATGATCCCTTTTAAAAAATGCATGCCGAAAATAAACTATTATTCAACTTTTTAAAATCGCTTTTGACCAGCAAAATGGGTAAAAAAACCCCAGTGTGCGTCTGTCCATTTGATTAGGACAAGGACGTGGTCAGATGACAATGGCGACGGAGGTAGCTGAGCTTGGAGGATTCACTTCTGCAATATCATTTGACCTGCCGCTTGGGCTTTGATCTATGTAATTGATCACGGAGAGTTCAGTTCTGGAATCAATTCACTTACTTTCATACAGGCAGAGACAAGTACAGATCTTGTCGGACTATGGCTAATTTATCGTGTTGAGCTCAAATTCATTCTCCGATATGACATAACGAGTATAGAACGCAAGAAAATTTGAAAAAAAAAATAAAATAACTTACCCCATAAAGTGACCCCACGTTATTTATTTAAAGAAGAAGAAGTTGTATTATAGTGGTGAATTGCTACTAATGGTGTAATAA
The DNA here is from genome assembly GCA_929113105.1 of Agrypnus murinus. NCBI lineage: Eukaryota > Metazoa > Arthropoda > Insecta > Coleoptera > Elateridae > Agrypnus > Agrypnus murinus. Next base: position 101,953,231 of record OV816028.1, on the reverse strand, counting down.
TTACTCGTCCATAATATTTAAAAAAGAGAAGACATACCTAAAATAAAAGAGAAGAAAAAGAATGAACTATAAGCAGTAAAGTACATAGCAAGGTAAAATTCACTAAAAGTAAGTGGGTGATAATAGCATAGTACAAGTGTTTATGAATTTTATTAATTAAAAATTGCCAGAAAAAGACATTATAAACAAGTTAAGAAAAGAAGAGAATTTTACTTACTAATAATCCTTTTGGAGGCGTATGTAGTAGTATTAATAGTAATAAAAAGGTTTGTTAGGTAAGATGCAAACTGTTTCATAAAATTTTCTAAAAGAAAGATCATTAAATATAAAAATTCATAAAGATAATACTTAAAGAAATTCAACACTTACCTGTCATAGAAAATTAGGTTCGGTGGTTTTAATATTTTGATGTTACTTGTTAATAATTTCAGATATCAGTTCATTTAATAACCATTGGAATTGAAATCATTCATGAAAGAAAAGAACCCTGTCTTTTCATGAGAAATTTCTTTTAATCACTGCACTTCATAAACATGACAATAAAATAAAATAAAATAAAAATTAACAACAAAATTAAAAATCCAATAGGCTGGAATTTATATGGTTATTAAAAAGTTAAAATCGCATGCTCAATTATTTCCCAGTATCTGCACATCAATTAATAACAGTATAGTATATTAAAAATTGTAATAGATAATAATAATTAGACTTTTAGGTAAATGCTGGATGCTTTTCCGAACATATATTGCTGGGGAAGAATTCAAAATGCTGTACTGTCCAGCCTAATGCTTTCCGTATGGTTACTTTAAACCTGTCATTATCCAACTGATAATGATAGCGATAACGTAAAATAACGTGTGGCCACTTTTGTGAAAAGCTCGTTGTTTATGCTTCATTCTGTTAAGAATGTTGTTGCCGGACAAGAAGTTAAGTACTTCGTAGAAATATTTTAAGGTTATTTTCACTAGAGTTACTAAAAGATAAGAAAGACTAATGACAGGTTAAGAGCAGTTAAAAAATTCGTCTTCTGTTTTTTAGTCTCTTCAATTTTCCTGGAATTACAACATAAAATCTTATTTCACTTAAAGCTTCATGTAGCAAACTGCATAATGAGGTAGAGAACATGCATACACACATGCTATGTAACGTATTAACATCAAGTGTACCAAACGCTGAAAGAAGATTCGAAAAAACATGCAACTGAATAAGAAAGTGTCCAGATGTTTTATTTACAGAACTTCCTATAACTTGCATTCATTAATGATAATATTATTCCATACTGCAAATTTAATAATTTGTTGCTACAACCCATTATAAATGAATAATGACCGTGTTAAATTCATAAAAGTTTCCATGAATTGCAAATTTGATTTTTTCTTTTCAATCAATTAAAATTATGATGAAGGGTGTTCGTATTAAAAAAATGTATCCACTGCAACCGGTTTTTAAATTTTAATAATAATATATTGTCTGTGAGAGAATTCTTATAAATAAAAAATATTAATAATAATATGTGTAAGCAGCTGTGACAGTTTCGCTTTCATTATGGTTCTACATGTTACATTTTCAATGCCATTTTATAAGGAATTAATTTTTCTTTATTATTTCTCACGGATAAACAGATATTGAATTATGGATTAGCAACATTTTTTTCTAGTTGTTTAAACATTTTTTATTAGTGTATAAACAATTTAATTGGCATTATTTTTTTATTTGACCCAAAACGATTTTTGCGAAACACTATTCCCATTATCAATAGGCCAAAGCTGGATTAGTTTCAATAAAAAATGCCTGAAAAAATATACAAAATAAAAACTAGTTGTTAGTGTTTCATAATTGCATACAAATCAACAATATTTAACCATTAAAAAGACACCTTCATGAGGTATTATATAGATTTGCAGATCGAAGTTGACTCGTTTTTGGAGAACTTGGACTGGGTCAGGTGGCGTAACAGAGAAAAAACACATCAAGAAGTCGTTGCACCGTGGCCCACTTGATCTTAACAGAAATTTACATGAGTTATCCATCGGCTATAATACATCCGAAAACATTAGCTATCTATCACAACCTGACAAGTTAACACCTTCTTGATTCGAAAATATTTATCTAGAGTATTGCAAAAAATTTACAATCTCAGATCTATCGAATCTATCAATAATTAACGCTTTTAAATGATATTGTCTGTATACGTAGGTATACCCGGCTTCACAATTAAAGTTTTTTTTAATCAAGGACAAAAAAATCTTAAGCAATCATTTATCATGCTTACACAGTTTTGATATTAGCTGTATTACTTCCCGTTGTCTATCGTTATTGAAGATTCGCGTTAAGAATTTTTTTCTTGTGTATCGTGAAGATTGCATCAACATTTAATCTCTTATGTATTGATTGCAGTAGGAAAATAAAACATTAGAAAAAAATGAATGTATTACTTACAAGTTAAAAAATGACGTATGAAAAGTTACTATCGTTCGAGATGGTATCTGGTATTGCTGTACAGAGGGCTTAAGCAAATAAAATTTTATCATTCATCTAAAGCATTTTTATATGTAAAATATTTTGTACAACGAGTTTGAGATGTACATAGATGTATAGGCCAAGATTTGTTCTTTGAAATAGATGTAACATTAATTTTAACATTTGGTCGTGATGATATTAGATAATATCATAGCGTGGTATGAAGTTATTTTGTAGGTTGTACAAAATAATTCTGTAGGACGCAAGAAAAAGTAAGTTATAATTATTAAAATGATTAATTGAAGCTTATTGCAAACAACTTTATTTTACTTGTGATATAAGTATATAGTACTTTCGGCTATCCATAAAAGTATTTATCAGCATTACAATGCTGATGCTTAATAAGTAGCCATCTTTATATATACTATCTTGTACTACTTTTTTTTAATATCATTCAACCTTTTAATCTTAACTACGAGGATAACTAACATAAGTATACATATTGCAGTGGATTCATCATTACTGTCTTAATTATATAATAGTACACCTTTATGAAGTTATAAAGTAAATTAACGATTATCTATATCTGGTAATATTTTTAGATAATGGTTAAAGGCAGTCCACGAAAAATTAAAATAATTCAAGTAGTTAATTCTGTAAGAAACTAAGGTGTAGTAGGCAGTATTTATTTTACCGTAAGAACTGTCAAAATATTAAAAATCATATGCCGTTGAGTTTTAACTTATTGTTTCTATACCTTTTCAATTTCAATTTCAGAAAAAGTAATTACTTTTTACTTTACCCAAGTAGCACAAATTATTGGCAAATGATTGGGGTAATATTGAACCAACATTGCATAATTGGGGCAATATTAGCATGATTTAGCCTATATTAGTTTTTGAGAATTTGTTTTAACAATCTTGTGATAGTAATGACGGAATTTTAAATGTAATATCGCGGTTTACTATAAAAAACCAATATTGGAGAATCATTTAAATACAATATCCCATAGATGTTTACAATGAATATTCTAGTAATATTGTTTTATAGTATTTATTTTCAAATAATTGAGCCAATATTGGTGCATTATTGGCAGAATAACTTTAGTATTTTTCTTTTAAATATCATTTAGCAATTTTGAACGATTATTTAAATACAATATCTCATACATATTTACAAAAAATATTCTAGCAATACTGTTTTATAATATTTGTTTTTAAAGTATTGAAGCAATATTCGTCCTTTATTTTCAGAATAACTTTTGCATTTTTCTTCTAAATATCATTTACTGATATTGAACGATTATTTAAATACAATATCTCATACATATTGCTGTGTTATTTGCAGGTAGAAATGTTAAATAGGTAATTTGGGTTGCCTATCTTTCAGGCGTTCATAAATGAATACATGTTAAAAGGTTTATTTTATAGTCTCAAAAGTACGGTTGAAGCCAGCTAAATACAAGAGTTAAGATAAATACATCCTATTTGCGATAATTTCTTGTTGAAGTTACATTTCATGCAAGATTATTTAACGTTCCGTTCTATTCATTACATAACCTCAAATTTTGAAAATAATTTTTCAAAATGGGTTTCTATAGTTGAATAATTTATTCATATTATATTGACATGCATAAGAAGTTTTATATTGTAACAAAAGGATACTATTTAAGTGTGTATTTAATTTAATAATTGTAATTTTTAATACAACGACTGGTACGTTGAATTATTTTCTTGATCTTTCGTCAATAGCTCAAATTTGGTAAATTGCATCTAGAATATAATAAAACGGGCTATTATGAGTAGATTTGCATATATAAAAGTTACTTACCTTACTTAATTTTCAAAATGGGTGATTTTTCCTTTTACGATTCATGGTATTGGTTTGTCGAGTCACCGTTCTAATTTAATTAATGTAGGTTCATGATGTTATTGTTGGAGTTTAGTTGGATAACATCTTGGTTGTGGAAGTTGTTTGAAGTTTTTGTAGTTCTATGTGTGTTTTCTCAGCCAATTCAATTTAAAAATGTCCATACACCTGTGCCGATATTAAACTATTATTTCGAGTTAATCTTGTATCGTAAGTGTTTGTTATTGATGTCAAACTATTGGGAAAAGTTATATAATCATTTTGTGTAAAGATTAAAGGGTAAAATTGGTATGTGGACAGATTTAAATGGAAATTATTACAATTTTTGTCGAGTGTGAAAATTTGCTTGTTCGACTCAAATTGTGGCTTATTGTTGGGTTTTAGAAATAAAAATGTTATATTGTTACTTTAAGGAAGTGTTGGGGATTCTTTTTATGTAATTAAATCTAAAATTTAAAGAAATTTTTATTTTATTTAAAAAATATAAATGTCAGATTTTGTCCATGGATTACTTAATAGTATTATATTGTTTTTGTTTCTATATGTTTTAATGTAATTTGTATTGTGAAAAACAACAGTAATCTCCAGAACGCATTGAGATGAGGTTGTGTCGTTTGTACATTGATTAACCTATAAAAAACATGCATTTTAATAATTTGAAAGAACAAAGTGAGGTTACAAATTTTAACAAATGAAATTTCTTGCAAGAAATGCATATAACTTACCTTTTCGTCGTAATATCAAGAAGATAATAAATTATAGAATTGATTTGGATAACTTCACAACATATAAATTTTTTTAATTTGGAAAGAAATTTAAGAAGAATTAGTTTTCTGCAAACTTGCATTTTTATATCATTTAACACGCTGTATAGCCATACCACTAAAATAGGAAAATAAATATTTTGATAGTGTGCTATGAAAAGTGCATTTCATAACTTTGGAGTTAAATCCAAATTCGCCATCCTTGTAATAATGTTTGGATGTTACTTAAATATATCGTTTGGCTTTTCTTAAAAAAAAACGAAACTATCTGAAAATTTCTTAAAGAATTTTAATTAATTATTATGGGTAAAAGAGTAAATATAACTATCAGCTGTGCAATGTCAAACCGTTCGGATAAGCAGCCACCTCAAGCGAGTGTACGCGTCCCTCCCCTATCATTTCACTCCTACCATTTCCCCCATGCTCCGAGAACACCTATATAAAGAGGTTCGGTCGTCCGATTTATTCAGTCCGCGTCCAGGATTCCCAACACGACCAGCCTGCCCAGCCGACTAGCCAGCCAGTCCAGCAGACCGGATGGAGCCAAGGAATATAAGAGTAAGTCCTCTTACCGCAGCTCTCACTTCCACTCTCTTGTCCGTACCCTACCCGAGACCTCGCTGTGCGTAGCCGGGGGGGTCTCTTCCTTACTCCTTACCCTTTTTCCAACACCTCGCTGTACGTAGCCTGGGGGTCTCTTCCTTTCATCCCTTACCCCGCTCCGAGATCTCGCTGTGCGTAGCCTGGGGATCTCCTCCCGCTCCCCTTATTCCAGTCCGTTCAGCATTACTCGACAACCCCGTTTCACGATCCCGTATCCCGACTCCGTATTCGCATGCTTGCTTATTATTGCACGCCGTATTGCACGCCGTATTGCACCCCGCTTGCTGTGGCTATTGTAGGTAACCGTAGATAACTGTATGCTTATTTTAGTTATAGAGATTGAAGCTTACTGGAGGGTTGGAGCTTTCGTAGCAATAAATATTGTTTGGCTTAACAATCGTGTGTTTTATTTGTTAGCTTTAACGCTCTCTTATTTTGTGAAAGCTTTAGGAGCAGGTGGTGTGATCCAGACTGGGCCGACCTCAGCAACAGTAGCAGTTCCCTGGATTATAATTTCTCCGCTAGCAGTTACCCGGTTCCGTGAAGCATACCACGTTAAAATAACTGGCGAACGAGAGTTACCGCCGATCACCGAAAATCACACAAGCGCCACTACGTAAGCGGACCCCGAACCGTCCTTACAAGACATCAGATAAATGTTACCCAAATGCGTTCTTTTTAAACTGGATCCCATTTTACATAACCAAATACATATACCTTAATTGAATTCAAGTAACTTATTTTCCGAAAGCAAAATTACCTTCTATGAAATTAATGTTACTTTTTCTGAAATTGACGTTGCAAAGGTATAGTGTATTCGGTGTTGTCAAAAGAATCTGAACGACGCCAAAAGGTATTGTACAAATTTAATGAAAATCCCAATCGCTCATATTGAAGCTTTGATGACAAAAAGTTTACGTTAAAGCCGACTTTCAATAACTTCCCGGATATTAGTTTTGTGCTACAAAACCGTGGACAAGTAAAAAAGTAGTTTAGAGAGAAGAGAAGATTAAAAGTTCTCAAATAATTCCTTGTGTGGCGAACATTTTTTACTTGTGGATGGAGGAGCGATTGTCTGGTAACACAAGATACCAAAGGTAAACCAAGAAATATAATGTATATAAAAGAATGCCATGAGAAACGACTTCTGCTGTTTATTGCTAAACATAAAAGTGGTCCCTTATTCTGGCGGTCTTGCTATGGAGAAAGGTCACTGGATTGGTTCAAGAAGAATAACATTTGCATGGTGCTTAAGGAAGCAAGCCCACCAAATTGTCAGGAGTTGCCGACTATTGAGAAACGTTGAGCTATTGTTAACGGGAAAACTAAGAAGATGAAATATGATGTTAAAAGTGAAACCGAATTTAAAAGAAAATGGAGACAGTGTCCGATGATGTTTTGCGCGCTCTGATGGCCGGCGTTAGCGGAATACGGAACATTTTTTTTCGTAACAAGAGTAGTTAATTTTTTTTAAACATAGTGAAAATTTAATTTATCTGCGTCTCGATTTTTGTGTGGACAGTCTTTATTAATTTGTAATTGATATTGTTCAATAATCTATATAAAGATGTTTATAAAATGTTTTAAGACTAGAAACTTGCTTGCCTGTTATCGTACATTAATGTTACAGTATATAAAAGATCCACGTAGTTGAAAACATTTGAGGTAGAACAATAACAATGTTAACATAATAACACTATTAATAAAAATGTATTTATATAATAAGTTCAGTCGGCCAGAATTTTGCTGGCCATAACAGTGCCTAGGTACGTTATGAATCATAACAGTTTTGTTATTTTACGGTTTTCAAGTAACCAACAACGATTCAGTAAGTTGAGTTAACTGTAGCAGTTAACAATGCGGGAAACCAATAAAAATGGATTAGTATCGGCAGTTAAAACGCCTTATTATGTACAAATTACATACATTCATAGAACATTTTCTGTTCGACTGCTTTGTAAAAGGTTTATTTAGTTACTATCCGTCCAACGAAAGATGAGCGCTGCGTCATCTTTGCAAGAAATTATCACAGAAAGCGTATTGTTTTGCTTTACTCTCATTATCTACGAGTATGACGACGATAGCATTACATTAGCACTTCTCTGGATCGTTGGAAGTTGATTTGACTAGCTCTGTCGAGTGTAGAATACGGAGTGGCCAACCTTACAAATAAATTCCTAGATCAAATTAACATATTGCCACAAAACAGCAAAAATAACTACATTTATTGGCAAAATTATTTATCGAGGAAAAAACTAATGTCGTCACTACAGATAAACGTGATCAATTTTAAGGATTCTTTAAGGTATTTCACAGATTTCTGAAAGATAATGCCAAAAGTATAGCCAATGCTGTATGCGGTTATGAACATGTGACTTTATTGCAAAACATGACACAGGTATCTCTGATACCTGTAGACTGTAGATTTGATTGGCACATGTGACATTTGCTGAAGTTATTTCTTATTTACATGTTTTTCGTGAGTGTTATAGTATTTCAATAATAATAAACAACAGTTCTCAGAACTGGCAGAAAATCGCAATTTTATCTAATATAATACATACACGGTGAGTCATTACGGAGTAATCGGACTTTGCCAGTGGTTAGATAACCATTAAAGAAAGAAAATTCCTATATACCATTTTTCTCGTATTTCTATACTTTTCGAGAAAAACTGCATCGAAGTTCAGCCTAATGTTTTCAAATTTAATAGTATGAATGCACATGACACATATTTTAAAAGTTCAAGCAAATATTCAATACTACTAGAATGTGCAAGGATAGCGTCATAAAGTAATAAACACGTCTTTATTTTGGCCAAGTGTTTCGTAGAATAACAACAGATAAACAGAATTAAATAAACAAAGTAGGTTGAGAACGACCTCTCAATGGATATTGTTTCAAAAATGGTATTTTTGTTTTGCTATTTCTGATTACTAAGACAATTTCAAATTCTTTTAATAGGCACATTAACCCCTATGTGTAATAAAATACTGCAGGTTTGTGAATAAAAAATTATAGTACTGTGATAGTGACACATATTTGGTTTCTCAAATGATAACAAATTGCAAACCCCTTACACTGCAGCTTGTAGTAATAAAACGTAACAGTACTTGTACTTGACTATGTAAACAAATCCATCAAGCATTCAGGGTCGTTGAATTAAAACAATACCTATTGATGGATAGATCAAATTAGCTAAACATGTCTTTACTTAATTAAAATATCTGTTTATTAACGCATAACACATCGAATTTAATGATATCATTGAATGGGTCTGTATTAAAATAATGTCATTTCTGTCTGCGTTTACTATTAGAATAGAGGGGAATCCCCCGGATTAATAGATCGTTTTGTTTTCTCATCTAAAATGGAATGTGCGTCGTTTGCATTCTTGTTGTGCTTGTTTAAACAGATGTCACGTTTTTACTGATGGTGTCAATTTCTAAAGATCTTGCATTTATTTCTATTCGACTTAACAACACTGACCTGCATCAATTATACGTACTTTTCTGAAAACGTCGGTCAAATTTTTCGAAATTTTCAAGTTCATTTAATCAAAAAAAGTTACTAAGGTTTTATGTTTCTAATAACCAGAGAAGCTTATCCTCAAAGTCCGATCATTGAGTACTGAATCACCCTGTATTAATATTATGTCAGTATAAGGGAAGACACTGCATTCGCAGTCTCATCAGTTATTCCTGAATTTATTAAACTAGTTCGAGAGGGAAAAAGGAAATCGTGGAAATTTACTGCCTTTATTTTGCGTACAAGAGGTAAGAAACTTTAATTATTATTTATGATCATATTGTACTATAATTGTTTATTGCAGCGAGCAGCTGAGGCTTTAAAAATTTGTGTTTCAACTGTTAAAAGGACCCGTAGTAGAAACCAGCGAGTTTTATCTAGTCCTGGTAAAAAAAGACAAAGCAAGAAGTTGAAAACTGCAGACCTAGCAAGTTCTTCTAAAATGGTCGCCAGAGAAACTGTATATAGTGAAAGTAAGACGTTTGATATTTTTTTATTTTAGTCTTTATGTTATGTATAGTTTCAGAAAAAGCGAATATACAGAACGACAGACAGATAGACGCTGCGTTTTATGTAGTAATGTATAATAAATATACAAGAGAAGAGATGGATAAGCAAAAATAGTGTTAATTCTATTATAATTAAGTACTTTAATAATATTTAAGTTGATTAAAATATTAAATAGCAGAGTTTTGTTAAATGTAAAACTGTATTTGAAAAGAATATATTTCTCCATATTGAAGGTGTTATACGGTTACAAAGGTTATAAATGAGTTAATTTCTTAAATATAAGAAAAAGTGATTTCTTGTTTTTTAGTACTTGGTAGTTCTGTAAAACTAGAGAACGTACACACTAATAGGTAGGTATTCGCGAAAATTTAATTCTTAGTTTCCTACTAAAAATGTTTTAAAACTTTCCAAAACAACAAGTATCTATGTTAAAATCTAAAAGAAGGTTACAAACGTCCAAAATTCCTTATCCCTAACCTCAAAAAATCACCTGCTATGACATTTTCGTAATCACGGTAAAAATCAATAATTGTCAAATTATGGATGCTGATTTGACTAGGAATTTTTTAATCTTATACTACACAGAGAGCATCGATGACCAGCGTTCATCTTTAGTTGGACTGATAATATATACCGTGCGAATATAAAGTCTAGAACTAACGAAATAAATCTTATATTAAACGTTTTTGAAGAAATCCTCGAACAGGTTGATTTTTATCTTAAATGAGACATATTTGAGTGTAAATCAAGAGATCTAAGTTTTAATAAAAACATTTTAAAATTCTGTGAGAACTTTTAGCGATAAGTCAACTGTTCGTAACAATTGACTTATTGTTAAAATTATGGCAGTCTTCACATCTTTTTTAAATTATTTTATTAAAACTTGGATCTCTTGATTGCTATTCGATTTTTGACATGGCTACTTGATTTTTTTATCAAAAAATCTTAACTCCTGATTTGAACTTTGATTGAATAGCAATCAAAAGTTCCAAGTTTTTGATAAAAAAATCAAATAGCCATTAACTTTAAAATAATAGTTCTTCACAGAATTTTTCTTTTATTAAAACTTATTTATCTTTCTTAAATTTTCTTAATAGTCTCATACTTTTTTAGTATATTTGATCTTAGAATTGCATTATCATTCCAAATTCATCATAAAAAAAACTCAGAAACAAGAAACAATCTACAAATAAAAATTACACTAAAATATGTCTCATTTAAGATAGAAATTGATATGTTCTAGGATTTTTTCAAAATTATTTAATAAAAGATTTATTTTGATAGTTCCAAATTTTTATTCTCGCACTATATGTTAAAATTAATGGAAAACTTTTGATGTTAATATTGGTTTTCCATAATATTTAAGTAGTATTTAATTTAATTTATCGTTACGTTACTAGCCAAGTAAACCATCATCAACAAAACCATACATCAAATATTTATAATTTTCACTCGCACAGCACTATATGTTCGTTAATAAGATATTTTACTTTATTGATACTATCTTTGATTAGTCCAAACATTAATTTTAGGATAACTTTTGCTTAACTATCAGAACGATCAACTATCAGACTAATTGTAAATATTAATTGAAATTTAACTATTACTATGCTAATGGAAAAACCGTTAAAATAAAAACACTCTATCAACTTGCACGGGAAATAATTAAAAATAACCACAAAAGATCGGTTATTTATCACACTTTTAGCTGGAGATTTAAACGCTGGAATATGAACTATACCTACAAAAAACATCGAAAAAAACTAATCGGAAGTAGAGGTTTGCCGCAAATTTTGCTGCATTTGATGAATTTAGACTTAATATTACTTGTATTATTATAAAGTGCCAGTAAAGGCTAGTAAATACTAAATAGCCACAAACAGTTATGAGATAGCTGATGATGGCAGTAGAAGTGCCTAAAGATTAGATAACATCACAATATATCTAACTCGTATTCGCGTTCAATGAGCAGACGCTATCTCATGGGCATGCTCGACACAGTTTGAAAATGGCGATGTTGTACGGTTTTTTGTTGGAAAAAATATTGGTGTTTTGCAAAGGATATTCATAAATTTCCTGTTTATGGTGAGGATTTTTTTGTCGCGTAAAGCAATATTGTAATAGACAAGTTATTTGTCTATTTTCTTTATTTTAAGGTCACCTCGTATATTGATAAAAAATGTTATTGCGTAAAGAACCCTGTATACTATAAAATTCGATTTTAATGTTTATTTGCTACGCTATATAGGTTTAGTATTATTGACTGTAATACTATCGATTATCGATTTTTTTTTCTTTTCTGTTAATTAAATTTAACATTTTAATTGCTAATTATAGACTTTTCAAACAACTTTGGTTGTCTGTTTTCAGTAAATTAATAATATAAAGTTACTAGATTTTATATTTAAAGTACCGTACTCCATAGGGCCATAATGTTGAAGAGAGAAAACAATAGCTTTGCCCGAAAATGGCGGAATTTATAGTGAGTTTTCATTGTCAACTAAGAAATTGGCATTATTGTGAATTTTGACATTTCACTTCACGATCTGTGCTGTAAGCAAGATATATATAACATATGGTATGTCAACTCGCCGTCATTTCGTCAACCAATTTTAACGCGAGCTAAATTTCTGATAGATGGCGCGACGTGCGAGCATGATTGTCATTCTACAGCAACATAACTTGTAATAATGAATATTTACTTTTGGCGTATTTTTCGTAATACAAATTAAATAAACTTTTTCATGATGATAAAGGTACAAGATTCTTTGGCACTATTAAAATGCTAAATTGTGACTCTTTTTTTATTTAAAACATCTTTGGTAATAAAACTAAATTGAAATTTTATTTTTTACAGCAAACTAAGGTAACATCTTTTTTTATTTTCATTTAACTTAAATAATAAGACAACAAATTGACCTACGCAAACATTTCTTTTGAGAATTGTAATTAAATTCATCAATTATTTTGTAATATTTTACGGAAAGCAGATAAACTGCAAGCATGGATTGATGCAACAGGAGTGTTATTAACAAGTAAAGACCTTGTGTGCCACTATAAAAAAATCTATATGCGAAATTCAAACCTATTAGACGCTCTAAAGGTTTCAAGTATTAAAAAAGAGTAGGTATAAGTCGAATTATATATACTTAATGCTTAAACATGTTTTTAATTATATGCATTAAGCAGGTTAAGTAAAACTGTTACTGGTAATTAATAGCAATAAAGCACACCTCTCAGCATAATTTTTATAGCAAGAAGTTAATAGCAATATAAACATGGTCCACATGTGAAAGGGACAAAAATATTAAATACAACAGCAGAACACAGACTTTTGTACTGAAAAGCAATAGTTTTTTGACTTGATAACAATTATATTATTGTTCATCTAACTCTGTAACAAACAAGATCAATTACAGCAAAACTATCCATGAAATATTTATATTTTAAAAATTTAATTACAAACATTTATAAAATAACAAGGCCATTGATGATGACAACAACGAAATCAATGATATACCAGACCAATTGTGGTCTGGCAAGGAAAGTGAAGTCGACATCGATCACTATTACAATAAAATCTAAACATAAATGTAATGTACGTAAAGATTGGTTTGACCCTGTAGTACAGACATATTCATATTTTGGAAACAAAATTCTTTCTGGTAACCAAATTTTGAAGTTATTTTAAGAACCTCAGTCACTTCCATGAGAATCTATACAAGACCTTTTATGCAATGTCCCTGAAAATATAAGAGGTTTAGATTAAAGCGATTTCATTTTATGATAAATTTAAAAATTACATTTTGACAACTGATTTTCTAAATACCTTATATTGTGATTGAGAAATACATAACTGCCCTCACTACATTACCATTAGCTACATACAGAAAGGTGGAATCCCTAAAAAGAGCAATTTTAATAGAACAATTAAACATCAAACTATTTACTGGTAAAATTTATTTATTAATTATTAAAAACCTGGTTATAAATTTAAAATTTATGATACGAATGGCGTTTTGATATCGAAAACAAACCAGAAAAATTAGTTTAGAAATAAGTGTTCATTTATACTTACCTGTATATTTGAGAACGCGCTATCTTTTATTAATTCTGGTTTGTTAATTATAATAAACAGAAACAAAGCTGCATAAGAAACATCAATTAAATTCTCGAATGACAATAATAAAAATATAAATTTTATTATTATTAAAAAAGCTTAATAAATTTTGAAGATTAACAGATGTGGTTTGGTTTGACACTCACGTCACGGCCTACTAGATTCATATAAGCTTCAAGCTTATATGAATCTAGTAGGCCGTGCTCACGTTTCACTGTTGCGGCATCTAGCGGCGACTTTCGAACTAATGATCTCGTTTCAATTTTGGGTGAAAAATTTATCATGGCAAGCATAGGGGAGTTGACCTACCAGTGTTTTATATATCTTGGCTGTAAGTTATTATGTTGCTTTCGTCTATTTGGGCTTCTCTAAATTTAAAAGTGAGTCTAAAATGCTTGGTCTCTGTATTTTGAATTGTAAAAATAGCATTGTAAAGGGTTTTAACTTACTTACATATCGATTAATTTATCAATCGGATAAAGAAATACAAATAAGAAATAGTTGTAGTTGGAATTAATTAATTTCCCTGAGTTGATCCTTAATCAAAAGTTAGTGAAGTTAAATGTTAATATAAATATTCTTTAAACAGAGCAATAGTTATTGAAATTCTTTGTAGGTACGTTTTTCTGTGAAGAGTGTGAAAAGTTGAGGAAAGGCGGTAAAAAGATGCTTTGCGCTAACGCAAATTCCCAATTTTATGAAAAGAAACTTTCATAATTTGACATTTTAACATAGGTTGACAGAAAAATTTCTGAGACAGTACGTACTTAAGACTTACTTTTAAAAGATAAATGTAAATCAATAAATTGTGCATAAGCCAAAAAGTAGCTAAAGTATTCCATACTAGCTGTTTAAAAAGTAATTAATAAAATTAAACTCTTAATAGTATATATGAGATTTCTTTTTCTTTTGTTCTATGAACATATTTAAAAATTACTATATTATCATGAAAAATTGCTGTTTTACATTTTTTTATAACGGTTTCCATTTAGAATTTGGCGGGTTGTTTTTCCCTTAAATGGCGAACGATTGCGGCACGTTATCATATCTAGTAACTTTATAATAATATTTTTTATGGCGCCGCGCCATCTAGGTTTGGTATTTCAACTACAAAATATCGATTTTTCAATAATTCCTATATGGGCATAACGATCAAGGTTGGATTTTAGAAGTATTTTTAAGCTACTTATAAATGGTTTTAAGTTATTATTTATTTTATGCAACAACTTTATTAATTATAGTAATACCTTCTAGTTCACTATTAATCCAATGAGTGGAATAGGAATTCTTCTGTGAATAAATAAATGATATTATTGGAGTTATTTATTGTGTTTACATATTGTTTGATATTCTTGTGTGAAAACGAAGTGACGAAATTCGGTCCTTGCACGATTGAGACTGATTTATGTTAAGATCTAGAACTCCGTTATTATGGAGCATTACTGCTAATATTTTACTGGTTTAAATAAATCTTGCTGGCGCCCTTCTCCATAGTTTTATGGATTTGCTGATATTCCAATTCACTCACAGCCTGCTTTAATTTAACAAGAGACGAATTGTGCTTATCGTTAAGGCTAAGCTGAGGCCTAATCAAGTAGAACATAAGTATTATTGTTTAGTAAAGTTTATTCGTTACAATATACAAGCGGGTCGATAAATTCACTCAAGGACGCTCAAACTGATGAACAACATGATCCTGTTCAGATTACAACAGAAAAACCGCGAGACGGATGGAGGAGCTGATTTGAGCTAACATAACTATAGACAATGTGGCAGTTTAAATAGGGTGTCGTCATGGTTCAGCCTTCAATATAATACATGACCGTTCTAATTCTCGTAACGTCTACGCACAGTGGGTCCCTAGACATTGGCCTCTCGGCACGCAGATGACGATAATCGTTAAAAGAAAAACTCAAATAGGCAATTAGGAACTTTAGGTTTGGTTTGGCAGTTATTGTCCAAGGTTATAAGAATTTACTAATAGTACTACTTAGAAATACTACGCCGTTGGGCTTGGAATCAAAGGCGACACTTGTCATGGTTCACTTGTTAAAATTCAACTTAAAATTATTAGGTTTACGGAAAAGTTTGCAACAAGTCTTAGGTCAAATCTAAACCCTCCAGGGTTAATTGCTCCTGTTGCTATTGTCATTTCACCACTTCCTAGTTCAAATGAGAAACTTTTGATGCAGACAGACAGGTGGGCAAACGGACGGAGACACGGACACACCGGTAAGTGTGTACATGTTCTACTATAGACCTTAGCATAAGCATTCCGATATAAATATTGTGTTATTAATGATCTTATAATATTCAAAGTATCGAAAACCAAAATCTTACAGGGATAATTTTACGTTGTATCATCACAAATTTTTAGCAAAAATTGACCTCAACATTTCCAGTTTTCACAAGTGTAAGTTTTTTGCTTTCTATCGTTATTAGTTAGTTGAGTATTGTTTCAAAACGTTTATTTAATTTGTTATAGCTGATGGTACGTGGTCCATTGCGTGACATCGTTTTACGCAGTGTACTATTCAAAAATATGCGAAAATACTAAACAAGAAAAATTATATATTTATGCTTGTTTTGTATTTCTAATGTAATGTGGGTAAAATGGGCGTACTTAAAATTTAAAATGAGATTTTCTCTAAATCTGGCAGGAAGTGACCAGATGTTGATAAGGAAAATATGTTCTAAATCCTTAAGCTACCCCATAACGAGGTTTCTAGTTATACTAGTTACATCTTGTATATTATATTTTATAGTTACTAAAAATAACTTGACCTTACGATGTGAACTGTATCACCTCTCATTAACAAAAGCGAGAGCGGAGAAGTGCAGTAATCAAATGAATCAGTTGCTTATATGGAGTAAATATAACACATTTGAATCTGTATTACCTCTCCGCGTAAGTTTAATGACCCTAATTCAAAATAATACTCGAGTTAGGGGAGAGTCGACCAAATTAAACCGCCTCCTATATTGCACCAGTCGATTATTTCTTTTAAAGTCTTTATTGTTATGCCATCTATCGTTTAAAATAATAACAGGAAGACTATAGAAAGTTGTAATTTCAATATGAGTACGGTGTTTCCATGAATATTGATGTAATTGCAAATTGTATGTTTATACCTTCATTTATGTAGTTTGCTCCGTATGTTTCATAAGGGCTGGTGCAAAAAATTGCGGAACTGTTTAGAAGGCTGTAAGTACCATTATTTTGTTATAGTATTTTAAACAGTCTGAATTATAATTTGAAAAAAAAATTGAGTTAAATTGAATAAAACAATTGAGTGTTGCGTAAATTGATCATATTGGTGTTGCCAAAATTGAACTGGTTAGGTTCATTGAAACGATAAATAACAAACAGCTCTTCTGATGATTTGGCAAAGTCGTGTTCATAAGATGCTTCATGTCTTTATTGTAACGATATAACTACCTGAATTCACTTGAAAATGAACGCTGAGCACGGTACCTAAATCTGAATAAAGAACAGAGATATTCTTTTTATTTCGAAAGCTGTTTATTTGAATATTTGCTGGTGGTTGAAATTAGGAAACTCTTGGTTCAATTTAGGCAACTGGTTCCATAAATTGAACTGCGTGCACATTTTTAAAAATTTTTATTTTAAGAGAGAATTTGTTTTTTCCATATATTTTTTTAATTGAATATATAATAAACATTATTAAGTATGCCTTAGTGTTAATTTTAATTTAAATAACCGACAATGATCTGAAATACCATTTGTTTTCTCTAAAAATGGATCAATTAGGGCAACTCTATCTATTCTTTTTGCTGCACGAAACCATGCATGAAATGTTCATAATTTTATAAAAATATTTTTGTTAACAGTTCTTAACTTTCCTTTATTCTTAAGGGAAGCATTGCTTCAATGGACCGCACGCCACTGAGGTTTGCAATTGGTACTAGATTTAAAACTAAACTGCAAAGTAGTTTTTTAAATATTTAAATTAATAAAATTGTTGAATTTGCCGTTTGCTGCATACCTTGTAACCCTTGTGTGCATTTATATCTGGCGTGATTAGAAAATTCTGCAGATGCTTTATCTGAGTATTTTATTTTAATTGGCATTTGATTTTGAGATCAAGATTTTGCATTAATTCTTATGTCTTATTATATTAGCAAAATTTAAAAATGCATTAGTATGTAGTACATAAAACCATAAAATTATATACTATGTGAACGCACATATATAGAAATTTTCATTTGTATATGCGTAGCAGCATCGTTTTAAAAAATTTATAATAGCATACATAATAGGAAAGTAGTTTAAAAAATATAGTGCTGACAGATTTTTCCGTTGATTTAATTAAACGTAATTAAAAATCTCAATCGGATTACCTATAATTTATGTTTTAATTAAATCAGCTTCTTTGAAATAGATATTTCAAGAGATAATGATTAAAATTAACTGGGCGGTTCGTGAAAGGGTTCTAAAATGCAAAAGATCAGAGTTCGATAAATTTATTTCATGGACATTTCCAATCATTTGGCACGTTAAATTTTTATAGTGATTATAAAAAAAATCTATTAAATTAGAATATTTTAGCAAATGCTAGAAATGTCCTCAATAAAAATTTAAAGATTATATAGAAATTCTCTTTGACGGGGTTAATTTATTAGATATTCCCGATCTCACGAAGACGACTTGATTTATTTGATGATGTTAATTTTACTGGTCGTTACTTAACGTTGCGGAACTTTTAATTTCTTAATTTATAGGAATATTAGAAACGAATAATTTTTCCAAGTTTATGCAGTTTTTAAGGTATTCTAATAATGCTGAAAATGCTATTTATTCAAACAATTTTTATCAATACCTAAGCGTTAATGATATAAGAAATAAGTAAATTAGTAGTAATAATAATAAATTAAGACATTTTCTGGTAGAACCGGTAATTTTATGTATTCATCCTATCCTAATATGTAACTTCTTAAGGTATATTTTGCAATTTAAAACTTTGGTAATCATATTAAAATTTGACTATCATGTCGTGTTTTAAATAAACCAGACGCACCTAAAATTGTGTTGCTACATAGTTAAACATTAAATTTATTTGACACTACTTCTACTAATTATATTTAGAGTGAAACAAATGAGAAATAAAACATAAAACAAAAGTGCAAAAGTCCTTGCTTAAGAAATTATGAAATGTTCTGTATTTTTATTGAACCCATCATAATAAATACATCACATATTTTTATTTGTCGTAAAATCTGTCCGACATTTTAGGTAAATTAAAAAATTCTAAAATTGGTGCTAATAAAATTTGAAAACAAAGTTTTTATGAGGTTATTAATATTAAATAAGTTTGTAACGGTTTGCAAAATCGAGAATTTAAATAAACATTATTATTAATAGAAATATCACTAAAAGTTTTTAAATCACTATAAACTTTGAGTCAACATTTTAATCGTTAAGCAAAATATATATAATATATATATGCTTAAAATAGGTACTTAAGAAATACCAAAATTGTACAAAACACAATAGTGTCACTTTGTGGGTGTTTATAGTATACTTTAAAATTTGCTATCGGATTTTGTGATTCCTACTATACATTTTAGAATAATAAACTAATTCTAGGATTTAATTTTTTTAAAAAACAAAATCAAGATCAACAAAAACATTAAGGAAAATGAATAGTTGGCACTTGAATATTATGGTCGCAACTAATGGATTAACCAAAAGACAAAGTCCGGTCTAAGCGAATTATAGTCGTTAAAAGTTTCTTCTTAGATAGAGGATAATGCTACAAAGAAAAATTATGAATCATTTTCAAACAGGGCAAGAGAGTAGATGGGTAACCAGAGAAGCAGGCGGGAGAAGGATAAAAACTTAACAACTGGTTTAAACGAACCAATCACGTTACGACATTAGCTTTGAATTAACCAGTCACATTAACCGTAACAACGCGTCTAAATAGTCATGTAGTTAACAATGCTTGTATCAGCTTCAAATACTAAAATAGTATATTAAAGTATTAGTTTCATAAGACGCGTTTTTAGCGCACGCGTCCGAGTTTAGAAAACGACCCGCGAAGCGGGGAGTTTTCTAACGGACAAGTGCGCTAAAACGCCTTATGAAACGAATACTTTATACTATATTTATACTTGCGTCGTTATTTCGTTAATTATTAAAAAATAAATTAGTTTTAAATAAGATTTGTTAGTGAAATTTTGTTAAGTACTTTTGACAGTTGGCTACACTGAAAATTCAACTTCAGCATTTGTTATTTAATTGTTTTGTTTTTATAAAATTAATTTAGTTTCTGTGACAAGAAGGTAAAATGGTCAGATATTCTCTCCCTGCATCTTATTAAAAAGAATTTAAAAATCCTAACATCATCACATTCTAACCTCAAAATAGCGATTTTAGCATTGTTTTTCTTATTAATTACCGGCGACCGACGCGATTTTTTTTCGGATTATTGTTCTCTAAGTTATCCTCTACAACTCAGTATAATTGGTTTAAAACTGGGACGATTTTCCAGCTGCAGACGATTGGTCAATGGAGGAGTATAAGGGAAGCTTAGCAGATGCAAAAGTCTTCACGCCAAGTGTGTCAGTGACGCCTCAACTTGAGGGTAATGTGGAGCTTAAGCCTGTTGTCACGCCAGTGGTGTCATTAGAAAATGTAAGTCTGACTTGTAGCGACAAGTTATTTATTACATAATTTGAATTTATATGAATCTTTAGATACAACCGATGGTTGGTACTTTGAACGCTGCGCAGACTCAGTATTTAAATCAACTGACGCAACAGTCTAATATGACGGACAATATGAAGGTGACGCAGGAGTATGGAAGTGGTCATCAGTCCCAACTGTATGGCAACACGACACCGCAGCCGTACAATGCTGGACAAGCTTATGTTAACAGTAGCACAGCGGGATCACAACAATACAACAGTGCTCCTCAGCAGTATGGTTCTTCTCCAGCAACAAATACGTATAATAATCCTAAGTATACTGCCGTGAATAGTAATTATAGGAATACGACTGATGCATCAGCTGTTACGCAGCAACAACAGCTTGTTAGAACAAACACACAAAGAGCTAGGGTACCATCACCATCAAAAGTAAAATTCTGATTTTCTTACGTTTACGAAGATTCTAAAATACATTTTTACAGATTCCTGCAAGTGCTGTGGAAATGCCAGGTGATTTGAATAGCAGCATAAGTTATAACTTAAATGAAATAAGTTGCACTCCACCTGAATTAAGAGAAGTAGCCCATTGGGCTATCAACAAATTGCTTCCAAAAAAGTCAGAGGATGCATACAAAAAAGAGTACACCAAATTTGAAAATTGGTGTCAAGAGAAAAATATACTAATAGCTTATTTTGAAAAGCTAAGCAAAACATTAAAATCTTCTAGTTTATGGTCGATTTACTCCATGCTTAGATCGTGCATAAATGTTTATAAAAACGTAGATATAAAAAATATGCAAAACTACAGGCATTTTTAAAAAGGTGCTCTGATGGTTATGAGCCCAAAAAATCTAAAATATTGGAATTTAACCATATTGATAGATTTATAACAACTGCAGAAAATAACCAACATTTAGCTATGAAAGTAAGTAAAATTTTGAGCTAAATACTTTCAATTTTTAATATATTTCAATTATTTAAGGTTGCGTTAATAATGGGATTCTGTGGTGCCTGCCGAAGAGATGAATTGACCAACATGTTAGTAGACGATATTGTGGTCAAAGATGATGTGGTCAGTGTGACTGTAACAAAAACAAAAAATAAAGTTCGAAGAGAATTCTTAATTACAGAGAAACTGTTGATTGATTTAATTAAGCAATATTTGAGCCTAAGGCCTAAGAAAATAAACCACAGGCGGTTTTTTATAACCTACCGCAATGGAAAATGTATTTCTACTCCTATCGGTATAAACACCATGGGAAAAGTTCCTTTTATTATTGCCACTTATTTGCATTTAGCCAACCAGAAGCTTTTTACCGGTCATTGCAATTGCTTCCCAATTGGCAAACAAAGGTGGCGATTTAATAACTATAAAACGGCATGGAGGTTGGAAGTCTTCAGCTGTGGCTGAGGGCTATATTGATGCTTCAGTTAAAAAAAATGGAGGTAGCTGAATTGCTATCTAATAAGCCATGTACTTCCACTTCATCGGCTCAAGTGGTAATTGACCAGTCTTCCACACTTGAAGAATCACACAGTTTTATCAGCAACCCAGTGAGTCAACAAAACATTGTTGAGGGGCAAAATCTACCGTCGTTTAAAATTAATGCTCAGGACACTTCCACTGTTACAATCAAAGTTTATAATAACTGTACTTTTAATGCCAAAGATGTATAAAGAATAGTTTGTGAATTTATTAAATAATTAAATAATTGTTAATTGAATTAATTATTTTGCTTATAATGAAATAAAAATAAGTTATATTTTGTGTATGTTTATTTTATATTTTAAAAGTTCAACATTTTATTACATAACAACATAACAGCACTTTCAGTTTGGCCAACATGTTAATAGACGATATTGTGGTCAAAGATGATGTGGTCACTGTGACTGTAATAAAACGGTGGCGATTTAATAACTATAAAACGGCATGGAGGTTGGAAGTCTTCAGCTGTGGCTGAGGGCTGTATTGATGTTTCAGTTAAAAAAAATGGAGGTAGCTGAATTGCTATCTAATAATCCATGTACTTCCACTTCAACGGCTCAAGTGGTAATTGACCAGTCTTCCACTGCTTCATTTTTACATGAAGAATTACACACTTTTAGCAGCAACCCAATAACGAGTCAACAAAACATTGTTGAGGGGCAAAATTTACCTTCGTTTAAGATTAATGCCCAGGACACTTCTGCTGTTACAATCAAAGTGTATAATAACTGTACTTTTAATGCCAAAGATGTATAAAGAATAATTTGTGAATTTATTAGATAATTCTTAATTTAATTTATTTATTTTGTGTATGTTTATTTTATATTTTAAAAGTTTGGCATTTTATCACATAACAACATAACCGCACTTTTAAATATAATAAGTTTGACATTTAAGAACAGCTGTTAGGAGCTACCAACTTTAAAAAACAAAATTTTACTGTTTCCAGTACTCTAATAAATCTCATTAGGACATGCAAATGCGTGTCCTAATGGAGTTCATTAGGACACGCAAGTATAAAAAAAATATTTTAATTCGTTTTTCTATGCCAGCCTAACTTTTATTCTTCCTTCTTTCTTGGCGAATTTCTGAAATTTTTAAGTCGGTCATAGATTGTTCTCTCTTAAGTACGTTTAACAAATCCAGATTGAAGAATGGTTACGGTTAGCGTTTATTTGACACAAAGATCCTCGATGTCATTCTTATACTGAATTATTGATGATAGGAATATATTCTGTGATAAAATAATTACAGTTTGTATAAGTTTATAAGAATCATATAGTTCCTATAGATCAATAGCAAACTTTCTTGTAACATTTCATTATTTTCAATTATATATTTTACTATATATTTTACACCAAACTAAACCTCCCACTTCTACCTCCAACCCAAGATACGGCACATTACCATTCTTTTAGAAACTACCACCAGGTTCAAACTTGGCTTGGATTTTACCATGATCATGAAGAATGGGGTTGGAAGCGGACTACAAATAAACTTCAACCAATTCGAACTACTATAGCTCCCGCATCATCAAGTTTGCTGCAAATAATATCTTGCAAATGCACAAAATATTGCGAGGCTGCCTGTGGATGCCGAAAAACTGGCTTAAAATGTTCCATTATTTCTTCGAATTGTAGTGGACATTGGATGCCATCGATGGCGATGAAATCTTCGATTGATCTCCTACGTATATGGCGAAGGCAGAAGACAGGGATGTGGAAGGTGATGAGTGTCTTCCTTCATCATCGAAACAGATGAGGCTTATGACGTAAAATAACGTTCCAATTTTTGTATAAATAAATGTTTTAATCCGTTTTTTATTTCAAAAAATTAATTTGAATTCATTGAACTCTGTTATCCTTTTCTCCACCTTTCCTTTCTCATGATTATTATTACTATTATCATCATTATTATTATTATTAATTTTATGATGTACGTGATATACAAACAATTATATCTTGCTACATTGACAATTTTTTATGATAATACGTTCTACTCATGCAAGTAAGAAAGATCTATAAATTATGAGTACTTCTTCACACTATTTATAATATTAATAGATTCACTACAGAATATTGTCATTTTTCTGAGCACTTTTCGCCGTTTTATGTGTTATGAAATGTGTTCGGTGTACTACGAGCAACATTTCCACTGATAATTCACGCGGTGCAATAGTTTACCAAGCTATAGCTCTTAAAGTACCAATTTTATAGAAAAAACTTCAAATAAATTTTATTGGAAATTTTGTGTTCTACAAATTTGGTTATTACCATTTTTAATGTATCACCAACCGTTAACTATATATTTAGCAATAACCATGTTGAAAAAATTTTGGCGCCCTATAAATATAAACCTATGCACTATACAGAAAAAAGTTTCGAATAAAAGTTGTAGAAAATATTATCATCTACGAAAATGATCTGTAGTATTTTTGTCGTACGATGCACGGTTCACGAGATATTTGATAAAACGTGTTTTCCAAGATGGCGGCTAACGCTCAACCGCCCCCTTCCCGCCAACTTGACGTTACATTCAGGGGACACCCCAGAACATTTTCCAACAAGAAAATCAATTCTGTAGAAGATTGCATTATGAACCTACTTTTTTTGCTCTGGTTATTGGACTATTCATAAGAACGCAAAAAGAGAGATACAAATAAAAGAACAGTTAAATATGGTTGTAGTATTTTATTAATTTATTCTTAATCTTGAGCGAGGAGGGACGGATTTAAACTGACACAAAATAATAGAAAGGGTAGTTCTGAAAAAACCACCTTGAAAATATGCTAGCCCAGCTTAAATATGTCAATAACATATGATTACAATAAACAATACAGAGCAATCAATATATCAAGTTTATACGGTTGTGTGGTTATACAAGTATTTAAATAGTTAAAACGCAAATCTCTCAATGACATAAAACATCAAAAGTAAGTGAAATTGAGTCAAGCATGTAAAATTAAGTACAAACTAGAAAAGATAAGCGAACCAGATTAAAATAAATACACAAGAACTACTTCACAAAAGTTATAATATCATAATTGACACAACAACAGATACTTTGTGACGATACATGTATAATAAGAAATATCAGAACACATCTTTTACAGGACACAGTCTTTCTGACAGCAACAGGATAAATTACCTAGATAAGCAAGCAAAAACAATAGACATATAAAAATAACATAAAAATAAACATGCAGTGTACTCAAAATAATGGTTTGGGGGTTCTACAACACGGTCTATCAAATTGGCTTAAGCCACCGTGGAGTTTTTTCTTTCAGATAAATAAAACCCAGGGAAAGATAACCTCTTAGTCAGAAAATGTATCATTTAGTTAGGTTGGAAATCAACCAAATCCAAATACCGACACATAAAAACAGTAGTTATATTTAAGGCACCAATAACATGTCCAGTTAGCAATAATTAGCTGTAATGATACTACAAACGATAATAAAACATTATTTTCTAGTAATATTTACACTTCAAAAGGACAAGTTTACAAATTTTTATGGATTATCAAACGAATCTTTTAAAATTTAGTTACCATTATTTTGACTTATCTATAGTTTCAATCAAGGGATTTGGGTTTTAGATTAATTAAATAATATAGGTAAAACTCATATCACACAACTAGAATCAACATAAATAAAACAATTAAAAATGAACTTACATGAAGGAAATTACTGTAAAAGCAAAGACAAAAATTGCTGCCTACGTCTTGTTTACATTTAAAAATCATCCTTTTTTTCTAAAACAAAACACAAATGTCCCTAACAACCACCTAACAACAGAAATCAAATTACCAACTTTAAAGAAACTGTAATAAGCATTCCTAAACATTTTATATTTAACCAAATAGTCAATAGAACCAAACTCGGTAGTCAATAGAAAATTTCAGTTGAATTCTACACGAACACCATTTAAGTTAAAATAACATATCCTAGGCAACGATTTTTCTGACAATTGTTACTATGACAACTGAACCAACTTTAAAGATAAGCTACACTTTATATCACGACATCCTTGATTCGACGTTTGACGTCTTTATATGGCCTGTTCAAATTTTAAAAATAAAGCGTGGTGCTAGCTACCGGAGGATTGGGGATCAGAACCGCGCTGGTTATTTAAAACTTTAAAAGTTTGCTTAGATGTAGAAACTTATGACAGTTAACCGAGATTAACAAGGATCGCAAATTATTGGTTATGTTTGCCTGCCAAATGTCAAATGTTTCATAACCTGAGATTTATTTCATTACAATTTACCATAACTTATTTAAATTGATTAATTTAATACAATTTTTAAATAGAGTAATATATTTTTATTTTAGCTGCAAAATTGAGAAAAGAAGAAACTATTCTCAGTATTTAAAAACCTGTTAATGTCCCTTGTTCTCTAGTAATAAGTCAATTTCCATTTTAATTATTTTAATATC
This sequence comes from Agrypnus murinus, assembly GCA_929113105.1. NCBI lineage: Eukaryota > Metazoa > Arthropoda > Insecta > Coleoptera > Elateridae > Agrypnus > Agrypnus murinus. The sequence continues at coordinate 101,926,781 of OV816028.1, read as the reverse complement.
CATAATAAAAACACTTTTAAAGTACATTTATACAAAAATGTGTCAAATCTATTAATTATTTCAGATTATAAAACAGTAAAGTTAGATAATGCTAGTAATTTTAAGGGTGTTTATCTAGATTGTTTTAATTCTAAACCACACAGTTTAAAATTAGTAAAATAATGTAAGATAAAACTCGCTGATGACTGAAAAGTAAAAAAGCAGTGAAAATATTTTGCTTTTATTAAATCGTTTTATTTTAGAGTTAATCAGTAACGTACTTTGCACGTTTTATCAAATGGGCCGACTAAGAAAGATATTTTTAACTTCAAATTGTCGACTGATAAGTTTTTTTGTAAAGAATGTTCGAGCACCAATTACACTAAAGTTTTTGCGAATGTATCGCATACATTCACGCAATAAATTTATAATATTAGTATCTATGTAGTAAATTAAAAAGGTATAAACTATTCTGGAGCGTGGAGGCATGCATATTCAGGAGCAAAATTGCATTATTAGTGAATTACAACTTGTACCTATGTACCAAAGTCCTATCAAGATTCAAGATCAATTATGCAAAGCTAAAAGATCTTCAAGCCCTTCGAGAAGTTTTATCCAATTAAGAACACCATGGTTTTTATGATATTCTGGAGATGAGGATGAAGTCATAGGTGACATTGACGAGGACGATATCAGCAGTGCTTATGAAGATTTTTATATTATATTAAATATTTATTGAAAACATAAAGAGAAATACATGAAAATTCTTCGATTTACTGGAGATCAGTTTATTTGTCAAATTAAATTTCATAATTTTGTCAAACTTCGTGTATTTAAATTGGCATTAGTGCAAGTGGAGCCAACCAATCAGCGGCGTCTGTTCCCTAAAATGAATTAATGCCTATAAAAGAATGAAATACTCTGATGTTCACCTGCAGTGACAAGAGATACACATTGCAACGCCTGCAAACAAACCACACAAAATATTGATGAACTAGAAAACATAAACGTGTCTCTGATATAAAAGACTATGCGAAAAAAAAATAAACTGAGATAAATAAATAAATAAGAGAAAGTGAGATAATATCATCTTTATGGGTAAATAGTCATTTAAAGACTTGCATACAAGTGCTACAACATGTTTTTAGAGATACTCTTGCTCTCGCAAGACACAGTTTAACTACTTTTATCGTAAAATCTTTGCGTTACTTTGACTTATGAATTATGCGTGGTTTATTGTTATTACATGCAAACTATGTGTTACTAAACGTGGAATCATGTTAAATGATACAGATAAAACTAAAAAGGTCCACAGAGTAAAAAATACTTTAGTTAAAGGTCTATGGTCAAGATGTGATAATAATACCTATAAGGAAGTTATAGTAATTAACTTATGTTATGCTTAATTTAGATTTAATGGAAGATACCAAAAATACTTCTTTCTTCTAGAAAATATTCAATTAAATCAAAATAAATAATTTGCAATCAGTGTTTTCAGTTAGATTTCACATGATGAGTTTTGGTAGATAGGTTCGACGTTTTCAGTAGATTTTGTAAATTTAGGCAGATTTAAAAGATGAATTTTTAAATAATTTTTATTCAAAATGTTTATTTAAATTTCAAATAAATTTCGAATTTAATATTCCTGACAAAAACATCGTAGATGAAACGAATGACAGATGCATTTATGAATATAATAATAATAATTGCTACAACCAATGCTGCAACCCAATAATTGCTGGAAACCAGGCCCCAGAAGCTATAAGCTTGTACGGAAGGGAGGGGGCGATTATTATTATTACATAGGCCCTAAGTGCGGCTGCAGCCGACTTACAGATGGAACAGCGCAAATCCCACATTTGTGTCACAGCTAAGGAAAACTGCAGAAAACCTTAACCAGATCTGCCGGCACCGGGAATCGATCTCGGGCCGCTTGGGTGAAAGTCCAGCACTCTAGACATTACACTACCAAGGCGTTTTGGTTATATATTATATATACAGGTTGTCTTTTAAATTCATACAAAACTTTAGGTACAGTCGTTGGTACTTACTTGAAATGCAACTAACCTATACAGTGCGCGTCTAAAGTCCGTTCCCCCCCTACTAATTTTTGAACCACCTGGTATATCGCAGTGAAATTTGGAGGGCTTAAACAGGAGATAAGAACCTAATTTTTTATGGAAAAATAACAGCTAAAAGTTTTAAAATGGCGGCTGAGCGCCCTCTTGAATTACTTTTTTAAATAGAACACCCTGTATATTATTCCGTTTTCGAAATCTGCTCATAATTCTTAACATTTTTCTCTAATACACTTTACTTCTAAATTTAATTGATTTTCAAATATTAACGTTTGAAAAGTGACATTTTAATTAATTTCAAATCCAACAAAGACACGAATTCTGCTATCAATCAAGTTTGCATTGAAAACAAAAATCGTTGTTGGGGTATCTTACATCTTGTTTACTGTCAAACTTAACTGTTAGCTGTCAAATAGTCCGTTACAAAATTTAGTTAGAAAAATGTTTTACCGGAAGTGACCAAAATCCCTCGCAAAATCCATACTTCATTTTAAACCGGAATGTCACTTTTCAAACGTTAATATTTCGAAATCAATTAAATTTAGGAGTAAAGTGTATTAGAGAAAAATGTTAAGAATTATAAGCAGATTTCGAAAATGGAATAATATACAGGGTGTTCTATTTAAAAAAGTAATTCAAGAGGGCGCTCAGCCGCCATTTTGAAACTTTTAGCTGTCATTTTTCCATAGAAAATTAGGTTCTTATCTCCTGTTTAAGCTCTCCAAATTTCGTTGCGATATACTAGGTGGTTCAAAAATTAGTAGGGGGGGAACGGACTTTAGACGCGCACTGTATAGTTTTACAACAGCCAAAGGGATAGACTGAAACCTTGAAGATAAAGCTTTGAACTTAATAAATATTGAAATAAGTAGGCTAGGGGCTGTCCTAGCAATCCAAGCCATCTAAGACCAGCATGAGTTCAAGGCTGGAGTTTTAGCTCCAGTATTGAACTCATGGTGGCATGACTTGAAACGGTGGTGTCCGAAATGAAATAAAAAACCATTAAAAATCATTCCAAACGGCAGTTTCAAATATGTAATTCAGTAAAAGAAAACCTCTAATCAAAACTTAATCATTACAGTTACAAAGTTATTGAAAATGTGAATGTTAATGTTAATTGTTCAAGACGTTTAACAATTACTTATTGCCCTAACCAGTGCCCATAAATTGATATATTCATCCTATGTTGCTAGTCTTTAATTAGAATTTTACAGTACAGCATAATTTGGAGACTATTTACATTGGAAAAATGTTTTGCATATAGCTTATACCCTGGCTACTTCGTTTGGATCGCTGTGGCATTCCTTACGAATCTAAATTATGTTTATGTTTTGTCTATTTCCCTAGTACACTATAATTATTTATGAAAATTTGTAACGTCATTAAATATGTATTTATTGTTTAAGTAATTACTAAAGCAAGGCGTGAAGGTTCCCACGAAACGATAATGCAGAAAGAGTTGATGGCCGTGGGGTTTTTCAACTACTAGGGAAATCCATAGTGATTAAGTACATCAAAACAGAATATAATAGGGCGTCACTTGACCAACCGTTAAATAAAAGTATCCCTTAACCTACGCCACTGGAGCCATACAGTATAGATAAGTACCAAGTTCAGCAAATTCTCCAAATATCGTTGCATAAACTTACCGTAAATCTCTAGTTTAGCTTTTGTCAAAACAAGGTAAAAGGATTGATGTAAATATAAATGCTTGAATAATTCTATAAACAACAATAATAATCAATAATCATCAACTATTATTATATACATGCAACGAATACTAGGACTACTATTCATGTGGAGAGTTACTTAAATAATTCAGACTATATAAATAATTGGCATTAGATGAAGACTTAGTTCCTATAATCTGAATAATGTACAATTAAGATCTCTACAAAATGACTGGTAGGTATCTATCGGTTTCACAAGTAAATAACGTTTCATTTAATTCCATACTATTAATTAGAAATTCTTTGACGTTAACTGCGGCTACTTCCAAAGGAAAATAAGCCCTGGAAATCGGATAAATCGGAGATTACTCTAAAATCACATAAAATAGTATAGCTGACGATTCGATAAATAAAAACTAAATCACTTACTCAAAGACTTAAACGGCTTGCTTGCACTACTTGTAGTCTAACGTACGAAGTCTTTTTCCAAAAGCTTCTAACGAGATACGACGAAATTCTTGACCCAAATACCAAAACACCACAGAGATTGTCTTTTAAAACGGGACACTTAAATCAAATTTATAAAATCTGAGAAAAAGCTTTCCAAGATTTTTCAAATGTGGTTTAAATAGGGATTTTCATATACACGAACTACGTCGTAAAACACTGAAAAAGTTATTCAAAACAAAAACGCCTGAAACATGTTGACACATGTTTGTCCAACCAAAACCACTTGTTTATCTTTTATTTTTTTTTTACTAATTATCAAAATCTAGCACGAAAGTTTACCACTAAAGCAAAACGAAAAGGAACTAGTATAATCATACAATGTCAAAGGTGGGGTGGAGGTCAGAAAAACTATTGATCAAATAACCTAATTGGCTTTAGAGGGACTATAACTTATATTAACATAGGTGGAAAATTTATTATTTATTTAGTTACTCCCAACAAACATAATAAGCTGAATTATTTGGGAAAAAGATAAATAAAACATAAATAAAATACAAAAGTTGAGAACAATCCGGAATTAGCATAAAGGCTAAAGAAATAAACATAGATAACATGACATTCGAAGAGTGCAAGTCCAAAAGCGATTTAAAAATTACAACTACATGTAGGAATAAAATGCGAAATTCTGAACTTATAGTGTCAAGGAAATAAAAAAACACGTCACTTATGATACTGCTCAATATGTAGATAAACTAAAGGAAATTAAATATAAAACACTTTCAGTAACGGAGGATTACTAAGCTCAATTTGTTCGTTCATTAAATGTACTCTATGTTTGTGCTTGTATATCTCGAAAACTTCTACAATATCTAATTTGTGTTTGTTGTATCAAAAGTGTAAGAATTTGATGTTGTTTTGGAGTGTCGTTGTGTGGTTCTACTCTAAATGGTGTTTGGCGGAATTAGATTTTTCTGGGTGCTTATTTTTGTAACAGTGTGCGTGTTCTAATTTTGAATGGTCTGGCTCGGTATGCCAAATTGCAAAAAGAACAATTCAACCATTTACTGTTTCACAATCAAGGAATAACTTGTTTCTTTAAGATGATCGCCCGGAAAATTAAAACTGACGTCTATCTTCTTAACGATATTTGTTTGAGTCATACGTCATTATAACTGATATAAACAAACACATTCATTTTATTGCCATTGACAAGTGTTTGTTATGGCAGTGAAAATAATTTTTAACGTCCATACTTGCATGCATACAACTTGCATGCAACGTATGTAGAATACGTGATGTGAAATCCATTGAATAATTGTTTATTAGTGTTCATTAAACTAAAAAATGGTGTTAACATTTCTTTGATAGCTTTATTCTGGAAAAAGAAAATTGATGAGTTTCATTCTAAAATGACACCCTAATTTAAATGGAAAATCATATAAATTGTTTATTAATGAAAAATACACTTTGTAAATACGCCATCTTGTATAGTTTGATAGATCTGTTTTTGTATTTGTATAGCAACTATATCGCTTACTACATTTATTAATTACTGCCTTTCATTCGTTTATTGTTGAGAAAGAAGTATCCTACTTAGCCTGTTAGTTTTCTATATATTTTCTTACATGTTGCATGATTTCTTGAACAATAAATTCTTCAATCTTTGTTTACTAGTATTTAAAATTTGAATACGCATTTTATTTGCTTCCGATTCTCATTTCCGTGTAAATGTATTTTTATTTTTATGCATTTTATTTTTGCGCATTATTATTCATTTTGATTACATTTTATTTCTTTTTAATTTTAATATAAAAATATTTCTGACGGTTACTTCTATTAGGTATAGATTTATTTATCTCGTTATTTCGTATTAGTTTTTGGCAACGCAGACCTCGCTCTTTCCTTTTGAAGTTTTTTCTTGAAAATGCTGTGATTTCGGCGTTTACTTGTTTACGGCGTCAGCACAATTATAAAAGTATTTACCTCAGTTGGTCAAGTTAAAAGTTATTGGATTTATGAATGTTATTTAATTTGCCGTTCGTTATTAATAAATGTTATTTAAACAGCTAAAAACAATTTATCACAAAATGACTCGAGTTTGAGTTGACTTTATTCATTTGTTCAGTGTAATAATGCTTTAGTTAAAATAATTTTAGTTAAATAATTTTTGGGGTGAGAGATTGTCACTCGCAGCTAATCCTGAAAAGGAAAATGTAATTAGAATTAATATAATCTTATTGACAAAAAATAAAAATGTTGAGTTACAATAACAATCTAAAGTAGCCTTAACAACGGTTACTAGAGAAGCAAATCCCTTTATTAAAATACAGGAATGGAGAATTAATGCATAGTTTCAAAGGATTTTTAAATGATTATAATTATATATAATCACCTAAGCCAGGGGATGTAAATATAAACAACAGTAAGAGAAAATAAAAACATTGCAATCTATTAGAATAGAAGATTCTAAGGGTAGTAAAGTAAACATGATAGTTAATTTATGTATAAAAGGATAATAAGATGTAAAATTGTGGTCTGTGTAAGAATTTAATAAAACATGCAAGATAAATAAATGTATAACAGTTTAACCCGTGTAAAAAGGCCTACATTATTCCAAAATAAACTAAAGAAGAAAATTTAAGAGAAGAGAAAATAATATAAGTTAACAACTTACCTGTACGAAAGCTGCAATGGCCGGAGAGTGATCCAGTTAGTTCAATCAAAGAATATATAAAAATTAATTTGAACCTTATCCAAAAATAAGCAGAATAAGGTAAAAATTCAATTCAGATACAAAGTACCTCAACAGTTTTAGCTTCGGCTGTTCATCTTGTCCTGAGCAGAGTTGCTGAGTCACACATCAAGAATGTAGTTCTAGACAGCAAGTTGTAAAAAAGGAACCCATTAGCAAATCAAGACATCAGGTTTGTGGTGAAATAATTTCTCCAAGACTAGATATTATTTAAGGTTAAAAACAACTCACCTTGAGTCTAGTAAATATCATAATGTAAAGCTTCAGGTGATAATATCACATAACCTAGAATAATAAAATTTAATAATAAATCTTTCACAGTACAGTCAAAAGTCAGCAAAACTTAGTTGAATCATATCAGCTCTTCTACACCAGTTAAAGGGTTAGAATAGTAAAATGTTAAAATCTGACGTTTCAATATACAAAAAATTTTACCATTAGGTATAATTAATCAAAAAGGTATAAAACAGCATCCGACCTGAGAAATATTTTTCTTTATGTGTGCAACTTATTAAAATAATAAATTTCTATTTAAAAAAGGCTAAATGTATAAAATCTAACCACGAGAAGTAAGGCTTCTGTTAATTAAATTAAACGTATTTAAAATTAACAAAGATCGTCTCTCTTAACTATTATGTGATTTCTTTATTTTCTTTTTTCGTATTTACATGGAAAGATCTTTCATGATATATATATTTATTATTAATAGGAACATTCTGATTAGAAATCCGGATCGTCCGATAGAAATTCTGCATATTCTCTAATTATAAAAACCAAGTAACTGGTAAATCTTTACTTTTTAGTTATGATTTTATATTAATTTTATTGATTTATTTGTTTAATATTACATACCCAGTTGCTTCTAGCAAACATTACAACTTTTACCTACATATTTTATTTATAAATTTGTCTTTTAAACATCACTTTTTTGGGTAATACTTTTTGTTCTTTTCCATTACAGCTTGAACTTTAAGCAATTTGTACGATTGCTGTGAAACGGCAAATTGATTTAAAGAATTAATTTAATTAACAGGTTGGTTGGAAAATGTTAATGAAAATATATAACAAGATATATAAGTTTTTATATATCTCTCCATATGTGGTTCTAGACTTGTTAGTAATCCAGTTACAGTTACTTAAGAAATGAAGTTATTAAAGTAAAACAAAGTAATTGTTAACTTTTTTGTTATCTCGAATACGCTTTATATTTATAACTAATTTACCATATAGCAGTAACAAAAAAGTACTCACGATTCTGTCAGAATAATATAAAAACAACAAATATAACAAATATATAATACAAAAGACAGAAAATATTAGTTACAATTCCTAGGAGACATAAAGGCCCTTGACACAATATTAGATACTTGACATTATCATTGTATATTCATTTTTGTCATTAACAGTTATTGTTATTATTATTGTTATTAAGAAGGGGAAACAAATTTCTACATTTTGATATATCGATGACAAGTTCGAGGAACATTACATAAATTTTCTATAGCGCCAATTGAAACTATTGATCTTACCACATAGATATTAATATTTTACGTCCTTTGTAACATTACCTGACAGTATCAGTAAAATCACTTTAATAAAAAGTTGCCTAGTCATTTTTAATTAAAAAAAATTAACAATTGAAAAAATTTCTCTATTATTGATTAAAAATCCTCTTTTGTTTACAAAGAACTTGAAGGTCAAGTATGGAATAAATGTCTGATAATGTTACTCGATACGTCTTGTATAAATGATAAATAGTTTCAATCAATTTCTGATAAAATTATGATAAATTGTTTCCTTAATACTAACTGTAAAATAGTGCATACATATTCAATACAAACGTTTATAGAATTTCGAAGCAAGATTATCGTTTGGAGATTTCAATGCGTGGTTAACCTACATTGTTCGTTATAATTACCATTTATTATTAATTATTGCTAGTATATTTTTCAAATTTAAAAATTCAACTAGTGAATTGATAGATGTCATACACACCTATAATAACATTAACAGGTGTGAAATAATAATCAGAATCTTTTATCTTCACAGACGAGAGCCCACGTGATTTATGTTCAATTTTAAATTTAAATGCACATTACTATATGCATCAATAATCAAGCCGCTAAAAAATAATGAATACTATTATACGTTTTATGTTCTATTCAATACGTATTGAAATAAAATAAACAACATAAAGATTTAAATTAAAAAGTATATTCTAACAATAGGCCGTCTTGAAGAATCGTTAAGATGGAAAAAGCATAATTAAATTGAAGAAGTGAAAGATGACAAACTAATAAAACGTTGTTATTACTGTCGTAGAAGATTTCATGTTAGTAGTATGTGGTAATTTATTATTACAAAATTACTTATAAAAAAATCGTTTTATGTCAATATGTTGTAAATGTCTGTAGGAGTTTGACGATGCGTATCTTGTGCGTAGGTGATTTTTGTCTTTTTAACTAAGGTATCTATAATTTATTAATTCCTAATAAATCTAAAAAAAAAACGAAGAGAAAGTTTTTTCCCTATTTTTAAGCCCATACAAAACGTATACACATTAATCACATACTATATTGCAAAAAAACTTTAATTTTGACCTGCCATCTTCCACCTTTTTTGTGTTTCCAATTTATTTTATTCTAAACCTGAAAATGCTTTTAAATTCTTGAAATCCATGCCTACCTACTTTTAATCATTCACGATACATAACAAATTGGTTACTATAAAGAGGTGCATTAATGTTTTTAAAATTACATAAGAAGGTATGAAAGGGAATGTACGTAATTAAATAATTATAATTTTGTTTAATCATGCTATACTATTAGTAGAATTGCAATTTGCTGCATGTAAAATTTAAAAACTACATTACTCAGAGAATGCTGATTGAAAACGGAGCGTTAAGGCAGAAACACGCAATTTATAGAAACATAAAAAAGCTATACCATACTTTAAACAATTTTATGAATCATTCAGCTCATTATCACTTTGAATGATATTGAAATCTTTTAAATCTAGCCATTAGAGTTTGGAATGAAGCCGTGCATACAGTTGCAAATATGCGGACTTAGAAAGGTCAATCCATTAGGGCACCCATTTGAAGATGAAGATGAGAATATCCGGACTAAAACCCAAAAGAAAAAGAAAACTTGGTGCCATGAACTATAGCAGCACCAAAATCACAACCTTGACCTGTAACTGGGACATATAAAGTATTTAGTTATTTGAATCTTTCGCAACAGGAAATTAAAACGCCTTGCTTATCTCAAGATCTCAATTAGAGCTTCTGCATAACTAACTATTCGATTATGTACAGTTTGTTTATAAATCCTACGACGCGACGCTCATCTACAATTAGTGAGACTTTATTATAGTGATCCAAGTGGCAGTTTTGCTTACGATTTCAAAAATACACTATTTTTCCTCCTTTTAAAACGAATTTACAATATCTATCTACGGATGACTTCAAATTCGAATGTTCAGCTTATCTTTTAACAGAAGAAGATATTTTTCTATCTCCTACATACAATTCAATCCAGCACATAGAGTATTGTAATACGTATATTTTTAAGAGACCATATTAGTATAACTGCAAAACATTTTACATCAAAGAAGTAATACAAAAAGAATTTTAGAAAAAATTATCTTCAAATTTTTTCCGTTTGTTTTAGATGACGTAGACCTATGATCTGTATGTTCTGCAACCGTAGCTGTGTAACACTTTCTTTCTATACCTTTATTGTTTATGACTCTTCTCTTTCTTTCCTGGATATAGGCCTCCTCTAAATATTTCCACATGTCTCTGTTACAGGCTGTTTGTATCCAGCTCTTCCCTGCTATTCTCTGGATATCGTCTCGCCATTTTTTTCTGGGGTCTTTCCACACTTCTCTTAATCTCTCTTGGTCGCCAGACTATCAGTTTGGTGACCCATCTGTTCTCTTCCTGTCGTGCTATATGGCCAGCCCAACGCCATTTCAACTTCGCTGTTCTTATTGACGCATCGGTTATTCCCGTCCTTCTTCTGATCTCTTCATTTGGCACTCGATCTCTCAAACTAATTTCGAGCATGATCTTTTCCATTGCTCGCTGCGTTACTTGGAGGATGTGTAAGGATTTTCGTGTAAACGCCATCGTTTCTAAGCCATATGTAAGAACTGGCAATATACATTGATCATAGACTTTTCGTTACAGGTTTATTGGTATGTCATTTGATCCTAGAATGAACCTGACTTTGCCAAAAGCTGCCCGACAGTCCTCTTCTTCGAGGAATTTTGGCAGTTTGGTTTTCCTTGCCCAATTGAATTTTATGTCCAAGGTGTTATATGTATTCAGATACATGTTCTAGTGTTTGGTTTTCGATGGTTATTTGTGTTTGTTCATTATTTTTGTGTTTTTGGGGTTCATTTGTAATCCAATTTGAGTCGATGTTTGATAGAGTTCTTCTAACATTTTTTTAGTTCTTCAGCTGAAATGCCGATCAGAATGACGTCATCTGCGAATCTCAAGAGTTGCATACAAAGCTTTATGCTGTACTGCTAAAATTGGCTCATTATGGATATAACAATCAGTTTATAAATTTGTCATCTATTCTTGACAGAAAAAAATTGCACATAGTTGCCATTAGAAAACTGGATATGTTGTAGTGTGCTATTGCATTACTTTATTTTATTACTACCATCATAGTTTACCAGTACTATAAAGAGCTACTTTATAGCTGCAAAACTATGTTATAAACGCTACTGTATAATCTAGTCGTACGAGAATAGTATATTAAAGAACAAGTTTTATACGACATGATTTATTGCACGAATGCTAGTTTAAAAAACGACCGCGTAGCGGGAGTTTTTTAAAGCATGAGAGTAATTAAATTAAAAGTGTTACCTGCACATTCTTATATGGATTAAAAGAAGACTTAATTATTGTGAAACAATTATTTTAAGTGAACGTGATTGTTTAAATAAATTCAAGTGGATTTATTTTCATCATCGATATTTGCATCGATAATTCATAAACAAGAAGTCAGCTGATTGGTTTCATCGCAGTGTTACCAATAAAAAGGATTAACTTTTAAAAAGGGGAAAATATATCGTAATATACAAGGTTGGTTATAATGAATGATTCTTGTTAATTTCATGAATAATAATTAACTTGTAAAGTTCATCCTCAAACATAAACTTATTTGGTTTAGTTCATTAAGTTCCTTTGAGAATTTATTTGATTTGAAGTAAATAAAACAACTAAATTTCTTTTATATAAAATTTATTTTCATTTGATGAATATTTTTATTTATAAATAAATTTCATTTGTGTTGGTCTGTTCAAACGAATGACCGTACTGATTCTATGTCAGGTCACTACAACTATTTCTAACGTTTGATCAAACCTGAGAATTTATTCTCAATTTTCAATAGTATTATTTTCAATAACAGTTTTTTACTTTGATTTTCCATTTGGATTTTTATTTTTGTTCGTTAAATAAAGTTTAGGTTTGTTTGTTTGTTTGTTTGTTTTTGGGCGAGGAATCTGGATGGCGGAGCATCCTTCGTACCTCATGGCACCGATTGCTATGATCATTTGGCCGACCCTACTAGAATTTAGCCGAATCTGGGGGAATTCCACCACCAGTAGGGATTTTTAACGTGCCAAACATCGCATTGACACGGGACCTACAGTTTTACTTCCTATCCGAGAAGAAGGCATGTTTTAAATTTTTCTCCGCTATGAAAAATTACCAGCTCGGCCGGCGATCGAACCTGCGATCTTTGGATTATGAAGCAAACATGCAAACCACTAATCCACCGAGACTGGCTAAAGTTTATGTGTTTTCAATTTTACATATGTGTTTAATTGATGTTAATACAAGCATCCAGCGTTCTTTTCTTTTAAAAATTCAGAGTTTAGTAGCAGTTGTCCAGCCTGCAGGAGCTTTAATGCTTACGATATAAGTTTTTCTTGCTTTCCAGGCATAAAAGTAAATAAGAGTCTCGTAATTCAAATAATTTATGCTTTACTGAGCAAACCTGAGCTAGCTGAGAGGAATAAAGAAAAATATCTGTGGTGTATTCTCATTTCAATCCACCGTATATAATTTATGTTTATATTTGGAACGGTGGATATATTGTATTTTATTTTATATTCAAAGATCACCGCAATACATTGGTTGTATCTTGAACGCGAATATTTCAGTGCGTTCGAATGACTTATTTGACTAGCCTACCTGCTCGTTGAAAAATTTACATTAATGTTACGCGCTTAAAACATCAGCAAAGTCACAGCCTAAATTAAATAACCCGTATGGGGTTATTGTAGCAGTCTCAAACTAAAAAATGGTTTAAAAAAGTAACCCCATTATGAATGGACGTTAGTGACACCTAACTACAAAGCTTTCTATACTAATATAACATTTATGCACAGATACATTATAATTAGACTATTATTGCTAGACTCATCTAAACATAACCGTCTCTCTTTATGGCCCAAGGGCCTCTCTTTATGATCCGACCTAAGTTAATAATAATGAACAAATTTACATTTTCTGAAAACTCGGAGATAGTCTTAGAGAAAGAATTTGAACAGCATAGTTATGTATATCCAAGAGATTATATTTAACATGTTTGAGTCATTGAAGTAAAGGCTAAAAACTATTTTAATAAAAAAATTAAAGCAAATTTGAATTTCCCGCCTTCAGAATACCTACCTGTTTAAATGACAGTTAAATGCGAGACGACTTCAAGATCTATAAAGGATGGTAAATCTAAACGAAGAAAGGTAAAACTTTTGTAACTAACTTTAACTTGTGTTTTAGATTGAAACTGCTGAAACTAATAATGCTGAAAATGTGGTTTGTTAGCTATTTGAACGCGACGGGCGCCTTTTATCACCCATTTTTAGGTTAGGAACCTTTGTGCAAACAAACCTCCAAACACAAAATTTGTATTGTAAATATTGAATAAACTGTAATTATAAACAATGTTTATTTCTTAATTGTTTATTAACGTTGATTGTACAATTGTAGCAAGTCATTGTGATCCCTGATCCGGATGTGCTGAGTAAACTGTTATTGGTTACGTTTGTTGGTAAATTTATAATTGCATTCCTATGCACAGTGGAAGTTTCTTGAATCGAGGAGCTGGAAGGTTGTACTTCATCTAATAAATTTGACGAAGTTGAAGGTAGGAGCTCAACGCATGAAGTTGAAAGCGCTTGGACCATTTGTGCAATGGTTTTCTTCACTGCCAGTGCATCTTCTATGTAACCCTCTGCTACTGTTGCAGACTTCCACCCTCCATGTTGCTTTAATTGCAGGGTGTTTCCACCATTAGAGGCTAAAAGAGTGGCAGAGGTTCTTCGGAAAGTGTGCCCAGTATAGGACTCAGGATTTGCCAATTTTAAATATATGGCAATTTTTTTAGGCATTTGTGCGATTATGTTATGCCCTATATTTTGCCTGACTGCTTTTTCATTCTTAACAGCAATAAATAATCGGGGTAAGTCCAAAAGTGACCTAATTTTTAGATATTTTTTTATCGTTTCTATCCACAGAGCATCCATAACAACAAATTTTCTAGATGACCCATTTTTCCTGTGACGAATATTAATGATAATCATATCTTCTTTCACCGCTAAATCAGTCATAAGCAAATTACAAAGTTCATTGCCTCGGCAAGCCCCAGCAACTCCTATTGCAAGAACTGCCTAAAATTGTGAAACATTTACATACATAGCATACATATGCAATGCACAGACTAGTTACCTTAACAGCAATGTAAGAATCATCAGGTGCGTAACTTAGAAATTTTATTATATCACCTTGTGTAAAAACTAAAGATTTTTAGGTGTGTAATTTGTATTTTGTCTTTTCAGGTACCTGACAAGCTTAAAAAATTTAGATCTATGTACATTATCCTTTAGCAAAATTGTTGCTTTCAACATTGAATAATGGGCCCACAGAGTGGATGCCTTTTTGCCCTTGGAGTACTCTTGAAAATAAGCCAACACTACATTTTCAGAACTAACATTTGCGTTTTTCAGCTGGCACCAATTTTTAAATATTTCGTATGTTTTCATGTACACAACTTTCGATTTTTCATGCAGCAATCCCTCTGAAAGTTCTTCTATCAAGTCTTTAATTTCTGGAGGAGTACAGTTTATGTCTGAATACCTGTCCATTTTTCCAGACACAATAAAAGATTTCTTTTAAACCAATTGTCATTTATTTATTACAAATGTCAATTTTTAGGCTACTTGATTTTCTTATGAACAAAGTAAATAAAATTACAAAGTAATTCAAATTAAAAAATCTCATGACTCATTCTAATTAAAAAATTACTAGTAGTGGCACAAATAGTATATAAACCACGGTAGTGAAGACCATTATAGCCCTCGATGCTTCGCATCTCGGGCTCTAAACTGGCGGTCGGGCTATAATGATAGTCTTCACTACCTTGGTGTATAATATACTATTTTACACAATAATAGATTTGAGATAAAAAGTTAATCTGTGTTTAAAATAGTGTATGTATAGCGGGCATAACTTGCTTTTATAGCCATACAGCCTTTTCCTTGGCTGAAGCCTCGGCTAGAAATAACGCTTCTGGTCATAAAAGCTTCTTTATGCCCTTAATACTTAAATAACTATTACGAATTTAAAGATACAGACAGAGGGCATTTTAGTTCCTCTTGTCATTTATCTATAAAATCCAAATTTGTGATGGCTGTGAAAACACTGTGCGGACTATTCTATCTACAAAGTCAGGATAAAGTCTGTAAAACTGAAAAATGAACTGACGAGGAGGATAACAGAACGAAGTTAACTTTAATGTACCAGATGGCCATGACTCACCAGCTCTGCGGTTGCCTAGCGTGTATTTTATGGGGCTATAGCGGATCAGAATTATTATGACAAATTACTTTACCTTACATTTAACAAGGAATGCCCTAAAGTTCTCAGTTCTTTTTATTTAGAAATAGTCGTAAGTATTAGAGTAATTAAATGGTATGCACGGACAGGACACCTTTACAGTTTAGCAGTACAATCGCTCTGAAGTTTTTGTCTTCATAGTTTTCCTCTGAAGTTCTAAGTAGTCCCGCTAAAATGAGATCAAAATATCAGAAAGAAATGAGAATCAAGAAGTGAGCTGCTCCAGGAATCTTTACTTTGCATAATTGCAGCGCTCGCTCAAGTTTGCGAAACTTTTTTCTTAATGATCTTGTCCGTACGACACCTTGCAGTGGGGTGTAAAAGGATTCGTAGGCATAATTCGTAGCATTCATGTCACCCGTGATGTTTCCTCGTCGTATTAAAAGATCACAGCCGTAGAGCGTGGGCAAGCAAACGCACACCTCCCAGGCACAATGCTCTCTTTGCAGTCACACGTTCAACGCGGACGCCTATGACGCGAATATCTTTCTTGAAGAGTGATCAAGCGGTTTTCACAAGATTCTACATCAACTGCCAAGTAGGAGATGGAAATCTTGGAATCTTTTAAATATTTTAATCAGCCTTGGCCTCTGCTCCCTATTCCGTCATTCTTGACAAAATCTGCTATTTGCTTAACTGCCTCTATTATCTTCCACATGATATACCTGAATTTCATTAGCGCAACCCTATCTGTACACCTGATTGTAAAGGATGAGATCCAGTTGCTACTCATTTCAATATCCCACAGTCAGGAGACATATCTTTTTCACACTTAGGTAGCCTCTGAAGTTCGACGGATAGATGCCATCTTTAACGAGTACAGGCCCGATTCGTTGAAGTCTACTGTGGCCAGAATTCTAGAAGCACGGCGGATATATCCAAGAAATATTTGGCTTTACCAGTTAATTAATTTCTGTGCAGAACTTTGTGGTAAAGGTCACAACAGACTTTGTGTATGTTACCAGGTGACTAATAGTAATAATAGTAGTAATCTTTATTCTGCAATCATATAAACTTTAAACAGTGTACAACAGGAACATAACACAAAAAATATTACAAAGAAAACTATAATGGCACCAATAATAACGGGTGTTTTTTTAAATTTGGCGTCCTAGTTAGCTATGACTATGAGTTTGTTGTGAATAGACCACTATTTTTCAAATGTCAAAATGTCAAAACTTAAAAGTGAGGTTAGGTTTAGATACACTGCGGCGTGGCGACATTCAAAGGTGCGTTCACAATCGAACTCTCATTGCTTGCTCTGACGCCAAATTTAAAAAAACACCCGTTATTAATGGCAGAATCCCAAGGCGAGAGCTCAGTACAATACTGCTCTTCCACTCTGACCTTGCATGTTAATAAATTAACAACAGTTGCCTTAATTCCAAAATTAAACTCAAATAAAATATGTTGAAATTGCCACGAGGATTCTGCGCTAAGCCATCAGTGTCACTGCTAAAGGCAGCAAGAAAATTGTTCTGCGTACAGTTGAGACGGATGTCGTCAACCTCACTGTACGTTTCATGAACCGCATTTCCTGTATAAACATTCAAATCGCATTTGATGTCAGATATTCTTTCCATTTCTTTGATATCAGTATGCTTGACCCAAGGCCTATGATGCGATAAGACATCCAGCTTTAAGCGAAAGAGTAAATGCATTAGGTGCTCTGTGTCGAAGCACTTTTAGCCCAGTCAAAGTGGCTTTTCACCTCCGGAAAAATCGAAAAGTTTTGAAACTTTGCACACTGATTTATAGGTACCTAGTGAAGAATATACTAAAAGTCCTGACGGATATGACACGAGCTCTAGTGGCAATGACCGAAAACAGGGCTCTTTTTTCGGTTTTTCGTTAATATCTCGAGAACTGTAGGTCGGAGGTAAAAGTTGACTATATACATAATGAAAGCTGATAATTCAATAAAAATGAGGATATACATTTTTCTTGTATTCCCAGTGGTTACAGAGTTATAGGGCGTTAAACATTGCGTTTTTCCAAAAAAAACACAATCTGGAATTTCTTGAAGATGCCAAAGCAGGAACTACCTCTTTAATAATTTAAATAGTTTCTATACTTTTAGTTCTTAATTGTTGTGGTATGAAGTAACGTCCAGTACGCAAAACTATGAGGTGAAGTCAAGCAATAAAGCCCGAAGTGTACTTTTTACCATCATTCGTTAAATACTCGTAGATCAATATTCGACAATGTTTTACCTACACTTTTGGATACGTTGAATCATTGTGAAGACAAACTATCACCCACCACACCACTGATAATTGAAATTATGTCGTTTGTTAGAGGAAACGGAGGCTAATTTTCAAACCACTGAGAAAGTTTTGCAGTATCAGCTACATCTCTAGCTCTACGGGTCTATCCAAAATCTTCATGCTGTTCACTTGTAGAGAACATAATTCCTGTAAACTCTTCAAGTGATGTACAAATTTCATGGGTTGCAGTCATTCCTAGTACTTATCTGGCTAAAACACTGTCCGTAATACCACGCCCTCGTGTCAAACCATCACGCTCTTCATGCTACGCATGAGGGTCATTTCTATGGTCATATCCGACCAAACTCCAGTCCTTTAAATTAAATTTATCAGTTCTTCGCACTGTAAAAAACCAAGGTCTACAAATTTTTTAATTTCTGATGGGGTCATAATAGAGGGTAGCTTCACCATGTCTTGCACGTACAAGTGACTTGATTTGGCATAATGGAAATATTCCTCACACAGCTTAAATGACCTTCCCAATCACCTGAACGCTCTGCATGAAAGTAATATTGAATAACTGGACCCAAAGGATTGCTGTTGGTCAATTTTCTTTCAGCTTGTTCAGTTGGGAATGGAACTTCTTGCTAAATGACAGTTTTGCTTCAGATCACACAATGACGGAGGCTCTTTCAAAATACTTTTTGTGAACTGATTAATAACTTCACGCTTTTCTTGGTTTATGTCAATTTGCTCCAATATTATGTTTAGCACCCTATAAGTCTGTAACCACTGGGAATACAAGAAGATTGTATATGATCATTTTTATTGAAAATTTTATCAGCTTTCATTATGTATATAGTCAACTTTTACCTCCGACCTACAATTCTCGAGATATTAACGAAATACCGAAAAAAGAGCCTTATTTCCGGTCATTGCCGCTAGAGCTCGTGTCATATTCGTCAGGACTTATATTCTTCACTAGGTACCTGTAAATCAGTGTGCAAAGTTTCAAAACTTTTTGATTTTTCCGGAGTTGAGATCAATTTTTGAGCATATTTCACTGCACTATTTGTATGTATATCCCAGTGAGATGCTGGCGTTTTTACCGCACACCCCTTCGCTACAACAGGTATCAGAAGCGATGTTTAGCATTGAGGAAATAGGGCCAAAAGAATACTCTAGAGGCGTCTCACAAACAATTTGATGTCTCCCAAATGTCTCATTGTTGTTATTCAACGTTAGCCCTTGTTGACAGAATTGAAAAACATAACACATTTGTAACAAAGGATTTAGAAACAACACAAGATTAGTGAGTTGCAATAGAACAGTTTTAGCTACATATTATACTAAAGAATAAATAGGTTAATATAGTATTTAGTATTTTATACGCGACTTAAATCGGATGCTAGAATACATGTCTTTCAACATAAAATTGTTTTATCTCAGATATTAGATTTTTATCAAGGCTACTGAGATGAAATACATTCTGTATTTGTCAAATGCGGTTACAAATAAATCCAAAAATCAGTTTAATTTTGTATTTATTGCAGCTAGAAAGAAATAAATTCGATATATTGTAATACAAAGTTTATTTTGACTTTGTAAAAAGTAGAAATAAATATATAATACAGAGTCGCATTAAATATATTTTAACTAACGGAAAATTAATGCGAAATATTGTAATACGAGGTTCATTTAATCCGAGTAAATCCTAAATAATCTAAATTCGCAACTGAGTAATACTGTTACATGACAACAGAGCGAGAAGCCGTTTTTACTGAACTGTATTGTACAAAAACAACGCTTTCACACCTTAAAATAGACAATAAGCTTTAGGCACTTGTTTGTTCCATGTCCATGTTTTGGATGCTATTGACATTTCTTTTTTTTATTTCTTGTTATAGTTTATTATACGTGATAGTTTATCTAATAAGATACAATGTTCAAATCGTAAAATTGATTCTGTAATATAAAAATTGTTTTTAAGATTTTTGTCACTAATTACCATCGCTAACCATTAAAATAAATTTAGTAACATCGCTTCTAAAACGAATTGCTGTTGATGATTCGGTCATGAAGGATGAATGAAAGGAACTTAATCCATTATCCTTCGTGTGCTACCTAATGCGGTCACTCTTTTGTTTTAAACAGTTTATCTATTTACTAATAAAAGTAATAAATAATGACTCTTATAGTTAAGTTGCATAAATATTATAGTATTTAAAATTAATTAATTTAATTAGTGTTTATATCCAATTGCTACTGAAATGTCATCTTTTCAATAGCAACTTAATTTGGACCAGGATTTACACAATCAGATTTATTAATTATGCAAAAATGCATTTATGTAAAATGTTTTGCATTTATACTAACCTTAACATAAACAAACTAAGAGGAGAGATTTGATCACTTTCAATCCAGAAAAAATGAAGAATTATTAAAGTAATTAATTTAAATAATATATTATTTATGTATGTGTTTTATTTATTACACATATCAAAACTGCTTGAAAGTTTACTGAATTTGCATAAAAATCTATTGAAGTTTAATTAATTGTAGAACATGCTCTTTGCAGAAAGTGCTTGAAAGTGGTCAGAGGTTATGCAGATACTTAATTAGCGATCTTTAATTAAGACGATAGCAAGTTTTTTAAAGTTGCATGTATCTTCAACCTTATTAAATTTAAAGGTAATAATAAATAATTTTATAATTAGCAAAAAATATACAGTTTATAAAAATGAGTCCAAATATGCACCTTATGTAGCCTATAATTGCCTAAAGTCGAATATTTATGTAAGCTTCTCTAATAAAATTGTTGAAATTTTGAATGGATACCTGTTAATAGCTTTGCTTAGGTATTATTAAGGAAGAAGTCGTAGGTTACGTGCTTCTGCATTGCTATAATAAAATTATATAAAAACTATTTCTAGGTATAATTTTGTAATTATTGTTTGTGTAGGATCATAAGATATTATCTAAAACGAAAATAGTATAATTTTCGAACTTTCCGTTACATCTTTCGCAACTGCTATTTTATTTCACTTTTAACTTCTTATCTAGTTCCTTTAAGAAAGAGAATAAAACGGTTCAGGGTGATCACTGAAGGTAATGAAGGTTTCATAACAGATAAGTTTTGGGGAAAAATAAATAATGTATTGAAGATAATTGTAACATAATTTATTTAAATGGTCACTTTACGAACATTTTACCTTACATCTAAGTTAATTAAAACTACAGTTAAAATAATGACAAAGGGCCATGGTCTTCAATGGTACGCAGTTTTTGTCTAACTTGCCCCATCATGTTTTGGACAATGTTTATATCGATTTCTCTTATCTTTTGGTATATTCTACGTCTTAATTGTGCTTCATTTTGAGCTTCCCACCCATTATCATATACTTTTCTGCTCAATAGTCCCCAAAACTTTTCGATGGGTCGAGCCTGTGGGACATTTGGCGGATTGTCAGCTTTTGGCACAAAAGGTATGTTTTGAGCTTCTAACCATATTCTAGTCGTTCTTGCATAATGGCAACTTGCCAAGTCTGGCCAAAACATTATTTCATCAAGTGGATGAGTCGTAGTAATAAATTCGAGCAACTTCGGTAGACATCTCTCAGTATAAACGTTGGCATTGACTGCTTCACCCCTAACATGCCCAATATAAGGTCGTGAAACTCCGCTCTCAGATATAGCACACCAAACTAGTATTTTTTTGGCTTTGTATTTTACATTATCTGGACAATTTTCTACATTATCGGTATAAAAACCATCATTGCCTTTTATTTCTGAGTGAGAAAATGTAAAATATTTTTCATCGTCCATTATGATCACTTTATTGTTTGCAAAATGAATTCGGCGTAATCTACGACAACAAATTAGAATTCTTCGTAACTGATCCTCTGTATAACGTGAACATTTACGTCTTTTACGGTACTTGAAGCTTTTTTTCTGCAATACTCTTCTTATAGTTTCATAAGAAACATTAAATCTTCTGGATAACTTTCGGTATGACGTTCCAACTCGATCTTTTGCACTTCCACAGATTCGGTTAACGCGATTTTCTGTCAGCAAATTCGGACGTCCACTTTTTGGTAAATTGAGGCATGGTATACCCTGTTCACATTCTGCAATTGTTCTATAAATGGTTGTTTTCGAAATATTTTGATTGCGAAAAATGTTTACAATTTCTCGCTTGGACACATGTCCAACCAGGTTGTAAATGCTTTTTCGGATTTCAAGCTTGTACGACATAACGGCACAAATTATTTGATATCTACGGAGTGTCATAACAAATTTGAGTATTAATGAATATTTGTTTACAATGGTTACTAGATTGCAAGTTATTTACATTTATTTTTAAGCCCATGAAAATTTTCCTAAAACTTATGTGACATACGTTATAACAAATAAATAAATTTAAAATTCGCGCCACCTGACGTAACGCTCTTTCTCTTTTATCTATTAAAAAAAGTGATCGCCAAAAATGAGTTCGTAGCTGTAGAAGTTATGTACCTATACTACATTGAATATATTTTTAAAATTTCAGCAAATCATTTGTAGATCCCAAGAATCGATTTCCAGAAACATTTGATGAAAAAAACATATATTAAAAGGTTACATCGAGTACGCGTTCGTGCAAAATGCTACGGGTTACATTCCACGCGAAACCATTTAATGGTGGACCATTTGCTGAATTTTTTACACATTATTTCTTACGTTAATTAAGTAATTCACAAAACAGTTTAATCACCTGTTTACCAAGGATAATCATCTTTTCAACATGGCGCACAGCAATTTTAGCAAATTAATGTCAATATTTGTGAGAAACTGAATATCTCAAAAACAAATGGATAAAGATTTTCGGACAAAAACCGTTTTAGAACTATGACAAATATCTCCTTTAGGATCCCTATAAACATTACACTAAATAAACCTGTTCTTCCTGAAAATAGACTCTTGAGATTTTGTCATCAAACTTTGGAAAATCTAATATTATCTCTGAATCAAATAGGTGAGTGGAAAACAGTGTATGTAGCTCCAAAATATTATATTATCCAAAATATATATTAAATTTACATTTAAATTTTCATATTCTAGAAATATTTAACGTACATTTTTGAAAAATATCTTTAGTTTAGGATATATTATTTAGATTATGTAAATATTACATAGCTCAAAAATGTTTAACTTTATAATGTAAAATAATCTAAAACGTCTATTGATGTGTAATAATCTCTAAAGACTTTTGTTTCATTATTTAAAATGTTTTTAAACGTTTTATCGTGAAAATATAATATTCTTAGATTTGAGGCTCTGGCATCAGTAATGTTCGGTCGCTTTAAAATTTGTTTCGGCATTCGGCGTTGACGCGTTGGCCATACGTTAAAAGACGGTTCAAGTGATCACATTTGTTTTACAGAACATGTTTGTTTGCTGTGAATAATATTTTGAATGGTGCAAAATCAAATAAAATAGTGTATTTGGTGGCGATCTATTAATCTTTATGCACAGATATATAATAATTAGACTATTATTGCTAGACTAGTCTAAACATAAACGTCTCTATATGGCCCACGAGCCTCTTTATAATCCGACGGGCAATAAAAACCGTTAATTAAATGTCAAAGCTGTTTCTTGTAGAACTTGATTTGTTTTTAATATAATATGTAAACTTATCAACAACGAAAATATGCTGAAACTAAATATTTTGGAATATTACTATAGAAACGTACTTCAAGTGTAAGCACAGCTGCTTGATGTACTTACGTACTCATTTAATTATTTTTTTATACAAGCATAGATTTGAAATAAAAACTTAATCTGTGCATAAAATAGTGTATGTATAGCGGGCATAACTTGCTTTTATGGCCCTACAGCCTTTTTCTAAGCGCTTCTGGTCACAAAAGCTGTATGCCCTTAATACATAAATAACTATGGGAATTTAAAGATACAAACAGAGGGCATTTTAGTTCCTCTTGTCATTTATCTATCAAATCCAAATTTGTGACGGCTATGAAAACACTGTGCGGGCTATTCCATCTACAAAGTCATGATAACGTCTGTAAAACTGAAAAATGAACTGACGAGGAGGATAACAGAATGAAATTAACTTTAATGTACCAGATGGTCATGGCCCACCAGCTCTGCGGTTGCCTAGAGTGTATTTTATGAGTTGATAGCGGGTCAAAATCACCATGACAAATTACTTTACCTTACATTTAACAAGGAATGCCCTAAAGATTATTTAAATAAACATGGCCAAACAAAGCTAGTTATTTAGCATCATTGGACGAACTCCTGGACGTGTTACTTAACAAACACACTCGACTTCCCACCATCCAATGTTTAACAAAGACCCTTCAATCTTTCTCATGATAAACATTGTCTCAAACACAAATCTTTCTACATAATCTAGTTATTGTTGCAATTTTTACTTCTGTATTTGAATTACTTTAGAATCTTTCTTCAAAACTTATTTGAACATTTTCAAAGATATACCTACTCAGAATTTATAGTAATATGTAGTTTGAATCTGTATTTACTGCTACTGTCATTGCACGTTGTTAAAATATTTTCACTGCTTCAAATAAGTGGGTGAATAGTGGAAAACAGTACTAAATAATTACATAATTAAATAGAAGTAAATATGAATATATCTCCCTGGATTCCAAGAACTAATAAACGGATTAAGCTTTCTTAGTAGATTAAAATGTACTCCTTCTCATAACCATGCTTTAAGTAAGGAAATACAGTTATATTATTGACAATCCTTTTGTGACTTGTAATTAAGTGTAACAGGATCTTTATGACCATAAATTAGGATTAGCCGTCAAAGTGTTTACCACGAATACATATTTATTAACATGAGGTGTGTATTTTATAATATAATAATTATTATTATCATTGTTATTTGAATATGTTAATTTCCACTTGCATATACTAATAAGTAGTACCTATTCATGTACTATACACTGACGTTCAACAGACTTAATTAAACTACATACATCCTAAGACTTCATAATTATTTCTATGTCTTGTAGGGCAGTTTTACCTTTCTTTTCGTCCAATTGTTTACTGTAAAACTTCCAGAAAATTAATACGATTGCTACAAGCAAGCTGCATTTCAGTACTGCAGCTCAACACTTTTAATTTGTTTTATACCAATAATGACCAGATAGTTTGTTAAATATTTTTCACAAAGAAACA
Organism: Agrypnus murinus; assembly: GCA_929113105.1. NCBI lineage: Eukaryota > Metazoa > Arthropoda > Insecta > Coleoptera > Elateridae > Agrypnus > Agrypnus murinus. The sequence goes on along the minus strand of OV816028.1, from coordinate 101,901,516 downwards.
GTGATGAATGGGCAGCACTATTTTAAATAAAACTTGGTATACAAATATTTCAGCCAATAAAATCATTACAGAAGTTTTCTTGAATTTGCTAGATCTGAGTAGGTCGATCTATCGACTGAATAGAACGTATGTATATTTCTATCCTGGCTCATCCATGTACAAGTTCATTTAAGCATCTTATGGGGAGTTTTACATCTACTTACTTCGCATTTACAATAAATATTTTATTATCAATACCATCAATTAAATATATGTCGCCAAGTGATTACAACTAACTACTGTACCACTCAAGAAGACATGCAGATAAATTTCGGCGGAATGCTCATCAACATAAGCATGATGATGATGCATTTACATGGACTGTCAAATCAAAGCAATTTCATTTGCTCTTGCCGAAGTGTGAATTCAAAAGAGACCATTTGATTGGTTGTTTCAATTTGACTCTCCGTGAACTTCCTTCCCTTTAACAATTGAACTGATCACTTTCAAGAATTAGTTAGAAATAGGTAATTCATTTTGAGAAGACCGGTCATCGTGTATCGGTATATATGCTACTGACTCTTAACGTTTTAAGTATGTTGTGTAACGGGTTGAAATGTAAATGTTTTATAGTAAAATTTCTGAATACCCTCCCTTGTGTAAAATACAAATATTTCGCATTGGTCAGATTTAAAGCAATTCTCACGTTAGAATATTTTCCCGTTATGTATTAACTGACAGTTGTACCCCGACAAAAAATTCAAAGATGTAAACAGTTTGAATTAATATAGCATTAATATTATTTCTCACAGTCAAGATTCAGTTGGTAGATGAAAATTCATGGAAATATCGTCAAGTAATAAAGAAATTGAGCTCCTTTTTAGTTTAAAGGCACGTATAAAAGCTATTCATGCTAATTTATGAGTCTGGGACAGCTCAAAAATTCTCTTGTCCGTTTTGACTCTTTTGTTTTCTATTTAGTTATAAAGACCGCTAAGATTTGTTTATAAAATATATTACGATAAGAAAATTGAACATTATATGGTATTCAAACCCGCATGGTAAAACCAATTTATTTCCTTTGACAAGTTTTTACGGCTTCTGAACGTGCTTTAACATCTTTTAAAAATAGATGTCGATTCGCTTTTACGATTGATGAAAAATATGTCTTAACATGTTCTGATATGATCAGATGAAATTTTCCTTTCTCCAAGTTTTAAAAAACAGAATATCAAGTCTGCATCCCTACAAGTTAGTCTGAAATAATATGCCAAACAGAACCTGGTCTATTTTTCATGTAAGAGCAGAGTCCGGCAGAATTTGTAGAACGGGACGGTTGTTACCGCAAAGTTACGGGTTAGAAAGCCTGGTTCCGCCCCAAGGTTCGTCTTACATACCGAAATATATGAATTCACGTAGAATTACGCTGTAAAATATTGTAGTTTATCGTTCGTGTTACAGAAACTATTTAGTTTTCTAACTTTAAAAAATTTAATCCAATACTACTAAAGTTGATTTGTATGTGTGTCCGAGCCCCATTCTCGCGTTCTATAAGGGCTAGAGAGATGGGCTTGGGCTCATTCGACGCGTAATTTGCCGAGGATAATTTTTAAATTAGGTTATGTTTTAAAAATTTTTAAATTAGGTTGTTTTAAAAAATCGATAAATGCTGATTCTATCGTACTATTTAGTGCTATTGAGTGTTATTTGATACTAATATGTGCTCTATCGATAGAGAATCGATTGGAGATTTATGTAGGTCATGTAAATACTGACCTACTTTAAAAAAAATCGATAAATGCTATTTCTATCATACTTAAGTGCTTAGGCTCGTAGGGCCCATTATCCTAGTAACAATAAACTATAGTTCACGATTAACAATACAAGAGTTGATTAGGGAATTATTTTGGTTTCTCAAAGGTTGAATCATAACTAAGTATTCACAGTTCAGTGTTCAAGAAGTTAGACTTAACTGTAATCCAGACGTGTTCGGGTCGCTACCAGTTATACAAAGTGTACGGCGATCAAGGCCTTTTAGTGAAATTTGGTGCCATTAAAGGATTGTTAGCTGATTAAGTGTACATGGACTAGCGGCTACCTCTAATAAATTATATAAGTTAATTTTATGTCAGTCAACAAAGTTAATACTTGATAGTCTATGTTCTTTTAGTAATAAGTAGCATGCCGTTAAAACTCTAGTTTTTTCTAAACGGATCCTTATTTTTAATAACAATGTAGACTTATACTTGACTGAAACCTATTCTTATTAAGTAAATAAATATATTATCAACCCAAAACTCTGTTGATATAATATTGCACTAAGTAATTGTTAAAGTTCTAGTTCTTATTTAATTCTTTAAAGTGACAAACATTATTTATATTTTTTTTATTTGAGTAATCAGAAACCTCTTCTCATTTGTAGATCTTTGAAGGCTTCTAGAGAATAAAAACAAGCGAGTGGCGCCTATATTTTTATTATTACCTAATATTTCCCAATCCTTTTTGTAATTTAAAAGCTTAAGAAACCAGTACCTACTAACCTCAGCTATAAGTTGATTAATGAGAGATCTCAGCCGGAGCAATAAGATTTAATGTAAGTATCGTTATATGAGTATAATGTGTTTAATTGATATTAATGTAAATAGTAGCTTCTTATAATTGATAGCCCAATCGTGGGGCTTGTCTATTTTGTTTACCAAAACTAATTATGCTACAGTGGATATTCTAAAAAGTAATTAATTACGAAAATTACAGGAAAAATAATATTTTCAGAGTTGTCAGGTTGCAGAATTAATAACTCTTAAACCAATATTTTATAGATTAAAAAGTTATTTTACCTATCGATTATGTACCATTTTACTAGCCCTCTTCTGAAGAGCGCATGATTAACGAACTTCATTTAGGTTATTCCGTATTGCAGTTTTTTAAATAGATTTCTTGAGAAAAGTCAATTAGGTAACAAAAGGAATAAAAATTTAAATCACCATATGTTTCATTTTGTATTATCTTATGTATAATTTTACATACAGGTGAAAAAGGCAAATAAATATACATATTCATGCTTCAGGATTAAGTTATTGCAATCAGTGCCAGTGTCGTACCTATGAAGGAATAACTACTTACATCACTTCTGTAATAAATACATTTATATAATGCTTTGATATACAATACTCTGCGTTTGTTGGCGACATGGTTATACCTTTGAAGACAATCTACGCTTCATACATTTCATTATTTGGTGCATTGGTTGTTTCTATTAATCAATTATTTACACAACTAATTATAGGGATATTTATAAGTTATGAATCTTTTAAATAATAAATGTCAAATATTTAAACAAATCCTAATTCCCTGGGTAAACATGAAATAATACTTCTTTAAGTTAATTCTATTGTAGTATTTTTAATGTTTTAACGGTGTAATAGATTGTATCGCAATAAAAAACTGTTAAATCACTTGTTTCTTTTCGATTGAGATTTGCAGACAAATAATTGTAATGGTTTATGTTTTAACTTATACTTCGAAATATACAACCTCTTCTTCGGGGTTGTAAATTTTACGGTTATTTGACATTGTACAGAAGATTTGACAGAAGAAAGAGGAGTAATTACTGGTGAGTCCCTTGTGCTTTGGCTTCTCATTATTTGCATAGAGTTGTAGTGTCAATCTTTTCCCCACATTTTTTTCTTAAATTTTTTAATTCTTAATTTTCCTGGTGAGACTATTTATACGCCTCATCACTAAACTTAATAATTATCATCTAACGCTAGGCAATCAGACTACGCTAGCACAGACTGACAACCAAATATGGACAGCAGTTCTAAACTAACCAGATTTATTTTGAAATTATGGATTTCAGAACACATTAGGTCATATTAATTAATTACATGTAAACATTAATGTACGCTGACTTTCATTATAAGCAAACTAGTAGTTGTAATTATAATCTGCAACCACTATTTGGCAGTAAATTACATCGTCTATAAAAAAATAGTGAAAATAATTCAAAATTTCTTTAAAATGCGTAAATGTAAAAAAGCGTTAATGCTTATGAAACCGGTAATTTTCTAAAAGCGAAAATGAGCAATTTTACAGCAACAACATTAACAACTTGCGTGTCTTGATTTAATGATACAAATGAACAGAAATGGGAATTCGCTATCTTACTTGGTTTATTTAAAGGTTTTTTCTATTTTGTTTAATGGTGATAGACGTCGGTCACGATTCCATTTACAGGGTATGAATTGGAATTTTATAAAGATGTTTCAGTAAATTATTGCGTATTTTAGAGATTAAATATGTTATCAGATGTAAAAGCAAACTAAACGATATAATTCTCACTAAACAATTACCCATTTAAATTTTAATTTTATTACTTTCAATTATAATTATAAAATGGCGTTGCCTTTTGTCGCGCAAACAAACGAGAATTGATTAAGTATTCTAGAGAGATATTTATTTTGAACGGTTTTACTGTTGTTAAAAGATAAAATGCAAAGTGAATGTAATAATCATAATAGTAATAATAATAATAATTGTGAATCTTAGTACGGAAATAGTATTAGAAGCGGAGAGAAATGAAATTATGTAATATTTTATTCACATATCGGTATAATTAGCGGGAATAAATTTTTCCTCTTTTTATATTTTCCAAGATTAAAGTCAATTATTCCGGGAATTGAAATGACTCACAAACATATTAAAATATTGTTTAATCCTATACGGATTTGCTCTTTCTAGTTACTAGTAAATTCCATAAATGAGATTTGTTTATTTTGTAATTTATAATTTGAAAAAGTAGCATAGACCGTCAACTTTGAATATATCAATTTTTTTAATAAATTTATTACTTTAAGTAAGCTGTTCGTTTATATGTGGTTAATTACGAGAGTTAATAATTATAGATAGTTTTATTTTAGATGCAATTTGTTTATTACGAAACCACTTATTTACTATTATAAAGCAAACGGCTTCTATATTGTAAAATCTTTTCATGCGAAGTTTTATTTTAATCATAAAAAATCTGATCATTAGAACTTTATTAATTTTATAGCACTGAGAATTATATAAAGATGATTTTAATTATGATTATTAAAAAGTTTTAATAATTATTGCTAATCTTTATAAAAAGAAAAAAATTAAAATTCGAATTGACTCACCCTATACAATGCAAATGTTTCTAGTTGTCCTCTATTTCCATTTCAATTAACACCAAAATAAGACAAGAAAAAATGTTAAATTTGAAATAACCTTAATTAGTTAGTAATTATCAGTTAATTGGTGTCATTTTGCTATTCATATTGTTGTTTTTTGTATACAGTTTTTCCTCGATTGGTTAGTGAGTAGTTGTTTAATAATAATAATAAATAAAATACTTATCATAAAAGCTTTTGCAAATATTTCAATTCGCATACAAATGCATACTTGATTTTGTATTATTATATACTTATAAGCAGTAAAAATCAATTAACGTAATCAACCGTGGATATACTGTGTGTCTGGTTTCAGAGGAGTTATGAACTCTGCAGTTTCTTTTATTGTTATGGGATAATAGTGTCAGCTTCGTAGCGTCGTAAAAGGAATACTACCTCCACAAACTTAACTTTATTGAAAAGCCTCTTAACAGAAATAGATGCCAAGAATTAAAAAGGCATAGTAATTGGTTTTATTGAAAATTATTTACTAAAACTTATGTTATCCATTTAGGATCTCGTATATCTATTTATCTTTTATTCCTTATTCTTAGTTTTAGTTATGGTAGATTGATGTATATGACTCATGAACAAAGCAAACATGTTGACAAACGAAGGATCTAGAAATTCTTTTAAGAATGAAACGAATAACGTCCAAGTTAGATAAGAACGCCTGTAAGGTTGTATAAGGCTACTGTACTAGAGATATTTAAAAAATACATTTTTCTGAAAATTCCTAAACATTCATAATTATAGTTTTACGACGTTTACGTTTTACTGCACATAATTGCTTTCTGCAAAGTACATTTATTGTACAGGATGTAGTAAAATAAAAAGTGAAAATTAAGGTAGTGATGAAGAGCGGTATTCAGTTAATGTGAGGAATTTTATGATGTTAAGAGCTTTTAGTTTTCCTTTTTGAAATACTGAAAATAATACTTAACTATTATTTCTGCTAATTTGAATAATCTCTACTATATAATCTTCTCTTTAACGATGATTTAAGCTTAATTTTCTTTTTATACGATATCGTTTTTCATCTTTTGTGCGATGAGTTACTATAATAACATATTTCCGCTTATTGATCTATCATTAGGGATATTTCCAAGGTTTCAGTCCTCCTTAATCATGTAAGTAACCTCTTTGACTATTTTTGATTGTGACGTTTAACCTTAAACCTGTCAATTCCGATAGCATTACAAAATCTTCCTGAATAGAAATCATTAACTATTCTGTCATTTTTGTTTCACACATTTAAAAATTTATGATTATTCATAAAGTTGAGTAGCCAACAATAAACTAGTCAGTTTTTAACCTAAAGGTATAATTCTTGTCAATAATAAAACAGATTTTAATCTTCATCGTCTTTAGTTTGTATAAGAAAATTGTTGTAGTAAAAAAAAGGTAGGTAACGATGAAGAAGAAACCCATACATCCTATAAAGGTACACACTTAAGTGAGATCTAACTACTTCCTAAATAGAGACTAAAGAGGGGCACCGACTTTATCGTTATTATTATTATCATTTTTCACCTGTGCGCGATATTATTATAGAGATATATCTAGGAAATTGCACTGTGGGAACGTTAAGCGCAGAGTTATTTTCTAAACAAAAACTATAAATCGTAAATGTATATGCCATTTGTCTTATAACAGCACTTGTATAACATGTATCAAAACCTTTCTGCTGCTCGGTATGTTCCACGCTTCACTGCATTATAATAGTTGATTTGAAATATGAATACACAGATGTACACTGAGATTTTCACAATAGCTGCTATAAACATACTCAGTTTAACTTATAACACGACTGGACACACGTATTCTTCATCGACACATAACTATCTACATACATAAACGTGATGATTTATTGATAACATTTTTAATTTTTATATCTATCTCCTGTCAGAAGCAAAACTGTGGTATGACACATAACCAAATAAAGATCATGGCGTCCAGATCAACATTAAGATGTTCAGTAGGGAAGATGAGCAAAAGACTAACTATACTTTTAGTTGAGAGTTAATTACAGACAAGCTACGGAAAATTGTTTAAAATTTATGATTATATCATACTGGGAATATTTGCCTATTATTGAAGCTAGCTTCGTTTAATAGAGTGGAGCCTAGAATTATACCGATTTGTCTATTCTTCTTTTGACTCTAGTGTCTCAAGGTCACATAAAAATGACACTGGCAACACTGGATGACACATCAAATGGGCAATGACAATCTTCAAGGTTAGAGCTTTAATTTGGTATATTTATTGCCTTTCCACGTTGAATATTGTGTTCTGAAAGGGTTTTCAGGTAAAAGTTGGTGAGGGCCCGTCTTCCCTTTGACCTTTCCCAAAGTTAGATCAAAATAAAACATATACAGTGTGTCGCATTTAAGATGAATACACTCTCGTAGTCTCGTTATTTTAAGGAGTAAAAATCTGAATGTTGGCACAGTGATACATATTCATGAGTTGCAGTTTTTGAGGTACTCAACTTAAATGTGAACTGTATACCCAGCCTACCATGACTATTCAAACAGGGCCAATTCTCGATATTTCGCTTCGCGTTGGAGATATCAAAAAAAAGTTATTACAAAAAGTTGTTTAGAATTCAATTTTGATCCTTAGTAGCAAGTTTCATGACAAAATTCGCATTTTTAATTTTTCAGTAGGTTAGCGTTGTCTGCACGCAGTTAATAGTTATTTACATGATAAGTGCGGGAACAGCAGTTTTGCATATGAGTGCGACAGTTTTTATACGAGTGCGCGGCAGCGCGCGAGTTGAAGAAAGTCGCACGAATAAAGCAAAACTGTTCCAGCACGTGTCTTGTATATTATTTTTTGCACGGATCCTCCACAATGCCGAAAAATGTAAATATAGAAATTATTTGTCTTTAATTTGTCGAAAAAAATCAAGTCAAGTTGATGTCGATAATGTAGGTAACTATCTGATCATTTAAGTAACTCAGGTTTTCGTCGACAAACTTTTGAGTAAAAGAACAATTCAAGCATGTTTTCGGACGAAGAAGACTTGCCAATAAAATCGCGAAACAGGTATGAAAATACCTATAATTCATTTGTTAAATGGTGTGAAGTGAAAAAAATTACAAATCATACTGAAAATGTTTTACTGGCCTATTCCCAAAAAATAAGTGAACATAAGAAGTCGTTATGGTCAATATACAGCATGTGAAGGTCTTGTTTAAACATTAAAAATAATGTTGACATTTCAAAATATCCGAAATTAATAGCCCTTTTAAAAAGGAAAACCGAACATCGTTGTCCTAAGAAATCTCAAGTTCTTGATGATGAACATATCACAAAATTCTTAATAAATGCACCAAACAAAAAATATTTACTCATGAAGGTAATTATTTTTTGTTTATTTGAATATGGTCATTACATCTAACATTCATTTACAGACAGTGTTGGTTATTGGAATTTCTGGAGCCTGCCGCAGAGGAGAACTTTGCAAAATGTTGATTAAGGATATTGTTTTTAAAGATGATATCATTCTAGTTTCTGTTCCTGAAACAAAAACATATGTTAACAGAGAATTTGCTATAACGAAAAATGAATGGGTAGAAATTATTACTCAGTTTTTAAAAATAAGTTGTTAGTCAAAAATAATGACAGATTTTTCCTTACATACCGTTCTGGTAAATGTGTCAATTTACCTGTTGGTATAAATACTATTGGAAAAGTACCATCTTCCATTGCAACTTACTTTTAAACTTGCAAAATCCACACGAGTATACGGAGCATTGCTTTCGCAGGAGCAGCGCAACATTGTTGGCAAACAATGGAAGTGATTTTCTTTCAATTAAACGACATGGTGGATGGAAATCCTCCGCAGTTGCGGAAGGCTACATTCAAGAATCTTTAATAAATAAAATTCAAGTGGCAGAAACTTTGTCCGAGTCAGGTCCCTTAGGGTCAAATACTAGCCATGTTGCTAATGCATATAAGTAAAAACCCTTACAAATGAAAAAACACCATAAGATGTCCGGGCATTTCTATTTCTACCTGCGAAAATTGCACATTAAATATAAACATTTATAACCATGATAAATAAAACAATAATTAATATTATATGATTTTGTGTTTAATATTTACCTGAGTACCTCGTTTGCACTTTTTTTTTGTTAGGTATTATAGAATTTCTCACAGATGGCGCTGACTTGGCTTGCAATGATTTTTAATTATTTTGAATGTATTTCTACTGTATTATCTTAATAAAAGTTGTAAAATGCATTTTTTTTATTATAAACTTCGGCTTTGATACAATAATCTAATTTTAAACCATTTTTTAAATGAGAAAAATCTCTGTGCTCGTTGCAAGCATTAGTGCGGTAAAAAGCGAGAATGATTGTAAATTTGACGTTTCCGATCGTTGTTTCCATGCGTAGTCACGTGATTTGTAATAGAGGAGTGCAAAATAGCTATTTACACTCGAGTGCGGTAAGACGAATTTTACAGTGCGACAACTTTGTTTGAGTGACCTTATTAGTTGGAGCACTGTAAAATGTCTTAACGCGAGAGATTTGTATAAAATTTTTTGGTCGACAAGCTTTAAAGTAATTTTTATAAAATAAATACAAACTTAAACATAGTGTCAAGATCATAGTGTGCTCTGAACGTCATGTTTGAATTTAAACAAATGAATGAAATAAATAAAGATTATTAAAAGTTTCACAGTTTTATTAAAATACAACCTGACAATATTATTATATTATTTTAATAAAACTGTGAAACTTTTAATAATCTTTATTTATTTCATGATTATGGAGTTCCACAAAATAAGGCTGGAAACAATAAACAAATGAATATTTAAAATTGACAGTTCTCATTTTCGTGAAAATCGAGCATAGATTTATTAGAAACGCAACCAAAATCAGCGACAGTGATAGTTTTACTTTAACGCCCCCCGAAATAAAAGAACTTGCGGAGAGTGCGGCAAAAGAATTACTACCTGAAAAATCTAAGGCAAGGTACGAGGCGCAATACAATGCCTTTAATAATTGGTGTCAAATGAAAAAGGTGAAAATCTACTCTGAAAGCGTTATGTTGGTCTATTTTGGGCAATTAGTGGACAAAAAGAAAAAGTCTCTATGGCCGATCTATTCAATGTTACGGGCATGTATTTCGGTCAATGATAATCTGGATATTTCTAAGTATGCTAAATTGATATCGTTTTTGAAAAGAAAGTCTTCGATTCATAAACCAAAAAAAAGTAAAATTTTGGAGGAAGACCATATCTCTGCATTTATGACTCAAGCTCCAGATGACAATTTCTTATTAATGAAAGTAAGTACCTACATTGTATCCAAAAAATCTTATTCGTATTATATAAAAAATTATTCTCCCAATCCAAATATTTGTCAAGATTGTAGACGCGATGAGTTGTACAGAATGGTTATTAATGACCTTCAGATAAAGGATAATATCATACTAACCGAGATTCCTAAAACGAAAACAAATGTTAGTCGGTCCTTTGTTATTACAAAAACAGAATGGGTTAATATTGTTAAGCAATATTTACAAATCAGGATGAAAGCTGAGAAAATCAAAGACCGTTTGTTTCTACCCTATGAAAAGGGAAAATGTTGCAACTTACCTGTAGGAATTAACACAATAGGTTCCATACCTTCAAAAATTGCTGAGTTTTTACATTTGGAAAATTCCAAAGATTATACAGGCCATTGTTTCCGTAGGAGCTCTGCCACTTTATTAGTAAACAGATGTGGTGACTTATTATCATTGAAAAGACATGGTGGTTGGAAAAGTTCAAGTGTAGCGGAAACTTATGTAGAAGAATCATTAAAGAGAAAAATTGAAGTCGCAGAGATGATGACAGAGCATCCATCAACTTCTAAACGACCAACCTTGCCTTCGGTACAAGTTGATTTCAATAATCCACAAAGCACAAACATTCAATCAAATCAACTGATTCCGGGTTTGTTTTCGGGCCTGGAAAATTGTACGATAAATGTAAATATTTATAACAATTGTACGATGAGAAAGGAAAATATGTAGGTAAGATTAACAGGTTCTAGTTTGATTGTTTTTATTGAAATTGACTTTGTCTTAACAATAAATTTTATATCATTTAAACATATTGTTTTATTTGAAATTCATACATTAAGTAAGGATTACGGATGCTGGATGCAAGTTGGAGATGATTCTGCAAACAATAATAGGTAGGATTTACATACTCACATACGTATTGAATTCAATAAAATTTACCAGTGAATAAAGCCTAAATATGTTATTAGCTCACATGCCTTCGTTATAAACATTTTATCCAAATATTTTAATGATTTGTTGACACTTGCGATGGAATGACCTGAATGACATTTGTAGTTCCCAAACGTACAATAGATGGCGATGTAGCGATTTAAATTCATTAAATGTTAATTTTTTCTATTAAGGAAGTTGTGGTGGGATAGTCTGAGCCAAAAATTATGGAACTGTGCTATTTTGACGAATAGAAATAATTACATAGTCTTGCTTCAAATAATGGCTCAAACGATACTAGTTTTATTAAAATGCATGTGGAAGCAATTAGTTATTATTTATATATGTTTTTAATTAATTATTAGTTTTTTTAAAGTCAGAAATTAACTTTTGACTGTCTAGTCCAAACTTAAGAACGTGAAAAACTGACGAAAGAAACAATTGTTCTAACCAGAAATTTCATTCAAGTTTACTTTTTTATTAGTAAATATAAAATAACATTACTATGTAAACACTAAAAATGAAAGACATCTCTCTAGAATATAAATAAATTATACGCTTCTAGAGTAGTGAAAAAGTGACAACGTTGCCTTCAGTTGGCACCAGTATTTCGTTTGTTGTTCTGATAAAATCAAATTAATGCACTAAATGACGTTGACTCATGTTTTGAGGTTATCTTTGCAAATATATGTATATAAAACACCATTTATTCAGATTCATTTAAAACGTAGCAGTAAGAAATTCCCAAATTATGCATCTTTTTATTTAATACAACTGATTTTATTTTCGAGATGTAAATTACCAACGGCACTGGTTCTATACGGAGCTATATAAAGCATTTAAGTTTCCCGGTAGTTTTTCGCAATGCGACGTTACCAAGTGAGCTATATCAAGCGTTCAATCGACAAATTCTTCGTATTAATTTATTTTTTGGCAAAACTATCCTCCTAACAAATTTGAAACTTTAACGGCACAATCTTACAACGGTTTTACGTGAAATGTTTTGGTGTTAAGTTTTTTCATCATTTTTTATGAAGTTATTATAATAAAGGTATCAACAACTTGCCATCTTGCATAAGATCGTGTGTTATTTTTAAATGCAATTTATGCATAAACAAACTTCCTAAACATTAAAGATTTTCTAGGAAATAACTTTGTACATTAAAATCTATCAACTGCAATATTTGTTTTATATTTTCATCATATTTTTCTACAGCCACAACTCCCTTAAAGCAAGAAATATTATTGACAATCCAACTCGAAAATTTTTAACCAATCAAATTACAGAATTTTTCAAATTGGGACCAATGAAATTAGTTTTATAGTGAAGAAAAAACCACTTGTCAAAATGAAATGTCAAATTTAATTAAATTAATATTAACTACACACGCTAAATAAAAATTTGCTCGGTGGATTGTCAAGCCGAATACAACTCGTGGTCAAATTTTTTCTTGCAAAATTTATCGTTTAAGACATTCGTAGCTTTTGCTTTTGGAAGATTAAACTCGTCTCCGCGTCGACTCGTGTAATTTTCGTTGCAAAGCTACTCATATCTGAAACGACAAATTTTGTCGGAAAAAATCAGACCACTTGTGATATTATATATGATAATAATTTATGTAACATGTATTTTATTACATAAACTTAATTATGACAAGGATAGTTTTTTTCTTAAATATCTCTAATTGCCCAGTGTTTTTTAGTATTTTTACCACATTCGCTTATCATTTCACGACATCGTGCGTAAGTATGAAGCTACAGTTGACGTATACAGAACTGAAAAAACCGTTTTAAAATACAGGAGGCCAAAAAAGTTTTTTTGGCCTCCTGTATTTTAAAACGTTTGTTTCAGTTTTGTTTACGTCAACTGTAGCTTCATATTTACGCATGATGTCGTAAAATGACAAGCGAATGTTGTAAAAATACTAAAAAACACTGGGCAATTAGAGATATTTAAGAAACCAACTATTCTTGTAATAATTAAGTTTATGTAATAAAATACATGTTACCTAAGTTATTATTAAAAATATTTCGGGCTTTAATAGAAAAAATTAAAATTTAATTAATTTAAATCGCCGCAGCGCCATCTATTGTACGTTTGGAAACTACAAATGTCATCCAAGAGCACACTATTATGTGCATGTCTTGAATTATTTTTTTTTTATTTTCTATAAAACTTGTCGGCCAAAAAATCTTATACAAATCTCATGCGTCAAGTCATTTTACAGGGCTCCAACTAATAAGGCACTCGCCCTACGGGCTCGTGCCTTAAACAAAGTTGTCGCCCTGTAAAGTTCGACTTACCGCATTCGAGTGTAAATAGCTATTACCTTATACCTACCAAAATCAAATGTATTTTTTGTCAGATTGACATTTCGTTCAATCAAATCTTATTTTACATGACACTCGATTGAATTAAAAAGTAAACTGGTAACTGTGTGCAGACAACGCTAACATACTGAAAAAGTAAAAATGCGAATTTTGTCATTAAACTTCGTACTAAGGATAAAAATTGAATTCTAAATAACTTTTTCTAATAACTTTTTTGATATCTCCAAAGCGAAGCGAAATACCGAGAATTGGCCCTGTTTGAAGGGTCGTGGTAGGCTGGGTTTACAGTTCACATTTAAGTTGAGTACCTAAGAAAATGCAACTCGTGAATGTGTATCATTGTGTTAACATTCAGATTTTTACACCTTAAAACAAAGAAACTACGGAAGTGTATTCATCTTAAATGCGACACACTGTATATGGGCATGTTCATGTAACAATGTCACAGTTTTAACAAGTTTTAATCTACACAACAAAAATGAATGTTTAACCAATTGAATGTTGATAATAAGAGAAATAAATAAGTTATAGCAAGAAAATTATTGACGTCGTTTTGTTCTGAATTCCAGCTACCGTGAGATCATTTAAATTTAAAATTAAAGTAGGCGGAAATTTTTTTATACGTTTGGCGATCCTGCCAATTGACTCGCTGTGTAAATTAGAGGTTATGCAATTTTATGTTCTAGATTAAACATTTTGGAGCGTCACTTTGACAATTCAAATCAAACTGTGAAGTGAACAGTTAGTGTTGCCAATCTAATTTAAAAATCACAGCCAACTTTAATTATAAATTCAAATGATCTCGTGGTATTTGTTGTAATGAATCCAGCAAACAAACACTTACAAATATTTACGGGGTAGTACTTGTTATTGCCAAGTAACACCTTATATACAATGTTGTGTTACTCGTACAACATATTGCTATTTTCTCAATATGGATGCGACTTAGTTTAAAATTCGAATTCCTTTATCATTCGGTATGTCTTACCATAAATTTATTATGGTTAAAGCAGTTTTTTTTCTTGTTTGACTTTGGTATAAGCAAAGGAAAGAAGTCAGTGTAACACTAAACAGGCAAATGCGTTACCAGACTTCTGAAGAGTAAAAACACAATTTGTAACCACCCGAAATTCTCAGTAAATAAATACATAAGTAAAAGTCCCACACTGGATGCAAATTGTAACCAGTTAATTTTATTAATCCAACACAGGAACAATACAGGACATTAATTAAAACAATACAGGACGCCACTCAAATATTTTAATGTTGTTATTTAATAGCAAAAGTTGAGAATCTATAATTCGGGAAAAAAATTCCATTAATTTATGTTAAGGAGGTTACAGCGGATCTTTGCGGGGTGAAGGGCAAGGGGATATCTCCTATGCTTTTACATAGGCTCTAACAAGAAATACCAATCGATGAAAAAATAAATTAACATTCTTAAAACTGAACAAAATCATTTTATTATGAATGCCTATAATGCATTTATTAATTATTTGTATATATTAAAATAATTTAAGTCTATTGGAATGCATTTGTTTAACTGTTGAAAGTGTAAAAATAAATGTAAATAGGTTAAGAATCGTGGCAACACCTCAAAGAAATCAATCGATTTTGTTGGTAGCAATGTTAGGTTTCAGCTTTCGATTGAGTTGACATCCTAACCTCCAAAAGTCAATCCCAAAATATAAGTGGAAACATTTTGAATGTTTTGTAATTTTGTATGCAATTACAGATGGAAATATTCTATTTTTGTTCTTTTCTAACTTTTGTATAGTCTAAAGAGTACAATCTGCTAAGCAGATACAAGAAATATATAAAAAGTTGTTAAAGTTTAATACATATATTTTTAAAATTAGTATGTTTGTATTACTGATTTCGTGAAGATTCTGATTGTGATGATAAATTGTATTCATCACATTGCAAAATGTAATTTTACATTTTGCAATATTTCCGTCGAATTAACATTTGTATTCTGATTATTAACGCAGAAGACTGAATTGTTCAACATAATCTGATTAATAAAATATATGATTATTAGTTAATACAATAAAATATAGATTATTATAACAGTCATTATATGACATCATTCTGTTCTGTTATTTGAATTCGCGCGCTCTGAGGTGTTGTCTCTTTCCACATATGTAGTGAAAAATTCTTGTTTTCTTTAAACTATTATTGTGCATTAACTAGACACAAGATTTCAAAAATATTGGGCAGCATTGTTCTTCGAATATGAAAGTATGTCATTTTAGTTTTTTATCAGATTCTCTACATTTCTTCATCAGAATTTTTAGTGAAAACTGCTAAAGGTTAGACGGTCTCCATAAGAGCCCATGTTAAATTCTGGATTTTATTTTCCATTTTTCTCGGTAATGGTACACAAGAAAATTATAAAAAAAAGCTACCGAATAGAATAAGTGTCAAAGAACTCGAGGTTTAAATTTCACGTCATTCTCTACATTTTTACATTTCGTAGTATCCTCCTTAAGTTCATTGTTATTAATCATGTTGTTGCTCTTCATTGTTATTTTATTTATTTTGTAGTAAACACAAGATTCCAAAAAAATGATAAATTTAAAATTCGCGCCACCGGACGTAACGCATTTTCTCTCTTGCACTACAGTTATATTCAATTGTTTTTCCTGGTAGTCAAGTTTGTATCTTTTATTATTGGGATGTCATTAGAAAATTTGTACCTATTTTGTTTTCAATAATAAAACTATTAATTTTATGTGATTTTTGACCATCCGAACTCCTTACAGTTTTCAGAAGTGGGATTCGAATTCGTGATAGATATTACAGTAAGAAGATTAGTAACTCAAGAAAAAAAAATTAATTGGAAATGGCAACTTTAGGCAAAATTAATCATTTGAAGAAAACTATCGAGAGTGCTCTGCACAATACCGTTTGAACTTTATACAAAATTATATTTGATGACGGATCAAGATTGAATCGAAAGAAACTATGTAAGTTTACTGTTAGGATTTTCCAATTATAATAGTTTAAGTTTTCTAGTCAGCCTTGGTAAAAACAGAAGATGAAATAAATAATAAATAGATTTGTCAATTTTGTATTAGAGTTACAAGAAATAAAACTTAATAGAAAGAATTGCCTTCTTTATATCTTTTATTCAATACATGCATACATAACAGTTAAATTGGCGACGAGGGTTTAAGTAAAAGAGCCCAGAAATTATTTTAAAAATGGCAGAAATGATGATGCAAGGAAATTTTAACATGGAAACTTTCAATAATGAAAACTTTACTTGGAAAAGATGGTTACAAAGATTTGAAGGTTCGTGCAAGGTATGTACAATTAAAGATGATATGAAAGCAGTATTTTATTACATTACATTGGAGCAAAAAGTTTTGACATAATTTGTGATAAAATTTCCCCTGAGGATCCCTATACAAAAACATACAAGGAGTTAGTACAAATTTTAGCAAATATTTACGACCCATCTCCTCTGGAAATTGCTGAGATTTTTAAATTTCAATCTCGTAAACAAGAAGAACATGAGAATTTTCAAGATTTTATTGCTGCTTTACATAAATTGAGTATATATTGTAGTTTTGGAACATATTTGAAGACTGCTTTAAGGAATCAAATTGTTTTTGGTATTAGAGATAGAAGAATACAAACAAGATTGTTGGAAACTGAAGATTTAAATTATGAGAAAACTATTAAGATCGTTACAAGCATGGAACTAACTTCAAAAGATGTTATGCATATGCAAGGAGGAAGAAATTCATCAGAAAATACTTCAGCAAATGTCAACTATTTAATTCATGGATCTCAAAAATTTAAAGCCTCGAAGAATTTACAAGACAACCAGTACAAGAAGACCGAACAGTGCACATCAAAAATACTCAATATGTATATGTGGAATATTCAATATAACTAAAATGTGTCTTAAACTAGCAGGTGTTTGCCTCGAATGCTTCATAAACTGCTATAAGTTCTAAATAAAGCCAATTTAGTAAGTATAAATATTATTTTATTTAGTCTAGCAAAACTAAAATATTCGCAAGTAAAAAATGAAGAAACAACTAATCATACATATATAAATACAAACAAATTAGAAATAAAGGCGTCTGCAATGTGTGTAATTTTACACCTTACATGCCGACTAGAGGCTGTCCAATATTGAGAAAAGATCAGTTAAGTAGAAAGATAACGCCTCAAAATCAGTCCTTGAACAAAAGATATGCGAATTTCATGACTGAATGAGCTTTGAAACCTGGTAATATCAAACAGTTTAGAACAGTGATAGCTTCCAAAAGAATATATACAGTTCCAATTTTATATCACTGAACATGCAAATGCAAATTTAGATATTATTAGAGTAACACGTCAAACGCAGATACACCCTTGACAATTATTCCAACCAATCTTACATGACAGCCGTGAGTCGCAGAACGCACCTTGTGGTTATTGCGTGTTACACAATGATAAGAATCAAGTATTTTAACAATAATTCTAATGATAGTTAACACAAGCTCCTACACCTTAATAGGCAAAAACATGATTTTACAAACTCAACACAATATTAATGAATATAAATAGTCCTGCGAAGTAATGAATGTGAATTTCTGTGAATGGGTTTATTAAATTTTATTTAAGGAGTAATTAATTTTTTGGATATATTTAGTAGCAATAGATAAAATTGGTTGCATAATTGTCAAGAGTGTCAACACATTTGACGTGTTATTTTAATAATTGAACATACGAGTTTTATATGCAAGAAATCTGCGTTTTTAGAGGTATAAAACAGGCACCGTATAAGGTGGCATAAGCCCAATCGCTTAACAAAAAGAATTTCTAACGGATTCACACCATGGGAGCCAACTGATACTGATATATACTAAGTAATATTCTAAATGTCGCATAAACTTACCATAACACGCTGTCCTGCGTGAGCGACTACTTGCGGGCGAAGCGAGCGGAGCGGCTGGCGCGGATTTATCAAAACTATGCAAACAATGCAGGTGTCCTACGTCCTTCACTAGACGCGGATTTCAGGCGGCTGACGCGATCAAATTATTTGATATTTCCGCCTTCACCGCGTTAGCCGCATCTGAATAGTCGGCATAGCAAGTAATGTTTTGTTAGATTGAATTTAATCTTAAAAAGGGAAAACCAATAATAAAGTTATTAATTTTGAAATAATTGTGAAGTAAATTTGAAAAATTTGTTAATATATTAAATAAATGGAAGTTTTCCAAAGAACCCCGCAGAGTCCTTATGGAAAATGGCTTTCACCAAATTCCTCTGAAATGTTGAAACATAGTTTTCGATGTGTAGATCAAAAGTATCAATGGACACAAAGTTCAAAAAAATTATAGTTTTAGAATTACAGCCGTTTGAAGTTGACAATTTTTGAAACCGATACAATCCTTATTGGAAAAAACCTGGCAATCTCGGTTAACATTCTTGAAACTTTGGCAAATGGTAGTTCCTAATGTGTAGATCAAAAGTGTCACTGGACAGAAAGTCTAAAAAATTATAGTTTTCGAATTAGAGTAGTTTGAAGTTGGCAATTTTTAAATTGCACCCCGCTCAATCATTATGGGAAATGGCTCGGGGCCAAAATTCTTGAAACTTTGGTAAACACCAAAAAGTTATAGATTTTGGATTACAGCCATTTGAAGTAGACAATTCTTGCATTATTCAACAATTCATAAACTACAATTTTCTGGACTGTGTGCCCATTGACACTTTTGATCTACACCTCGAAAATTCGAAAACTCGAAAAAAGCACTGTTTCAGAACAATCTGGTGGAAGCCATTTTCCATAAGGATTATGCGAGGTCCTTTTATCCTCTCCAAATAAACAATATTTATTCCACCAGCCTATTCTTACCAGACTAGGTACCATAGTTCTGTTTTTTATTTTTTTCGCACGATTCGCGATTACGAAAATGTGCTACGTAGGACACTCTCAATTCGCTTCGTCCGCACCGCCATTCGCTCGCTTCGCCCGTGTCGTCCGCTTCGCTACATTGGTCGCTCACACAGGACAACGTGTAAAGCTCTGTTATAGCTTTTATAAAAACACGGTAGCAAAACTTAAATATAATAAAAAATACCTGTAAGGACCAATTAAATAAATAAACTAACAAGCATAAGGAGGTAATAAAAAAAGTTTAATAAAGGCTCCCAAATATTATCCTCTACACATGCAACAAATATTAAAAACTAATTCATGTGCAAAAAAACATAAATCATTCGGATTAAAGATTATTAATAATTTTAATAGCATCGCAATTGAGCAAAGCCTCAATTAAAATGTGATTGGTTTTACAGGTCGCTACTGACTTTAAAGTATACAAATATAAATAATTTGCCATATACTAGTAATCTTATCCCACCTCGTTTCTATCAAATCCATGCGAGGATGACTTCTTGTATCGCTTAAGTTTTGATATGATTTACTGCTGCTAGCTCCAATGGATTGATACCAAAATGTGTAGTAGATATCCAGCTTTATCAGTTGCCAACAGAACGAAGAACCACTCAAAACTGTAGGGGTTGACCCAGAAATCTGCATAAATACACAATTTCTTGTAAATTCTAGGTTGAATGGTTAGTTAAATTGAATCTTTCCATATATCAGTGTACTAAAGACTAATAAATCGCTATGCATATGGTCGGTGCAGTGAAATTTGCAGTGCAGTAAAAAATACGATAAAGAATTTGATCTATGAAATCGAGTTATTATCGAATTTATTCTACCCTTGAACTTTTCTGCAAAATGGCGATTGATACCCAAGCCTCTAATTGTTTTGTAGGACGTATCAGTGACAGCAACTGCGCAATATTCCACGATCGTAACAATATGCATACGGTTTAAACGTTGCAGTTACTCTCTATGAAAGTTTCAACAGTCCATGGATTTTAAGTCGTCAGTTCTACAGCTGTTGAACTTAAGCAAAAGAAACCTAACTGAAGTGAAAAAGCTTTGTCTACATATTCTAAGTAAAATCAACAGTTCACAATTGCTTGTTGTCTATCCCGAGCAGCATTTTTAGTCATTGCTACGCACCAACAACTACCGGTGGAACTATTAAGTCTTTGCCACTAGTCACTAGTACGTAATTGCAAAGGTTTTATTACATGCCTGGAACTAAAATGGGGAACAATTTTTGGGTAGCAGATACGTTGCAGTAACCTCTCTGGCACTTATCCAGCTACGTTTTGGTTAGTTTAGGCTTCGTAGCGGGAATGTGGCGGCGTAGTAGTTACTACTTTCTTGGAAATAAGTTTATCTTTGGCACATCGTGTCGCGTGGTTGCTCTCTCTTACTCTTGCAACTAAACAAATATTATATCATTTTCTATACTAAAGCTGTGATCGTGTCACAAAATGGATTACTGTTTTATTTGTAATACGTACTTAATAATGCAAAGAGCGACGAAATGTTTAATTAGGCACAATTTGGCATCAACTTATTATTTTTATTGAATTTTTATTTGAATTAACAATCATAACAATTTGCAAATTGATTGATTAATGGCCTCCAACATTTTACAAGTAAATATGGATATGAAGCAGTTTACGAAAAATCACTTTAAAGTAATTCTCCTGGGTAGTAAAGGCGTAAGTTTTACTTTCAATACTACTGCGAGGTTCCGTTACTTTAAAGGGTTAAGCAATGGTTTCAGACAGGTGGCAGGAACTTTCAGTACTACTTTAAAGTTTTAAAAACTAGTTTTAAAAAGTAGCTTCGGGCAAGTTATTGCTACAATCATAATACCATTTTGAAGTTGCAGCGATTTTAAAGTAATTATACTAAGTGGCAATACCGCTCCACATACTTTAAAAGTTACTCAAAAATAATGGAAGTACATAGTTCTAATAAATAGTAAAAACCATTACAAAATTACTAAAATATTCCGAACTGAAGTAATTAAACCTGTAAAGTCATAAATTTAGTTGTAGTTACGTAACAATTACTCAATCAAAGTTCCGATCTCATTTACTGCTGCTTGGATGCTGCTTGGGCATGTGTAGCAACTATAGTGTCATAAGATGTCATAAAGCCTTATTATTAAGCGATGGCCTTTTCTACGACTACGAGTAGGTTTTGTCGAAATATTGCAAAGAAACTGTTAACAAAAATGTTCAAACATAACCTACTTTTTATGCGCCTTTTCCAATCGTGGATCCTTCTATTATAGACAAGGTGTCGATTTAAATATATTTACAACTTGTTGCACGTTCTATAACGATAAATCAGACCAAAAACTTGCTTGATAATAAGCCGGATATCCTTATTGGTCGTGTGACAACACGGTTTACCTCTGATTTACAGATATGTATATCTATTTCTATTATCTCAATTAAAAATTTAAATTTAATTTAATTTAATTATACTAGAAAGGATACGATGACAAACTAAAAAATAAATGGCGCCATCATGCAACTAAGTAGTAGTAGTAGCAAAAAAAATCTATAGCAAAAGACAAATAGAAAGACATATTGTGATATTCTGTTTGCATAATTGTCAAAAATTTATCTAAACAAATCAATCTTTTTACCAGCAATCAGAAAATGACTTGGACGGACTTTATCGGTATAAGATCTAAATTACGACTTGGAGAAACTTCAATGTCTTCAAGTTTAGACAATGTTGAACTTCAAGAAATAATCACGGAATGAAGCTAGAAGTGGCTTATTGCAAAAATGGACAATTTAAAAAAATTATTTATTAATCACGAAATAGGTAAGCTAATTATTTATTCCAACGGCATTCCATGGATTAAGCACGAATTACTTACCCTTTTATTATGTTTATAAGTTAATCTACATATCGGACATAATGTGTCGTATTATGTCTACATCTGACATCATTAGCATAGATTTCTAATTAATTCATGAAAGCTATGCATGTATGTTAAACTGATGTTCACGTATTCGTTTACTTTATATATTTTTTCTCTTTCGCTTGAAGAAATCGAATATTCTTTTATTCATACGTTCCAATGGCTTAATCATTAGCATATTGCTGCTTCATTTACTTCTTAAGGTAGGTGTTTATAGTTTTTTGTTAAACATTCGTTTAGATCAACACGTACGTGTCTGATCATATTTAATTAGTAATTTGATAAAAAAACCTAACCAAACCCTTCAATAAAATGAAATATGTGACCCCGAACAATTTTCTGTTTCACTGTGTATATATGTAGACTGTGGCGCGCCCAAAATCTTGACTTGGGGACTCCCACCCACACAATATAATTCTCACCTGCCTTACCTGAAATCGGACATCATCGTTCTTTGCTGCACTAAATGGAACAACTTAAAGATTGTCCAATTCTTGCGTCAATTACGAGTATTTTTAGTCACTTATAACTTTTTTGTTTATCACGACTAATAATAATGATTCTGTTCGGCCTCAAATCTAATTTACACTAAATTGTACAACAATGGGATTCTGCAAAAATTTCTCATTCCAAGAAAATATCAATGATAACCATAGTCGGTTAATTTACTGAATTGAAATGCAGTCTTTTACATTTTCAGATTTAGGTCAGTTGGAAGTGACCAAGTGGTTGTAGTGGCTCAATCTTAAATTTTTAAATTACGCGTCACTAGGTGAACTAGTCAGGTTTCTAGGGTTCATGGTTTTGGTTAGAGACTGGGATGTCAGCCAGCAATTATAGAAACTTGAGTTCAGGCTGCTCAGGTTTCGCCAGTATGCAGTTGTGCATCTCTTTGCGTTGTCAAAAACTTATTCAAACAAATTAAATTTTATAGTTGTTTTAAATTTGTTACTTGTTTATTATGTTTTCCACCGTGCACAATTTGTAACAAAGAATAACTAGGGAAACCTCGTCAAGACATGACGGCCAATAGGTTAATTTATTGAATGGTTTTCTTAACAACGTTCATTGCGTGATTACAATACTTCGGGTTTTCAAGGGTAATTATTTAATAGCAACATTGATTAAATAAACGCAATCGAACAAAAACAGTTGCAAATACTAAGCTTGCCATTCTCAGACGAACTTTTGAACGCGTTATTTAACAAACACCCCCTTACCCCTCCACAATCAATCACGACTTATCCTATCTTTCTTCTTTAGTTACCTCCAGTCCTTCTTACTGCTTTTTCCGTCTTACCCCTCCGACTTATCTCTTTCCCAACTTAACAGCTTTCGAAACTTTGTCGGTTATTTTGTCCATGCTCCTTAAGAGATAAAACATTAGTTTTTAGACATTTCTATTCTCCTTTTTTATCAAATATCCCAATTTGCAAAATTTAAAAATTTCTAAAGAACGAACGCACAGAGACAGGCAGAAATATCAAACTTTGTGAAAATTTTCCACAGCAAATACTGTGAAACTCGACTGAGAACTGCTGGAGGCATAGTAAGCAGGTATAGGAAGGTTATTTAGTACCAAAACGTGGCGAAGTAATCGGTCTTGGGAATATTGAAATGCATCGATTACAAATATTTCTTAAAAACTAAAAATCAAAAACTAAAACTCCACAGACTAAAAAAAAGGAAGGTTTTAAAAATATAAAAGTTAAATCAAAATAAAAAGTAAGTAGTGTTGACTAATACCTAGATTAGTAATCGTGAATAGTTCTAAAACTTACCACCGTACAAAGTGAGAGGGCGCCCCAAGTGAATATCCGATTCACGCGTCTCAAATTAAACATTTTATATTTATTTAAATTAAAAATATAAACATTAAAAAAATATAAAAGCTAAATAGTGTTGACTAATCTACACAGCGAAAGCTTCAATATAAAAAAAGAATGACGTAAATCGGCCTGGTGGAACTCTGAAACAAACTGGAACATAAGCCTTGTATTTTAAATATACAGATACTATCACTGCAGAACTCATCTTTTTATTTAACCCAACGGCATTTTATTTAACGGGATTTTATTATGAAAATCTCAACATTGCGGATTGGATGCATTGCGTAAAGTAGTCACCTTCACTAAGTCAGCAAAGACACGTGAAAATGGCGTGAAAGATTGGTCACTGACTGATGTAAACTTTGTCGTTGGCTGACATAAATGTAACTTGGTAACTAACCTCCTAACTGTCTCAAAGCGATAACGCCATGTGTTATACTATAACCAAAAAATGAAGGATCTAAACCGAGTGAATCTAGCAGGCGCAGATTAGCAGTCGGAGTTGATTGTGAACGAGCCTTGTTCCCAAATTGTCAAATTTAGACAGTTTGAAATTAAAAATTGTCATTGCAATCTGTCAAAGTTTTGAAAGGTTTTTCACAACTCCAATTGTTACTTATTAAACTACTATTAATAAATAACATTCTGATAGCAAAAGTGTGTACGACATTAGTTCCTGCTTAAAATATTTTTCACAACTCCAATTAATATTTATTAATAGTAGTTTAATAAGTAACAATTGGAGTTGTGAAAAACCTTTCAAAACTTTGACAGATTGCAATGACAATTTTTAATTTCAAACTGTCTAAATTTGACAATTTGGGAACAAGGCTCGCTCACAATCAACTCCGACTGCTAATCTGCGCCTGCTAGATTCACTCGGTTTAGATCCTTCATTTTTTGGTTTAGGTATAGACGTCAATTACGCGTCTTATGCTTTCAACGATAACCAGAATATTAAAAAATGTCATTTTTGTACCTCCGTCCGATTTTATTAATATTGCATATTGAAACGCTCAATTTCTCTACCAACCTAAATAAACGAAGCTTAAACCTTCAAACGAAGAATTCACATTACTTAAACTAATTTAGGACACAAAATACGATACTTACTGTATATAAAAAAATGCTCAAAATTGCCGGCTTGAGATCTTCTCTTTACAAATTTAAATTTCAGGTCGCAGGTGTTAACCCTAAAAGCTTCTAATTAAATAATGGAGTCAGGAATAAATAATAATATGTTGGGCGCCACCAAAGCTGAGGATGTTTTTCATAAAAACATGAATAAGAATTGGAAAAGTTGAAGGTTATCAGCTAAGGAACTAACCTCCTTATTAATTTTGACGTTAATTTAATAAAACATTTATCAAACTATAAAAGATCTTGATTAGCCAAAGAAACAAAAACATCAGCAATCCGTTTAGCCAAACTATGTCAAATAATAAAGTAAATTTGAAATCTGTATATTAAAAACAAAAAAATGGTACATACAATGCACATCAAAATAGTTACACATTAATAAAAGTTAGCAAATTCAAAATACAAAACACATCAAATCAAAATAGTTATTATTCCAAAAGATGAATAAAATTTCGGGATCCCAAATGATCAAATATTACCTAAACAATACAATATTAATACAATTAAATACCTTAACAGTTTTTTATCATCTAAAGTAGTGTTCGTACAATTCTTTTCACAAGTTGAAGGATTCAAACTCCTGACACTCAAAACACCATAAAAGCTCTAAACAAAGCTACAATAACAAACTACTGAACTGCAACGATGCGGGAAGAAGTCTTCTGGATTTTGAACTAAATGTTATTAACGAGATTCATCAAACTTTAACATAATTGTTTGCAATAACTGCCTTTGATAATAAATTCTTTATTATTCTTCTAACTGGAACGATACTCGAAATCACTTGAATGTTGCTCAAAATAATTGTGGAAATTATCATATAACCATTACTTATTTTTTATTTGTTATGTTTCCATTAATTCAAAAAGATCAGTGTATCGGTATGAAAATCCCCTTTTCTTATACATGAGAATTAACACTGAATTCTAATGACAAATGTCCGGCAACTAAACTATTCTTCTATAAATAAAGATTCACGGAATAACTTTATTTAGACTGTACTGTAATACTATATTTTTATTCAAATAACTCAAAGAACTAAACGGCACTTTAAATAGTTAATTTGTTATTTTTTAATAAACAAATCGGACGGTAATCACAACATACTTAAACGGAAAGTTACTAAATTCACTTGACGGGATTAAAATAATACCCCGCCGAGGCACGAGGTACATCGCGCAAAAACTTTAGCTGGGCTCTCTGCAACTATACTCTCTAAAGATCGAAACTGAAGTGTCCCGGACCAGCAACTGAACTGAAGTGTCGTCTTTTTTAAAATTGAAGGATATTTTATTATCTACTCAGGATTCTAAAGGGTGCAGATCTGTGTACGCCAATCAAAAAAACGCCTGACCCGATCTGAACAAATCAGGGCTTTGGAATCCACGTGGAGTCAATAGAGAAAATTTTCTTAGTTTTTGCTACTAGACTTTGACCTTAAAGAACTAAATACCACGCATTTGGTATTCCCGCGAACGAATTGTGCACACAGATGTTATTTTAATAAAACTATCAAACACGTCAAGTTATTTTTTAAACGCATGTGCAAGTAACCCAAAAGAGATTTTTAACACGTAGCAAACATAAAATTTGATAAAGGTGACTTGCTTTATAATATGTTCACGGAACCCAAACTACAATATCTGTGGGAACTGAACAAAATTAAGTTTATCACGAACCATATTTAATAGTTTCCAAGATTTTAACAAAGAAGCTATTTTAACCAATATACACGTGCATAAATAAAATACAGAAAGGAATAATTTATTGCCCAAATATTTTTATAATTCTTAGAAAGTTCGAGACACAGCCTTTTTAAAATAATTTTTTATAGAATTGTTTATACCAAATGCTAACACAAGTTTATATTTTAAGAAGAACGCAAGTTTGCAGAACCGGACTTAAGATTTTTCAGTAAATATATAGACAAAACTACATTTGTTCAGGACTGATAAAAATATACCGTTACAATATCCTAAAATGGTCTAGAAATTAACCGTTTTCTGGGCTAGTCCAGCAAAAATTAGGTATTTTTATATTGTCGGATGGTAACAACTTTTCCTAAATTTGTAAAAAGTAAGAGATAAGACATCTTTAAGGGCGCGTTATCGCCGCCAGTGTTAATAATAGGAAGCTTCAGAAACTATAAACACCTAAAGATGGCGCTACAGTCTGCAAAAGGGAATTAATTTCTTTAAAACTAAAATTAGAAAATGTAAATAGAAACATTATTTGATCTCATCGCTGTTCTCTGCTCACAGTGTCGCCAGACATGCGTAAACTTTCAAAATATTTTAAGTTTAGATGAAATTTTTAATTTTTAAATGCCAAGGAATAATTTAAGGTAGTTAAAATTAAAAAAGGGAATATAAAATTGCTAACTATCTTTAAAAATATCAGTTGTTCTTGTATTGCTGGTTTTAAGAAGTATTACTATATTAAAATATTGAAAATATATATTCGTTTTAAGAAATTAATCAGGACTAATTAAGAGTAAAATGGTTTATTCAAAAATTAACCGTCACATGCTCTTAAGTAAAGAAAAACAACATTTACTTCGGTAATTTATTAAATAAAAGTCAAGATTAGGAAAGTTAATATAGACATGTTTACTTTTAAATGTCCCGCGAATATTACCACCCAACGCTTCCTGGTGCAGAAAGCGTTCAACTAAAAATGACTGATTTTCGTGCTGCCATATTTAAATTTCCTAGCCGTGTACATCTATTTTATTTCAATCAATACTAAATAAGTAAGCAAAAGTGTGATCCACACTACCTTAACGGTTTAGCAATCGAAATCAAACGTTATATTCCTAATAAAAACGATTATTAAAACAAAACTGAATGAAAAACGTGAGCTATATTTTCACGGTAATATTTTGCGCCAATAACGCGCTCTTAAATGTTTTTGTTGTTGTTACTAAGATGAAAACAAAACGTTGAAACGTATTATAGGCCAGTAAAATAGAATCCGTTGGTGGAAATAAACGTCGGAAAGCGGGTGATCGTTGCGATCGCTTCATTTGACATCAGATATAAGTATCCTAGGGTTGCACGGTCCCTCGACGCGAGCTTACCTGAGGGCATCAAAAGAACCACGAAATCTTCGGACCTTTTTTAGTTTTTCGTTTATAACTTTAAAGCGGTGCTTACCAACGAAAACTTCGCTATGACAAGAATTAAAGAGCATTAAATTCTGCGTCGGATGGCTATCCAACAATTTAAATCGGTTCGGTGGTATAGTCGAAATCGACGGTCGAAAAACGACAATTTTACAAATTTTCGATTTTCGTTAGACCGGACGCCCAAAGACTTTCCGTATAAAAAAAACCGTTGGACTCATTCTGATTGTTAATATAAGTCGAGAAATACCTAAGCTTTGATATTGTAGAGGTTGCCGGATTAAACTAATGTTCATTTTTTTGTCATCCCCCATCACTGCAATTGGGATCAACCCATACGACGTGCTGCAGTACTGATCGCTCGATCATTTCGAAAAAAAGTTTTTTTTGTGTTATCACAACTAAGTATTGGTAGATCAAAACCACTGTTATTTTATTTTTATTCTTTTTGATTGAAATATGGCAGCCATATTTGTTTCGTGGTGTACACAGTTTTTTTTATGTAAACGTAAATCTTGATATTACGTATTATAACGAGAACTTAAAAAACCCATAAATACCAAAATAGTGAAGTTTCAGATTTAAAATATTTTATACATAAACTACCTTTAAACGTGTACTTTTAAGCCCTAAGCCTTCATCTTCATCTGGATATATGGAATATGCCTCTCTAAAAAGCGGAAATTTTTGTAAAAACGTTGTTAAACTTCGGAGTTAAATTGCACCCATAAGTAAGCATCCTACGAAAATTATGTTTAGATTAAAAGATGTAGTACGGCATGTGTGCAATATAATGGTTTCTACCGCTTGTCTCTAGGACCAACCTTTCTTGAGATATAAAGTATTACGTATATCAAAAAACTGCAAGAAACCTCATGCACCACGAAACAAATATGGCTGCCATATTTCAATCAAAAGGAATAAAAATAAAATAACAGCGGTTTTGATCTACCAATACTTAGATGTGATAACACACAAAAAATTTTTTTTCGAAATGATATAACGACCAGTACTGCAGCACTTCATATGGATTGATCCCAATTGGTGTGATGGGGGATGACAAAGAAATGGCCATTAGTTCGGCAACTTCTACAATATCAAAGCTTAGGTATTTCTCTACTTATATTAACAATCGAAATGAATCCAACGGGTTTTTTTATATGGAAAGTCTCTGGGTGTCCAGTCTAACGGAAAATCGAAAATTTGTAAAATTGTCGTTCTTCGACCGTCGACTTCGACCATACTACTGGACCAAATCTAAAGTGTTGCATACTTATCCGACGCAGAATTTAATGCTCTTTAATTCTTGTAATGGTGAAGTTTTTTGTTGGAAAGCATCGCTTTAAAGTTATAAACAAAAAACTAAAAAAGTCCCAAGATTTCGTGGTTCTTTTGATGCCCTCAGGTAAGGTAAGTTCGCTGCAACCGTGCAAACTTAGGATACTTATATTTGACGTCAAATGAAGCGATCGAAGCAATCTCCCGCTTTCCAACATTTATTTCCACCAACGGTCCCAATCGGGTCTAATTTTACTGGCCTATTACGCAAATTGAAGTTGATCAATTCTTGTAATATAAGGATCCTCTACAGGTTGTATTTTTCATATTGATGAGATCTGCGATTACTGACAAGCAGTGAAAATTAATTGCAGTTAGGTAGTGTCAAAGATATAAGCAAATGATCTGAAAAACTCTTCTGAATTTAAAATGTTATAAATCTTCTAGTGGCTTTGAAAATAAACAAAATCTCATGGTAGTTATTCAATTCCCACCCTTACGAAAATCTCACTAATTTATATAATTAGGAAAATACGAAATATTAGTGCACTAGCTTAAGATATAACTGAGTTGTTTATCTATACACGGCGAACATATACAGGGTGGGATTAAAGTATGGAATATTAAAAAAAAGCGAAGTGATTTATCTCAAAGGGGTGCATGAGTATATTTTTAATCCTAAAAAAACCCAGGGTGTCGCAGAGGGGAGCATTTCTTAAAAAAACACTATGGTTATATACAGTGTG
This sequence comes from Agrypnus murinus, assembly GCA_929113105.1. NCBI lineage: Eukaryota > Metazoa > Arthropoda > Insecta > Coleoptera > Elateridae > Agrypnus > Agrypnus murinus. The sequence goes on along the minus strand of OV816028.1, from coordinate 101,870,835 downwards.
GGATTAAAGTATAGAGTATTAAAAAAAAGCGAACTCAACCGGTTTTTTTAAAAACGCTGAAACACGTCGATTTTGTTTTTTAAAAATACACTTTAATATGTGCGATTCACTTTCCGACTTTCATTTGTTTCTAAGTTATGACGTCATCACAAAAAAATTTAAATGACAATATAGATTTTTAATAGTGGAATCCGATAGTGATTTTTCTTCTCTTTATGATCATGCAAATAAATCAAGGTTGCATAACAAAAATTCTGAGAAAAATTGAGCTGAACTTTGTAAATGTTTGTTAGTTATGACGTCATCACAAAAAATTTAAATGACATATAGATTTTTAGTAGTGGAATCCGATAGTATTTTCTCTTTCCTTTATGATCATGCAAATCAATCATACGGTTGCATAACAAGAATTCTGAGAAAAATCGATCTGATATATTGATACCAAAATATCAATAACATTAAATGTTCAGATCGATTTTTCTCAAAATTTTTATTATACAACCTTATGATTGATTCGAATGATCATAAAGAGAAGAGAAATCACTATCGTATTCCACTATTAAAAATCTATATTGCCATTTAAATTTTTTGTGATGACGTCATGACTAACAAACATTTACTAAGTTCAGCTCGATTTTTCTCAGAATTTTTGTTATGCAACCTTATGATTAATTTGCATGATCATAAAGGAAAGAGAAAACACTATCGGATTCCACTATTAAAAATCTATTTTGTCATTTAAATTTTTTTTGCGATGACGCCATAACTTAGAAACAAATGAAAGTCGGAAGGTGAATCGCACATATTAATGTGTATTTTTAAAAAACAAAATCGACGTGTTTCAGCGTTTTTAAAAAACCCGATTGAGTTCGCTTTTTATTAATATTCCATACTTTAATCGCATCCTATATGTACGTATAGGGTCATTCATTATATTTTGACCACCTACTTATCTTTGTTACTATTGAAGATAGAAAAAAGTTTTCATATAAAAGTTGTTTAGTTGTGTCTATATTGTTTTAAAACGTCTTCAAAAAATTGCATGCATACATCACTTGATACAAAATATTATATATATTTTTTTAATTGGAGCACCCTATATATATTATTAGATTAGCCCTCTTTGATGACGTTTTAAAAAGAAATAAGCAGAAGAGAATAACTTTTATATGAAACTCTTTTTTCTTTTGCATTTTAGTTTGAAATGTAAAAGCTTATATTTTAGTTATTTCGTAGGCCCAGCCCCTGGGCTGACATTACTCATCTTATTTACCCTTTCTAATAATTTGGAGTAGCACAGTACAAAGACTGTCAATAAAGTTTGTTGTTAGCAGTAATAGCAAATCATGTGTGTGTCTGGCAATTAATTCATTTGCAGTTGATTAAGTGACAGATTGCGTTATTTAAACACATTAATTCAGTAAAACCAAATAAGTGTCGTATATTTCTACAGATACCAATTGTATTGCTAATTTAATTAATAACTCACACTCAAATCCAAAAAACTTTAAGTAATTGCTTATTAACCTGGCAAGCTTACTTTTGTAATTAATAATTGCGTCTTCTTCTCTAATATTCTAGTAAATTATTTTATTCACTGTTTTGAAGTACTTTGACTTTTTAAACTTTTTTCCACTCCTTGAAATTACCTTCTTGGGTTGCTTTGAATTTCCACCCCCTTCCTGTATCAAAAATTTTGTAGATTTTGGTTATATTTATATGATAATACAAAAAGATATTAAGAGAATGAAAGCAAAAAAGCACAGAATGAGGGGAAGAAAAATTAAATCTCAAAAACTCCAAACTAAAACTCTTTATCTAAAAATTAATTAGTGTGGAAATTTTTATTTATCATTCTGATTTTTTGAATTAGTTTTTCAATTTTATTTTCGTTTGAAGGAATTAAAGTTTGGAAATATTTTTTGAAAAATGTTGCAGATATATAACCAGATATCGGACATTTAAAAAATCAGATTGATGAGACATATAATAAGCTTTGTTTTGATGTTCTGAAGACTGGCTGAAAAGTATCCTATAATCTCGTGTCCGCGTCACAAGATATTAAAGGTCAAAGGTCACAAAAATCGGTTTTTCGCAATTATCTCGTTTTATATGTGTTATATGGTATATTATTTGAGGTTAGTATAAAACTTGTAGTTCATAAAATTGTCTACAATTTTTATTTCATGCATTTTGTCGTACGATCAACTGTTCTTGAGATATAGTGCGGAGTGTGGCACGCACGCATCCGTACAGGATAACGCTGTGTAAACTGCGGAGCCAGGTATATACTTAGTTCGCTATACAAAGTTAATTATTGAATACAAGATGACTCAATATTGAAATTAGTTTTTTATTCGATGTTAACAATTTTTAATTAACAAAAAAAGAACCCCTTATTTTACCTTATATCACTGTATTGCTACAGTAATAATTCTGGAAAGTGGAATGACAATGCTGTTTTTAAATAGAGAAAATCGTGCGGTTCAAGAACTATATCTTATTTAAGCTCAAAGTTGAAAGTTTCCACTATATTGAAATAGAGCTACAAAATACACCCTCTACTGGGCTTACTATTTAGTCAAGTATAATACAACGTGAAATGAAAATATTCACATAAGACCATATCAGTAGCATAACGGAGTGTTAAACGCTACCGGTAAGATTTAGAAATAAGACACTGGTATGCACATATGCCTAGCATATTAGAATGGGGACATCAGCATGCATCATATTTGCAAGTTTATTTTTTCTAGTAAGACCGGCCTCTATATGATTTCTCCTCAATATTAAGCTGTCAAACTTCTTGTTAAACAATTAAAGCAAAGTTACTGTAATGTTATATGCAACAGATACTACTAAATTGTGCTTCCTGCATAAAGAGCTATTTTGCTTTTTTAAAGTCTTACCTATAATGTCTGCAAAGGAAGTACCAAAAATATATTCTACTTTCAAAACATTTTTTATTTTGGTTTTCTTTTACTAATAGTTACAACTTAAGTGTGACTTTGCTATAGAGATACCACCATTAAAAATCAAGATCAACAATAAATTATTATAAAACAGAAAGCATAAAATATGTTTTTCTTTATATAGGTTTCACAGTAACATCTACATATAACATTGTAGTTTAGCTTTATTTGCTTTATTTATGCGACTTTCACTACCTAACTACATTTTCAAATTTGTCTTAAGGTACCCCACAGTGTTTTAATGGCCAGTTAGTTGTTTATTTATATATGTCAATAACTCTAACGACAATTTAATTTCGATATTAATGACCGATACTTAAAATCAGATAAATACTTTGTTGTCTATGACAAAAAAATTGTGCTAATAATAATAATCTTCCCGAGAAGCTGTTTAAATCAACGGTACCTTATTATCTTTAAAATCTCCATACATCTTACTCTTTAAAAATTATACACCTTTCATATATTATGTATGACAAATTGAAGGAATTTTCTCCCCGAAACTGGACATGTTAATAATAATTTTCATATTGCAAACGAGTTAAACATCTTTGATAACCGAGGATGTTGAGAGAGAAGGTTATGATTATATGATTTCTCTTTTATCTGTAATAACAGTAAAAGAAAGGTACACCTGAAATTATGAGTTTGATATATTTAGGTGAATCTTCCTGAATAACCTGTATCAAGTCCTTATAAAGGGGATTTGCATATTATTTTTATAAATTAATGATATAGCCCTCAGCGGATTACTTAAAAAGAAACTATGTTTTGAGTATAAAATTGCTTGGAATTAGGACACTAAAATGCAATCACCTGTTGATAAGTGGTAAACACACTTAAATTACTACTTGTGTTGTAGGATGAAAAATTAAAATGGCAGATACTGCAAGGAAAAATCTTGTTTAACAATAAGAAAGACTTGTTTTTCAACTTCTTACCTGTCAACTATTGGTAAAAAATTAATATCAGGTGCCATTTTGCTTGTGTAGTAAGGTTGCTTCTGTGAAAAAATCAGTTGGAGTAGAATATCCAATCAGATTTATTTACTTGGATAGAAGTAATTATTTAGTGTACGTAACAAGTTTAAAAACAACTAAACATCTCGTGAAGCGTAAATCTGATTAGAACGAGATTTTGAGGTAGGTTAAATTAATTTTTTCTCAAAAGCTCTGTATGTAGAAAATCAACCCCAAAAATATTGAATGTTTTTAAAAATCTAAGCAGCTTTTTTAGTTATTGCTACGTACCAGCAACGACCAGTGGAACTATTAAGTTTTTGCCAATAGTCACAAGCACGTAATTGCTACGGTTTCATTACGTGCCTGGAACCAAAATGGGGAACAATTTTTGGGTAGCAGATACGCGTCGGCGTAGTAATTGCTACTTTCGTGGAACTTCTTTTCTCTTTTCTTTTTGACGTATCGTATCGCGTGGTTACTCTCTCTTACTTTTGCAACTTAACAAATATTCTATCATTTTCTATACTAATGCTGCTATCGTGTCACAAAATGGATTACTATTTTATTTGTAATACGTAGTTAATAATATAAAGAGCGATTAATTGTTTGATAATTTTGTTATTCCAGTAAACCAAAATTATAAACCATTGCAACTTTTCTGTTGAATGTGATGATGATAGGTCGAAGAACAAGCGCCTTCTTTAAATATACTTTTTAATAAAAAATGTCTTTAATAAAATGTGACAAAAATACTTAAAAGTTGATACACATGATAGAAACCATTTTTATACTATTCCTGTTGTGTTCATGTTTTATGTGTTTAGATAAAAGATACTCAATTATTGTCATTAATTAACTTTCTTACCTTAACCTTACCTAACCTAAGTCCAAAATTTCATCATGAACTTTAGCTAGCTCCGTGTTGATTGAAGTGTAATGAATATTAAATTTACTTTCGTACTTGATATTCAGATATGAATAGGTAAAGATCTGCAGGTAAACAATGCATTAAATAAAAAGTCATAAACGCTACCATTTTTATTCCGCACGAAACAAGAAGGCGTCAGGTAGACACAAAATAAGACATCTCCTATATTACAATTTGAGAAAGTTAACTATCCAATTGGTTTACAGGAAATATTTCTCTTTAACAATATTTTGCAGGAAACAGTGATCAAGTAGAATTAACCAATCCTAAATTAAGACATTCCATTATATGAGTTTACCAATAAAATTGTTTAAAATGCTCCGCCAAATAAGGTAAATGAGATTGATAAGATTGACCTTATTTTTCATAGTGGAGAAAAACTTCTTAACAAAATTTGCAGGTTAAAATATACACTGTGAGATAGAACTTTTTTGTTCTACGTATTTGTTTATACAGTGTATCGATGATGGACCTAATTTTTTTATTTCTCATTTTTGAAGAACAAGTCATTCTTTATAAAAGGTCTTGATTATTTTAAAAAGTCTTTAGTCATAATCAGAATATCGATAAAACTTAGGAGTTAATTAAGAAATATGGAAACATGAAATGGTTTCCAGAGCAAAATGCCAATTATTTAAGAGTAAACTAAATTATATCATAAGTAAAGGTTGTTCCTAATCTTAATGGAAATTCTAATAAAAGGACGCCGCAGACTCCTTATGGAAAAATGGCTTTTACTAGATTGCTCTGAAATTTTGTTGAAAGATGTGTAGATCAAAAGTATCAAAGGGGCACAAAATCCAAAAATTATAGTTTTCGAATTACAGCCGTTTGAAGTTTTTGAGTGAGCAATTCTTGCATTATTCAACTTATCCAATATTTGAAAGAAAACTAAAATTAATTCTTTTTTAGTGCAAGTGACTTCTTCTGTGACAGTTCTTTATACTAATTTTTCTTTACTCTTGATAGCATTTCCCTCTATTTTGGTAATCCATTGTTTGTATTGTATACACACCTCTCCTCAAGAGCATTTTAGTTTTATCAAAATACCGACGGTGACGACTGGTAAGGTAACTTTCTACAATGCCTATAGAGTCGAAAAAACTTACCAGTAAATCGGACCAGCTTATATTTTCGAAATAATTCTTGTACAGAGAGTGGGGGGGAGGAGTGCCATGAACAACATACTAAAAGTCCAGACCGGGGGGTGAGGGGGAATGGGGGAGTGTTTAAAGGTCATTTTTCTACGTTTTTCTTGAATAACTCAAAAACCGCTACCTCTAGCGAAAAAGTGTCCAGGTAAATTAAACTACATGAAATGCATTACAAAAAAGGTCCTATTAATTTTTGGTCTATGATGAATAGTTTGCGAGATACCGGGGATGGAAAAACCGCGAATTATTAAAATAGAGTCTTAATGGTATAAAATTAATGTTTAATGTTAAATGAAGTGGGTTCGGATCGAGTATTAAATGTTTGTACAACATCTAGTAGTGCTGTATTAAGGGATAAATTGTATAAAAAAAAAGGAGCTTATGTTAGTTTTTAAAACTTTATTTTACCGACCTTATTTTTTCAGGACAAGAAAAAAATTATGCTGCAAGGCTACTTTAAATGTTACGTTAAGTCTTGTGGACAGAATTGCACCAAGAAAATCATTTCCTTGTTGTATTAGTTCAGCAGGACGGGGACCACTCGTAGATGAATGACAACATTTCTACGAAGAAATGTTCGAGAACATGGTACATTCCAAAGCGATGATGTTTCGAGGTTTATTAAACTTTTCTTTATACCTTTGCAAAAGATAATTATCTCCTTTCATGAGTTTTATTAGGTGTAAATTGTCTTGGAGCAAGTAATGTTCAGTTTCATCACATGAAAAGTTTTTCATAATTTTCCTCCTAGAGCTTTTAAGTTGGTGGTTTTCGTTTAGTTTTCGCTTTTTACGTTACGTCCTTTGTTATCCTTACTGGGACGTTGGGGTTTGTTTACCTTCTGCCTTAAGAAGAACCAGCAGCATCTAGAAAATTAAGTGTATTATCGAGTTGAAATTACACGCATCAAGAAGACAAGATACACAACATCCTTCAATACACAAAATTATTGCTAATCTTTAAACTGTATAAATTTCTTCTCGTTTAGGTTATGTATTAAATATAAACTTTGGTATTTTTTGATTTGGTTATATTTGTTGCGTTTACAAAGTTTAGGCAGTAAAATTACTTTTGCTGTCGCCAGAAGTATATTAGATACCAAGACACTAAAGTGTTTCGCGGATTGTTGGAATAAACTTCTGCATCCCGTTTGGCTAAATATACATTGAGTTAAAATTATGATCTTTGAAGTAAATATAAAAAAGGACAATTTAATTGCGTATTTGTTGAATATATGTAACCGCAATTACCAAAAATAGTAAACTGTTCGATACTTCGATTAGGATCAGGATCAGAATAAAACTAAGTATTACGAGTATATCAAATTCGACGGGATTCTGTAACAACCTGTTCTTCAAATCAAATTTTGTATATTTGTTTAACCTTAATCCACCTTGGCACTAACACATGTAAAAACTAATCAACACAATAACCAAGAAATACAAACACTGTCCCTGGTGCTGGAATATAACCGCTGTAGTTGAACTCTGAATCCATTTTATAAACTGAAATGTTGCAATCATTTCACTTTTGGACTTGCTAACTTTGTTATTCTCTAGTTTTTTGAAGAAGGCTGGGGTTAAACGTACGTTTTATTACTTCAAATTATTAAACTGTTAGAAAACCTAACACGCAACTGTAATACCAACGGTATGCTACGAAAACATTAAATCTCGATTAACACTTAATCAAAATAATATGAGAATCCTATTTGACTTCTACTAGCCAAACGTGAAACATTTTCATTTATAAAAGATAGACGGTAAAGTCTCCAGATGGGAACTGCTGCTGCCCGCGTTCGCGTGCTTCCAGGCACCCCTTCAGGCTGTATTCTCGAAGCGAAAAATGTGCATATCTTTCTAAAATTTAAGAGAGGCGACTATATTCCAGAATTATCTACCCAATTACACGTTGAGCATGACATTCTTGTTACCAAAAACAAATTTAGATGAATATCTCTCTTGTAATTTTAAGGTTTGGACACGAATCGGAATTCAAAATGTTAATAATGTCTTGGGAAGCCTGAGTTATGGTTTTGAAAGCGATTTTTTCCGTTATGAATATTTTAATATTGAAGAAATCTTGCCTCAAACTAATAGTCTGTTTGCCTAGAAAGATATCATAAATATGCGATATACTTTTGATAAAACAAATTTATTACCATACTTTAAAGAAATTAACTTTTATTTCGTTTGTCTTTTTATAATAAAATCAGCAAAAATGTTGTAAATACGTGACTAAAAAGAAAATATGGTTCCACAGAAAAGTAAACATGTCCGCACAAACGATAATTTTATCTTAACCCATACAGAGACGGAAATATTGTAGAATTATCTCTGGTTTAAAATTTAAAACGAAGCGAAATATCTATCCTGAAAATTGAGCATGTTGCAACTCTCTTGAATTTTCTTGCATAAACTTGGTCTAATCTTAAGCAGAATTATGAAGAATTCTGCAAAATAGGATGTTTCTGGTCTGGAGTGTTTTGAATTTACTACGTAAAAAACTTTCTTTTAAATTAGCAAGAGATATGCAGAAAATTAAGCCAATTTCCTGCAGATAATTTTATATAAGAACAGTGTGTATTTTAAAAGGAACTAGGTAACTACGTAATGTCACGATATTTAACATGCAATAGAAAGTATGCACCCTCATTCAAAAAGATGTTAGATGGGTTGCATAACCTCAAGGAGAAAGATATTTAAATAATCTTAATTAGGATGTAAGGTTTGATTTTGTCAAGATAGGAGGATGTAACTAGGCAGTTTTAAGTATTTAAATTAATTTTAGTTATTTGATAATTGTATAGGAAATGTGATTTGGCCGACTTTCTATGGTGCCTTATTTCTTTATCTTAATACAAGTGTCATGCATCATTGAAAGGAGAATTTTTTGGTTATCTATTTATTGAATTTGTTTAAAGAATAATTAATAGTTGTAAAAAAATTATGTGGTTATGTAGTATTTAGTTCTAAAAGTTTTTTTGTTTGTAATCAAAAAAAATCACTACAGTCTTCTTTTGTTTTGAAACGGATACAAAAAGAGCGACCAATTTAGTGACAAACTCTCTGTTATTGTGGATCTTTCAAGCAGTGCATGTATTTAGAGCAAAATTTTAAAATTTAAAAAATAGGTTGTGAATTTTGAAAATGTAAACAAAACAAACGTCAAGACTGTTAGGTTATATTTTGTCGAAAGTGTTTCGAATCATCGAATATCTTTGAATTTAACTATTTGTTTTAATAATAGTGTTAGCCAGTAAATAAAAAATGCATTCGGCAAACGAATTTATTCTCTTGTATCCATACATCCGCACTCCTTAATTGCTAATTACTGACTAATACTAATATTGCCCCACTTTTGCAACATCCAGCCTCAATATATAAATCCTTTTCCCTTGTCATCGATACATGCTTCTGATGACATCAATCACTGACCTAACTACAACAAAAACAACAAAACCATAAAACTAATGATTCCAGTAACTCGTAAATTACAAATATGAACATTGTGCAGATTTCTCGTTTCAAGCACTGTCCAAATCTAATTAAATTCGACTAGTTTTTGCTTTACACGGTTTTATCTCGGGAAAGGTAGCATTTAACAAAAAAATGTATTCTTGTGAAATTGTAACCACGTTTTTTGCAATTGCGATGGTCCTTGATTTATAAATTTTAAACAAATATTAATCAAGATATGTAATAAAATGTAAAACATCATTCGTTGTGATGTTCCACCGCCCGCAGCCGGCTGTACAATAGGGTGGTCCAACAAAAAAGCAAACTCAGAGATCTTATGCTCTCGCCCCTTAGGATTAATGTATATCGAAAAAAAAGTACCCCTATTTTTTATTTTGAAATCGGACAATGTTTAGGGGTGCCTCAAAGCCCTTAAAGTTTCCCATGTATTTTATATGGGAAAAAACACTTTCATAGATTTGGTATAGAATTTTAGAAAATCAATATTTTCAACGGGACTACTCTGTTTCTCTTCAGAAATGTTCAGAGAATGACATCCAATAATTTATTTATCAAAATATTTTATATTAAAAAATAGTAATAAATATTTTTTAACGATTTTTCTGTGGTTCTTTCATTTATGGGGTTTTTTGCGGGTCCGTAAAAAATAGTTAATATGAAAAATCTTACAAATAAATTATTGGATGACATTCTCTGAACATTTCTGAAGAGAAACAGAGTAGTCTGGTTGAAAAATATTGATTTTCTAGGATTCTATACCAAATCTACGTAAACGTGCTTTTTCCCATATAAAATACATGGGAAACTTTAAGGGCTTTGAGGCACCCGTAAACATGGACCGATTTCAAAATAAAAAAATAGGGGGTGAGAGCATAAGATTTCCGACTTTGCTTTTTTTTTGACCACCCTACGTACAATCATATAAGGCGTTCGCATCTCTCGTCTTACCGCGCTGTAATGTCTTCCAACTACTCTTTTTCCGTAATCCCACAAACTAATTCATCAACCCGTAAATGTATGAAATTCCTGTAAGTTTTTTGAAACTGAAGGACTCATACCTATTTCCTGAACTGCAATATATCGAGAGACTTTTTGATCTATAAATTTCATCCGAATACTTCGGTTTCAAAAAACTTACCGGCAATAATAATATGCATAGTCTGGTAACAAAAATGTATAAAAACAATGCCAACATCACATGTATAAATTATTTATGAGGAGCTCTTGCTGCCTCTAAAACGATTGACAAGTTACCACCAGTAAAAGACAGTTTAAGGTAACATTGCCTACGAGCTCACCACTAGGCCAAAATATGGTATAACAGTTTTGATCACAACCCAGCCTGTTCGTACAATGTTACACACGTCGCATCATGTAAGATTTTCATGATCTGGCAGAACGAAATTATTTACACCTATAAGTGTACATGTTTTATTTTGCATTGTATCAGTTATAATTTTTTGTATAATTCTAAAACTTTGGTGCATTATTAGTCGGACTATCTACAACAGATGAATGTTTGCACTTCTGGCCTGTTTAATAAATTCAGCACATCGCATCGTTATGAATGTAGTCAATTTTTTTGGGGGATTCTCTCTGATAGCTGTTAATAAATAATACAATCGGAAGATATTAAAAATTAGTTCAAGACATTCTATTGGTTATTGTCGTGAAATTCTTCGGGCAAACTATTGTCGATACTGGCGATAATCTGTATTTCGGGATCCCTGGGTTTCTTCCGATAACCGTCCTATAGGAAGAATACATCTATCTATAATACCTTTTACATGCATTAACAATATTTGCATGCTAGGTAAGCATCGCATAGTAATCAAGCATAATGATTGAAATATACAGTATGTTCATTTGAAAAATTCCCATCTCAAGTATCTCTTAAACTGTACAAAATAGCAACCGTGGCAAAAACAGGTCGATTGATTTTTCGAGGGGGACATTTAAATGTAGTATAGCAGTAAAATTTTTGCATCCCATCCCCTTATCGCCAGCAATTTCAACTTTAAAATACCAAATGACAATTGCATGTACATTTTTCTTAAAAAAAATTGAAGCTGGCCATGGGTTGCTGATATAAAGGGAAACGTTTTTCAACAACCACCTTTTAATATCTCTCAAACTATTCGAGATATCAACACCAGACGGTTATCAAATATTTCTAACTCATTCCTTGATCCACAGCCACCTTTATTTTAATTTTTATTATTTAAATTTAAATTGTGTCGGATGGACCGTAGTAGACGACAAAATAGTACCTATTTTACAAACATTATCGGCATTATCTGAAAACTTAAATATTTTGATAGCATGTGGGTGTAAAAAAGGTAAAAGTATTCTATTAATTCATTTTAAATTATGGACTGTTATTTAGGTACTGTTTTTTACTTGTATTGGATCAAGTCGGTTTTCTAGTTTTCTATAGAAACTCCATCATTTCCATCTCAAGAAATAGATTAAAATATTTTGTAAGATTATCTGATAGCTGTTAACGTGATCTTTAGTAGTTTCAATCTATGTATTTACGGTAAATTTGGTTGTTTTTCTACTTTCCTTGTTCTGTATTTTCCCCGCTTGTTTTTGTTAAATTTATTTGTAAATTTGAGTGACAAAAACATTTTGGGAGAACAGTTTTATGACAGTCTTATACTAATCTGTATGTATATTTATAACTTTACCACTAATTATGCAGACAAATTATTTTGCTAGTTATACAATATACTTTTGTTACGAATAATTGCAAACAGAAAACAAAAATGTAAATTTATTAGTAAATGATAAGAGACAAATAAATACCTATGTACTACACGCGGCGCACGCGCGGTAAGACGAGAGATGCGAATGCCTTATATGATTGTAGAGCATCACAATGAATGATGTTTTACATTTTATTACATATCTTGATTAATATTTGTTTAAAATTTATAAATCAAGGACCATCGCAATTGCAAAAATCGTGGTTACAATTTCACAAGAATACATTTTTTTGTTAAATGTTACCTTTCCCGAGATAAAACGGTGTAAACCAAAAACTAGTCGAATTTAATTAGAATTTTTAAATAGTGCCTTTTTGCACCATAGAGTTTTTTGACAAGTTGCAGTTTTAGAATCTACAGAACCAAAGCTACAATTCTATGTAGTTTATACATTTTTACCTTGAAGTCCCACAAAAGTCATAATTCGATGCAAATTGCAGTTGCACTCTACTAATAAATGTAAACCGCATAAAACAGCGTGCTGTATAATTGGTTGCCTATGTGTGTATAAAGCTTTGACTCGATTATTTCCAAATGCAACATAAGGAAATTACACATATTGCAAATTAATTTAATAGCGCTGTATTTACCATGCCCGTTATTTATCTATCGTTAGATCGAGTCGGGGTACCCTACTTATTATACAATAGCCTATAGTAGTCAAACACTATACATATAATAGCCAAATTTAGAGAAATGTTGGAGAGGAGAGAATGAATGTTTGACTGGCTAATTTATGAATTCATATCTGACTCTGTTTACATCTGTTGCCTTGGATACTAAATCAAGGCATGCCAAATCACTACAGTACCAAGCACTAAATAAAAAAACTGTAAAACCAGGAAGCATCAAAAGATTAAAAATATCAGTCCTGTTCATGTGTTGTATGGTGCATGCTATTCTTCTATTGGTGTTTTGCATTCGTAAGGTAGAAATCACTTCGTGAACAAACCAGTTTGAGTTACGACTCATGAGGCATGTAAGTGTTGGCTGCATGACACGCAAATGACATTGAAAGAACAGTATTTGACCTGACCCGAAAAAACAATAGCAGATTCCTAATCTTCATATCAAAAAGCTATAGAAAAACTATATGTTTACCGTATGTCATATTTTAATCAGCAATCAGTAGGAATCACCAGAAAGATGACAATGCATAAGTAAAGTACCACCTTTACGAACATTATTAAGACTACCTCAACCCATTAAAAACCTTAAAAACCTCATTAAGTAGAAAATTAAGTAAAAAGCTGTGTAGGTATTCTTTTAATAAGAAACAAAAAATAAAAAGAAGCAATCAACTTATTAAATATCTTGGGTCTTAATGGCGAGAGCAGCATGAAAAACATTTTGAGATACTTAAAACTGAACTCTCTCGATATCGACAAATTTATGAGATATTAAAACTGGATCTTCAGTAAGTAATTGCAAAATTACCCATATGTAATTGTAGTTCATTAAAGAGGCCATAAATTTTTGATTTGCCACAGGAATCACTAGGCTGCTTTTAATACAGCTTTATGAAGGCATCAAAACCTGATCGTTTTTAATACGAGGTATTATTGTAACATGTCAGTAAGTAAGATACATATTATATACCCGGAATTACTATTAGAACTCTTGTGGTTAGTTTTGCATCCTCTTTGCATGTTGTAATTCTTTGTTATGTGAAGTGTTTGGTTCAGAGGTTCAAGGTCTATTCCATTTGAAAGAAAAATAAAAGTGTTACATAACTATACATTCCACATTCTCTTCGTCTTTCTTTATTTATTCCCTTACCTACAACATATACATTTAGACAGAGTATGCATAATGCACTAGGTCTATAATACTAATAGTAATAATAATGCAATAAAATTTATTGTCGCGATTAATATTTTAAATGATTAGCATTAATAAAACCGTAAGGTGTAGCTTTAAATGATGTAACCCTATTTTTGTGAAATGTAATGTTAATATCACTGTACATACTTTTACTATTGTCTAATCACACTCGACGTCAAAATGACCAATTACTTTGGCATTGTAAATTCTTTAACAATACTTTTAAAACGACAAAGCTTTGAAAACAACACTTTCAGAGGTTATACTTTTGTGTTACCGGTCCTTTTGATCACACCGACGACATTAAATTCAAAAAAATCACTCGTTAATCATCTGGAATCTCTCTCGACTGCTTTAAAAGTATGTGCGTTTCTTTTATTAGAAATCTATAATTACAAGGAAGCTGCAAAAACAAAAACTGCACGTTATCAAGTAAACCGTTCAAGGCAGTATTAAAAGATTCAAGAATGTTGTAAAACTATACCGGAATAAACGAACGGGAGATTATAAAACCTGTTTTTAAAAATTTTTCTTTAATTAAGAACGTTTTAAGTTTGCATCGCTGTTTATCTCATACAAGGGCAGAAGAGAATCGTATATGATGATTAGGTATAAGATGCATTTCTTATTAGGCAACATACTTAGCAACAAGGCTGTTAAAAGTTGCTCAGAGCCACTGACTTCAGGATACACCTTTTACAGTTTTCTAATTATGATAATAATATTGTGTTTTGCATAAAGACTGATGTTTCTAGTTATAAATTGCTACAACTGAATATGGGTAGCAATTATACCCTCTAATATAAGAAAGAAATGCGTACAATAGATAAAACTATAGCTGAAATAGTTATTATGAACGGCCTATAAATCGTTCAAGGAGGCCTGCAATAAATACTTTCTTCAATATTTTAGCAAAAAGTTCAAGTTTTCGTTTAGTTAGACTGCGTTTGAAGTTTGGATTATAATATTGTTAAAATTAGAAGCATTTAAAATGTTTATTGAGCGCCACAGTGTTTAACAATAGAATTCTCAGCAATCTACATTATTATTGTAAGCAGCCCGAAACATCGAAAGTGATGATAAACAAAAATACTTTTTTTGAAAACTCGCTAAACAACTTTACATGCTAATTTCGTAGCACCCTGTATAGTTATGCATTTGTGTTATATTGTATAGTTAGGGATTTTCGCATTCTCTCTATGTTTAGTTGTCATTTTTATTGGAACTAACTTCCTGATGAAAATACGACTGACACTTTGTTTCGTTCGTTCGTGAAGAAACTTCTTCAAAAGAATGTTTTAGTGGCATCGCCATCAAATTGATTTGCCCTTTAAGTTGTGAAATGGGAATTTCATTTGTGCAGATTTGTTATTAATTTTTGAGTGGTAATTTCCAATCTTTTGTTGGTACCTTAAGGGATTTACCGCTAGTTTTTTTGGTAGTTAGCACGTTCCCGAGGTTCGTAGTGTTTAGCTTTTCTTTTCTCTTATACTGTAATTTTTTTGTTACATGATTCGATATTTAATCGCCGTAGGCCGTATTTGGAGTCAGTACAACTATAATATAATATTTATTCTGAATAGTAATTTTACAGAATCACAAGGAGATAATTCAGCATAAGCTGCTCTTCCATCATCCCCTTGGAGTACAAGAACAAAAAAAATAGCAAGATTACACAGATAATACAATCCATACAGAACACAAAATAAGATAAATAGAAAAACTATAGTATATATATATATATATATATATATATATATATATATATATATATATATATATATATATATATCTTGTCTTTGTGACACCAAAATTGCATATTCATTGTAAGAGTGGCACCCAATTTTGAAATCCGACACCCAGCATTGGGTGTCAGACTGTTTTTTGCTGGAAATAGTGTATACAATACAGTCCCATCTACATTAAAAAAAAACACAACTTTTGGTTGGGTGCCAAATTGACATATTTTATATAGCTATATACAAATTAGTTCTAGAGGGTCTCCACCAGGCGGCGCTCGTTAATATACAGGTGTATATTTTTATATAATATTTGTCAATGTGACTCCTTAGCAACTATTGCATTTAGTGACACCCGACATTTGGCAACTCTGTAATACCCAATATAACCCAGTCAATTGCATTTCAACCTTGTACCAGGCGTAAACAAACCTACTAAAAGATAAATAAAAAGTACAATTGAAATATGTTTATGAATGTATTAGGTTAATTGGGTGTACAAATATACTGCTCAACTAATGAACTGCACCATTTGCACAGATTGGTGTAATTTTTTAAATATTTCCCATAAAACCATCGAGTATTTATTTTATAGTACTTATATTAAGCATATTTAATTGTATTGTGCTTCAATATCAACTTACGTATTAACATAATCATATTTTTATTAATAAAATATATGCAAATACCAAAATAATCAAATTGTCCAGTTCATTTGTTGAACAGTATATGTATACACTTATTTAAATATATAATCTATGTAATCTCTATAAAAAGAGGAATTGTATAATACTTTTTTAATTTAAGAAATTAGAAGAGCCGGACAAAACACACTATGATCAAAAATTTATATTATCACACCATTGAATAGAAGAGGACACAAGCAATTTTTTGCTATAGATTGCATAAGACGTTTTGTATGAATTATCTATTTGTTTAATTGTCAAATCTCCACAAATACAAATGGCAAAATATCATACATTTGCCAGCAAAAGTAACGTCCTAGCTGTAAAAAATTAAAGACATCGGTATTATTAAGAGATGAATTAGCAGGTAATAAAAATGCGTATCTACCCCTTAAGCTTAAAACATATTTTAACAAAATTTAAAATAACACCAGATCGTGAGAAATAACGGTTCAAGGGATTTATTTACCACCTTGGACTGTCAATTTAGGATTTGCAGGTGTTTGAAAGTGTTCTTTATAAAAAATAATGTTTTATTCAAGTATTCCAGTATTACTTATTTATAAACAAAAAAAGCTACTGATAAGTACTATACCTACTTCTTGATTGTTTTTTATTTTAAATTTTCTATATAAGGCTTATATCTTAAATATATCAATGACAATTTCACCTTGTTTAATTGATTTGTCATTTAATTGTTTTCGGAAACAATGACTAAAAGTTGACATATTTTAAATTGAAGCTTATGCTTATTTCTGGCAAGCGGCAAATTATAATCAAATGCGTGTAATCTTGGCAACATATTTCTCTGAAGAAACTCCTCAACTGATTTGGATTCATTCAGTTTTATTCTCCATCTTTTTGTCCTACAGTTTGTAATTTTTCTATAGCTTCTGCATTGGTTGTTTTTACTGCTAATAAGCTGTGTCATCAGCAAAAGTAGCAAAGGTGTTGTTTTCTAATGCTTGAATATCACAAGTGTACAAGAGATACAAGATCGGTCCTAGTAACACTTCCTTGTGGCACTCCTGCTTTAATTTCCTTCACTTCAGAATAAGCACCTTCCTGCTTGATCCCGAAGTATCTGTCAGAAATGTAAGACTTCAAGATTTGAGAATATTGCTTTGGCAAGAATAGTTTCAGTTTATAATTTAGACCTTCATGCCATACCTTAACGAATCCCTGTACTACATCAAGAAAGATGTAAAACAGACATTATTTTCTTCTAAGGATTTTTCTATAATATTAGTGATTCTATGTACTTGATCGATAGTTAAATGTTTCTATTGAATTAAATCTCTCTCTTCAATGATAGGTTTTAGTCTGTTTAACAATAATTTTTCAAATAACTTCGATATTACAAGTAGTGAAGATATAGGTCTGTAAGATGGAACTTCATGAGGTGACCTACCAGGTTTGGGAATCATAATGACCTCTGTGTCTTCACACAACCTAGGCATGTACTTTAATCTAAAGGCAACGTTTATTAGGTAAGTCAGCTTAACTGTAGATTTCCCTGGTAACTGCTTTAACACTTCACCAGTTATTACATCGAACTCTGGAACTTTTTCGGATTGATGTTGTCTTTGATTTCAGACATTACTTCCTTAGGTGAAGCAAGGCTTCATCTTGAATGAATCGCAAAATTATTTGCTTTTTGTTCGTTATTATTTGTCCACTTTCCAGCTTCTTGTCTTATTGAAGGAATTTGGGTTATTGGCCCTTTCAGCTTGTTTGTAGCTTTCCAAAGAGAATAGTGCTGCTGCCAGTCGTTTGTTTTCTTAGATACGCTTCAATTGATTCGTTCTTTACTCGCTTGAATTTCTCTTTTTAGTTGTTGACTAGCACTATTCAGAGGTGTTTTACCTTGAGGGGCTCTAGATTGTTACCACGTACGTCTTAATCTTCTTTTTTCTGTGATAGTTGATGATGCAGTCCAATTTTTGTAACATGTATGTTCTGGGACCTGTTCCTCTTTGTTCTCGGCCCTTTGACAAACACAGACTTGACATACAATATTTTGTCTGTTTTATCTCCAAAAATTGCAGCCACTTCAGAGAGAGAATTACAATTTCCTCCACCACAATAAGATCGTTTTGTCCAACTGCCATCACAGACAACTGCGATCATTGGTGTGCCATTCTCATCTCTAATTCAACATTCTATGGCCAATCTAGCTTCTTGTTCCGCAGCTTCTCATGGATTTCCGAGCTATTTCTTCCAAAGCGTTGCATACCATAGTATGAACATTTTTATATAGGGTAAAACTAAAATAAGGAATATCCATGGTTTATGTAATATTTTTAACTATGTGTAGCCGCCAACAGCATTTATGACAGCAGTGACAGAGGAAATGTTAATATCGAGTCTTTTTGGGTTTTCCGGACAACAAACAGTTTCGTGGAAGTAGCACATGTTACACTCAAATAGTAATTTTGAGACTAAACCAGCTCTTACTTCTCTGAATAGAAAATACTTTAGGTAAAATATTTAAAACATGTTATCATCCACTCTAAATCTCACCTCTATTTTTTCTGTGCTAGCTAGGTACATCATCACCTTCACTGCTTATTGTAATATTTTCTGTGCTGAAAGCAGTGAAGCCTGTTTGGTAAAGTATTATAGAAATATTAAAGTTATCAAAGTGGTAGAAGTTATGACCAAAAACAGTTTTTGGAAATCTCACTTTGTAAACAATTTCACTTCAGCAATCGAATTGTTTCAACCAAAAACTTGGAGCAAATTAAATTGTAGACATTTCGGAAATGGATGGAACGAATTCTAGAAATTTATATGAGCGGATAAGAAAAGTAACGTCATCCATCTTATTGAAAGATATAAGGGTTATTGACAGCAAATTTTGAAAAAAATTATAATATATAATATAGGGCCCGTTAACTTGGGCCCGTCCAATTCATAAATTTCCGTTGAAAACTAGCACTAGGATGCTCTTACCTAGCATCGTCTAGCACCCAAATTTTAAAGCTAACACCATTTTAGTTCCAGAGCTACTTAAAGGTAAATTCGAGAGAGGGGTGGTTAAGTTAACGCCAGCCCCGCCAATTTGTTCTATCCTTTTCAAAACTTAGCACTAGATAATCCATAGCACCCATGTTACGAAGCTAGCAACACAATAGGGGAGGGGATATAAGGGTTAAAAGCACCATAGATGTTTGGTACACGTTTTTTTCTTGAATCTTTCATCATCGAATGTAGAATTTTTATACTACCTATACTTCTATGATACAGCCAAGTCTCATCTATCTACCTAACAATGAAAAATATTGACTTGTTCTTCACGGAGCGCTTCCAAGTTCTCCTGACAGCACTTGGCCCCGTATCCTCATGAAAGCTTGGACATGTCCAACTCTTCGTGAATTATTTTCCAAACTGCACTGACCACTGTCCTATGTGATACCTGGTTGCTAGATAGTTCCAGGTAGTCAAAACTGCGAATCAGCTGCTCTGGATATTCTCGGTAAACTCGGGTCCCAGGATTCGTTGAGTCAGAGAGCTTGCGAGTTTTCTCCAGCCTTTAAATGGGTTGGGATACCCAAGCACAGAAACCCGATGCGGCTGAGCCGAGCAAGGTTATCTTGGGAAATGACCGTAAGAGATGTTGATACGGACACGAGTCGTGTTTGAACTAAATACGGTTCTGGGTATAGAAAACACTGATCATTTTGGGATTATCTCCTAAAAAGTTAACTAACGTGACTGTAGGGGTTTTTGATCCTCTTCTATAGTTTGACTCCTCCATTACAGTCACAAACTATCTAAAGTGAATCACTACCACAAATTGCACAAAGGTCAAGCATGTAGTTAGTAACTCACTTTTTGGGAATGAAAAACAGCGAAAAAGCTAAATACTTTTAGCTAAGAAATTCAAAACTACGATCACTTGAAAGCCGAATGCCAACTAAATTGAAAAGCCTCTAGAAAGAAAATAAAGTTTTAACAATGGCAAGTGAATTTTCCCAGAACACTATCCCTATTTATATAACAGAATTATATCTAACACATAAATAAGACGATAAAACAAAAATAGATTTCAATTATCTCATTTAAGAAAATTGTATTCATAGTTACAGGTATTATTTTACGCTGAAAGAAATTTTGTGGTAGTATTAATAAGAAGGGTTTATTATGATTAATTATAATTTATTATTATAGAACCAATCAAATTTTTGTAACATTGATAACGTCTTCCTGTTGTCTGTTCATCGACAATAGTTAATATATTTGGTTAAATTAAATTATTTGTGTCGGTCCATATTGTATGAAGTTGGTTAATGATTTTATATAAATAAAACTACAGAGTAGTAAGTACTATAAGCAAGAACTGAAAACAAATGATTCATTTCCGCTTGTATTCATTCAAGAATGGAATTTTTTTAATCAGTTGATTTTGCATTAGTTCGCGAACGAATAAAACTGCCTTCGTTAAAATTTAATTCTTGAAAGAATAAATCATAAATTTTTAAATATAAAATTCTTTCATAAATGATAAAATACGAAAATAATCGAATCTTTTTCATTTGCAAGTGATAATTTCCTTACCCTGTAATAACTAAATATTAAAAACATTAAAATACATCGTTAAGATTTATTAGAAAGTATTAACTTATGAAATTCTATTTTACATATTAAGTATACAACTTGTCAGTCAAAAGAAAATTATGTACAATACGGCATAAAGTTTTGGAGTTTCTAAAGCACAGTAGAGTAATATTGTAAGCTGATTTATTTATCGTAAATCTTTATCGAATTAACTTTCTTTGTATAAAAAATAATCAATTTTAACTAGTAATATTAATAATGGATAATTTGAAGATTATTTGATATGGATTGTAGGTTTAAATTTAACACCAAAGGTTAGTTTACTATATATATAGAAAACAGTCTAAACTTATTGTTCTAATTAAGTTACATTAAAGATTAAAGGATCGACCGCACTAAACATAAAACTTCCTTTTCCGTGATGTCATTCCGACCTATCGAAACTCAAACCCCTAAAATTGCATAAAAGGAGCATTGCTTTGTCTAGAATTGTCATCTTCAATGTATCTTCAATTGCATCTGCTCTTTCGAATTTACAAGTGTTATAACTTATATAAAACAAGACTTGATATAAAGTTGTTTTATAAGTAGCCACCATGCAAATTAAATATTTCTATTCTGAATCACTCGTGGAACATATAATGCCAATTAACAAATATATCAATGCCACCAGTTTATCAGAATAATATGACAAGCGACACCCGCTAATTTGGCAACGTTGGAGGGTGCCAAACTGGTAATTTATCATATAAAAAATATACACTTGGGTGCCATTTGCACTATATATATGCTGGTGTCATTATGCCCAGTTTTATATTGCAATTATATACACAGGACGTCACTTTTACATTGATCGTGCAGGGTGCCACTTTCTACAAAACACGTGTATATATATATATACATATCAGTATACATATATAAAAATATGTTACAAAGAATGAATTACATAGACTATTTACGAGCTGGTATATCAATTGGTTAATAGTAACTTTTTGAACAAAGCTTTTTTAAATTGTTTAATAGTAAGCGTTTTAATGGAAAAGGGTATCTCATTATAAATGTTTGCGATAGTATAAGTAGACGAACGTTGATAAAAAGTAGTATTATGTCTGGGGATGGTCAACAGACCTCTATGGCGCAGATTTATATTGTGCACATCTGTCCTGTACCTAATTTTATTGTATAAATAGGGAGGCTGCTTGTCAGATATTATCTTATGGTAGAATGCAGCTGTTTGTAAGTAAAATCGTTTTTTCATATTAAGCCAACCGGTATCCATTAGTTTATGTGAAATATGCTCGTATTTTGGAATTCCATAAATAAGACGCAAACAAGAATTTTGAACACGTTGAATACGTTGAGTTGTCTCATAATCCAGACATGGGCTATACACAGGAACACAATAATTAAATTGTGATAAAACCATGGACTCGCATAGTAAAATTTTCGATTCTTTACTTAAATAATCTTTATGAGGAAAAATAAGTTTTAAGTTATAATAAGCTTTTTGTATATATTTAGAGACTTGCTTTCCAAACCGAAATGTTTTGTCAAAAATTACTCCCAGATTCTTAGCATTTTCTACTATAGGTACTTCAATTTCCCCAATTTTAATAGGTGGCACTTCAAGTGTGTCACTTGATTTTCCTAATAATAGTGCACACGATTTCGTTGGATTTAACATTAATGCATGTTGTAATTCAGAGACGGCTTTGAGACCATTATTTAAAATTTCCGTTGCTTTTTTGATATCACTTGGCTTAAAGGAAAAGTAAATTTGAGTATCATCAGCATACATGTGAACATTACAGGTCCCCACACAACCACAAAGACCGTGCGTGTACAAGGTGAATAACAGAGGTCCCAATATGGATCCCTGTGGCACCCATCTGTTAACATCGACAGGCGAGGATACCTCATTAGGCATTTTGACTCTTTGTGTTCTATTACACAAATAGTTTCGAAACCGACCAATCGCATTTTCACTCAGACCTAAATAATGTAATATTTTGAGAAGTAAATCATGATTTATTGTATCAAAAGCTTTACTATAATCTAATAACACTAAAAAGGTAGTTTTCCCTTCGTCGTACGCTTTAAAGACATCATCAATAATGTGAGATAAAGCAGTTGAACAGCTGTAACCAGACCGAAAACCTGATTGATATGTTGGTAATAAGTTATTATTTTCTAAATATTCCCGAATTTGCATGTTAATAATCTTTTCAAATATTTTTGAGAGTGTTGGAAGAATGCTGATTGGTCTATAATCCTTATAATCCACAGGATGTTCTGTTTTCCCTATCGGTGTTATCAGAGCAGACTTCCAACTATCAGGAAATTTATTCTCTAAAATACAAACATTAATTATATGTACTAAAAACTGTATAATAAAAGGACAACATAACTTAATCATTTTGATATTTAATCCATCTAATCCCGTTGAACTACTTTTTAAAGAACTAATTATTTTGAATACAATCTCGTAATCTATAAGCTTAAAGTTAAAAAGAATATCATTACTTAACGTATTATTCTTGTAGAAATTTAAAGTGTTCTGATCAACAGCCATAGAAGGAATGCTATCGACAAAAAACTTGTTTATTTCATGAATGTTACCATCAAAAGAATTATTATCATTATTTTTGGAATGAACAATATCTAGACGTTTGAATTCTTTCCACATCACATTAGAGTTACTGCTAGCGAGCTTGAACTGCAAGTAAGCCCGTTTTTCATTTTTTATTGCGATATTTGTGAAATTGCGCAACATCCTATAATATTCACATGCAGCTGCTGTTTTTAACATTTTAAATTTAGTTTTTGCTTTGTCTCTTAGTTTCATAAGTAGTCTAACGTTATCGGTTAACCAAGGTGCAGGTTTTTTTGTAACTGTAATGGTTCTCCACGGTGCATGCTTGTCAAAAAGACTTCGTATATAGCTAACTAAAATATCTACCTTCCTATTAACGTCGTTTTCATAGAAAATATCATTTAAAGAAAGTGTTTCTAAGTCGTTGTAAAAATCTTCATGATTGAAATTTTTGTAATCACGATAAGTATAGGTAGTTGGGATGCGCGGTATTTTTTGACATGTTATTTCACTACTTACTAAGTCATGATCAGACAAATGAAAATTCTCGACATTTGATTTTCTTATAAGTGAAACTTTAGAAATAATTATGATATCTAACAACGAATTTAACCTAGTGGGTTCTTTGATAATTTGAGTGCAATTTAAACTTTCTAACATATTATTGAAATATACTGTTGCAGGGTTATCTACCATAAGAAAATCAACATTGCCATCACCCATGCATACAATATTATCAGAATATGGTGTGCACAACATAATTGAGTTTTCAACTTCATCTACAAAAGCTTTATAGTTGAAGGTTGGAGGCCTATAAAACACTCCCAGCACAACACTTTGACTATTTATCTTGATTTGTAACCATAGTTGTTCTATTAAGTCGTTGGTATCAATAATTAAACTAAAAAGCTTTTGCTTTATGTAAAAGGCTACCCCCCCTCCCCTTCCATACCTATCCTTGCGTATTAGTTTGTAGTTTTTAATATTAAGAGCTCTCGAATTTATGTCTTCTGATAACCACGTCTCTGATAAGGCCAGTATCACTAGGTCGCCTTCCATCTAAGGAACTTATTGAATGTTTGCTAGGTGCATTCTGGTAATTGATTTTGCTTGTTACAGGCATTTGTTATATAATCCTTTTTATTCTACCTTAACTTCATACACTTCGTTGTATTTTGGGTTGTTAAATCATCTTTACGTTGAGCTTCTCGTTCACGTACAGTTTCATGGTTGCTGGATGACTCTTTGGATCACGTTACGTTCAACCTGGCTGGTTCCTCTTCAGTTTGAAAGAAAACACACCTGTATCGTGAGTCATTTATATTGTAGCAACTATTTAAAACAGGATTAACGTTTGGCAATCTTTTATTGTAAATATAAAACATAACTGTAAACTTGTATATTAAAATTTTCTGTGTTAAGTGGTTTTTCCCTATTGTGCATGTAGCACTTAGATCTATGTATCTATTGCATATATTTTATTATCAGTTTAGATTGCTAGGGATATTTGCAAGTGAATGCGTATAACTTTACTATGTATTCATGTTCAAATGTATAGAAGAATTAATAACTTACATTTAATTTCTGTCCAGGCTATTTATCCTTGATTAAAATATAACTACACCTGATTCATTTGTTTTAATTAACTACTGATAATTTGTCTTTACTATCATAAAGCACTGTATACCATACCTGAAGACTCATTATTCGTATGTGTGTTATCTGGGGTTTAAATTTACACCTTTCGAAATACCTATATTGGGGAAAAGTCGACCACATTGGCAGTAGTCGCAAATGTGTTGCTCTTTTCAGATTTTGTCGGCAAATACTGGCGCTATTTTCGACGACACTTAGCGCTCATTACAGAAGACCTCTTATGAGACCCACGCCCTCACTACTTAGCTGGCAGCCGACACATTTAACTGCAGTTAAAAGTTGTTACCGTTTCCCATTTTGTGGGTAACAATTGAAGATTTAATTCAATTGAAGATTCTGTAATCTTTTAGTTAGTAAATTAAAAAAGAAATGCATACCCCCAGATCTACAATGTTGCACAATTTCGAAATTGATCTTATTTATTAACAAAAATTAAATCTTACTCAGATTTTTGTGTTAAAATTAATAACGAACAACAAGGTTTAGTTATAAATCTCAACTGTCCACTTTGTTCTCTTGACAAACAAAGATATACAATTTCAAGAACCTATGGTAATGGATTTGAAAGAGAAAAGAAAATTATAATTCAAATATTTTAACACAATGAATGGCATCTTGCAAAAGGAAATAACGGTTGAATTTGAACTTCAGTAGTTAACGAAACCCCTTTTCTAAAATTTTTTCTAAAATCGCAATCAATGTTAACTTTCTCTCTCGATCTGCAATTTATCACTTTGCGCTCTTACCACACAGGTAGCTATATTATTAAATATAAGTTTATTTATTAAATGATGGTTTCAGAACAACAATATGGTTAATAATCTTAAATAGAAAATAGATAAAAAAATCCTTCAATATTTTAAAAGGATAAGGTTGCTACCTGTGACCGATATATAAAGAGTTAAATTTAACTAAAATTTAATAAGCAAACTCTAATTTGTAGTGTACGGATTCCGATTCGTCCATTGGAGGTTCCGGTAACGGGAAGTTTAGTTTTGTACAATATATGTACATATAGACTGAGTTGAGATCGTTTGCAAGAGGTGTCTGAAAACAATATGTATCCGAAAGCAGAGGTTTTGCTGTTAATTATTTCTAATATTTTAACCTTTAAACAACTTACGTAAGTTTCCCGTCAAGAAAAGGTTTTTTCTCTTTTACATACATGCCTTAATTAAAATGAAAAGAATACCATCACAAGAAACAGTATAAGTCAGCATTTGCTGTTATAGTATATCATATTATAACTTTTTGGCGAGATGACAAATTTAGGTCTTAAATAAACATTCTGAATAGACCAGTTGCGGATATTCTGTTTGAATTTAGTAGTTATTTATGTTCCAAAGGCGTCAGAATGATGATAATGCCAAAAGAGAGACGGTGTTCCGCCCGAGGGCCTGAAGGACCCGAGAGATGGCAGTCGCCCGATTGACATTATCATCTAGTAACGGTCGTGGTGCATACAAGATTTTATTTATTACGAGAATATGTGAGAAGTAGAAAATGAATTTCAGTTTATAATAAAATTGTTGGCGTTGCCAAGAACGTTGTTTATATTTACAAAACTAGGATTTTTTATGTTTGTCGGATGGTAACAACTTTTATCAAATTAGCAAAAGTCAAACACTGATATAAAACTAAAATATAAATATGTTTTTGTGCGCCTAGAAACTTCATCGCAATACTACGCAAATACTACGCAAATAATATTTGTTGTGTTGTAATACATTCGTACGCAATTATATAGCTTCTGGCCTGTTGATTCAAATAACTATTGAATGTAACGCCGGCATCGATTGCGAAAATAAACATGAGCGGGCGTTATAAACCATATCGTCCGCTTATAATGGCCTGGTTGTTTTGGACTTACGTTTATATATTCGTATCACAGGTGTAAACGAGAAATAATATGCAAGTGAAACATACAAACTAATAACAACCAGACATCATCAAAACTACAATTTTTATGAGTTTTTATATAAGATATGGAACAAAAAGTATGAAAAGTGTATTTTACGGGCAATAATTAACTAATTATGTATAAAGATTCATCTTTTTGTACTTTAAACAGAAAAAGCCTGTAAAATCATTTCAGTGTGGAACTACGGATACATAACTTAACATTCATTTAATTCATATCAGCGACACATGTACTACCCCGGTCAACAAACACGGAAACGGCAGTTGTAAATGGATATATTGAGTTTGCTGATGTCATATAATTTTTAATATATTTGTAAGTTGTTACGAGAAGTCTGTGACATTTAAATAACCTTTAAATAATTTATAGCACTAAATCCCACTTACAGTGTGTAAAATTACAAAAAAGTATTAGGTGACGTTTTCTATGAAGTTAACAGGGTTCTTATGTTAGCAGTAAGATCAGATAAGTTAGGTTAGGAAGAAATAAAGACAGTTCGGACGATAGGATGAAGTGTAGATTAGTATACAAATCAATCTTGATTGGGTCAGAAAGCAGGTTATATTAAATTGACTATATTATATAAGATTCTAGGTTAGGTTATAGGTTAGCTTAGAGGTTAGTTTATAGGTTAGGTTACTGGTTGTGTTAGGCTAGACTAGAATAAGGTTTTGGTTAGCTTAGAGGTTAGGTTACCGATTAGGTTAAAGATTTGATTTGGTTAGGTAAAGTTAGAGTTTAGGTGAAAGTTTCGATTAAGTTAAGTTAGGTTGTAGATTAAGTTAGAGGTTATGTTACACTCAATTCCAAGTGTTACTTCTGCTAAATATATAATAGTTATTTATTTTTAGAAATAGTACAAATATTTAGTAATGCAATAATAGCATTCCGAGCAGTAGACGATACTAAGTAATGATATCATTTTTTGCTTTTAGAAAGGAATGGCGCAATTCAAGGTAAAGGCATACCGCCATTAAATCTACAAAATACTTGAATAAATTTTCATCCATTTCTTCT
This sequence comes from Agrypnus murinus, assembly GCA_929113105.1. Lineage (NCBI taxonomy): Eukaryota > Metazoa > Arthropoda > Insecta > Coleoptera > Elateridae > Agrypnus > Agrypnus murinus. The sequence continues at coordinate 101,842,576 of OV816028.1, read as the reverse complement.
AATCATATTTATAAGCATATTATAAGTAGGTAAAATGAAAAGAAGAAAATATAACTGACAACACTAAACAAGCAACAATTTCTGCGATTCGCCAGCTTTGAATTTAACCTCTTTAAACCACTAGGAATTTCCTGTGAAGTAATAGTAAATAGCATGGCATTGGATACATACCAAGAGTATTTCGAAAAGATAAACGTCAATTACTGTTTCTAAAAAGTAGAATATCATTAATTTATCTGTATCCCATTGCAACAGCATTAGATTTTATTTGAACACAATGCATTATAAAATATGTGCAGAATATTGTTCAATACATCTCTGTACCTACCTTCATTATACTGACTGCTTATAAAAAATAGTAAAATCAGAAAATTCTTCAAGAAAATTCTTGAGTGCTTCTAAAGTAGATTATCATAAAAACTGGTCTCATCACACAATCTCATCATAAACATATCAAAGTCTAATCGTCTTGGAATGCTACCAAGATGTAATCATTGGAATTAATATGTAAAAATATAAGTATGAGTAGAACAATAAAATTTTAAATTCAATGACTATGTTAAAGAAGCGGTATCTGTGTTTCTTTTTTACCTACCATTAAAACAGAAGTAAGAGTGGGATGATGTAATTATAATGGTGAGTGGGTCTCTTGCAGCAAACTTTTTTTAAATTATTTTCAATAAAAATATGAGGTGTTATTCTCGAGTAAGGTCGACAAGGACAACCGCCATCGTTTTATTTATAATATACTAACAGTGCCGCTATTTGACGTCATTTACAAATGATTCAGTTATAAATGTTGAAGCTTACAGTTTTTATACACAGGTAACAGGACTATTATTTTTCAATTAAATACGTTCGAATTTTATTTTTATTAACAACTATTTATCAATATTAAAAGTTTTGCATATAAAAATAAATCAAGACGTGATGGACAAGGTGCTTTTGATATTTATGTGAAGTTAAACAGTTTAAGTAGCAGTGTCTGCTCGAATTTCAATTACCGTAATTACATTCTGGATCCCAATAATAATTGTCGGCTACTGCATAAGATAATGCGTGGACATGCATTTTTTCTGCATGTGTGGTCCCCGTAATAATAATTTATTCCCTTGTAAACACTAACTCGCCAAAGTAAATCGGAAAACGTAACATGTTCTCCATTTATGTTTTCTTATTTTTATCTTGCATCCAAATCTATAGTTGTACAAGCCTCCAAGCGAGATTCGAATCAACAAAAAAATTATCAACCTTGTATCCAGAAACAATTAATTAATTGTTTTCTTTTCTGTCTGTATATACTTATGCATGTATAATATGGGCGTTTTAAATATTCAGAGCACATATTCAATTAAATATGTGTATGTGTGGTTATGCAAAATTGATATTTTGATTAATTGATTTTTTGAGACAGTTAAGATTGTGATCGAAATTAAACATTGCTGAAAGTACGTACAAAACAAAGAGATTTATTAACAATGATTTCCTGTTAGTGAGTGAAGTTTTTATGCAAGTAACAATGTTGAAATTCTTGTTAACGTCCATTTCATACGTGGTATGGTTAGTGATGTAAATGAAAAACAACCAAAAGGTTTTTTTTTCAAAAAACCGTTTTTTTTTCAAAAAAAACCATGTGTCCCTGTTTTTTTTCTGATATAGACATAATTTCAGATATTATGGACTTATTGAAACTGCTAATAGTTCCATTTTAATAATATGAATATTTGCTCTTAATATTTAATTAATAACTTTAACAGGTAGATATATGTCAGAATTTATTAATTGAAAACATGTAGTTTGTAATAGTTATTTTGGCAATCTAAAAGGATCACATTTTATTTTGTTTTGGCTAGAGTATGAGTATCCCTAAAACTTGAATAAAATTCTTATTAAACGCATATTAATAACACACACAGCAATTAGCTTTGCAATAAATTGTCCAATTGATTGCCGAATTTTTGTTTATTTTTTGTCTGAGGAAATTGTCAGCTGTAATATAACAAGTGGTAAGATTATTATCAATGATATGTACGTGTGAAACCAAAATGCAGTTCAACGAGCCTGTAGGGCGAGTTGAATGTGCTGCTCCAGTTTCACAAGTAGAATCATCGATTATTATTAATCATACTACGAGTTATATTCGATGAGAGAAAATGTGAATCAAATTATGTTTTTAGAAACAGACTAAAATAAGGTAATACGATCACTTGTTTTTTACTATTGTCGTGATAGCTTTGTAATTAAGCAAATTAATGAGTTTCAATGGCTGATTTAACATCATGTGTCATATATAATACTACTAGTGGTCCGAATTTTGCCAGTAATTTTGAATGTCATAACACAAGTAGTTGATCGAGATGAAAATTGTGATGAGTGCAAAGCACAACTTGCAGTTATCGTCGAATCAACTACAAGTATAATCTAATATGATGGCCAAGATTACCAAAAGCATTGGAACCAAAAGTGAAATTCCTGTGAAAATTTAACAAATTATCTCTGTAATTACCACCAGTGGTGATTATTGTTGTAATCAGTATGCTGTTAATTGGTTTGACTAAATTTATAACATTTGATTGGTTGATAAATAATGTGTTGAATTGCCACTGTAATATATTTCAACGTTTTAAAAAATAGCTACTAAATGTAACTTTTGCAGTAAAACTAAATGACAGTAAATATACTGACCTATGTCCTAATCTTGTTATAAGATTTTCATCTTTTTATCTATTGATTTACTAAATATAATAATCCTCCACATCAGTTCGAATCTTAACTTGAAGGTTATAAGTCATTGATATATGTATATTTGAAAAGTAATCGGTTGATCTCTTGTTTCAAAATCAGAAAATGTTTTTTTTTCAAAAAAAACATGTTTTTTTTCATGTTTTCATGGCAAATTGTCCAGTAATTCACATCACTACGACAACCACCGATAAATTATACATTTTGTCATGCATGATATATTAATAAAGACCAAATACCAAATAAATAATTTTTTTCATATATTCTTAAGTAAACAATGTGATTTTTAAACCAGTTCGACTGCCTAATCAATTATATGAATTTTTTAAATTAAATATTTTAGCTACTTTTAGATCGTAATTAATAAAGGAGAAATAATAATGGATAGGTACACATAAATAAGAAATTTATTAGGTATTAAGAATAAAAATGTATAATATATAATTATACAAATACTTGTTAACACTCAAACACATTTAACAGTTATGGCAATTTACAAAACATCCCCAACAACACTCAAGAGAAGTAAAGTTTTCCCGTAAGAATGTTTCTTTAAATCCTGTACACTTATTACTTAATTACAACATTAATTGTAATTACATTTACTTAATAATTACATTAAATAGTGTTACCGAAACAGTCGGTAACATTATTTTTCATAATATTCATTTTTCTTTATGTATTAGACTTTTTCTTGTCTGGATCATTCTTTTAACGTACTCTTACTTAGCTATTAGTGTCAACCTTTGTATTCTGTATTCTCCGAATCTGGGGATCACCAACTTTTGCTGCCAGTGTGCTCATCTCCCTGAACAGCTGCCTCATCGACACTACCACTTGCACCGCTCTTCCGTCGAAGAGGGGGAAAGTGTCACAAACGGAAATTAGTTCAAATTAAATAATTCATAATATATTATATATTATTCCGTTAGTGCAAATGTTACGCCAAGGTTACGTTCCTATCTATAAGAGCAGCCCACGTTCTTCACCCGTCTGCAGCAACGACCCACGTTGTTCGACCATCTGCGGAGCCAGCTGTGCATTCCTTCGTAGAAGCGTTCCCGCTTCGCCCACAACGCGTCTCAACTGCATTAGTTGGCATGCAACATATCTGCCTACGTTACTCCGTATATGCGGGGCAACCTACGTAATTTACAAACAGCTGCAAATTCCTTCAGAAGAAACCAGCACACTTCCGCTCAACCCCCAGAAGGTGTCAAGCACGGTCAGCTCGAATGCAAACTACCTACAAGCCTGCAACCAAGAAGCGCGAGCTTTCTTAGTTTTGTACTTAGAACACAAACCTACGGATTCCCACTATTATGACAATTTCTTCCGCCTTGGGCAGTATATAACCAGCTTGCTTGAGCTTATTCAATTCAGTCAGTGAAGATGTCTCGAACACTACATCTACATCTACAGGCAAGCTGGTGAGTACCTTTTAAGTTGTCTAATGCTTAGTCTGCTTAGTTGAGTGGGTTGCGCTACAGCCCTCTCTGCTTAGTTATTGGGAAGTTGAAACCAGGTTTCCTCACGCTTAGTTGTAATCTAGGAATATCTAGCATCTTGGGATGCCGATTACCTGATTTCCTAGTGCTTAGTTTGTAGATCTAGTGCTAGAGCAGGGTTGGTTCCGACCACCCTCAAGATTATGTTAGATTTAAGAGGACATGTACGTTCTCACACTGTATAACCTATGTGTGTAGCTATTTGTATTCTTGATCCTATTGTTAGTATATAGTTATTTTTACGACTTGTGTTTATTTTCCTTTCTACCTCTGTCTACGTCCTCCAGTCACGAAAACCCCACGTGACAATTACATTACACTTTTCAAGGAAATTGCAGGTAATATTAGCGATAATTCGATAATTCTGTGTAAAGAAAAACACTAAATGGAAAAAACTTGTTTTTTTAGTCAGCTTTGAATTGAAGAAAATTTAAGTAATAAAGTATGTTTAATCACGGTATGGAAACTTTCCGCACTGTATTGTTCGCGAAAGTACGTTTCGGCGCCAATTCTGTTATTCGCGTTATATCTACATATGTTTTTACAATTGAGTGTTGCATTCCCTAAAAACAGAAGTAGTTTGATAATGTTGTAACATTTTTGTTGGACACCTACTACAGACGTGAAAAGTGATTTTTATGTTGTTCTTATCATAAATCTCCATTGTTTAATTTTTAAAATTTTTGTGTTGCGGTTATTTTTGCCATAATCAGAAATATGTGCTTTTTTAGGATAGAAATTGAGTTCTTGAGATACCTAAGTTAGCTTTAGGTAGCTCATAGGTAAAGTACCTACCCAGAATAAATAACTAATAAAATATTAATTTAAAAACAGCTTTCACCTTAAATAACAAGCTTTTAGCAAACCATTAGAATTTAATTTTTTCATACGGAGTAGCACCCTAACTGCAATCATACAAAGGGTAATAGATATATTTTGCTTCATTACAGAATGAATTAACTGTAATACCAACTAACTGTAATTGGTCGACCATTTTCCGACGACAAATTAACATAACTATCAAAGCTAAGCTAGCTTTATTTGAATAATCCTATAAGAAAATTAATTTTCATTAATTATTTCATCTCATAGGTGATGAAATATGACCTACCCGATGCTTTGATCTATCTCTAGCTGATCGCTTTTTTGAGGACATTTTAAAGCAGGAGTTTACTGCACAGACCAGAAACGGTAGATATAATTTAGAAAATGCCATACGTCAATTGCGATGGTATCCTTAGAAGCTACCAAAGCTCAAAGTTATTATATGAGAAGTTGTCTCAGGGAAGTTTTCTAGTAGTTGAAGTAAGTTCGGCATGTGACGTCACTGGCGACATGTATACTTATACACATTTAACTATAATAATTTTGATTTTTGATGATACGTAATATTTTTCAATAAAGCATCTAAAACATCATACTAGTAAGTAATAAAACACGTTGTAATATTGTTTAATATTTATTTCTTTTAATCAAAAATGAATTCTAACTTAAATATAATTTACTAGTAGAAAACCAACTTTGGAATACAAAATAAGTTCAGTATAGTATAAAATACTGTACTTAGTTTGTAAAAGTAGCATTTATATGCTTATTTTATGCTATTAGTATAAATTGTTAATCATTTTGGATAAAAATAATTACAATTTTAATACGTAATACATTACAAAAAATTCAGAAAAATCTTTGCAGCTAACAAATTAGCCTTTTTCAATATTCATAGGGTTCTTCGCTAATTCAAACGCTTCTAAACTTTTACAGAACAAATCTCTTGATAATGATCTTTAGAATACTCTGTATTTCCGCACTTTATTAACAAATAATATAAAAAATAATTGAAAACTTACAATTAGAGTTTGAAATTATTTATAATATTTTAGAAAAAAGTATATCAAAATCTACCTTTAAGTAAATAAAGAATGGAACTATAAAATAATGTTATCTGATAATCGGAAAGTAATATGTACAATGTACATACAGTGCATATATTCTTATATAACAGCGACCTAACAATATAAATATTGTTCAATTTATTTTTACTGCTTTTTACTTAGTACTTTTTGTAATTTAAATGCTGCTCTCCTTTTCTCTGAGATTTTTGTTTATTTATTTACTATTCTTATGCCTATTTCCTTGTATACCTATTATTTAAAAAAACTCCTGACATTAATATAAGTAACAGTATTTTTATCTTTCAAAACTGCAATTAAAATGCAAAATTTGACTATATTTTTATTTGGTACTTGTCTGAAACTATTAAGGAAGAAAAATGTAGAAAAAACTTAATTTGTTACTGCTTACAGCTAAATACTTAAATTAGAAAAAGTGTGGAATCGTCTGCAAAAAACTTGACGCCTGAGTTTGAATGCACATCGCAAAAAACTAACCGCTAAAATTAATTCAAACAAAAACAGTTACATAGACAATTTATTTTTGTATAAAATAGTAAATTTGTAAAATTATCGGCGTTTAATTTTCGCAATATTCCAGTTTTTGCGAATTCTGAGTTCTGACGCAAAGCGTTTCTTTAAAATAATTAATAGTTCAGTAACTACTCGGCAAAATTGAATGCAATTTTACATGCAAGTAGCTAATAGTGCTGTGGAGTAGTTATTGAAATATTAATTATTAAAGACACCCTTTACGTCAGAACCGGCAAAAAGCAGCACCTTTTGTAACATAATTCGCGAAAATCTAATAACCTAAAATCAGATAATACTATTTGATACAAAAATAAATTCTCTATCTAACTGTTTTTGTTTGATTTAATTTGAGCGGTTAGTTTTATTGCTATGCCTATTCAAAATCTTTTGCAGCGATTAGTATAAGTCAACTAACGATATATTTGCCAGTAAAGGCAATCAATGACGTCACGTAGCCGTTTCGCTGTTCTCCTTCTATTACTATTTGCCGTGCTCACGTTTAACATGCGTTGTATAGGGCAGTCAGACAACTTTCTATATAATAACTTTGACCAAAGCTAAAGTCAAAGTGCAAGATATTATTTTAGAAATAATAATTACTATTAAAAAAGGATAGCGATAAGGGATTGGATACACTGTTACATTATTCAATATCGCACTGGAAAAAGTAATAACTACTCTACTGATACACAGAATAATGGGAAATTTAGATGAATTAACTAAAACAAAACTAAGTACAAGCTAATACAAAAAGACAACAAATGAAGAAGTAATTAATAATGCTTGGAACTTTAACGGATCCCTAAATTCAGTTTCGTAAGCTATAATCGAATACAGAAATAAAATTTATTATTTTACTATTTATTAGTTTATTAAAATTTAAATCACTATCCGTAAATTCTAAATATTAAAGTGCATAACAGTTAAAGTCAAACCACGATGATGTATGCTTTAGAGACTTGGAATTTAACTTGGAAAAAGAGGAAAACTGTTAGAAGTATGGAACGTAAACAGCGTATAAAGATTTGAGAAAGATTTATGGACCAGTGCAGCACAATGGAGAATAAGAACTAATCTGGAGCTAAGGGCACAGTTCAATGGATCAAGTATAAGAACAAGAAGACTAAACCGGGTAGCTTATGTGCAGTACATGGAAGATATAAAAAATGTCAAAAAAGGTTTAGAAAGGAAATCAGAAAGTAGGAAAAGAAGAAGCATGCTAAGAACAATGTGGGTGATAAAGTCGAAAACGATCTAAACAAATTAAGAATTATTAATAAATGAGAATCAAATCTACTAATCGAAAAGAATAAACAGCAATCCAAACAAAAAATATACGCGATCTAAACTCTAACAAACAAATAAAGAATTAAGGTAACCGATATCACGAGGGCGAAATTGTAAAAAGCATGTCGAACCACGCAGTGTTCACGGAGCTGGTCGCCACAATCACGTGCTCGACTCGAGTAATTTAACTGATAAGAGAAACAACAGATGAACTCGAATGATTCAGTAGCGTCTCAAAATATTATTTAAGAGGGCCAAGTTGATGCTTAATGTGTATTCAATTATAATCGAATATACGTACAAAATACGGAACCTGAAATGAAATTAATTTATACTTTAAGAATAATTATTATTAACGTCCAAGTTAAATTATTCTATTCCATCTAATAATAATAAAATTAAGAAGATACATATGCACAAATAAAATACTATTTGGTAAATAATACAGATTAAAAAGAAGAACTCACAGATAGGCAAATTTTTGTTTTCCATGTAGTAAATGTTTCATAAATTGATCTTATCTTCCCTATTTTTTACTTCTAACGGTTTATAATTAAAATGTTCGCAATTACTTTTCTTTAAATGTATTCATTACCCAATGACATTTAAAACGTAATGCAATTTTTAATTATAACTCGTTATTAAGGTTGAATACATAATTCAACGATGACAAATTTACATAATGTTAAAAAGTACTATCCGAACGCACGCTTCTGACTTTTTTTAATAGCCCTGGTAACATAATATGCTGCCTACACTCTTATCTTATCTGAATGTTTTCACAGCTGTTGATCACGCGTTGACTTGGATTCTTCGTTTGTATGTTAGGGTATAGTGACAGTGTAAATGATTAGGCAGGTTATGTTTCCTCCTCCCTCAAGCTCTTTGGGAGAATTGCAGACCGAATAACTACACTGTAATGTGGAAGATTTCTGTAACCTGTCAGAAAGGCTGTAGTCTTGAATGGACTGAAGAAGTCGTGGAGTAAATAACAAAGAGACATCTGATGTAACTAAAAGATATAGATAAACCAGAATAATTTCAGATAAGAAATTAAATTAAGTTCTTGATTCCAAGTTCTCTTTTCTGTAGTTATTATTTTAGAGATGCAATTAGTGAATATCTATTCATTTCAGATCCACTTTCAACATCTATATTTTGAAATACCTCTACAGTTTCTGCATTAAGTAATTAATGCGAATGCTGATAAAAAAAGATATGTGTATTATTTCTTGATCTCAATTATAAAATTATGATTGCCATTAAATGGATTCATATACTATATTGTATATGCAGTTGGTCATCGTTATTTCTTAATATTTATATACGAACTTTTACTGTAATTGTTTTATATAAATAATTACTGACAGAGTAAATTAAAATCGTATGAAATCATCCTCATACTTGTATATGTATGCAATCCAGAAGGAAAAAAAATAAGGAAATACAAATATTTATTTTGATTTGTACCCATTATTAGAAGATGAAAATTATAGATAAACATCCAAACGTAATTATTTAAACAATAAGATTTGCCGGTTCATAATTAGCTTGAAGTCGCAAATTGTTTTTATATGTTCTACAAAACATTACTTATACACACATGCACGAATCCATATAAACATGAACACCTAAATTAACGGCGTGCAATATGAACAAAAAATAACCAACATTACACAACAACAAAACCTCTTTCCGACCTAGTTTGTGTTTCCTGATCGTCTCTCCAACTTTCCCAAACGAACAGAAATTTTGTTTTAGTTTATACAATCTCGTGCTTTACGCTTTTAAAGTTTCCTTTCTCTCTTGTAGCTTCTAAATTGTATTTATCGATTTTAAATTAAATACTATAAAGAATAGCCGTTAGTTTACTTAAGTAAGTAGTTGCAGTTTTTTATGAAATAGTTATCGAAAGAAAAGATTGCCAAGTTATGTCAGAAGCATATTTACATATCAAAAGAAAATATTTAAGGTATGCTAACTAGTAACGTATACAGAAAAAAATTATAATACGTTTGACCTAATGGATGCAAAATTTAATTTAATTTAAAAATGAAATAAATAATGCATGCTAGAAAAAAATAGGGCACTTACACGGAAAACCAAGTCGGTAGATTTTTATGAATTTCACATTATACAAACATTTTAAGTCATAAAATACACACAAACAAGGGCGAACGGAACAAAAGCACTTGCACATATGTTTTACTATGATTCTTTTTTATGTTAGGTTAGTTTAGAATTCAGGCCAGTTTAGGTTATGTTACAAATCGGATCAGGTTAGGTTAGGTTAGAGCTTAGATCAGAGGTTAGTTTAGAACTTATGTTCTGATAAGGTTAAAAGTTACGTTAGATCTGCTTGAATTTGATGCTAAAACAGCATTTTCAACTTCTGAATCAAAACAATGATGAACTGAAAAAATAAGTAAATTACAAAAATAATAATAATACCCATTTATTTCCCACGACAACATATAACAAATCAGAACTTTTTTATTCTACATATAATAAAACCAGGCCCTCCGTGGTCGAGTGGTAGAGATCCTACCTCTTGTTCAGAGGGACAGGGGTTCAAACCTCGGTTGCGACTGAATTTTAAAAATTTAGTACTATCGTGTTTGAGCTCCTTTGGTTAAGGTATGCAAGTTGTATGAGTGATAAAGTATGGGGGAGCGTAATGTACTTGCTACAATAGCTCCATTACCTCCGTTGCACTCAAACATAAGAGTTTGCGTGGAACCCCGACACTGCGAAATGCGGTAAAAGGGGAATGGATTATGTATGTATATACATACATACATAATCCATTCCCTTTTACCGCATTTTGCAGTGTCGGGGTTCCACAAAACCTTAAATAAAGCTAAATAAATAATTATACCGTAACGTAAAGCTACTTTCCTGCGAAACCTTCTACAAAGTTAAAACTTGTGTGTAGAAGGTAGATTTTGATAGTGAAGGCAGTCGTAGGTGTTTACTTGTCAAAAAATGTCAAAAATGTCGATTTTAGATATTTCTTGACAAGAATGTTTTAACAAAATTATCCTGATCACGGAAGTAACAGGCAGACCTTTTTTTATATAATTTCTGGTGTAGACATTTTATATCGCGAGGAAGTGCATTGTATAATTTTGGCGCTAAATATATAAAACTTCGTTGAGTAACTGTTTTTTACAAAAAGGTATTTTAAGTATTAGATATTCTGATTTTCTCACTAAATGGATGGTTTGTACCGGCAGGTCCTTTTTAGAAGTTTTAATCAAATTATACATACTTTATAACAATATATTTCTTGTAAATTCATTAATGTTAATTTTTTAAATAGTGGCTTTATTGATGTAACTCTACTACATTTTGAAATTAGTCTAACAAATTTTTTTTTAACCGTTATTGTTAGCTAAACCTCAGTTTGCGATTGCATAATACACCAATTTTAAAGTAGATGATGAAAGACATCTTGATAGTTGGTAAAATTTTGCTGAAGTATAATTTAATTTTTTATATAAAGCCTTTACATGTGGTTTCCAAGTCATTTGTTTATCAAAAATGATACCCAGATATTTTATATTATTATTTTGTTGTAAAATAGGACAATCGCAATTTTTAAGGCAATCTTTCAATTGATATTTAATTGGATTAATACATTCAAAATCAATTAAAAATTAACATATTTGTTTTTTTTTCTGTGTTCATGGCCATTTTATTTACGGAGAACCAAGCTCTTAATCAGATTCAATGTTTTCGTAATTTTGCGTGATAGACTTAGTAGAGTAAACTAAAGCAGTGTCATCTGCAAATGTGAAAATGCTCCTCTCTAGTTTTGATTCGCATAGATCATTTATGTATACTAAGAATACAATCGGCCCCAAGACCGACCCTTGTGACACACCACATTCAAACTCATAAATTCATGATATGTCTTCTCTCTTTTTACGCTTTGTTGCCTTTCTCGTAAATAACTTTTATACCAAGTTAGCGGCAATCATCTAATACCGGCATGTTCTAGTTTTTGTATTAGAGTTGAATGGCACACAGTGTCAAAAGCTTTCGATATATCTATAAATAAACCCGCAACTTTATTTTCTTTATCTAAGTTTTCTGAAATAAAAGATAAAAAAAGGATTATTTTATGTAAATTCAGTAAATTTTATACCCTATTCGATTATACAGCTACTACACAGTAGCTTATGCAGGTTGGGGTTAGGAAGGTTAGACCCGTCTTCAAGTACCTGAAAGGTTAAAAACGAAGATCAGTAATATAATTAAATTATATAAATTTCTGTAAAAACAATTTCTTTGTTGTCCTTTACTTTGATGCAATTTATGTTATGTTATCTAAATTGATTAATTTTATATCTTTACTGTAATAATTCCCCCCCCCCCCCCCCGATGACATCCTGCCTACTAGGGTTTCTAAATCGGCAAATTCTTGGGACCCAAGTCCCGGCAATTACTCTATTTTTTATTGTCGCGAGTCCTGGGAAAAATCATTCGAGACTTTTATATACAAGGTGTTCAATTAAAATTCTTACTTTAGAATTAAGGTTTTATTTGTTTCAATTTCTTGAGCGAAATATTATTAGTTAAAAAAGATAATTCTGAACAAGGGTGTTGCTTTGCACGAATGTTGTTCTTAACCAGTTTTTTTTAAGTACTAAACAGTTTTTGCAAACATATACAAATTATTTACAATCTATCTATAAACATTTAAACAATCAATAAAGGTAAAGGGATTAGTTTCATTAAGAAAGTAGAGTTAGGTATGGCGCCTAGTCAGAGCATTCTTTATAAGTGAACTTGCAGTTTCTATTCAATTATATTCTAAAAGGGTCTCCATCCGGAATTTCCTTTCTTATTTATAAACAGGTAAGGTAATCTTCTTAAAGACCTAAACTGAATGTTTTTACGTAAAAATTCATATTAAAGTATGGTCTTAATCTCTTTAACAACCGGTCGTTTTCAATAGTTAAAGAGTTCCAAAAAAATTTTAAAAGTTTTTGTAATAACGATAGTGCGCTTTCATAATTAATTGCATATTTACTAGATTTCTGAATTAGTTTCATCTGATTTTTATTTACTTTTACCTATTAAATTTAGAAATAAACTGTTTTCTGTTTAGTCTCAAGATGAAAATAAACCAAATCGTAGTTTGAAATCGTTTTGAAAATGTCGAAACGGCCCAGTGTAATTAATTATCAAACAAATTTCGTGTAAAGTTAAAGTTCTAGAGGGCATTTAGAATGCATGCACGGATCGCATTGAAAAAAAATATTGAAGAAGATATTGTACCTTGTACTTCAAAAAATATTAAAAATTAACAATCATTTTAAAAATTTTGCAAAACAAGGAATTTGGGTGAAATTGTATGTATCTCAATAGGTCGCAGAAGATGGAATATCAATTCGAACTATCGCTAATAATATTTATCATGTTCATATTCAGGAAAGAAAATTATAAAAGCTATGAGTAACTTAAGGCTTACCGACAATCAATACACCACTAAACAGGAAAGGTTTTGTCATAAAAGAGAGAAAAAGAAATTTATGATATACAAATTTATTTAAGATGAAAGTGAATTTTTATTGTTTAATTACTGAAATACATTAAATCATATTTTGAATGCAAATTCATATAGAAAAATATATCGCTCCGGCTGGGGATCGAACCCAGGACCCTCCACTGTCTTTTATATATATACTACTGTCAAAAAAGTCATTCCAATGCGCTAAAACGCTTCACGCTTACTATACTTGGGAACAATATTTTTCTACAACTATATTATCATTTTAAAAACCGATTGAATTATTTGTTAAATTCATTGAAATAAGATAAGAAAAAAGTCATTGGTGACACAATTAATCGATTAAGATATATTCCGCATAGAATTATTTTTTGCATTATGAATTATTGTCTGCATGATGATTCCCCGTGGTGTAGGCGTAAAATAAAAAAGAACTACCGGAAATCGAGTTAAAAAACAAAAATTTTAACCAGAGAGGAGGTCTCAAGATTTATGGCAGTTGACCATATGCGATATCTATTAATAAAGGTAAAATTATTTTATAAAGGTAAAATTAGGGCAGATTACGAAAATTTGCTTGATTTAGACTGCTTTAATTACGGTGTTTATGGTGCCTGCCGGCGCGAAGAACTCGTCGATGATCGCGAAGATGATGATGGACAATTTAAAACCAAACACGTTACAACCTACACCAACCGACTATTCTCCAAGCGATTTATCTCGCCAAGGACTCACTAGGACTTCCTAGCTCACTGCTTTAGCAGAACGTTTTCTATCCTTTTAGCAAATGAAGGTGGTGACATAACCACCCTAAAACGTCACGGAGGTTAGATATTCACTTTGGTGGCAGAAGGTTATATAAAATATATTGTTTGACTAGCAAAATTAACATTTACAACAAAATTTTGGATTATGTGATGAATTAAAGGTTCTTAGTTTCTGAAGTTAGTATATCGGCAACCATTGCAACGGCAACGTCATCATCGTTATGAATTACTATTGGCAATGGTTCTAGCTGTACAATTAATTTTCATTTCACGAAAAATTAATTTTCAAATTTATATTTGCCCTTTCAATAAAATGAGTAAATAAAAACTAACTTTATTGTCCATGTAAGATTACAGCGAGCTAGAAAAAGAAATAAAACAGTGTATTAGATTAGTGTCTACGATTTATAAACATGTATTGACATAAATGCCAAAACACACTAATTGGAAACTCTTATCTATGTAATAATGATACAGGAGAAGATAACAAGTGTTAACTATCTTTCAAGAAAATTGAAGATGATAAGAGCTCATTTAGGAAGATAGTTAATAGTCGTTTGCCTTGACGACTATACAAAATACAAAATAATAACAAAAATTTACTATAACAAAAAAGACCCATTTATTTTAAATCTTGTTTAAAATAATTTAGAAAAAGATAAATCAAAATTAAACGTGTTAAATAATATTTTATATGTTAATAATCATTGTAAATACGTACACTGATGGGATGAAAATATAACAGAAATTTACCTTCGAAAGTGTGTCTTATTTATTTAATTAAAAGAGAGAGAGGCTAGTAATATAATTTAAGAGGCAAGTTTATATCCAGGGTTAACAGTAATGCAGCATATAGAGGGACTTACTATTTGTGAATATTTTAAGATACGAACTCTTAAGATAGAAACTCTATTTTCATAGGAATATTAAAGGTATAGCTGATCTAAAAAATAAAAGGAATAAATTTAAAAGACCAGAGGAACTTCAGTGTAGTGAAGTTGTTCAAAATAGTAGAGCAAAGTGAGTGTACAAGCAGTCATCAAATCCATATTTAAAAGAATACGAAATCACTTACTTCATAATCCTTCAGGAAGTTAGTAGATTAGTAATATAATTTTCAAAGTTTGTTTGGTAAGCTGCAAGTCTTTTCATAACTAATACATTTCCTAAAATATAATTTAAATTATAGTAAATTTCTAAAGAATTAAAATAATAGAATTCCAATACTTACCTGTCAAATAAGGCTATAAACTACTTCACACAATTGATAATTCTTATTTAAACAAATACAGGGCGATAAATTTAGTAATTAGTAGAGATTACTTCTGATATGTTGGAATTAAGATTTGAGATCAATTTAGAAGGAAATCGAATTCCGGCTTTATGGAGGTGGTTGCATATCTTAATTCTTATAACAGCTGGTAAACATAAAGAAATCAATGAAATAGAAAATTGGTTTATTTAAGAATACATAAACGATTTAAGTTGCAAGTGGTTGGAGTCTCTATCATAAAATAGCTGGGGTAGATTTGAAAATTTCTTAATTGCATACTTATAAAAAGGTGAATTTGTATAATTATTATCAACAGCAAGGTGTAGTAATATAATTTTTATAAGCTATTCATCACAATACCTATACCAAATTATTTATTACAAAATTCTCTGTTTTACAATATTTGTTTAAATAATATTTAATTTTACAACATTGCCTTAAGATTTCGCCAAAATATTACATAAAAAATTCTTGACGTATGCAGATCGGCATATGAACAAATAACAAAAAAAAATCAAATTTTGTAAAATTCCATTTTATTAATCATGAAAATTATAATTTTATTTTGAAATATGCATATCAAAATTAAATTTCTTTGACAGTTTGTATCTAGTCTTGTCAGTTTTTAAATATGTAAATTATTCTATTCTATTTGTTTAAAAAAGTTTCAGCTACCGGATCATTCATAAATTATTATTAGATGTTATTAGTCAAATTTCTTTCTTCAAGCGTGAAAAGTTTAATTTTTCTTGTTTCTGTTTCATAGTGGTCGTGCTAATCCAGATAAATAACTTTTGAAAGTAGTTTAAATTAGTTCAAGTTTATTTTTTTACATACCTCATATTGAAGACCACCACTAGACTAAAAAGAAAACTAAAATAAATTCTAACTTAAATGTTTTCGATATTAATCTATTTAAATTAAAAATTAATTTATTGCCTGTTAACGCGATGTACCCGCTACAGCATAAATAAAAAAACAAAATAAAATATAGTTTATAAGGTTTTAATTATGGGAAATATCAGAGCCGGATTCATTAATTTGCAATCATTTACCAAAATAAATGTTTATAATGAAATGACTTTCAATTCAACTATCTCTAATTAGTGTAAAGAGAAGAATTCTCTTTTTACTTATAGTAAATGTTTTTAAGATGCATCTATAATTCAAGGAAAACTGAAGCCAAAAGCTGTTATCTGTACAAAAAGATTTCAAGAACACAACTGGCTAATTATTGCATTAATTCAGTTAGTATAAAACTATTAAAAGTACTTCTGCATTGTATCCGGCGTAGGTTGCAACTTGACAAGGTTGTTTTGCAGGTGTAACCATTATAAAATAGCACTTGCATAAATTGTAAAACTTGTCGAACATTTATAACTTAACACTGTATTAGGAAAATTGTAATTGAAGCTTAATTAATATATTAATGTGATGACTTATAGTTATAATTAATCAAAGCTTTGATCAAAGTAGGTTTCTTGGAATCAAAAATAAAAAATAAAAGCTTCGTCTTGTAATTCAAAGGTTTGTTACCAACTGGAATTGAATTAATAAGCGTCTTCCAATTTTAGTTCGATTTAATAATCGTTTAATAATAATGCATGTAGTTTGATAGGCAACCGAACGGAACTAATTATTTTCGAATCGTTAAGGTTGAAGACATCAAAGAAGGTTATTAATAATAATTAAAAATAAATTAAGTAAAAATGCATCATCTTCAATATATGCAAGCGGAGTCGTGTGTGTGTATACAAATTGAGGTTTTTCGAATATTTATGACGTGCCGCCTTCATAAATTATTTGACAAAATATTTGCAAAAGCCTGTAATTATATTGGAACTGCATGATTAATTATAAAGGCGATCTCGTTCCTGTTTATAAATATAGTGCAGACTAATTTATGAGCACGCACACATTATGAAAACATTGGTTAATAGTGAAAATGAAAAATACCGTTCTTTCCATATAAGGTCGCTGTCGTTGAAGAAATGTATCATGTTTTCCCTTGTAACCGATAATTTATAAGTTGTTCTTTCTAAATGTATTCAAATACTCGCACTATAGGGCTCTTGGGATGTGGCTAGGCTGTTTGTTAATAAGAGAACTATGCTCTAAACAAAAATTTGCTTTATTTCATAACACCTTTATCTGTATTCTTAAATACAATATGAACCTTTATGTTATATTATTAAAACAAATCCAACAATATAAAATAACTTTAATTACATGTTGATTTAATTGCACCATTTATTTCTTAATATGTCGATGTATATAAATATAAGTGAAAACTCAATATCAGACTTGCGCAAAATTAACATTCCAAAACTTGTACCTGTAGGTTGATCACGATTGCCAATTATCTGGCTTGATATTTTTCTGCACTCGATCAATATTTTTGGTTTTATGACAAAAGAAATTGTAGTTGATCGTTTCATTCTCAGTTCACAAGTAAAAATGAAAACTGCTAGAGTGTAGCTGTAAACCTAGTCAAATAAGATCGGTATTTACATACTATAACTGAACTTGTACGTATTGTTGCAAACTTATAATTATTACTAGAAAATTTTATTTTTTTCATTGATCTGCACCTACAACTGCATAGAAAAATACTGTAAACTGTATATCTCAGGTCGCTTTTTATGATTGTATAACATTATTATTTTTGTTACTCTAAAATTCAAAATACTGGATACTTACTGTACTAAATGCTTCGGCTGTTGAGATCTCTTATTACATAAATTTAAATACAGGTAATTGGTGTTAACACCAAAAGCTTCTAATTAATTAATGGAATCAGGAACAAATAAAAAAAAACATTTCGAGCGCCACCAGAACTGCTGCTGTTCTTAGATTTTTTAAAAAGGTCGGGAAGTTATCAGTTTTGGAACTAACTTCCCATTTAAATTTGACGTTAAGTTAATCATACATTAATCACACAATAAAAAAATCTTACTTTACAAAAAATATCAGCAGTTCGTTGAGCCAAATTATATCATACGATAATTAAATTTGGATTCTATATATTGAATAAGGTAAAAAACATTTGAAAATACAATACACAAATGAAACATATTAGAAAAGTTTTCTCTTTCAAAATAATACAATAATAATTCATCATATTCTAAAAATATTTCAGGATCCCAACCCAACTATTAAATTAAACATAACTAAACTTACATAAACAAGATCGTAATCCCAATACAAATTTATAGCACAAATAGAAGGCTCAAAACGTTTAACAAAAACCACAAAAAATGACCATAACACATAAGTTTTCACTATCAAACTGTTGACCTAAAGAACCAAAACGGGAACAAATCTTCTAAATTCTGAACTATATTGTCTTAACGAGATTCATTAACATGATTAATTGCAATAGTTTCCGTGCAGTGCTTCCGAATGGAACAGATTCATTTTGAGAATCACTACGGTAACGGCACCTCTTAACACTATTTACTTGAAGGCAGCTTAACAAATCATTAATCAATAATACAAAATTATACTTAATTTTTCGGTACAAGACGGTATTATTTTCTTTGTCAAACAAACAAAACTTTACGAAATAATCCTAATATAGATTCATTTCCAAATAACTAAA
Organism: Agrypnus murinus; assembly: GCA_929113105.1. Lineage (NCBI taxonomy): Eukaryota > Metazoa > Arthropoda > Insecta > Coleoptera > Elateridae > Agrypnus > Agrypnus murinus. The sequence continues at coordinate 101,823,457 of OV816028.1, read as the reverse complement.
TCGGTACAAAGTAACACTAACTTAAAGTGAGACGAAAACGGTAATACGGAATAAATTATCAAATTTACTAATTCGGAACTAAATACATTTATTAATAAGGGCATACATTATTTGTAACGACCCTGTTAAAAATATCCGCCCGGAGAAGACTCGAGGCGTCAGCCTCTTCGATGGTGGTCTATTGCGGACTGACATAACTAAAAATGTTCCAATTTTACATAGTGACACACAATTTTAAGAAGGATATTTTAAATTGGCCAATCGTGAAACAACGAGGCTTTAACAAGCCAATCAAAATTAATATTTTTGAACAAAGAACGTTCACGAAAGAGGGACTTTACCCATAATTAAAATCTGCTGCATTTACAATACGATTCGCTGAGACCGAAAGTTGTTTATCCAAAGTCTACTAAAGAACACGTACAAAGAAATCATAAATTCAAACCAATTGTTTATTGTTTCCAGCCTTATCTTGTGTAACTCCATAATCATGAAATAAATAAAGATTAGTAAAAGTTTCACAGTTTTATTAAAATATAACCTGACAATATTGTTTCGACAGCTATGCTGTCATTATCAAAGGTAATATAATTAGAAACAAACACGTCCCTAAGGTAGATACAAAAATAGGTAACTAGATAAAATAATAATAATAATCAGAATTAAATATCTAATACTTCCAGTAACGGAGAATTACTGAGCTCAAGTTGTTCATTCATTAAAGGTACCCTGAGTTTGTGTTTGTATATCTCAAAGGCTTCTAAAATGTCTAATTTGCGTTTGTTGTTACAAAAATGTAGGAATTTAATATTATTTTGAGGAGTTATTGTGTGATTTTGTTCCAAAAGATGTTTGGCGTAATTAGATTTTTCAGGATGTTTATTTTTGTAATGACGTACGTGTTCTTTATATCTTATGTCAAAATTCCGAAGTGTTTGCCCAATATATACCGAACTACAAAACAAACAATTTAAACGGTAAATGCCCGATTTCATGATATCATGTGTTCTGTCTTTAGCATTAAATACAAATGAAAAAGTGTTAGTGTTGGTTTCAAATGTTATTTTATAATTGTTGGTTTTTCTTAGTATATGTGCAATTTTTTCTGATATTTTCCCAAAATATGGTATAGATACGTAATTTGCGTCTTCGGTTTGATTGTCAATGGGATATATTCTTTTGATAGCTAACCTATAATCTTTTTGTTTAATTAAAGTGTCAATCATGTTCGGATTGTAATGATTTGCATGTGCTAGTTGTTTAATGGTTGATATCTCTTTGCTAAAATCTGATTTTGTTAGTGGAATAGTTAAAGCTCTGTGTACTAATGATCTGTAGGCTGCTATTTTATGTGTATTATGGTGACAAGATTCATTTGGTATTGTTATGTCTTTTTGTGTTGGTTTTCTGTATATGGAAAATTCAAATAGATTGTGTGCGTTAATCTTGATATTTATGTCTAGAAAGTTTATAGCCCTGTTTTGTTCTGTTTCTAGTGTAAATTTTATATTAGGGTGGATACTGTTTATAAGAATTAAAAATTCATTGATAACCTCAAAAGAACTGTCAAAACAAGCTAAAATGTCATCAACATAACGAAACCAGAAGATAATGTGTTTAGAGAGGTTTAATTCAAATATTTGATCTTCGAACTTGTCCATAAATATGTTAGCTAATAGAGGACTTAGAGAATTACCCATAGGTAAACCATCCTTTTGTAAATAAATTATGTTATTAAAAGTGAAATAATTTTGACTTATACAAAGGTCAAATAATTGAATTAACTATAACCTTTTAACTAATTCTATATTACTATTGATCAAGAAACTATCTAATAAAGGAATACATTCTTGTGGGGGTATTCTAGAGAACATGTTGCAAATATCAAAACTAACAAGTTTTGAATGTGGTGGAAGATGTATGTTTTGCAGCTTATCTACTAATTCTAATGAATTTCTAACAGAGTCTTTCAATTTGTAACCTATCGTGTTAATAATCTGGTTCAGTTTTTTGGATAAAATGTGATTAGGTGCATTGATGTATGATACAACTGGTCTTATAGGCATATTCTGTTTATGTATTTTGACTAGTCCATATAGTTTAGGTGGTTGTGGGTTTTTATTAATGATTTGTTGCTTTTCTAATTCTGAAAAGCTGATATTGCAGTTTACTAAACCTTGTTTTATTTCTTTTTGGAATTTTGTGGTTGGGTTTTTGTTTAAAGCTTCTAAATTTTCTTTATTAATAAATTTATTAACTTTTTGTATGTAAATATCTTTTGAAGGAATTACCAAAATGTTACCCTTATCTGCTTTAACAGAAATTATATTGTTCTCTGTGATTTTGTGCTTTATAGATTGAAGAAGTGATATGTTAGATGTGTTGTACATTTTGTCCTGTTTCAAAGACATCTCTTTTAACAAATTCGAAATTTGGAATTTTGCATAGTTATTATGATCTTTCTTAAGTATAGTTTCGCATTCAACATTGGTTTAGTATAAGAGACAATATGCACGTGCTACTTCTTCTTTGCTACTTCTTAAACAATGTTTAAGAATAAATTTCTTTTTTTCTCAGGTCTCGGTTTCTTCGGATCTAACAGGTCTAGTTGAATGGAACTTTACTGCTTTCTTGTCTACTGTTATGTTTTATTTTTCTTCTTTTTTAAATAGAAATTTCTTCTTTTTTTCTATTTATAGTTGAAATAAATATACGCCATTTTACACTTGATAAACTATTAAACTTTTATTATTCTTGCTTTCTAAACATATCTTTATAGGAAGAAAATAAATTTTACAACCATTTTCTTTTGATAATATTTTTATATTCTCTTTACCTAACTACCCTCTTGGTAACCTCCTATTATCATGGATTGCATTTATTTCTCATATTTCAACTTCATTTCAAGACAGATATTAATTTCTTAATAACCGTAGTAATGATTAAATATTTTGTATTGTTATATTATTATCATCAATGAGATATGTAATGTTTTATAATTTTGCTAAACTAATACATTTTCAGATACTTTCTTTCAGATGTAACTGCAAGTGAAGTTCCTATCAATTCAAAATACCTCCCTTAACTAGATATTGTTCCGTACAAATGTACTGTATTAATAAAATCATATCAAACTTGAAGCGTTTTATCGTAAATTCTTTTTAAATGTTCAATTAGCAATTATTAATGATAAACGCAAGCAGTCAACATTTAACGTTTCTTTATTGGGTAAGAATAAGAATTCATGATTTTAACTGACGAAGAAAAATATAAATATTCATCTAATTGTAAGATATCTAATTACCTGCATGTAAGCAATTCAGAAATATTTTCAGGATAATTCTGTAACAATTTTTGATCCATCTTTTTGAATAAATATTGTGACTCACTCACTCACTCTATATATCACTCACACGCATAAAAAACATTTGCTCGGACTTGTCTAGCAGGAAGCGTAAGGTCGCAAGTCGTCAGTTTGTCTCAATACTTATATATCAATTTTGTTACAAACAGAATTTTTCATAAATTAATTGAAATATAGGAAGTATTAATATATAACATTATAATGCATGTAATAATAATGCATGTAAGTTTATTTATAGAATCTTTAATATAATTCAATTAATAATCTTTATTGCAGATTCAATTTGAATAGTTAACTCTTAAAAAAATAATGTTAATTCATCCAAATGAATCCAGTCGGATAATACAAATCAATCCATATTAACTATATCAATAAAGCACTACAATGAAAATACACAATAATTGTGTATCGATGTGAAATCGATGAACGATTATTGTTCATCGATTTCAATAATGTAAGCAAATTAAAAATTTTACTTTTAAAATAAAGGTCTTATCGATTATACCCTAATTTAATAGATGCAGATTTCTCACGAGGAAACTAACACCACAGAAAGAACCAAAGCAATAAACCTAACCTTACTTTTAAAACCGTGTAGCACGTGGAATGTGACCTTAGCTCAGTGGCGGATTTAGGCACAAACGTTGGAAGCGGCCGCTTCAGGCCCCACAAATCAAGGGGCCCCGCAGAGGCCACCTACAAGGACCGCACTGGACACGCGGCATTGAGCGTACCTCAATTACTTCCTCTCGGAAGCAACGTGGAGACTAAGTCTAACGACAGGTACTCCACACAGAGAGAAATACTTCATAAGAGCTTTGCACAATATTGTTCAAAACGGTGTTGGAGAAATTTATATTATAATTGTAGAATCGTATTGTCCAGCGTTGTGTAGGATTTCCTTACTGAATTGTCTAACAGGAACTTACGACAATTATTTAACACAGTCAGATTTAGTTCTGCATTCTTTGGAACAATGTTGTAGAGGATAAGCTAGCATATTATGTTGAAGTATAATTGTAAAAAATGTTTAGAAAAATACAATATTTTGTTTGAATGAAATCATAATCCAGTGTTCAAACTGCTTGCTACTAATTATTGTGTTTCGCAAAGTTTATGGATGACATCCTATAGATGTCACCACTTGTAATTGTCGCTATTAATGTAAATTCGAGATTTATATATAAACAGCCGACGGCAAAAGAAAATTTTAGTGTTATACGTGTATATACTACACGTTGTATAGTATGTAAATACTATACATTGTATAGCTATATACATATTACTTACATATATTTTAATATATGTAAAAATATATATTTTATTTGTGATATCTAGCCTTCTGTATAGAATATTTGTGCCAGAGTATTGCACAATTTGTATAAATGTGAACAAGTAATTGTGTTAAATACTATTAAGCAATTGTGGCACACACTAGCGCAACAATTGTACAATTTTGTATAAAATTGTATGCAATAACATTACACATTCTGTTTTAATAAGTAACACAATTTGTTATGGAAACTTATACACAACTATTCATTTGATTCTACAAAATTACTATTGACTTCCACAAAATCTTGACAAACTAAATGACACAATCTTGTTTTATAATTGTACACAAATTGTCCCTGTCACTTTTTTAAGACCAATTTGTTTTACAATACCACACAATTGTTGATGAAATTTAAATACATTTTTCTCTGTGCACGTAAAACACTCTTGGAATCTTGAACACGCGAGAAATAAAAAGTTTGTTTGTTTATTGGCGTGAGAATTCACTTTCTCGCAAAAAGTGAAACAAGAAACAGATCTTATCGTGTACAGGCTGGTAAGAAAAGTGTACGGTTAATGCATTAGAGTTTCGTACAAAAAGGCAACCACTCAGAGCGATAGCTAAAATATTGTAACAGAGTGTACTGTTTCACAGCAGACCTGCGAGGAATGTATTATCTCTGTTCGGTCCGAATGCTGGTCTTCCTGCACAATCAGCGCGGTCATCCGACTACTATGATGCCTAATTTATTTACGCACAAGCGATGGAAAGCTCCACAATTCGGAGTGCCTCGCAGAGAACCCTTGCCCAGGATCGCAGTGGACACGCAACAAATAAAAATTATTGGCATGGGAACTCACATTGTCGGCGCAATAGAGCTTCGTGCGAAAAGTTTCGTATTTTGTATCGTATTTGACTTGTTGAGCGTCCGACCGTATAATTAATATAAATAAAATACAAAATGGACACAAACGTGTTTTAATAAAATGAGTTTTTAATAAATTTGAAAGTTAAAAATTGTTAATGGACGACTATTATACTCACAATTTTATAGTGATATGTGCATAAATCACATACGGCACCTTAAGACAGCTGTTTCGAACTTTTGGTTCTCCTCAGTTAGGGGCAGTTCGTCTGTGATTTATACACATATCACTATAAAATTGTGATTATAATAGTCGTTCATCAACAAAACTCACTTTATTAAAACACGTTTGTGTTCATTTTGTATTTTATTTATGTTAATTTATTTTCCAATATAGTGTAACAAATAGGAGAATCCCTTAGAATATAGAACTGTAGGAAGGAGCGTAACTACCCGGCGCAATGAGCTTTAAAAACGACGGATATGACGTCACACTGGCCGCCATTAGACACCACCTAAATCTGCTTTTCTTGCAAACTTCGACAAATACGAAGAAGGGCATTACATTTCATAAGTAAGTATTCGTTTGTTTAAAATATTAAATATAAAATTTATATTCTGAGATTAATTTCAAAATACTATGTTTTAAAATTGAGGTTATGTAGTTTATGTGCGCATTTCGTGACAGTGACAACCGCCAATGGAAATATCTCATTACAAAACCGGAAACATGTTGAGACCCCATCCCGGTCGTATGAGGTAGATGATTATGTTCCTTGCTACAGTTTTATATTCTAAGGACAATCCCTATTTGTTGGCGGCAGAACATTCCAGAGCGAAGCGTCATACACCCGCAAGAACATATTCGAAGATTCGACACGGGCCGCGTATATTAGACGAGATACAATACACGGGTATGTTCCAGCGTTTGCTGGAACGTTTACATGGAAGTTATAAAACGCCGTTCCGGATAGAAAGGAATTCAATTAGTGTTTAACCGGCGTGTCGAAATGTGCTCTGTGTAATTTATAACCAAATATATTAGCGAATAAATAAATGTTTAATAATTGTTATAATAATACAGAAATATTTCTTATATAGTCCTCAAATAAATTTGTAAATATCTAGCATTTAAGTTTGTTAAATAGTTTAATTATAGTGTTTTTAATTAGTGTATGTAAATTAATATTTCTCTTGTGAATAGACGAATTAAACAGCATTTTTGTTATTATTTAAAAAACGTTAAAATATAAATAATCCATATAGAAAAAATTATCACCCCAGCTGGAAATCACTTATATAAGATACAACTATATAAGAATTTCCAATAGTACTTCTGTAACAATTTTATTGAATTTATATGTCACTTTTAAAATGCACTGTATAATGGTTACGATATTTATACAACTTAGTGCAAAATTCTAACACTTGGTCCAATACAATTAGAGTAAAATATCTAATATGTACCGTACAGATTATACAGTTAACTTCAATACATGTTATTGTAGATATATTACACTGCAAGAAATTTGTCTTTAATTATATATGGCAACTTTTTCACACTAAAGCGGTCAAATTTCTAAACGTTTCCGAGTAAGATTTTACTTTTGACTTCTGAATCTTTTACTCTACATGGGAAAAATATTGCCCATTTAGAGTGAATTGTTATAAAATTTTTGTATAATTTGTTTTCTATTTCGATTGAAATTTTAGGAAGTACTAAAATTAATAGTAAAAGTGGTGTGCTTTTTTATCTATTCTGGCGGTGGGGGTCAATAATAAAATACGTGATTTATTGCAATGCAAAAATACATAAAAAGTATACATATTAAAACATAATAATGTATTGAAGAAAATAAATAATAATTTGGACACCCTTTAATCTTTGACTCTTTTTTTTTGTTTCCAGTATGCTTGTTCCTTGTTGCTAGAGTGAACTATTGCCCCTGCCCTATGCCAACTTTCCTGAAATTCTATTAGGAGATTCCTTCCCACCAGTCAAAGTTCAAAATAACTCTTTTGTTCTGCGAATTAGATATATAATTATTGCTTTACTTACCTTATTTTTCAATATCTTTGTTAATTGTTTGTAAATGAAACACTTAATATAAATTTTATGTTTTTTTATTTGTAATTATGTTTTTTGCCCGGGTGGCATTATGACTTTAAGGGCCGCTCACCTAGGATCAGAGCAGATGATACCATCAGGTCAACCGACAAACCAAATGATAATAATAATCAAATAGGCAAGAGTTTAGTAGCAAGAGTAGGATATGTGGGTCTTCAGAACTGGGTCGTACTTCGATAACAGGACAAATAAATTTAAAAAGCTTCCGTGATTCTGGTTCCGACCCCCGACGATATCCGTCAAGGAGTACAAGGCCTCACTTTGATATGAATATTATTATGTCAATGCTTCTTTTCAGAACGCGACACCTATTGGAAATCTCTTGTGTATTCTTTTGTCTAAGACGTTGTTCAATATTTCCTTTCTTTTTTGCTGTTAGCAAGGCAACCACGGCAACTTGATTGTGGCTTTCCTCGTGCTTGACGAGTTGTTCATAGATAAAATCTCTGACAATAAAACTGTTAATGGGGCTGATTTTCTACTGTATAAAGTAACGTATAAATATAGTTTGCATTTTCCAATTTCTTTTTTCTGAAAATGCGATTTATTGTTAGCAAGATTATATTGCAATACTGCAGTAGCTAAAACTTGTTCATATTTTATAATTTAAACATTATAAAGAATATCACAACAATTGCAAGAGAATGTTGAAAATGCAAATAACATATCCTAGGAAGATATTTATAAGAAGACTGGGGTAATATGTTTAAATACAACTAATTGTAAGTATTATATATACATATATGCGTGGTTGATGAAACAACTTTTCAGTCGTAAAGGTGAGATTTATTAAAATTGCAGTTAAATCTTAATTTTCATTTTATCTTTAATACTTGCATAGTAATATTTTATAAGCAAAATGACTGTGAAGTTGTACTATTAAGCTGATTTAAGAAAAAGAAAACAGAGGAGAATGTCTGATATTTTAAGTATAAATAGAGAATACATTCAGAAGATGAGATATTTAAATATTAATTGTAGATATAGTGAAAGAAGGATATCACATCAACCGTCTTCGTTTAGCAATTAGGTTTTAATTATTAGACGTTATAAAGCATTTAATCGTGCTGGAAATACCTTTTAGCAAAATTTATATTATACATCTTCAAGAAAAGTTACTGTTTATTACGCAAAAAATTCTTCCACATGTATTCTATTTATAAAATATGACGGTAAGTATTTATGTTTTGTAATTATGTTTGTTGCGTTTATTTTTAGATGCTTGTATATTCACCTGCATTTATTTTATAATTTGCATCAATTTCTTATGAGGATTTACTGCTTATTTAGTTTTTTAGGAAGCCATTCTAAATATAGATCACTTTCTTGCAATGAATCATTTCGCTTTGCGGTTTACTATATTGTATGCAAAACCAATTTTCTACTTTCATTCATAGTTTATCATTTCATTCATAAATTAAAAGGGAAGTATAGATGGTCAAAGCAGGAAGGAAACTGGTTAGAAATATAGTTATTTTATAGACTGGAATAACTGACAAATGTTATTTACTTGTATGTTGCGGTTATACCAATTGAAAAAACATCCGCTAATAAATTTGTTTCTATTATTATTAAAATTACATTCGTTTATCAGAAACTTGATAACCGCACAAGGTTTTTAAGTGTATACTTTGCAGCTATGGCAATTAAGTACTTATTTAAATAAAGAATTAAACTTAATTTAAGTAAATTAAATATTTATCAATAAACTGCACTCTACATTCCAACTTTAAGACATTTCATGGTCGAATGAACTTTCAAGATTTTTTCATTATATCAACAGATTTAACTTAAGTATACGTATATTAAGTGTATACTTTAAAAAGATGTGTTTTGCAGAATAAAATATCAATTTTGTGTTTTATTTTCAAATTAGTCGAAAAGTGTTTTATAATTACATTATTGCAAATTAAGAAACGACTCGTATACATAATGTAGGAAGAGTTATGTTAGCTCTTAGTTTTTGTAGTCGATTTTTTATTATTATTGATGGTGCTAAATGAGTTTCGTTGTGTGAGTTTTCCGGTTGTATGCTTCACACACACGAGAGAAGAAGTGACAAATTGGATATTACATAACAACGTGAAAACGAATCTAATTATATTACTGCTTCTAGGATATACCGTATCTAAAGATGATTGTTATTATTACGTAGCTGTTCTAGTAATGTTTTTACCAACTTTTAATAATAAACAAATTGTTTTTATTATAATCATTCTTCTATGGTTTCTGAGTAAATAATTAATCCGCTAAGTAAAATAAATTTCATGCGACCCCGTATTATATATCTCAAATTAATTTCTTGCTATTTACCATATACTTAGTACAAACCTTGTATTACAATATTTAGAATGTATTCCTTAACGGTTGTTATAAACATAAATACAAGTTGATTTTTTGATTTATTTATGACCCCATTTGAAAAAACAGAGAATGTATTAGTTTCAGTTACCCTTGTGATAAAAATTTAATAGCCTGAGAAAAAACTTTAATATCTATTTGAAGTTCAAAATAATTGTTAAAAGTTAAACAAATTCGTACCGTATCGTCTAAAGGTTATTAATTTAATTCAATTGTGATCCTTTAGTATTTTTGAAGTTTGAATAGTGGATAAATTTAAACAATTCAAGTTAATTACAAAATCTGTTAAATTCACTTACTGAACATTCCAGAAGTGGTGGAAATAAATTCATATGGTGGGAAAATTTAAGAAAAGTGCTTGATCCAGTTTTTGTACTGATTCAAGTAACAACAAATAGAAATTATTTCGAAATAATAAAAGAATAAAATGGAGAATTTTAATGCATTGAAATAATCCTGATTCCTCGCCCAAACACAAACAAACAAATAGAGTACTATGAATTGCATTTATTAACTGTACAAAAATAATTATCTCAAATTAATTAATTATTTCAAATTTATATTTGGCTATTTACAATACCTATACTTAGTACAAACCTTTTGTTACACTATTTAGAATTTATTTCTTGACTGTTATTATAAACATAAGCTCGAGCCGATTTTTGAATTTATTTACGTATAACCCCATTTGAAAGAACAGAGATTGTATTTCGTTTCATTTTCCGGTCTGATAAAAAATTAATAGTCTGAGAAAAATTTTTAAAATCTGTTTGAAGTTTAAAACCATAGTTAAAAGTTAAATTCTTACGGTATCGTCTAAGGGTTATTAATTTATTTCAGTTGTGATACTCTAGTATTTTTGAAGTTTAAATAGTGGAGATTAAGTATAGGATTTGTATGCACTTAAAAATGCTGAAATATGCATGCACTTATGCACTATAAAAACGTGAAATATGCACTTAAAAATCATGAAATATGCGTTTATTAGAAATTTTTATTACACTTTCATTATTAATAAAACACCTGTTTAGCGTTATTTACATTTAATTTACAGAAATTATTTTAATTAGATATCCTATGAAATAATTTAATTAATTATATTTTCTAAACATAGAGCGTTACAGTTCACAATGACGTACATTTTTAAATTTTCAAAAGTAAACATATGCCTATTATCCCTAAATATTGTTTTATATTTTGAGAAACTCCGTTCCACATCGCAAAACGTAAGTGGGGCATCCTTACAAAACAATTTTGCCACAGAACAATGATTGGTGCTCTTGAAAACGTCCATTGCTAATAGATAGGATTTGGGATTGTTCTCGGAATTTAAAACGCCAATTATAACGTTAGCCACGTATCTGAAAACAAAAATTTGATTTTTATTTTATCGAACTACATAATTAGTCGGTTACAAACAATTAGCGCAAAACAGTTATTTAAAAAAAATTATATTTTAATCAAGCAAAAATATTGTTGTGATTAAATATGTAACTAACAAAATAGAAAATAAAACATCCGTAAATTGCTCTGCTGTCTTTAATTAGTTAAATTTTACTAACAAAACGAAGGAAATGAAGTTTTTACGCACCTTCCGGTAGTGTCAGTAGATTCGTCAATGGAAACCCATATGTAGTTATTAGTTACATGTTTTCTAATTGATTTTATGGTCTCTTCGTATAAACGAGGTAAATAATTTTTCCTGAGTGTAGACTCGTCGGGTATTGGCATTTTTGAAATTTCTTCCAGAGAATTACGAAATGCTGAGTGATTAATTTTACTTAACGGGATATCTGCAGCCACTAATGCACTACATAGTTTTTTATTAAATTCCATCGATTTGCTGGACTCACCGCGCGAATTATTAAGGTATCCCGGTAACAATGTTTGTTTTTTGATTTCAGGGCAACACACTTTTGATGTCGAACCGTATTCAGAGGTTGTGTAACTTGAAAGCGTTTCGTTGCAGTCACTTTATCGTCGCACACTGTACAATACAACACCTTATCGTCAGTTGTAAGAACACTGAATTCCTTAACATAACTTCGAAGTGTAACAGACACAGACCGTTCTTCTTTACCCATCTTTACACTCTAAAATTTCAAACTGAAATGCACTTTGCAATTTCTGAACTGTCTTAATTGAAAGATTACAAGATTAGTACACAAAAGTACAGGCAAATTTTTCTATGAACAGGAAGTTGTCAAAGGGTCTTTGGAATTTCCTAATACCTATTTATCACAATACCGCAGGATGTAAGTATTTAAATTTTAGTTGAAACTTTTTCTTTCTTAGAAAATATTAACAAGTACACAGATGGTAAAGGCAGTAAAATATTTTAAAGCCTAGTATTTAACAATAAGCTTAAATTATGGGTTTTCCCTAGACTCAACTAAACCGCCATTGGTTGGTTGTCTAAAATGCTAAAATTATTTAAAAAATATTAGAAATTTCATAATTAAAGCATGTAAAACGCTCAAAAAGTGGTAAAATATGCATACTCGTTCAAAAATGCTAAAATATGCATGCATTTATAAAAAAAACACCTAAATATGCATTTATATGCACTTTCAAATTGACATATGTGATTCATATGTGGCTTAAACATGTAGAAATATAACTCTGCATATGTTTGCTATAAGCAGAGAAAACATGCAAATGCATAGAAATCCTATACCTAGTGGAGATAAATTTAAACAATTCAAGTCAGGTACAGAATCTGATAAATTCACTTACTGAATATTCCTGAAGTGGATAGAAATAAATTCCATTTGATGAAAAAATTTAAGAAAAGCGGTTGACCCAGTTTTTGTCTTGCTGCGGGCAACAACAAACAGAAATTATTTCGGAATAGGAAAAGAATAAAATGGCGAATCTCAATGTATTGAAATCAATAAAATACTATAAATTGCATTTATTAACTGCTTGTACAAAAATAAATATCGTTGACATTAGCTTTGACATTTTTTTATAATATTTTAAATTGATTTCTTTCTATTTACAATACCTATGCTTAGTACAAACCTTGTATTACAATATTTAGAATTTGTTTCTTGACTGTTATTATAGACATAAACTCGAGCCGATTATTGAATTTATTTACGACCCCATTTGAAAAACAGAGAATGTATTTCGTTTTAGTTTCTATTCTGATAAAAATTTAATAGCCTGAGAAAAATCTTTAAAATCTGTTTGAAGTTTAAAATAATTGTTAAAACTTAAACAAATTCTTGCCGTATCGACTAAGGGTTATTAATTTAATTCAGTTGTGATACTTAAGTATTTTTGAAGTTTAAATAGTGGATAAATTTAAACAATTTAAGTTAAGCACAGAATCTGATAAATTCTTTTGTCGAACATTCCAGAAGTGGATGGAAATAAATTCATTTAGTGGGAAAATCTAAGAAAAGCGGTTAATCCAGTTTTTGCCCCGGTTCGGGCAACAACAAACAGAAATTATTTCGGAATAATAACAGATATTTAAGATACAAGTGTAAAAAGCCATTCTTTATTGTGCGAACAGTTTAATATGCGAGCGAAGTACGAGCGAGTGTTTTAAAGGAGTGCAATAAAAAGGCTTTTTACACAAGTATCTTACGTTTTATCTACGATTATAACGCTTTACTAAACTATTTGTATTTGATACATTTCTTTAAGTTTATGACTTATGTCATGTACATTAGCCTGTTTAGATTTCTATGTGCTAAGTTGTTTGGCAACAAAGTTTGTAAAATATTTATAGATCATTTATCATACATCTCTTGTTGACATTAGCATGCAATAAAAACTAAACTTTTTACACGAGAATCAGTGTAAAAAGTGGTCACTTTTTGTATGATCGCAGATAAAAGAATAAAATACTATCATCTACATTTACCATAACTGTACAAAATTAATCATCGTTGGCATTAGCTTTAAAACCTTTTATTCACTTCAATCTGTTTTACAACGCAAAAAAGCAATAAAACAATAAGCAATATAATGAACAATTAACAATAACTTACATAAAGGTACAGTATCCAGTGATCCATGATGTGCACCCGTTAATATTTACATATTTACATGTCAAAGTAGAGTGCTCAGCTAAAATTTGCTACTTATATTACAATTTATTATCGCTCATTTAAAAACTATAGTAAATCTTAACTTTTTAATCTTCTTAGATTTTGATGGTTTAAAAGGTTAATAACCGGTATATTAGAATAAGGTTTTAATCTCTTTAGGTACTTAGTGCTTCTTGAATTGAAATATGCTTTGATTGACCTTGGTAGTGTAATGTCTAGCAGTGGTGGACTTTCACCCAAGCGGCCCGAGGTCGATTCCCGGTGCCGGCAGATCTGGTTAAGGTTTTCTGCAGTTTTCCTTAGCTGTGACACAAATGTGGGATGTGCGCTGTTCCATCTGTAAGTCGGCTGCAGCCGCACTTAGGGCCTACGTAATAATAATAATCGCCCCCTCCGTCCCGCACAAGCTTATAGTTCTGTGGCCTGGTTTCCAGGCTATGGGTTGTAGCAATTATTATTATGATTAGGTATTATTATTATTGCTGCCGTAGGTAATTAAGATTAGGATGGATAACATTCTTTAGTACATACCAGGGAGCGTTACATATTATCATGGTATGGAGTATTAAAAAAAAATAAATGACAGACAAACAAAAAATGATTTGCATATAAAAATGACACAAAACATACAACTTGCTTACCTTATAATAAAATAATGTTCCGCTTAAATGTATTGCAATAGTGAAAAGCTGTATTTTCCACAGAATTGTGACTCTCAGGCGGGTCGCTTTAAAGGTTTTCTAAATTCTTTTCAATTATGGACAAAATAATAGAAAAACACATACACAAATAAATTTTCCAGATAAAAATTGTACAATTTTCCTTTTTATTATCACAAATTAACGAAACAATAAACAAAACATTATAAATGATACCAGAAGAATTGTTTCTCTTATATATGAATTAAAAAGACTGAAATTTCTCTTATAAATGAAATTTTTAAATTAATTTGCAAAGAATCTTTTAATTCTCTAGTTAGGTTTCATTAATCCCAAAATAGTTAAGTAACCTTTATCGTTGATCCAAATAATTAAATTCATAAAAAGGTTTTACAAATTGGAATTTCTACTTTAGATAATTCTTATAAGTCAATGGTAAGTAAGTAATTTAGTTTTATTTAACATATAGTGCCGGACTTTCACCCAGGCGGCCCGGGGTCGATTTCCGGTGTCGGCAGATCTGGTTAAGGTTTTCTGCAGTTTTCCTTAGCTGTGACACAAATGTGGGATTTGCGCTGTTCCATCTGTAAGTCGGCTGCAGCCGCAGGTAGGGCCTACGTAATAATAATAATCGTCCCCTCCCTCCCGCAAAAGCTTATAGCTTCTGGGGCCTGGTTTCCAGGTTATGGGTTGTAGCAATTATTATTTTCATTATTATTATTATACAAATCCAATTATTATTATTCAATAATATTTCCATACATTTTTCTTTGTTAACAATATATCAATCGAAGAACTAACTAAACATTTATTTAACTGTTGGTACTTCAGAAATAAACTTTAAAATTTTAAATTATTACACTATTTACGTTTCTCATAAATAATTATATCCTCAAATATTTGACACTTGTTTACATTTATCAACATAACCTAAAATTTATTTCAGCTCAACACGATGTATGCCCCCTTTGAATGATGGAAAAACAAGATACTTACGAAAAAATGTCCGTCCTTTTATATGATTTCGCCGAAACACAAGACTTCTATTTAAAATTTCAACTAAACAAATGAATCTTGACACATCATAAATACAATAACTAAATTCTTGTTTATAAACTTTCTTGTAGAAAATTAAATTCCAAATTTAACGATATACGACACTTAGGTCGAAAAACATAATTAACCTTACAATTTAATGTCGATGAGCTGACAAATTCTCATTCCTAATTAATGGTTTAATTATTATCTAATAACACAATTTTAAACATCCCTATCTTCACAAAACTAAACATTACATCATTAACAACATTATTTGAATGTTTTTAGATGCCAAAAACATTGCTTTAAATTTTAGATACATCACTTGAACTTTAGAATAACGCAGCTCAACAATATTTTTCTATGTATTACTATCAACAAAATTCAGCCTTTACATAAAAAAGCGTATCAATTGTGTGGATATAATGTTGATATCTCGAAGATATATCGTTAATATAAAAACAAAATTTCAACTAAAATTCTACAAGATAAAGTGTTAAATATTTGTATGAATCTCCAAAACAATACATTTTGTCTGTTCCAGATGAATAAATTCTATTTTTGAGAATCAATAAAACTTATATAAGTTGACAAAAGATGTCAAACTGACCACTATATCGTCAACCTGTTAGATTATCTAAATACTAAAAATATCTAAATTATTTAAATACCATGAAAAACTAGCTTTACTGATATCCTTTATCTATATAAAGAATTCTAGTGTGCATGTTAAAGTTAATTAATTTTTTATATTTCATAAAAGAAAATCTTATCCAAATTTAATTAATTTGAAAGTGTGGTTATGCAACCATTCAATCGGGTCGTGTAAAAATTACGCAAATGTGATTGTTATTATTATAGTACAAGTGATTCTTTTCTTGTGCATGATCAAATATGATGACAATATGCTTCGTAAAATTTTTGATTATAGCCGCTGGATTTTGTTAGAGGCCGTATGACCATATAGATTTCAAAACACTTATAAATCGGAAATTTGTTTCACATACTTAAAACGGTAGGTATTTAGAGTTCATAAACAAATCATTATTCCTAGATGTAGTCGTTTCCGAGATATTTGACCTCGCTTTTGACGGTTAGTGTAATGTTGTTTAACGATACAGGAGGAACAGCATCTTTTCTCGAGTGAATATGATTTGTGTAGATTTGAAACTATTACCTTCACGTGTCACAGTTTAAACGATTTTTCGAGTATATTTAAATAGCTTTGAAGACACTGGGATGTTATACTATTTTCATGAGAGGTCATTATGACAGAGTTGTCAGCATATGTTGTAATCGTTATGCTAAAAGTAGTACGTGCATGTACAGTACAGCTATGAAAAGTAGGTCCGAGAATACTACCTTGAGGTACGACAGAGTAAATGAGATATAGAGTTAAATATTGTTAAATTTTATACATTTTATAAACTCAGCAACATAGGTAGTTTTTATAAAACCCGCTCAGTAAACCAACCCAATAATAAAATTACATTTTCGTAAACACACAACAAAATAGAAAATTTAATTAAATACTGAACTGCCTGAACTTTAGTTTGTTAGTTTTCAAGTGATATGTATGTAACTTTTTTGTTTCTTGTAAAAAGTTTGAACAGAATTTTATATAATGCTCCTTTAATTATTTTAAAATTATTGAGGCAACCAGATCCACAAGCCTCTGGTCCTGTTAAATTTTCTTCTCGTGACTCATTGTCAGTATAAGTAATCAAAAATGGTCTGTTGTAGTAAACTATTTCTCTGGTCTTTCCTTTAAGTAACCATATCAATTGATTGTTATGGAATAAGCATAACAAGCGATTTTGCAAAAGTGGTATTCTCTAAGCTGTTTTTATTTCAATTGACTGCTATATCATAACAAGTAGGTAATTGAGCAGCCACATCAATTGTTATGTACGCACCATAAAACTTTGTTGCGTTCTAATTTTACAAAAAGGTTGTAATAATACAATAAAAAGCCTTTTATGAGAATAGAAAACCAATGTATTTGTAAAATAAGCCTCAAGAAAAGTAATTTCACAAACGTTTATTTACTACTACGTTAAAAACTCGTTTCCTCTAACCTTACTTTTAGGTCATCTTGTTTTGTTTATAGTTTGTTTATTTTTGGGCGAGGAATCGGGATGGCGGAGCATCCTTCGTACCTCATGGCACCGATTACTATGATCATTTGACCGACCCTACTACAATTTAGCCGAATCTGGGGGAATTCCACCCCCAGTAGGGATTTTTATCGTGCCAAACATCATATTGACACGGGACCGACAGTTTTACTTCCTATCCGAGAAGAAGGCATGTTTTTAATTTTTTTCCGCTATGAAAAATTACCAGCTCGGCCGGGGATCGAACCTGCGACCCTTGGATTATGAAGCAAACATGCAAACCACATCCACTGAGGCTGGCTCATCTTGTTTTGTTTACGTAAATCTCCAACACTATGAATGCCTTACGATCGACTTTCATCCGTTGTAGTCGTTGCTCGTGTTTTGTTTAACCTCACCTGATATATAAAATGCATTAAACATATCAAACGTCAAACACCGTAAGGGTTACGGTAAATGGTACGCGCATGCGCAGTTATTTCCTAAGTTAACCAATGGCATTTGAATTGCTACAACTTCTTTTCAGTGGTCCCATAACAATTGACGTTAGAGAATACCAAAACCAATTTGAATTATTATGATTGATTGAATTCACATCACCTCGATTCTCTACAGTATTGTTTGTATTGTTGTACATAACAATTGATATGAAGCTTAGAGAATACATGTTAGGTATTCTCTATAGTAGGTTGTAGAGAATACATGCAAATCTTTTGCAAACAATTTGCAAGAAATGTGTTCTGTTTGATTATTTTTGTGTTTGTGTCTATTGTTGTGTTAACAAGGGCCACAGTCGAATAAAGCGTTTATAATAATACCAATGCGGCGTTTGGGAACATCAAGTTGTTGTCAACAATATTGATTTAATTTACAAATCGATCAATATCAACTCTTAATTGTGAGCGGATAATAATTTAACGTCATTTTAACCCCGATCATCTACATACAATTTGGTGACGCCCAATATATTTTTAAAACAATTCTTATTTCTTCTAAAATCTGAAATCAGGTTTTTCAATTAACATCTACGACCTGAAAGTAATTTGTTCAGAGGCGGTAAGAACCTCTGCTTTTGAAGCATAAGCCAGCTTTGGGTGCTGAAACATCATCGTAAAGTACGTGTGAAGTAATATATTTTGAATGTTGTTACAATATTGTCAGTAATTTTACCTGAAATGAAGTGAAAACGTACTAATTAAACTATAAATTTGTGAGTATAATAATTGTCGTCAATTAACAATCTTTGAAACTTTCATAATTATGAACACTCACTTTATTAAAACACATTGTGTTTATTTTGTATTTTTGTGTACTAATTAATTTAATTTCATGGACTCTTCATTATCGAAACAATAAACTTAACATCAAAGAAGGAGAAAGGATGGACGTTATACAAGATAAGTGTGTAAGAATTATTGCCCTTTTTTAACACATTTATTTATATCACTAATCAATTTATTTGTACCTACTTCATAGTATTTGTGGCAATTATTTAATTAATGTGTTAAAGTTTTTCTAGCGCAAATTTGAACCTTTCATTGGTAAATTCTGCGTATCATTGTTTTTTTAACTATACTGCTAAAGATAATTATTCCTTTTTTACCAGCTGTTATTTCTCTTAGAGCAAGTAGTGTTGTGTTTTCCTCACTTGTGAAGTTTGAATTATAATTTCCACCTTTGAGGTTTTAAGTGGAGCGGAAGTTTAATTATTTCCTGTTTAGTTTCACGTACGTGAAGTTTCTATTTCTATACACAGAAAATTCAATTTGATTCAAACTTAATCACTGAATTTCCAGGAAGATCGTAAGATCTAAATACAAGAAGCAATTTTTATCTCTCCGGGTATCTATTTTTGTTAGTTTATAGTAATAAACTGTTAATTAGTTGCAGAATTCTCTTTTAGGTTTTTACGTCACATTTTCTTTGTTACTCTTACTGTAAGTTCCCTTCTGGAACGTTGGATTTTGTTATCGGCTGCCTTTTATAAAAGACAACAACATCTAAAACATCAAGTGTTTTATTGAGTCCATGATACATATATACATCAAGAAGACAGACTACACATTGTAACACATTAGTTTTACTCTATAACACAAAAACCTACGATTGGACTGTCGAATAAAACGATAAAGATGTATAGCCCTAACTGAAACTAATGTCGCACGATGGACGTCACTGTAACATCAATACAATTCAAAATACTGAAAATACAGAATACTTACTCAAATTACTTACTTCACACTAAGAACGATACTTGCTGTACTTTAATGCACCGACTTAAGATCTCTAATGACAAATTATCTCAAAGGCGTAGGTACTGGTTTTTATATCTTATACATTGTAAAGAATAATAAGGTTTGTAGAAATAATAAAGATATGGGCGCCATTTACTCGCAAGTCATTAATAATACTCAAAATCCGGAAGCAAAAAAGGATTCCGTTATATTGATTGAATTCAATTATTAATCATAGTTAGTTAAGTTAATATTAGGCAAATTAATGTATTTTAATAACTTCCACAAGTAAACGGTCTAATACTATCACAATAATATTTAATTTAAAGATTCATTTATTTGTAGATAAAATAATCTTTTATCTAAAATGACAACAAAAAGAACAGTCGTAATCATGTTTTAATAAGGATCCTTATTGAAAAGAAAATGCATAAATAACAAAAAGTTTTCACAGGAATGATACAAGTAAAGTACATGTACTATTATACAGTTTATCCGTTAGTCCTTGATAGAGTTTTACAATTCTTTAAATTTTACAAATATCACTTTCACAATAATGCCCTTAAATTCACTTAACATTAGGTACAAAGTACTTCACATATTATAGACGTAGATCTTTGAACTATTGCTGTCGATGCTGAAGTTATAACAATTGTTGATTAACTAAAGTTTATGGTAACTATATGTACTTAGGTTTGCAATATCATTTCATTAATAAAGAATTAAACCATATAATTTCAAAAGAAACTTTCAATATTTAAAAAGTTATCACGTTGGCACAATTTTGTTCGTCAAACTGTTGCATCATCCCCAATACAATATTATTTTTTAATCCGGCGAAAAATTTATGCAGTTTCCCATGACTAGCTCTGCAATACAGAACAAAAATGTAGTTTCTTTATCTTTAAAATTCAATTAACTATTGAATACACTTCACACATCGTAAACTAACGGCACACTAAATTAGTTATTAACTTTACTAAAACAAAATACTAAGCTTTAATCTAAAGCTTCTAACTTTCTGATCGATAAATTGAACGGGAAAAACTCAAATTTACTTAATTTGACGGTCCATTACAGAAGCTCGCGTTACAGAAGACCTTTTGTACGTGCCTTCTTAGGCAATAATGCTTACGTGCGTTCCGTTTAGTAAACTCTTACTGACTCTTCTGTAGACTGTATTAGACTGAACTGACTTGGGGATGCAAAAATATCTTTACGCTAATAATTTTAAGAGAGGGAACCTAACCACCCTATCAAAAACTAGCCTGACACACATTACACGAATAGAAAAGTTGTTCTAGAACCTTCCACGGGCATTTACAGGGTTTAGTCTTACTTCGTAGCATGAAAACCGATATTTACAGAATATTCCAGACTGTTTTTTATATGTATATTTTCGAAGAATCTATTCATCAAAAACGAAAATACGCACGTACAAGGAGACATAAATTTGAATTAAATGCATTTTTTGACGTATCATTTTGTTAAGAAGTCAATTTTATTTTTGTATTTTTATTACAAAAACAATTCATTGGCGTGAGAACGCTTTGAATGACCTTTTATATTAACGAAAAACATTTTTAAACCAACTAAAATATATTTAAATGTACAGGGCCGTCCTAAGATCATTTACAATCAACGCATTTAAAATGCATCAAAAATTGAATCTAGAATTTTAAGACGTTACAACATCTTTCTATACACATATTATTGTTTATATATTTATATATATATATATATATATATATATATATATATATATATTGCTGTATTATTGGATAATTAAAAATAATAAATTATTTTTAAAAATTTTATTATATATTTTGAAACTGTGAATAATTGCCGTTTGATCGTAGATAATTACTTTATAATTAAAGTGATTTTTTAAAATGACTGTGAACTTTGGAAATGCTTTTTAACTTCCTTCTTTATAATATCTATGATTTGAAAATACCTTTTAATAGATTTAATAATGCAATGGTTATATAAATTAGTGTTACGTTAGTTCTTGACTAACTCAAGTTTACGTAAGAGAGTTGGGCGCCAGTTAATAACTTAAATTAACAGAATTATATTTAATAAAGACTCATCTCAGGGTGAATGTGGTTTCTTGTGGTATTAAAATTATACAAATTGAAATTTAAAATTACTTTTAAATTGAAATCTTAATTAATTTTAACTATTACTAAATTGTTCAAATCACTTTACTACACTTTACAAACGATAGTCTTTTCTTCAGCAAATGCCAATACAAAAAGGAAATAACTTCCTACCTTTTTATAATACTTCTTTTTTTCTTTTTAGTATAGATGTCCTCTTTCCCAAACCATTGGCAGAGTATATCACTTTAAGTTGACCCAGGGCTGGTTTCCAATTCAGGGTTGACTTTCTTCCTTTTGCATGGATTTTCCATATAATTTCATCCACACACTTGATTTTGGAACTCACTTTTGTTTATTAACTGCGGGTACAATTTCCCTTTTTCGTAGAATACTTATAGTTGTTTTTTTTGTGTTTAATTAAATAAAACACCCGTTTATGGTTTTAACGTAGATGGTTAACTTTAGCAAGTAATTTATCTTAAAGGTGGTTCTTTATAATCATATACACTTTTACAATTTATACTTTTTACACCTTCGCCGTATTCAAATCACCAACTAACTTAACTTCTCTATTTAATTCTAGACTATTTAAATTTTATAATATTATCAGCCACGACTTTACTCTGTCGCTTTATATTGGTAAGTGTCTATTTACATTTTACTATTGTCTTTTCACGACTTTACTCTGTCGCTTTCTATCAGTAAGTGTCCTAAAACTATGATTTTCTAAGCTTATATACTATAGACTATTTACATAATTATATTACACAATTTGACTTCACCTTACAAACTAATACAAACTACACTATTTACAACATATAATACATAATAGCAGATTAATACTCTTTATAAAAGTGACACATCTATTATACAACACTTTTACGCAATAATAACGATCTATTTACATTAACAAACCTTAAAGAATCACATAACCCGTCGATATACACATTTGAAATTATACATAATTGAATTACATCACAACAAAAACTTTCGAACAACTGGATGTTACGTACACTTAAGTAATCGGTGAGTAAGCTATTTGATAATAAATAAAGAAACATGTATTATTTAACCTTATTAAAAAGTATACACATTGATTTCAAAATCAATGACACACCATAAAATACCTCAAATTTATTTTCAACTGGAAAAGTTGATAAAAATATTTCAAAAGTGTTAGTTTTTAACAAAGATTTTAGATTTTCACGAAATTTTCAAAATTCTCCAAAATTTTGAAACTACCATCCACAGCAATATATATATATATATATATATATATATATATATATATATATATATATATATATATATATATATATATATATAGGGCACCACCAAGCGTCCCCCCGTGTAAAATCTTAGGTTCAAGCAGCGTCCGAAGTCACTCGGCGTCCGGATATACGGACGCAGGGTGACTTGTGCCTCAAAATTGCACCACATGAAGCTTAAAGTGTCTAGATGACGAAAATGTAAAAATTAGCTGTGCGCAGTTTGACACCCATTCCTGATTCGTGTATAAAATCGTAGTTCGAGCGTTTGCCACACGCAGCGCTAATAGCGCGGGATTTGTATACATTTGTATACAAATTTATGGCATAGGTTTACCCTGCGTCCGCATATTTAACAAGAATTGTGTTGGTAACACTGATGGCTTCGTGTCTAGACAGTGACGTCATTTCAACGGGACTTCACTTTATGCATTGTATTTCTGAGTAAAGATTGCGTCATTTAAGGTGACAAAAATTTTCTTACATATATTTTGTAAAAGCTACTTAAGATTATAATTATTATTATTATTATTATTATATATTTAATATTATTGATTTAAGTGAAACAAACGTTAACCATTATTATATTATCATTTAGTATTTAATCAATCACTGATGCTGTTAGCTAATAATAAATCTGGCTGTTTAAAATACTATCTTATCCCATATTATATTTTAAAATTCTTAAAACTCATATGTTTGTGAGACAGACAGTGACATCATTTCAAACGGGACTTCTTATGCATTAAAATATTGAAATTAAATAACCTTTATAATTTCTAATTTGTTAGATGACATAGAAACTTGAGATTTGGCACAATTATAGGAATTGGGATTCTTGTAAGGAGGAAAATAAAAATATATATTTATGTCAACCCTCGCACCTCCTTTTAGGGGTTGTAAAACTTCTAGATGACTTAGAAATTTGAAATTTGGTGTAATGATAGGATTTAAGATTCTTATAAAGAAAAATATAAAAAAATATTAAGATGTCAACCCCTGCACCCCGTTCGGGGGTTGTAAAACTTCTAGATGACATACAAACCTGAGATTTGGCACAATTATAGGAATTGGGATTCTTGTACAGAGAAAAATAAAAAAATATTTTTATGTCAACCCTCGCACCCCCTTTTCAGGGTTGTAAAACTTCTAGATGACATACATACTTGAAATTTGGTATAGTGATAGGGTTTGACTCTCGTAATAAAAAATATAAAAATTTTTTATTAAGTCAACCCCCGCACTTTATTCGGGGGTTGTAAAATTCTAGATGACATAAAAATTTGAAATTTGGTATAGCGATAGAATTAAGGACTCTCCTAAAGAAAAATTTAACAAAAATGTTAAACCAACCCCCGTATTCCATTTGGGGGTTGTAAAACTTCTAGATGACATACAAACTTGAAATTTGGTATAGCGATAGAATTTAGGACTCTCCTAAAGAAAAATTTAAAAAAATATTAAACCAACCCCCGTATTCCATTTGGGGGTTGTAAAACTTCTAGATGACATACATACTTGAAATTTGGTATAGTGATAGGGTTTAAGACTCTCGTAATAAAAAATATAAAAATTTTTTATTAAGTCAACCCCCGCACTTTATTCGGGGGTTGTAAAATTCTAGATGACATAAAAATTTGAAATTTGGTATAGCGATAGAATTTAGGACTCTCCTAAAGAAAAATTTAAAAAAATATTAAACCAACCCCCGTATTCCATTTGGGGGTTGTAAAACTTCTAGATGACATACATACTTGAAATTTGGTATAGTGATAGGGTTTAAGACTCTCGTAATAAAAAATATAAAAAAATTTTATTAAGTCAACCCCCGCACTTTATTCGGGGGTTGTAAAATTCTAGATGACATAAAAACTTGAAATTTGGTATAGCGATAGAATTTAGGACTCTCCTAAAGAAAAATTTTAAAAAAATGTTAAACCAACCCCCGTATTCCATTTGGGGGTTGTAAAACTTCTAGATGACTTACAAACTTGAAATTCGGTATAGCGATAGAATTTAGGACTCTCCTAAAGAAAAATTTAAAAAATATTAAACCAACCCCCGTATTCCATTTGGGGGTTGTAAAACTTCTAGATGACATACAAACTTGAAATTTGGTATAGCGATAGAATTTAGGACTCTCCTAAAGAAAAATTAAAAAAAATATTAAACCAACCCCCGTATTCCATTTGGGGGTTGTAAAACTTCTAGATGACACACAA
Source organism: Agrypnus murinus (assembly GCA_929113105.1). Taxonomy (NCBI): domain Eukaryota; kingdom Metazoa; phylum Arthropoda; class Insecta; order Coleoptera; family Elateridae; genus Agrypnus; species Agrypnus murinus. The sequence goes on along the minus strand of OV816028.1, from coordinate 101,797,756 downwards.
CTTGAAATTTGGTATAGTGATAGGGTTTAAGACTCTTGTAAAGAAAAATATAAAATTTTTTTATTAAGTCAACCCCCGCACTTTATTTGGGGGTTGTAGAAATTCTAGATGACATACAAACTTGAAATTTGGTATAGCGATAGAATTTAGGTCTCTCCTAAAGAAAAATTTAAAAAAAAATATTAAACCAACCCCCGTATTCCATTTGGGGGTTGTAAAACTTCTAGATGACACACAAACTTGAAATTTGGTATAGTGATAGGGTTTAAGACTCTCGTAAAGAAAAATATAAAAAATTTTTATTAAGTCAACCCCCGCACTTTATTTGTTGGTTGTAGAAATTCTAGATGACATACAAACTTAAAATTTGGTATAGCGATAGAATTTAGGACTCTCCTAAAGAAAAATTAAAAAAAAATTAAACCAACCCCCGTATTCCATTTGGGGGTTGTAAAACTTCTAGATGACATACAAACTTGAAATTTGGTATAGCGATAGAATTTAGGACTCTCCTAAAGAAAAATTAAAAAAAAATTAAATCAACCCCCGTATTCCATTTGGGGGTTGTAAAACTTCTAGATGACACACAAACTTGAAATTTGGTATAGTGATAGGGTTTAAGACTCTCGTAAAGAAAAATATAAAAAATTTTTATTAAGTCAACCCCCGCACTTTATTTGGGGGTTGTAGAAATTCTAGATAACATACAAACTTAAAATTTGGTATAGCGATAGAATTTAGGACTCTCCTAAAGAAAAATTTAAAAAAAACTAAACCAACCCCCGTATTCCATTTGGGGGTTGTAAAACTTCTAGATGACATACAAACTTGAAATTTGGTATAGCGATAGAATTTAGGACTCTCCTAAAGAAAAATTAAAAAAAATATTAAACCAACCCCCGTATTCCATTTGGGGGTTGTAAAACTTCTAGATGACACACGACTTGAAATTTGGTATAGTGATAGGGTTTAAGACTCTCGTAAAGAAAAATATAAAATTTTTTTATTAAGTCAACCCCCGCACTTTATTTGGGGGTTGTTGAAATTCTAGATGACATACAAACTTGAAATTTGGTATAGCGATAGAATTTAGGACTCTCCTAAAGAAAAATTTTAAAAAAATATTAAACCAACCCCCGTATTCCATTTGGGGGTTGTAAAACTTCTAGATGACACACAAACTTGAAATTTGGTATAGTGATAGGGTTTAAGACTCTCGTAAAGAAAAATATAAAAAATTTTTATTAAGTCAACCCCCGCACTTTATTTGTTGGTTGTAGAAATTCTAGATGACATACAAACTTAAAATTTGGTATAGCGATAGAATTTAGGACTCTCCTAAAGAAAAATTAAAAAAAAATTAAACCAACCCCCGTATTCCATTTGGGGGTTGTAAAACTTCTAGATGACATACAAACTTGAAATTTGGTATAGCGATAGAATTTAGGACTCTCCTAAAGAAAAATTAAAAAAATATTAAAGCAACCCCCGTATTCCATTTGGGGGTTGTAAAACTTCTAGATGACACACAAACTTGAAATTTGGTATAGTGATAGGGTTTAAGACTCTCGTAAAGAAAAATATAAAAATTTTTTATTAAGTCAACCCCCGCACTTTATTTGGGGGTTGTAGAAATTCTAGATGACATACAAACTTAAAATTTGGTATAGCGATAGAATTTAGGACTCTCCTAAAGAAAAATTTAAAAAAAATTAAACCAACCCCCGTATTCCATTTGGGGGTTGTAAAACTTCTAGATGACATACAAACTTGAAATTTGGTATAGCGATAGAATTTAGGACTCTCCTAAAGAAAAATTTAAAAAAATATTAAACCAACCCCCGTATTCCATTTGGGGGTTGTAAAACTTCTAGATGACACACAACTTGAAATTTGGTATAGTGATAGGGTTTAAGACTCTCGTAAAGAAAAATATAAAATTTTTTTATTAAGTCAACCCCCGCACTTTATTTGGGGGTTGTTGAAATTCTAGATGACATACAAACTTGAAATTTGGTATAGCGATAGAATTTAGGACTCTCCTAAAGAAAAATTTAAAAAAAATATTAAACCAACCCCCGTATTCCATTTGGGGGTTGTAAAACTTCTAGATGATACACAAACTTGAAATTTGGTATATAGTGATAGGGTTTAAGACTCTCGTAAAGAAAAATATAAAAAATTTTTATTAAGTCAACCCCCGCACTTTATTTGTTGGTTGTAGAAATTCTAGATGACATACAAACTTAAAATTTGGTATAGCGATAGAATTTAGGACTCTCCTAAAGAAAAATTAAAAAAAAATTAAACCAACCCCCGTATTCCATTTGGGGGTTGTAAAACTTAATGGTAGCAAACACCTGGTTCCAACTTCCAGAAAGGCGATTGTACACTTAGAAGTGTACTTAGGACCAGGAAACAATGAAGGAAATATCATAAAAAATCAAATAGATTACATACTGATTGATACACGATATAGAAACGGAATTAAAGGTGTAAGAACTTATCCTGGATCAGACGTAAGATCTGATCAGAACCCCGTAGCTGAAAAACGTGAGATTAAATTGAAGAAAATCCGGAAGAGAAATAAAACAAGACCTAACTTTGAGAAACTGGGGGAACCACAAATAAAAGAGGAAATAACACGAGTTTTGAATAGTAAGTTTAGGGAAACGGTATAATTGGAAACAGAAACAATGGAAAACTTTTGGCAGTCTGTTAAAAATGTAAACATGAAGTACAAGAAAATGAATTGGAAAACCAAGAGCAGAGAGCAAAACAGAAATGGATGACGGAAGAAATCCTTTTATTGATGAACGAAACAAGGAAGTACAAACATAAAGACTATAATAAATATAAAGAAATCCATAAAAAGATTACAAGGCTTATAAGAGAGGCAAAGGAGACCTGGATGGAGAAACGTTGTCAAGTACTCGAAGAGCTGCCAAGAAAGCATGATTTCTTTAACACACAAAAAAGAAGATAAAAGAAATAACTGGAAATAAAACCCATCAACACGATATCTTAGTCACATATAGTAACAAAAAAACAATCGACCCAGACGAGATAGAAGAGATTTTGACAAGCTATATACAAGAGCTTTTTGATGATATCAGAATGTAACCAGAATCAAGAGAAATAGATCAAGAAGATTAGCCATTGAAAATTATTATAGCAGAAGTGAAACACGCAATAAAACTATCAAAACACGTAGAGTCCCAGGTGAAGATAACATCTATACTGAGATGCGTAAACGTATTAAACGATGAAAGCCTCAACATCTTAACATCTTTCTTAAATAGAATATACTATACAGGACTCGTACCACACGACTGGACCCAACCTATTTTTATTCCTATACCTAAAAAGAGCGGAGTAAAACAGTGCTTACAGTACCGATTGATTAGCCTGATGAGCCATGTACTGTAGATAATGCTAAGAACATGCATCAACTAGTACACACAAAATGCGAACAATATGTAGGAGAAGAACAATTTGGTTTTCGCTTAGGCATTGGAACTAGAGAAGCAGTTCAAGGTCTTAGGGCTAGCAGAAATACATAAAACAAAATTAAATAGCTTATCGGTATCTCCAACGTAAGTGACTCCTGCGTACAATGTTGCTTCCTCACGACTTGCTCCAAAATGATAAGTCTGGATTTCTTCAGCTAGTTTGCAAGCATAATTTTCAGAGAAGTCTATATGTAGTAACCCTTCATTCTTACTAAGACTGGTTTTCAGTGTGTTCTAAGCAGCATTTTTATTTTTAATGTTAAATTTATATTTATTTTTAAAGTTTTCATTTCTTCTTGAACCTCTCCCTGCAACTCTCGGACAGGTTTAGTAACATTGATTTTAGCTGCAATCTTAATATTAAATTGAACCTTTTCTTCATTTTATTTTGACATTTCAGAGACCTGCCATACATATGCAATGCGGAAGCCTTACTACATGTTACAGGAGTTCATATGAATTGTCATTATCAAGTTTTAGTGGTTTTAGTTTTTGTGGTTTGAAGCTTATGTTTGCGCGTTGCTTGTACAAACAGTTAGCTCTGTTTATTTCATTAGGTTTGCATACATAATATAGACGGTAATAACATAGGGATGGCATCGAGAGAATGTACTGTAGGATATTTTTGTTTTGTGTGCAAGGCCAATTGTTTTATTTGCTAAACTATAAAAACGGTAATGACGAATATCAATGGACATCAACAAAGCACTTAAAAATCTTTTCCGTTGGTTTTTTGACCTCCAGCAACTCTCCAAGGTTTCACCAGCGAGTCGTGCAAAACTAGAGTAGGATTGCTTGTTTCTCATTGCTTTTTCCTTTTCCAGGTCCAAGTCCAACAAAACGTTTCCGTGCAGTTTTTTTTTATTCAGAGATGGGCATTAGTTTTTCTTCAGGTGTTTTCATAACTGTATTGTTTTCAGTTTTTTTCTACTTAAATGCTTTCTTCTTCTTTTCACATTCTCAAGTTTGCTCAAAACAAATAGCCAGAAACTCAAGTGCAGAGAGGTTTCTTTTTGTATTTGAACTTGCCCGACGAAGAGAACACAAAAAAATTGAACAGCTAAAAAATCATTTGGCAGGTCAATCACCGCTGGATATTTTTCTAAAACTTTTTGATGATGAAGTTCAAGATATAGTATTGCGATTTTTTGTAAAGTAGGCTCATGATAAATAATACACACGATTTTATATTTACAAGGGAAAAACTTTTCAGTTTTATTGGCATCCTGTTTTTATTAGGCTATCATACGTTGCCCCAAGCTAATTTGTGTTGGTATGTTGAAGAAGGCAAAGGAGTCGATATTGCATAAAACTGCATGACGAGAAACAAATTCAGAAATATTCAGTAAGCTCGATAAAACTGTTACATTTTCTAACTTTGCGGCCTTTTTTACATCTTCTTTTTCTTAAGGTGCTGTCTTCTTATAGAAAGTTAACAACAACTTCGGCAAATCGTTCACTATCTTTTGCTATTCTTAGTAATAACTGTGAGTTTAGGCCAGTGCAGTCTCTCACATTTCTCAACCATGAGCCTTGTCTCCTGCCAGTTCTCTTCTACCTCAATCTTGCGCTCTATTATCAGTCTTAGGTATGGCTCAGCAGAAGTTCAAGAGTTGCAGGGAGAGGTTCAAGAAGAAATGAAAACTTTAAAAATAAATATAAATTTAACATTAGAAATAAAAATGCTGCTTACAACACACTGAAAAAGAGTCTTAGTAAGAGTGAAGGGTTACTCCATATAGTCTTCTCTGAAAATTATCCTTGCAAACTAGCTGAAGAAATCCAGACTCATCATTTTGGAGCAAGCCGTGAAGAAGCAGTCATTTACGTTGGACATACCGATAAGCTATTTAATTTTGTTCTATGTATTTCTGCAAGTCCAGATCATGCCCTGCAGCTATTTGGACACACTTAATCCTGTCTTTACCTTTCTGTCGCAACAATTGCCAAGAATCCAAACAGTTTATTTGTTTTCAGATAGACTCTCCATTCTTTAATAAAGTAGTTAGTTATCTTTAAACTTTGATGCATTGAGTATTCCTTAACTATCTTTGTAACATAAACGGTTTTTGTATTTAGTCAAAGTAAAACTTCTAACCGAGAAACAAGAACAACGACGAGTGACATGGACTAAATATGTAGTTGTCCTAGACAATGTTCCAGAGAATGACTGGTATAAGGTCATATTCAGCGACTAGTCAAAGTCTGGTGTTTTCGTTGGTTACTCTCGCAAAAGAGTGATCGGAGCTAAACATGAAGCATTCCATAAGTACTGCTTAAAACGTACGGTTAGGTTTCCTCAAGGTGCAATAGTTTAGAGCTATATGTCAGCTGGAGGGTTAGAATGATTTCAGTCCATAGACGGCACAGTTAATGTTGAAAAGTATCAGCAAATTATTAACGCAAACTTGTTACCAATCGTTAAAAATCGATCTTGACCGCGATTTAATCTTTCAACAAGATGGTGCTTCTTACCACACATCAAAAACGACCAAAAAATGGTTTGACAATCATAATTTCAAAGTTGTTGAATGATCCTCAAGCAGTTCGGATCTTTAGTGTTATTGAATTTGAAATTATCAGCAAGTGGGGCATTATCCAATTTAGATAATTGTAATCCCCAAGTTAGAAGTATGTCAGCCAAAATTTAAGAGGCGAATAAAGCAAAGCGAGACGTTAAATCTTATTGAATTGTATTTATAAACTGCTATCTGAATATTTAGTTGTCAGCGAGTTTTGTTGAATTTTTGAAAATTGTTTTCTGCAGATCTTTTTTTACAGAAGTTAATGGTTATTGTTTGAAAATGGTGTAATTTGGAACACTAGTAGGAAAAATAAACACAGAATTCATGAAACTGTCCAAATACATATTTAGTTGTTAGGGCTCGTACATGTTTTGTAAATTTCACAGAGGAACATCGATAACTTAATACCAGAATGTATATTTAAAACGTAAATAAAATAAATAAAGGTTGCTCATGAAACTAAAATTTGCAAGTAATAAAAATTTCTTTCTCAAAATATTATTCCAAACACAAATGAAAATGATCCGAAATAAACAATTATATATAACAAGGTTACAAGAAATGTGTTTAATACCAAAAATAGGTGAATAGATTAGCATGATCTTACATTTTAGATATGATATTATTTACTACGTATTATGAATGCACAGCTGTTTTCTTCTGAAACTAATAATGGTTTCAATTTATAAAAAATCAGTATTTGATTAAAATAAAGTAAGCACTAATAACGAAAACGAAAACGTCATTTTAAGAGATTGCTAGTCAATAATATTTTTGTTGCATCTTTATTTAAATATTTTTAAATTACATAAAAATACATCTGCACTGACCGCTGGACCTTGAAATTCCCTTCTAAACTACCTTTATCACTACCCAAACTTTTTTTGTCAAATTTCTCTTTAGGCAATATTTGATAATATTGTTGCATGCGCTCATTTTTAAGGTTTAATTTAAAAAAAGAATCAGCTTTCTAGCTCAAATATGTTTGGAGATATACCGATTTAAACCACAAAACGAGAAGTTCTAATTAACACATTAAATCGCTCGGCTCTATAAAATATAGAACGAGAAAATGTACTACAGAATGTCAATAAGAAATAAAAAACGAATCTGATATTTTTAATTAGGTATTGAAATTAAAATGCGTTCCCAATAAAAATTAACAAGTCAATCAAAAATCAATATATTTCATTATTTCATAAAATCAATTATTAGTCGTTATAAATAACCAATAAGTTTTACCTTGTGCAATCGAATAGTAACTGTTTTGTAAAACAGTGACAGAAAGAAGATAATTTAAGAAGAACTACAAATTCCTTTTTGTAGTTTGCTTTAATAGACATGTAAAACGTAGTTTCTAGTACATAAACAAACATAAATACAAAACAATACATCTGCACTGACCGCTGGACCTTGAAATTCCCTTCTAAACTATCTTTATCACTACCCAAACTTTTTTTGTCAAATTTCTCTTTAGGCAATATTTGATAATATTGTTGCATGCGCTCATTTTTAAGGTTTAATTTAAAAAAAAGAATCAGCTTTCTAGCTCAAATATGTTTGGAGATATACCGATTTAAACCACAAAACGAGAAGTTCTAATTAACACATTAAATCGCTCGGCTCTATAAAATATAGAACGAGAAAATGTACTACAGAATGTCAATAAGAAATAAAAAAACGAATCTGATATTTTTAATTAGGTATTGAAATTAAAATGCGTTCCCAATAAAAATTAACAAGTCAATCAAAAATCAATATATTTCATTATTTCATAAAATCAATTATTAGTCGTTATAAATAACCAATAAGTTTTACCTTGTGCAATCGAATAGTAACTGTTTTGTAAAACAGTGACAGAAAGAAGATAATTTAAGAAGAACTACAAATTCCTTTTTATAGTTTGCTTTAATAGACATGTAAAACGTAGTTTCTAGTACATAAACAAACATAAATACAAAACAATACATCTGCACTGACCGCTGGACCTTGAAATTCCCTTCTAAACTATCTTTATCACTACCCAAACTTTTTTTGTCAAATTTCTCTTTAGGCAATATTTGATAATATTGTTGCATGCGCTCATTTTTAAGGTTTAATTTAAAAAAAAATCAGCTTTCTAGCTCAAATATGTTTGGAGATATACCGATTTAAATTTAAATATAGAACTAGGTATTAGTAGCAATAAGTATCATCACAAGTTTTTATATGCATTTAACCTATAATAATAAATTAACCTACACAATTTATATAGTTTTAAGATTTATTAAGTAACTTTAATAAAACATAATTATTTTTGTCACTTTAAATGACGCAATCCTTACTGAGAAACACACATAGTATTTTGGCAACGCAGAGAGTTTCGAATATACTCCCAGATGTTAAGTTTTATGCAAATAAATCAAGTTTTAATTATTATGGCCGCCATATTTCATCCGCGCTTTAAAATTTGCAAACGTTGACATCAAATTTGAAATCAGCGACCTGAAAAACCCCTTTGTAGAAAATTTCATACAAATCCAATAATATTTCGAGTTTTATGATGTTTTTATGCATATAATATTTTAAATCTGAAAGCCTTTTAAATAAAATTCATGAACATACAGAAACGAAACTAAAAGTATTTATTACATAGCGTTAATAAAATAGAATTATTTTTGCCAGTTGAGATGACGCAATCTTTACTCAGAAATGCAGAGAGTAACTCGACACCGCAGACAGGCAAAGGAATTCAAGCAGGCTGGCCAATACTGAAAAAATAAATGGACGCTGTATAAACCTATAGGTTGCATAAAATAAACAGACGCTGAATAAACCTATAGCTTGCAAAAGACGCTGACTGATACCGTCATTTATATACACTTATATACGCCGGACGCTGGGCGCTACGCTTTTGGACCGGACGCATGGTAGGCCTTTATAGATATATATATATATATATATATATATATATATATATATATATATATATATATATATATATATATATATATATATATATATATATATTATATTATATATATATATATATATATATATATATATATATATATATATATATATATATATATACAAACATTTCGTAGTTGACTTTTGCAAATATTTGTTGCGATTACACAGTTGCAAGATTTAATCTAAAATTACCTCTTCTGCATAAATCGTATACGTAACTAATATAATTTTCTGTTTAGCTCTAAAATACTTATAAAATATTTATACAGCTTGCTTTTAGTATTTAAAAACTGTACTGTACTGTACAGTACTGTACTGTACTGTACTGTATAAGTGTTTAAATACTGACTTATTTGATTTTAACTTAATTGACCTTAAAAGATTGATTTTAAAATTATAAGAACTGATTAATTTGTTGTTAAAGGGATTATTTGTGTAATAACTGCAATTTGATTTTTGTGTGAACTATTATAATTTTAACTGAAATCTTTAATTTTAATATTTATCTTATACTGTTTATTTTATTTTTGAATAAATGTTGTTGCTTCTTTTGTATTTTATTTCTATTATTGCTTATGCCGAGTTCAAACGGCGGCTGTTATCGTAGATTATGCCTTTTAATCTAGCGCGACTTCTTATTAACAAGAAGTTCCCTTATATTACCAAGAAAAATTAACGCAAAAAGTTGCAGGGTTATTACATGCAATTATCTATCATTTAAGCTGCTCTGAAGATGAATTGTTTATGCAACCTTCGAAACATGCAAAAAATACAAAGAAATAAATATATGTAAATTATTATTACAGTTATGTTACTCTCATTCATGCGTGTAGTTTATTAACTATTATTAGTGCGACAAAAAAGGCAGCACAATAAAAATTTAAACAAGCAAAAACATAAACATAAACTGTTTTTGTTTATGTCTTATGACTAATAAATTTGTGTATGACAGATTTGTAAATATAGTAAGGTAATAAAATCAGAACTAAAATCATAAATTAATAAAATATTTAAATTATAACCAGTTACAGATTTAATAATTAGATATGATAGGTGTAGGCTGATTGGAGGAAATCAGTTACTAAGTATTCAAATGGGATGTTCTTAGAAGACGAGAATTAATTTTTCCATGTGTAGTCACTAATGAGACCAGACTCAGACATCATTTAATAAATTTTCAGAGCTGAAATTTCACACAAAACCTAGATATTATATAAACACAAGAAAGTGAAATATATAACGAATATAGAAATATAAATTTAGTCCTACGGTTGAGTACATTTCCTTATTGTAATACCTTGTTTCTCCTTTGTAGCATATAACACACCCACCCAGTGCACTTAGTAGTTAAAATGAATTCACATTAAAGCAATTTATTAGTCCATCCGTCTTTCTAACTCATTATAAATCAAATATTTCACGAAATTACGTGATCGCCCAATAAAATATGCAAAAGATAAATGATGAGAAAACCGTGTTATTGTCTTAATTACATCGATATTAGACAATAATAATAAATACGGGATGCTGCATTTATTATATGACCATTTATTATCTTGAAGGTTATCGTCATACATGATTGAACAGGGTTGCAAAATGTCGACATATATCAACACTCTCTGTAAAATACGCGGAATTACAAAAATATGAATGATTAAAGTCATGGAATACGGATCCGTATAAAAAAGGTGTAGAAGAAAGATAGAAAAAATACCGGCGTTCTTATTGTTATTATTATAAGTATCCATGTAAACTGGATAATGGATTGACTCGTGATATGATGAATAATGAGGTATAATTGCAAATTACACGTTCTGTGCTTAAAACTCCGGAAAACTTTAATCGCAAAATCTGTGAATGGATGGTAATTCAAGGTAGTATTGTTTAGTTTAGCGCCGGCATTGTTCTAGATTGATATTTACAATGAATGCTGGAATTATAATGCGGTTAATCTACTCATAAATTAAAACACTTTTATTTGATTTTAAATTCAAAGGATCTATTAAAGGATTTATGGATTTAATAAATTAATTAATACTATTTCTTCCTTTTGTAAACTATGTAATTGTTATTTCTCTTTTCTATGCAACCTCCAGTTACATTTATGTAGTGGGTACATTTTGAATAAGGCTATTTTTAAGTCGAGGGAGTTCTTGAATTTGGGTCAAACGTTTTATTCCAGTGCATTTTGCACACTAATTTTGCATTTTCCAGTGCATATTAATATTATAACGTGAACTTCTTGAACGGCTAGCTCGCGGTGTTAATAAGAAGTCCCATACTATATTAAAATTTATCACTCCAAACATTTCAAGATAGCAGCCGTCGTTTAAACTCAGCATAAGCAATAATAGAAATAAAAAATACATGATACAAAAAAATAGAAAGAGATTATTTAAAAACACAAATAATAAACTGTAAAAGATTAATATCAAAAATCAATAATTAAGTTAGAATTATTATAGTACACATCAAAAAATCAGATTCCGATTATTTTATAAACAACCCCTATCATTATAAACAATTTAATATAAGCGAAAGTTTTCAGTTTTTACAATAAAATTCTAAAATTAATTTTCTAAAGTATTCAAACTGAAATCAAAGAAATCAGTGTTTTATATCAATAATTCAATCTTAAATACAAAAAGCAATATGTGTCACTCAAACAATTATACGTTATCCAAAAGATCTTTGATAGTTATACGTACGATTTCTGCAGAAATGGTAGTTGAGATTAAAGATTAAAATCTGGCAACTGTGCAATACAGGCAAGATAATTAAATCAAAATAATATGCAAGTTTATATTTATTACATAACCTAAAAGAGAAGTAAAAAGAACGTTTATACAGTTAAAAGGATGGGCAGAAGTTTGTGTACTGAAGGATCTTGTGTATGTTGCTTATGTAATTTGACTCGATATCATACTTGTTGTTTTAGCTGCCCCTGGTTTTTCTGAAGGGCAGCCGATAAACAAAACTCAACGTTCCAGAAGCAAACTTTTCAGTGCGGTAACACAATGACGTAAAGTAAATCAAAAAGCCAAGAGGGGAATTAATTCTACATTAATTTAACGCCTTTTCACTAAAAACTAAAGCATACCGAACAGATGATATGCTTGAAAAATGAGATAAAAATTGCCTTTAGTATTTATATAAAGTATTCCTCTAAAACAAGGATAGAAATAGTCCTTATGAATAAATTAGTTTAAAACTATACCTTGGAAATGAAGAGATTAAATATCCCAATCAAATTAAATTTTCTGCGTTTAGAAACTTCACCTGTATGAAAACCAGACGAGAACTACAGGAAATAATTAAAGTTCGCCCACTTAAAAACCTCTTCGAGGAAAATTATTAAAATTTCACAAATGAATAAAGAACAATATTACTTGCCCAAAGACAATCTACAACTAAACTCATAAAAGGGAAATTATCTTCTTTTGCAAAAGTTTTAAAATACCAGTGATAAGCAGAATTTACCAAAGACGAATCCTGTACTGAAAAATAACCAAATAAGAAATGATGCAATAAAAATTTTGATCACAAACACGACCAAATAAGGATTGACAAGATTGATAATAACACAATGGGGAAAAGCCTTTTTAAGAGATTCTTTTTAGGTTAAACACAATAGTGAAATTGAACTGGGGAATAATTGTTATAACATAAACTCAAAAATATTCTTTTACATGTAACACGGCGAAAAAATAATAATATCCTCTATGTTTGGAGCTTGGATTGAGTGATGCTGACAGACAAAATTATAATATCACATTTTAACTTTCAATGGCAAGAATACCTATTGCGCACGATTAGTTGTACAGTAAAATTCAATGAAATTTGAGAATTACTTTTCTTATAAACTATTCGATTTCAACCTAAGCTTCTTAATGAAAAGTTATTCTACTATACCCTTCCTCTATCTACCATTTAACGGATACTCTTATTACATTGTTCACATCATTATTACATCTAATTACATTACATTATTACTTCTCCTGCCACTGCTTAAATCACTTCCTTTAACCCTTTTATTTAACTTGTCATGTCTCCAAAACTTGCAACACAAAAGAGCAGCACCAAGTTCATTATAGTGGACTTGGTGGTGTTTACCATTAGTTAGACTATTTTAAGAAGTTATATTTCTTGTAATAATAAGACGAACAAATAAAAGCTTTTGGGTTAATGAATTTTATTTTATTTCTGGTTGTTTATTGTTGTTGCTATGGTAATACCCATAATTCAATGCTTTCCTAATGAAATTATGTATGTAATGATTAATTGTGATGATGATTGATATCATGTAACTAACAAGGTCATTACAGTACTATCCCTAAATACTTATTAAGCATAAGTGCTAAGTCTGTAATACCTATTTCATGATAGTATTCTAGTGATCCTGATCCCACTATACATCGGGAAGGCATTGAAGACACTAGCTGGTTGCTATGGTAATAATAATAAAAACTTTTATAAAACCACATTCAAGCAAAAGCAAGTCTTTTATTCTGCTAAAAGATAACGAATTTATCTATAAATATAGTGTTCATCCCTTCCAACGACACAACACTATAGTACGGATCATCATAAACAGAATTCAATATATTTTTTATTATTCAAACTGTAGAATTCAATTTCCCCATTTTCATGGGTTAGATTCTTTTTCGTCCAAGCCGACATATTGGTCTTCTATTTCGAGTTTTTCCGATCATCTTAATTTAAGCTATTTTATTTAGCTTCATTGATAATAATCCTAGTGATATTTTGGTTGTTTAAAGTACATATTTTCATCTATTTTTATTTACTTATTTATTGCATTTCTAATACTGGCGTAACTTAATTACATTTATTGTTTTGGTCATCCATTTACATATATGCTATTTTGTATTTTTCATATTTACTCCTGTTTGGCATTCTCAGTTCAAATTTTTATAAATAGCTATCCATCGCTATTTGGTGTACTATATGGGCTGTAAGTTTGCTACTTGTACATGCAAAATTAATGAATAGAAAAGAGGCGTATAATACCTTCTATTAGTAAAAACCAGAAAACAATACGAATACTATTCTTTCAGTTGCCATTACTTATTTCTATTTCTCCTCCTAGCTTGTTTATTTCATTTCAAATTAATGTTTTATCCTTTCCCCACACGTAAGTCGTCCTAAATACCAGTCAGGTTTCCAGTGCCTCTCTTATAGTTATGTGTGGTTTATTTAATTGGAGCTTGCTAAGTTAATAAAATAATAATAATCATAAGCTATAAACTAATCATAGTTTTACATACTGTATATTAATGACTCTTGTTAAATGAATAAAACAACGGTACATGAGAAAGATTCAGTTTGAAAGTAAATTGTGTTGTCTCAATAGGTTTTGAAAAAAATTATCAAACCCAGATTTTTCGAATGTATGTCCAACGTTATAGGCAAAACATGTTGTCCATGTTACTACGATAATGACATTGATACGTTTTAGGAATATCTTCTGTATGTTACTGCAGCATGCAGATATTTGAATAGTATTTTCATTTTCTTTATAATTTTACAAATGGGTCTTGGGATTACTTTCAGGTTGTTTGGGTTTTTCTATTGCATTCATTTCATTGCCTTCTAAAGCTAAGCATATTCGTATATGCTGAGTTTATATCTAGAACATTTTTATAAAATTTTTATGGTACCGGCTATATATCATTTTGAAGTATATCTTACATTTCCTTAAATATTCTTAAGAAATTCTTGTCATAGGTGCAGTAGCATTAGGGCTAGTGCTAGGCTCTTGCCGGCCCGGGTAAGTCAAAATGTGCCGGCTTTACATGTAGTTGCCTATTATAGCTGTATTGTAATTACTGAAACTTAATTTTTCTGGTTTAAGTATAGTGCCAATATTTTTGTTTATAATTATTACTCATAAAATGTATTTCGTTATTTTCTTATAAAAATATTCTCTTTAGGGACCTAGCCAAAGGTATGTTGCCGCTCCCCCTCAGAAGAAAGTAAATAATCCATATAATTCGAGGTTAAGTTCGGTCGATTATGCAACTTTGAGGTTATTCAAAGTTAGTTCGATTGTGGCAATGTTGAGGTTATTCTAAATTAGATTCCCATAATTGTGGCATTTTTAGGATATTCGACAACTAGGTTCGGTCTCCGACGACATTTTAAGTTATTCTAGGTTAGGTTGATATTTTTTAGGTTATTCGAGGTTAAGTTTTTTCGATTGTGTTATTTTGAGGTTAGATTCGCATTATTGTGACATTTTTAAGTTATTCGGGGTTTGGTTATATTTTGAGGTTAATCGAGGTTTGGTTATGTATCGGATGACATCGGATTAATAAGCTCAGTCGTTTGTAAGTGTCAATGATCTTCTGTTCCTATCGTTGCCGTAACTTTAAAACCCACCAACCACAGAAGAAGAAAGATTAAGCGAGAAATCCCACACAGCGCTGAGACCAGATTCTAGCAGGACAAAACTCCAAAAGCCATTGTTAAAATCAAAGGTATTTTAAGAAACAGTGTTTTAATAGAAAGCTTAGTGAACTCGTAGCTTACTGTCGTTTACCGTTACCGCTAATAATAATCATAAAAAATCCGAAAATTCCGGTAAAGTGCAATTCAGTGTTAACACTTCCGAAGGCGCCAATCTTGTGTAGATGTATTTGTAGTTTGTTCGTTAAGGTGAAAGTTTTTTTGTGGTAGTGTTTCTTTTATTGATTTCAATAATTTTTAAAAACAGAATTGAAGTGCTAAAAAGTATTATAAGGAGGTAAGTGTATAAAAATAAATAAATACTATCATCATCATCTGAGTCAGTGTTATAGTTCCCACACTTGATTTCACAAAATTGGTAAGTTTTTTAAATTACATTTTGTGTAAGCTTTGTGCCCAAATAAAGGGAACTTAATGTTTAGCAGTTGGTACATTTGTAATATTTTTAACAATTTATGAATTTTACCTTCAAACTGCCTCATCTTTTTGCTACAAAACTTGCATTGCCTATTTATATGCTTGCATGCTAATTGGTTTTTGATGTTATATCTTTATTCTGAACAAGGAAATAGCAAATGAAACAGGTCACGTTATTAGATAGATATATGTCGGGTTTGTTTATAAATAAACAGTACGTACTCACGTACATTTATGAGTAAGTTAACTTGATGGGCTTGTCAAGTCGACATATCTGATTATGTGCGTGTTCTCATATAATCACAGCGGCTTTCTTTGTTCATTTTACCTTATTATATGTTAAATTATTATTTACGGCTACTTGTAGTGGCATTATAAATATATAAAAACCATTATATGTACTATAAAAACGTAACCAGAGGACACAATTACATCATCGTTCGGATGTGCTAAATACTAAATCTTGCTAACCCAAATTTTGTAAGCGACCATGCAGACCGCGCCTTTATTTATTTTGCACTTTTTGTCCTATTGATATAGTTTTTTTAGGTTAATAAAATAATGTTATCAATGCAGTTCAGAAACTTATGGGGATTTTATGGAAATTTAGAGAAACTGGATATGCATGCACCTTTTGCAGTCGAAATTATTTTAATAGATCCGCTTGGTTATGCCATAACGGAAAAATTTAAGACATTCAAAAAGTGAAGTTGAATTCTCTTAACAACAATTTTTATGTCTTTTTTAATGTAAAAGAAATAAATAAAAAATGTGTAGGCGTTATTAAATAGTAAATAAACCAATTATAACTTTAGATAAATGATTGATTGATTACTAAAGGTTTTTTCTAACTCCATCGTTTGTTTGTTATGTCAAATTTAATTATTATTTGCAATACCTGCATACTGAAAGAATGACTTGACTACATAAAAAATTTGTTTATAAATTTACATTGTTAGATAACACTGAAATTTAGTACACACATATCCTCCAGTGAAGTATGCAGGTTTAATTATACACAAAACTGGTTGTAATTAAATTTACTTATCTTAAAATAATGAATTTCTGTATAAGTATTGCAATAATACTGACACAGGATGTTGCAGATAAGAAGTTGGCGTATCTGGAGGTACAGCCGTTGTTACTTTCTTTTTGGTAGCCAGTACATTGATTAATAATTTTAATTAAGCTAATTAACCAGTTGGATATATGTAAAATAAGTTTCATGCAGATGTAAAAAT
Source organism: Agrypnus murinus (assembly GCA_929113105.1). NCBI lineage: Eukaryota > Metazoa > Arthropoda > Insecta > Coleoptera > Elateridae > Agrypnus > Agrypnus murinus. The sequence continues at coordinate 101,780,623 of OV816028.1, read as the reverse complement.
TTACTACATCAAAGAGTTTGTTCTTATTTTATGGGTAAACACTAATTTGCTAGGATATTCATCATGTTGGTAACGGCAATTTTACGGGCATGTACTATTCGAACAAGTGTCAATTTTAAACGTTATAGTAAAATAAAAGTACACTACTAAAAATAAGCCTTAAAAACTTCTTAGATTTACACCATACAGTTATAAAGACGCATAATTCAAAAGTTCAACATGCTGATATGAAACGTCACTAACGATTCATATGGTTGATACATAATCAATAATAATTAATAGTTCAAAAACAACAAAAATAAATGCTATTAATTCTTTAAATTTTGGCTGCCCTCCACCAAAAATGTCTCGTCGTGGAGTTATGAATTAAATACGAATAATAAATAAAAGTTTATTGTACAACAAAACTGTACACTGTAATATAATTCATTAGGTTAATAGCAGAAAACAAATAATTACAGTATAGCTGCACAGCTCAAATGAGTCTGTTTCTTTTTGTAACAAGTTGCATAGCTTCTGAAATAATGACATTGAAATATTTCAAGAGTAGAAACAACCACAGATATTTTTAATTGATAGTTTTCTTGGAGTTGAAAAGTGTTTTTAAAATAATACTTTATTTAAAAACAACAAAAGATAGTGTCCAAGTTACAGATTACAGAATGAACACAATGTACAGGGTGGCCCACGCAAGACGATCCTGTACCTTATCTTGGAAACTGTAAGAGTTACGAAAAAATGTTGAATACCAAAGGTGGTTGGTGTAAAACAAATTTTAATTTTATAATAGTTTTGTATATACACGGTGATTCATATTGCTGTGGCTACTATCAACTTTTTTATTTTTAATGGAACACCCTGTATATTTTTACTGTTTTTGATTCTACACTTTATTTTAAGTATGTTTGCCTAATGTATATATCAAAACTATGCACAGTTTCTGAGCAAATTCAGTTATTCTGTTATTTTTTCAAAAATCCAAGTTTTTTCAAAAAATAAATTTACATAGTGCAAGTTACATTTAAACGATTATAATAATACACGACGCTTATATATATATATATCTAAATCCTCGATTCTGCATAAATTTATTACTGAATCGTATACAGGGTGTTCAATCTGATATACCAAACATATAAATCTTTGAACAGGAAAATCTCACTTTTTTCAAATGAGACACCCTGTATATTTAAATTTTATGTGATTTAGTTTTTGATTCCCTACCAATTCATGTATATATTGAGGTGATATCGTTTCACGGTTTTGAAAATTTCATTGATGATGTTCGGAAACGTTAAAATGTATATTTCGTATCGGTTCTTAAATTAAATGAGGGGCAGGTTATGTCATGGGCACATAATCAGTAAAGATCATAGTTAGGACTGTAGTTAAATTCATCAAGGTTTAAAGTAATAACTTATGGTTATAGAATTCATGCAAATATAACCTTACTGTCCTAATAATCACATGCACATATAAATAAATTACATTTATAAATAAAAAGGATATGATTTAGATAGACTGTTTGATCACAATCATGTATAGGCAACCTAAGTTACACTTTAGGTCACAATTCCCACTTGCCAGGGAAAGTTATTTTCTTATTTAAAATTTCCAGTTACGATCATGCAGCGTTAAGCATATTTTTTGACATTCTTTGAGGCCAGCTCAAGTTTAGACGGTTATTTTCCTGTAAATAGATTAAGTAGATTAATCTTGTTATGATTGATGTAACATAATTAAATTCTGAATTCATATAATAAGATTCTGGTCATTACAAATTATGGAGGTATTGAAATCCTCTTGGTTCGCGAAAACGCACTCTTATAGCCTTTATCCTGGTTTTTATTGTCATTGTTTTTATAGGTGTGCCTTAAACAATGTACACTGGACATTTTATGCACAAATCGATTAACGTAGAAGTTATTTTCAAGCTGTGGTTTGTGTAAGCATTTTTGGTGTATATTGATGTTTGTACTGTAATAAAATCATGTTTGTATGAAATTGTAAAGATATCTTTATGTATAAAACAGTTGTATCACTCACTTTGAGTATCCATTTAGCTAATTTCTATAGATGAACTCTTAATTTGTTAAATTATGTATGTAATTTTATGTTATACGAAAATCGTCATCGTTAAGTGTTTTTCGTCCGTACCTTCTTTAATACTCAATTTGGGACCATATATGTCCTACAGTTTTTTAATCAGTGTTTTAAAAGCTACAATCTTATAGCATCAGATCTGGGATTAGCTTTAATCCGGATCACATGTTTTGGATTATGACGTCATGAGCGTCGCTTCGTTTCGTTTTTGTTTGGAAAAAGTGACATGGAATTCATTTGTTTTGACATTTCCTATATAAGCTGCTGCATTTTAAAACAAATTTAGTCAAAAAATATTCAAGGCAGAAACCACGTTTGACTCCAGTTTGAAATCTGTAAAAATTTGAGGTTATATGGACAATCACATGTTGTTGACATGTGTCAGTTGAAATAAACATAATTGAAAATAAAAGATAAGGTGTTTACCTGGAGTTTATTGAAGATTTAATTAGCATTGTGCTTCGTTATATTAAAGTGAAAGTATTTCTTCGTTATATTTACATACAAGTGAATTATTTTGTGTTCATCGATCAACGCATCGATTATATATTTTTATAAACAACAATCAGCTGTTTGGTTATACAGCAGTCTTGCCAATTGGATGGATATTTTAAAAAAGGAAACTATTTAAACAATAATCGTTTCTTGTTTATTAAAAGAAATAAAACTAATTTGTAAAGTTCATCTTAGGGTGTATAAAGCTATTTGTTTTAACTCATTAAATCCTTTTTTAGAATTCATTTCACTATCAATTTAAAGAAAATAATTTAAATTTGTTTTAATAAAGATTTATTTTTATGAAATAAATAAAGATTATTAAAAGTTTCACAGTTTTATTAAAATATACCTGACAATATTGTTTCGACAGCTATGCTGTCATTATCAAAGGTAATATAATTATAAACAAACACGTCGCTAAGGTAGATACAAAATAGGTAACTAGATAAAATAATAATAATAATAAAAATTAATAATAAAAATCATAATTAAACATCTAATACTTCCAGTAACGGAGAATTACTGAGCTCAAGTTGTTCATTCATTAAAGGTACCCTGAGTTTGTGTTTGTATATCTCAAAGGCTTCTAAAATGTCTAATTTGCGTTTGTTATTACAAAAATGTAGGAATTTAATATTATTTTGAGGAGTCATTGTGTGATTTTGTTCTAAAAGGTGTTTGGCGTAATTCGATTTTTCAGGATGTTTATTTTTGTAATGACGTACGTGTTCTTTATATCTTATGTCAAAATTTCGAAGTGTTTGTGCAATATATACCGAACTACAAAAAGAACAATTTAAACGGTAAATGCCCGATTTCATGATATCATGTGTTCTGTCTTTAGCATTAAATAAAAATGAAAAAGTGTTAGTGTTGGTTTTAAATGTTATTTTATAATTGTTGGTTTTTCTTAGTATATGTGCAATTTTTTCTGATATTTTGCCAAAATATGGTATAGATATGTAATTTGTGTCTTCTGTTTGATTGTCAATGGGATATATTCTTTTGATAGCTAACCTATAATCTTTTTGTTTAATTAAAGTGTCAATCATGTTCGGATTATAATGATTTGCATGTGCTAGTTGTTTAATGGTTGATATCTCTTTGCTAAAATCTGATTTTGTTAGTGGAATAGTTAAAGCTCTGTGTACTAATGATCTGTATGCTGCTATTTTATGTGTATTGTGGTGACAAGATTCATTTGGTATTGTTATATCTGTTTGTGTTGGTTTTCTGTATATGGAAAATTCAAAAAGATTGTCTGCGTTAATCTTGATATTTAAGTCTAGAAAGTTTATAGCCCTGTTTTGTTCTGTTTCTAGTGTAAATTTTATATTAGGATGGATATTGTTTATAAGAATTAAAAATTCATTGATAACCTCAAAAGAACTGTCAAAACAAGCTAAAATGTCATCAACATAACGAAACCAGAAGATAATGTGTTTAGAGAGGTTTAATTCAAATATTCGATCTTCAAACTTGTCCATAAATATGTTAGCTAATAGAGGACTTAGAGAATTACCCATAGGTAAACCATCCTTTTGTAAATAAATTATGTTATTAAAAGTGAAATAATTTTGACTTATATTTGCATTTACCGTTTAAATTGTTCTTTTTGTAGTTCGGTATATATTGGACAAACACTTCGAAATTTTGACATAAGATATAAAGAACACGTACGTCATTACAAAAATAAACATCCTGAAAAATCGAATTACGCCAAACACCTTTTAGAACAAAATCACACAATGACTCCTCAAAATAATATTAAATTCCTACATTTTTGTAATAACAAACGCAAATTAGACATTTTAGAAGCCTTTGAGATATACAAACACAAACTCAGGGTACCTTTAATGAATGAACAACTTGAGCTCAGTAATTCTCCGTTACTGGAAGTATTAGATGTTTAATTATGATTTTTATTATTAATTTTTATTATTATTATTATTTTATCTAGTTACCTATTTTGTATCTACCTTAGCGACGTGTTTGTTTATAATTATATTACCTTTGATAATGACAGCATAGCTGTCGAAACAATATTGTCAGGTATATTTTAATAAAACTGTGAAACTTTTAATAATCTTTATTTATTTCATGATTATGGAGTTCCACAAAATAAGGCTGGAAACAATAAAAAAGATTTATTTATTTTGGATAACAATTTAGTTACTTATAAATAATTATTTTTGTTGGTTTGTTCAAACGAATAACAGTATTTAATCCTATGTCAGATAAATACGACTTTTCTTAACGTTTAAGCAAACTACAGGATTTATTCTTAATTACAATTGTAAATTTATATTTCTTTTTCATTGACTTTTCTTTTCTGATTTAATTTTTGTTTTTGAATAAAGGTTTTGTGTTTTTTAATTAACGTATGTGTTTAATTGATGCAAATACAAGCATACAGCATTTTTCTCTTTCCAAGTCAGATTACAGTTACAGGTGTCCAGCTTGCAGAAGCATAAGTGCTTACAATTTATGTTTTATATTTAATGTCGCTGCCAATTCTTGTTTCCAGGCATAAAAGAATATAAGAGACTCGAAATTCAAATAATTTATGTTCCACCGAACAAACCTGAGCTAGTTGAGGGAATTAATAAAAGAATATATGTGTATTATTTATTATTATTTTTATATCATTGGGGTCATCGCAATATGTTCTATCTAAAAGTGAACAGTTTCAAAGTTATCAGCGTTTTCCTGTTTTTTCGATATTTTCCCTGCTAATTTGGATGAGATATGTGTAAATGGACAATGCTGAAAGTATTTTCAGCATTACAGAAGCAGCTCTATCGATTGGCTGATCATTTTTTTGGTTAAGAACTAGATTGACTATTATCAGTTACTATCGATTTCAATAGTATCGGTTTTTAACTACTGTCATTTGTCACTGCCATGGTCGTCTAATATACATAGCAATGCAGGGAGGTTACGACGAAGATATATTATAATCGTTCACTAGTTTATGTTTTACTGCAGTAATTTATTCTTATCCTTCTTATCTGCCGCTGTTTGTTTCAAATAAAAATGTTCTAACACACATCTTAAGTTATTATTCAGCGATTTGATAATAGCTCTTTAAAATGCCCCATTCTGCATGGGTAGAAATCAGTTGAATCCTACTGTTTTTTTAGATGATAACTAATAATCAAAGTTGGACTACACTGTTAGAAAACTGTAAAATCATCACCTAGTCCGAAGTCTATAATTTTGAAATGAACTTATTCTGTTCCAAAAGAATATCGGACAAATGGTAGTGGTTAAATAGATAGTTAAATACCGATACTCATTGAAATCAAAAGTAACTGAAAATAGGCAATTCAGTTCTTAGCCAAAAACATGATTAGCCACAATACAGAGCTGCTTCTGTAACTTGCAGATTTTCCCATCCAAAATAGCAAGGAAAATATCGAGAGAACCTGGAAAAAACGATGATAACTTGGAAACTGACGAAAGTATAAATCTTTGAACAGGAAAACCTCATTTTTTCAAATGGGACACCCTGTATATTTAAATTTTATATGCTTTCGTTTTTGGTTCCCTACCAACTAATTTATATATGTTCTATCTAAAAGCGAACAGTTTCCAAAAGTGAGGTCTTCCTGTTAAAGATCTATACTTTTGGTCAGTTTTCAAGGGATCAGCGTTTTCCTGGTTCTCTAGATATTTTCCTTACTAATTTGGATGAGAAGATCTTCAGCGTTACAGACGCAGCTCTATTCATTGGCTAATCATGTTTTTGAATAAGAACTAAATTGAATATTTTCAGTTACTTTTGATTTCAACGGTATCAGTATTTAATTATGTATTTAACCATTGTCATTTGTCCGATTTCCTTTTGGAACAGTATAAGTTCATTTCAAAATTATAGACTTCAGACTAGGTTATGATTATGGTTTTGTAACAGTTTAGTTCAACATTTTCATTGTTAGTTTTCATCTAAAAAAAAATAGTAGGATTCAACTGATTTTTACCGATGCAGAATGGGGTATATTAGCTCATTAATATACCCCATTATCAAATTGCTGAACAATAACTGTAAGATGTGTGTTAGAACATTTTTATTTCAAACAAAGAGCAACAGATAAGAAGGATAAGAATAAATTACTACAGTAAAACATAAACTAGTGAACTATTATAATATACTAGCAAATACCCGGCGCGCTTTGCTACGCTTTATTGAAATTACATGTTTTTACTTTTTGTAATTGTCAAATTACCAAATTTGACAATTGACAACATATCTATTCACATCAATCTCAGTACCCATTTTTAACTTCCATATATGGGTTTTTCGCTGTTATTTCGGACCACGATGGCCGATCAGAGTCCAATTTGGTCTTATTTTCTATTCTGGGCCAAGACCTTTCCAATGATCCAATGATCCAAATCGGTCCAGTGGTTGCGGAGAAAATCGCATACATACATATATCGAGACAGACAGACAATCTTTCCCTTTTATATATATAGATCTTCGTCGTAACCTCCCTGCATTGCTATGTATATTGGATGACCATGGCGGTGACAAATGACTGTAGTTAAATACCAATACTCATTGAAATCGATAGTAACTGATAATAGTCAATCTAGTTCTTAACAAAAAAAAATGATTACCCAATAGAGAGAGCTGCTTCTGTAATGCTGAAAATCTTCCCATCCAAAATAGCAGGAAAAATATCGAAAAAAACAGGAAAACGCTGATAACTTTGAAACTGTTCACTTTTAGATAGAACATATATACATGAATTGGTAGGGAATCAAAAACTAAATTACATAAAATTTAAATATACAGGGTGTCCCATTTGAAAAAAGTGTTCAAAGATTTATGTTTGGTATATCAGATTGAACACCCTGTATACTATTCAGTAATAAATTTATGCAGAATCGCGGATTTAGATGTATATAAGCGTCGTGTATTATTATAATCGTGTAAATGTAACTTGCACTATGTAAATTTATTTTTTGAAGAAACTTGGATTTTTGAAAAAATAACAGAAAAACTGAGTTTGCTCAGAAACTGTGCAGATTTTTGATAAATACATTAGGCAAACATACTTAAAATAAAGTGTAGAATCAAAAACAGTCAAAGTATACAGGGTGTTCCATTGAAAATAAAAAAGTTGATAGTAGCCACAGCAATATGAATCACCCTGTATATACATAACTATTATAAAATTAAAATTTGTTTCACACCAACCAACTTTGATATTTAATATTTTTTCGTAACTCTTACAGTTTCCAAGATAAGGTACAGGATCGTCTTGCGTGGGCCACCCTGTACTGTTAAATATAATAAGATATTCATTCGTTGGTAATTACACAATATGCACTGGCATAATAACTTAAATACTATTATAGAGCTTCAACATGAAACTGTTACTAATACTCAGAAAACCTAGGTAAACAGTATCCTTGGATACCAGTTTCTAAGGCCTCTGAGTGTCGAAGTTAAGTTCGGAAAGCGAGGTAAACAACATCCTGGATATCAGTTTCTATGCTCCGAACGTGGTTGCAACTCGAACTTACTTATCCTACCAAGTTGCGGTGTTTATATACCATTCTGTGGTCGTAAAAGACATATAAAGATATATGAGGATAATTAAGCTAATGGCTAAAGACATTGCGATAATGGTTTAAGACATTAAATTAATGGTTAAAAACATAAAATAAATGAGAATAATTAACATACTGATAATGGCTTCTGCAAACTACATACAGTTGGCGGTGTTTAGCTCGCAGCTGGCTAATCGTTATTTTGCATTACATAATAAGATTTATATTTAACTTCATAATGCTCTTATATGTGTATACGTTTCAGAATGTTAACTAGCCTCTAGTATTTTATGTTCTGTTAATATAACACACAGCATTAGCATTAATAAAAAGTACAATTACTAAAGATAGCAATTCGAGCTACCTTCTGTTACAGTTCAAATTGCATAAAAAACTTATCATTTTTTTATATTTGCTTTATTTAAACAAGCATTAAACTTCTTCGATTTTGCTTTTATAAATTAAATTAGATTAAACTGCATTTGTATACCTTCCTCCAGGAATAATGCTATAATACAAACCAAACAATCTTGTATAAACATCTAATAGTAAAAAACAAACTGCCAAATTGAAAAATTTAATTTATTCTAATAAATTAAATGCGGTTAATCAAATTTCGAAAATTCCGATTTTACCAATTCACTGTTGTTTTTGCTACAAATTAGATGTGCAAAAATAAAAAAGTATGACACCTGACACTGATTGCGACCGCTGCATTAACACAAAAATAAGTGCAAGTGAGAAAAACAGATCGAGAGGTCGTTCTCTGACGTATTTGCTTCGCGCCTTCCGTTTCAAAGAGGGTCCAACCAACTGCTCTACTTAGGTAACGTATAAAAGTTAACGGGCTTTGGAATTAAGGTACGTATTGCGATGTTACTTTACCATCATGGTTTTGTTTTAATTCATTTTTCTTTGATCGGTCATTACAAAGGTTGTTGAGTTTCAGCATGTTATTCATTAAGTTGAATGTAATTAGATGAGCTCAGGAATATTTTTCACATATATTCAGCTAGTAATGACTCAAGATTACTTCTCGAGTTAACGGTATGACCATCAGTCATTAAAAGTTTATGAGAAAACTCATTGGGTGCGTCCAACACGCCGCTGAAAATACAGCGCTGCAGCAGCTTTCACAGCCGTCTTAGATTTAAAAAACACCATTTGAAATGTTTATTCTTTTATTATATCACTTATCTACTGTCAAAATTGATGTTCTGATATTTTGATTATTGACGTTCAGTAAAAGCGGTGATGTATTTCAAACGATTTTATTGCTTCAGTGGCTTTTAAAATCTAAGACGGCTGTAAAAGCTGCTGCAGCGCTGTATTTCAAGCGGTGTCTTGAACGCACTCAGTGTTTAAACACTGGGCTGGGAATAAATTAAATTATCACAAAAGGATTCAGGATAAATGGAAATTTATCGATTTTTAGTATTTATACAATATTAAAATTCAAATAAAAAACTGTTTAGAGATAGCAGAAGTTCACTTGCAGTTTAATTCTGAAAACGAAACCATAATTAGTACCAATAACAAAATGATTTAGTAACAATAAATAAAATTTCATTCATTGAACAACACAATCTCAATATAGCGTAGAGCACGGGCAAGGCCGTACCCAGAGAAAAATTTGGGGGGGGGGGTTGATTCCAAAGTAAATAATGCAATGTAATGCATTTTATTTCATTTCGTATTTTAAACAACTGTTTATATACCACAATTAGTAAAATAAAGTATATCTTTATCACCGTTGTCAATGATATATATCTTTATCTCCGTTGTCAATGACACCAGAGTTCAAGACGTTCTTGATCTCCGTTGTTGTTGGTAACGTAAATACAATAAATTCGGATGAATTTTAAAAGGAAGAAATTAGGATTGAAATACGAAATAAAATAAAACAACTTATGCAATACGGAGATCAAGCTTCTTTAAATCCTCGAAGATGTTATAACGCCTCGGCTGGCGCCTCAGCGTTATAATACATCTTCTCGGATTTAAAGTATCGCTTGATCTCCTAATTACATAATATATATTATTTCATACTGTGTCACATTTGTCAGTTTTACGTAAAACTTTTCAGTCCAGAAAATGCGATTTGACAGTCTAGTATGACTGTAAAAATTTTTATTTCATACTGTGTCACATTTGTCAGTTTTACGTCAAACTTGTCAGTCCAGAATATGCGATTTAACAGTCTAGTATGAATGTAAAAAATTTTACAGTCTAGTATGACAAGCCGCGTTGACATGGGTCGTGAATCACGAACGTGAGCCACGCTCGTGGAACCACGAATCTAGTAATTTCACGACTTGAGTCATTCCTCTTTAGTGAAAAAGGTTTACATGACAAAAATTCAATATTTGCTTCAGTCGCGAAAATGCAGTACTTGATGGTAGAAGCATGGCAGTAAAAGGAGAAGAGCAGGCAGTATTTCAAAAAATATGTTGGCAAGAAGAAACAAGAAATGGTGGACAAAAAAGTGGATTCTACAAAGAAGCCATACTAATTTAATTAAATAAATTGCCGAGTATTCTGAAGATTTCAAAAATTTTTGAATTTCATTATTACATGGATATCTGTAAAGCCTTCAACTTCCATTGCAGCAGCAGTTCTTTTTGAAAGCAGCACCACGGGGCTCTCGTTTTTACGTTTTAATCAATTTTTATGTTTTAATCAAACATGTTTGATCTTATCACGTACAGAATTATTTTGGCTCGTGAAAAGAACTTACGATTCGTATTTCACGAATCTAGTAGTTTACACGGTGCGTGGTTTACGAAAGCGTGGCTCACGTTCGTGATTCACGACCCATGTCAACGCGGTTTGACTGTAAAAAATTTTACCGGACGCAAATACAATCAATCAACTGGACAATGTTTTAGTACGTAATCAGTTACTATGGATACTCGTTCTTCATAATGTCCATATTTTGCATTCGTAAATTTATTTTATATAATTTTTTTTTTAATTAAACCGATATTCCAGTAATTGCAGTATGGAATAAAACGCATTACATCGTACGTCCTGGAAATGGTCTTACAGTCTCGTTTCGATGTTCCGGACTCGGCTCCTTCGTCGCCTTGTCCGTAACATCTTACTCGACTGTAAAATTCCATTTCCAGAACTTATAACGTAAGTTACTATTACTAAATTTTATTACACAGCATATAAACTATATGCTATTTGCATCACAGTAGAATATCTAAACTTCGTTATATGTCATTCACAATACAAAATCTAATTTCCCTTGACCTGTTTTACTAAAGTTGGTATATTAAGTTAATGTTTGTTGTAACTTGTTTTTTATATAAAATACAGCTGTATATATTTTATTAATTAGTACATTCCAGTCCAGAGTTACTATGAATAGTTTATATTTAGAAAAACTAAGAGTGTTTAAACAAAATTGAAAAATGTGAATTAGTGTATGCTATGTACATAAAACTACCTGATTTTCACATTTTACGGATTTCGGGGGGGTTTTAACCCCCCCCCCCTAGGCACGGCCTTGAGCACGGGTACCATGATAACATTTGATCATTAATTGTAATGAGAATAAGTAAAGAGAAAATTTTTAAGGTTCCATATAGACAAGGTAAATACAATGGGTATAACCCAAATAATGACCAAGGCTGGTTTATATTGAGATAACAAAGGAGAATAAAATCCTATTGGTCCCGAAGGTAAATAAAAATTATTATAAAAAAGTACAAAAAGAATATAAGATGTAAAATTTATGTGTCCATAAAACTTTTTTTAAACAAGTTAAAATAAATGTTGAATCATCACTTAAACAGTCTTTGAGTTTTAATTATTACCATACTATAAGAAAAAAATAAAACAAAGAAGAAAAATTTACCTAAGTTTTCTAAACATGCTAGTAGATCGGGGTGTGTAAGGCGAGACATCTAGGCAAGCTGAAAGTAAAATCATCATTGTGCAGCATGTCCCAGTAAACTGGAAAGAAAAAGAAGACGTTTAAAGTCAACAATAAAATTGATGCAAGAAGGTAAAACAAACTTGTCTGCGAAATTATCTATTCGTTCTAGCAGGATGTCAGTAACGACAGTAAAAGGGGGCCCAACTACAACATTCACCACAGACAGCACCTGAAAGAAGACAAGGAAGAAACCACATCTAAGTTTATCAGGTTTGTTTCATAAAAAATGTTTTAAATAAATAAAGAAAGAAAAAGGTTTAGTGTTTTTGTTTTAATATATAAAAGTTACAATACTGTTGCTACAAAAAAGGTTTACCATAAAAGTGAATACTTAACCTAAAGTTCAGATCACTGTAAAAATCGTAAGTGAATTTCTATATGTTCTGAAAGAATAAGTCACATAAATAAAATTTAAATTCAAAAGAAATAAATCTAACACTTACTTAATTTTATAATAGCAAAACTACTGGCGATCTCATCGTATAAAATTATTATTAAATAAAAAAAACTGAGTTCTTAGTACACAGTTAAGGGACTCAGTAATAATTTAGCAGACTCAAAATAAAATTCATAAAACGAAATTTAGAGTTACTGAAATTATTATAGAACGTAACTAATATATTTAAACAACATGTGCTTATTATTTCTCATTTCTCAAAGATCATCACAGTATGTAGAAGTCGTGGGGAAAGTGATAAAATCTGCAACTAAAGATGGCATACGATACCAACAAATAAATCTTATTATCTAATTCGTTTTCGATCTATCGTTAATAATGAATATTATACATACATCAGTGGCGTACTTAGGAGAGGCTACTCTATAAAATTTCGAATCAAAATGCTAAGATTTTTACATAACATTCATTTTGCTACTATTAAAAAAAGTTCGGGGGACTCCAGCCCGATAGCCTCCCCCTTAAATACGCCACTGACATACATAGTTCAATTACTAATTTGTATAACAACTATCTTTTTGTTTTGACAGAGGTTCTTATATCTTTCATTATTAAAGTTTCGATTTTTAGTGACTTTTGTGCACTTGCCTGTAAATTAAATAGTTTTGCTTAAATTCATAACCGCAGTAATAAAACAAAATAATATGCAAAACAAAAAAAAACTTGTAAATAAAAGACGATATGATTTATCTACAACTTATCAAAATCAGGAACTTTTTTTAGTTATAGTAGAGTGGGTGGGTTCTTATTGAGTTTTGAAAATGAAGCTCGCCAACTGCCGACCTTGTCCTGTTATACGTTAACGTTCGAATTTTTAAAAACAGGAAAAAGGGATAAGGTAGATAAATACTTTGAGTTTTTTTAACCTTTGGGTTCACTTTTATGGATAATTTCACTTCTATTCGAAAATGTTTTATTAGTTTCGTTTATATATAAAAAATGTTTTCAGTATTTTTATCAATCTGAATCAGGATATTGTACAAATTCTAAATTACATTGATAGATAGATTATAAATTCAATTTACATTATTATTAGCGAGGTCGATTGGTTTATGCACGCATATTAACACTGATAGATATTCCAATCCATCATTCCTTTTCTTTTGTTAATTTAAAATAGCGGATAAGTATTATAACTGGAAATTATTGAATAACTAGCATAACTCCCGTTGAGAAATCAACGGGTTTTCTCTGGCCTCGTCAGCTATCATGCTATTGAATGAAGTAAGAAAAGAGTTACAAACATTGAGTTAGTAACGCCGTGCGCCGCCGGCAATCTGCGTGCATACCACCCTACTACCCCACATCATTCGTAGGTGTACGCACACTCAAATAATTACAGTTAACTGATGTCTCTGTAAAAACTGGTGAATTTTCGAATAAATTTCAATACCGCTTTCACCATTCGATAGCTTGTTTTAGAGAATGTCTTTTTGTATAAAGATTGTTCAAAGGGTCCTTTGAGAGTCAAATAATGAGCAAAATGTGAAAGAAACAATCAGGAAAATTGCCAAAACAAACACAAAATGTCATACGTTGCAAAAACTTTAACAGATACGATTGAATTATAGATCACCAAACTACCTAGACAACCCATCTTATGCGATAATCTATCTTATTAAAATTATCAAAAGTAAAAATCAAAATTTAAACTGTAACACCAAGTCGAAACTAAGTACTGCAAATTTGATATTGTTGTTATTACAGTCAAAGCTGATCGATGTCAAAAATTAACACGTTTTTCAGAAAGCAATAAAATTACACCGACATGATTAAGATTTAGATCCGTACACTAAATAATAAACATGTTGCAAGATAAATTATATGGGATGAGAGAGTGTAGGGCAGCGGTTCTCAATCTTTTAATATTTTAGACCTAACTTCTCATATTATTTTTAAGCGCCTCCCCTTGATCCCCAATGATTTTTTTGAAGTCTTAATGTTTGTTTTCTACCTATATCTATTTTTCTTTTGGTTTCGATACGCGGCAACAAGGCTGAAATTTCGTACGAATAGTGAAATTACGACACATTTGGCAACATAGTCGCCCCCACTGTACCCCTTTCTCGGGTTTTCCTATCTGCATCGAACATTCTAGGGATGCACCTGCATATGTGCATAAATGTACATATTTTCGTTTAGCGTGTTACTTAAATACGTTGAAATGATATAAAATTTAATAAATAAATAAATAAATGATTTGTAAAGCCCCACGTTGGCTAGGTGACAATAAATTACTGCGGTGATTATATAACAATTTTAATTAAAATTATTAATTTTAATGTTTCTTACAATTCCGCTAGTTGGTTTAAAACTAAACACCCCAATAATTTTTCTATTTACCCAGTAGGATAACTCAGCTTTAGTAGATTTAAGCATGAGACTTAACTTGAAACGCCAGATAACAAACTTACCAGTTCTTCTACCTAATAAAGCTTTATTTTCAAAAACGTCTGAGATATTGCAGCAGGACGAGAATAGTCCAACTAATTTTCGTGGTGTATTGTAGCTAGATACAATTGTATGAGACAACAATAAATAGACAATTGTGTAAGAAACACTAACACAGATTTATTGTTAATCAAATAAATATAAATGAAGGAAAAATTCATAAAAATAAAAATAATAAATGCGGTAATTATTTCAGTTTTCTGAAATGAAATAGTATATGTTGCCACATGACAATACTGCCACCAACAACTACCACTTCAGCAAACCTTGTCCCGTATTAAAATAAAAAGATAAAATGAATTTATTTAGCTACACCTAAACGTGTCCTTTAAAAATATACAATAAATAAACACACCGCAACTTTGAAATTATAAACTAGCTGTCACTCACTTCGATCATTGGACGTCAAACGAGCTTATCGATTGAAAGAAAATTTTCTTCTTATTTTAAAAAATACTTAAATTGAATTATTCAGAGCAATTCCATAAGAATAATAGTATTGATGATTATTCTTTAATCCAATACTACATATAAAGGTACGTATAAGCTTCGCACTTGATAAAAGCTTCATGTTTGTTTATAAAAATATTTGCAAGGGTACACCTAGCCCTACTTCAAATGAAAATTTTTGGAGTTAATCCAAAGTGGATTCACGTGGATTTTTGAGCTAACCGAACTTGTTTTCGTAGGTCCTTTTATACGTTCGGTAGAAAACAAATGAAAAATATGAACTTTTTCAAACTTCAATTGTTTATGACATCCCACAAATTGAACATATGATTATATTTAACGAATTACTTAAATCTAATTATATGGAAAGATAGCTGGTAAAAAGAGGAATAAAAATTGATTCCTAACTGAATAAATTAACAAAAACCGCCAACTGCTACAAAACTAATTAAAACTTAATTACCCCCATTTACATAAATTCCAGCTGTGCTACAACATGGGATAGTTGCCGCACTACACATAGCAACTTCCTAACATAAATTTACAATAATTATAACTAAATACAACAGGAAAATTAAAATCATAGATTGGCCGCTTTGGCCTTGTAGGGAAACATGATACTAACGCATCTCCTGGCTTAGTAAAACCTTAAATAGTATTGCTTCTTATGTTGATTTCAGTAATAAGTTTTTTGATTTTTTTTTGTCTTTTTCATGTCTTCGCGATCCCCTTTTTTTATTTTTCAGCTCCCTGAAGATGCGCGCTCCACAGATTCGAAACCGCTGGTGTAGAGTGGTCTATTTAAAAACAACTAGCCTTCGTCTGTAACTCACTTACAGAACATCTTGTATAGTTCGAAGTAAGTTTAATACATGCACGAAAGCTGTTATTCTATGTACATATTGTTATGATATAGGCACACCGCATTAAATGTATGCACGATGTGTTGCCTATCTTCCAGGCGACAGAAGGATTTCTCAATTTTTATTTTAAAAAACAATAAAATTTTACGTTAAATATGTGTAGGATACATACTACAACACTATGAGATGGGAAGGAATAAATTTTTAACAGATTCTTCACTTGAACTTCACTATAGCCTACAGAATCACAATGGCTACTTTTATATATATAAATACCTAACCTACCAAAATATGGTTGTGCTGGAAGTATTAGCTTGACCTAAATAACACTGCTTTAGTTTTTGCCGGCTAACCCCAAGAAGTCGGAGAGGGGCAGGGTAATACAAAATATACAAGATAAAAAAAACAAGCGCCACTTCGTTTTAAAACAATTCTCCTTACTAAAGCTTCAAACTTATTAGATAAACGAAGAAATAAATCTTTTACTAAGATATAGGCAACTTCCACAATTTTGGTCGTACGGTGCATATACACTTACAGTTAGCGAGCTGGAAAGCAATATTAAAACCACACAATAGATAACTAGAAATAAATAAAACACAAGCATGTAGTGAAATGCAAACTTTCTAAGTAGGGCTTTATTGTTTAATGCAAATTATTGTTTAATGCAAAGTGTAAACGATAATTATACTGATTAAGGATTTTAATGTCTAGTAAAATTAACAGAATTGTAATTTGTATCACATCTGGCTGTAAATCTTAAAAACTACCCTATGATAATTTCACTACTCGAGATCTCACTTTAACTAGTTCTTAAAACTAACATGCATGAATAAATAAATTGTATAAACGTTTTAGAAATATATATAAACATAGATAAAATGACACAATATACATATACGATACATACAGTTTCAAACAAACATCCAACCTTCGATGACCTACGGATGATACGGTACTGTTTAAAAGCCTTGCTTAGGGTTTTTCGTTTCACCCTATGGTATAATCTTGTTACCCTGTACGTATGTATGCAGGTACGAACCCAAAGGGGAAATTTCACCTTCAAATGAAACCCAAAGTCAAAGGGACAGGAACAGGAAAACAAACAACGAGCAACGAAACCCAAAAGAAAAGACCTAAAAATAACACACCCTGTATATGGTATTAATTTTAAATATTTAAACAGAATTTCGCCTTTCGATAAACTGAAAGGCCTTCTATTACACGATTCCGTCAAGGTAACTGATAGGGAAGATGTTACCTAAAATAGAAAAAGATTTTACGACATTTAATCACACATCTAATTTGACGATTGATTACATATAAACAATCAGTTGTTGAATGCGAGATTTTCTCCGCTAAAGCGAATTATACCAAAACCAATTTTCTAATTCATCTCCCATTCAACTACTAATGCAAAAGCCATTTTGTTATCTCCACTACACTATTGAGAATGCGCTTAACCGCGCAGGTACGACTTTACGATAAATAAAAGGAAAGGGAAAACCAGTGACAACCAAACTAACGCAGAATCTTGGTTTTAAACAGTGACCGTCAAACAATCAGTGAGTTGTAAATTTCAACGTTATATCACAAACACAATTTCAAGATTTTCTGTCGTTGGTTGATATTTTCACATTTAGTTATTTTGAAGCTATTTTATGGCATGTTTTCACCTGAAAGGCCTTTGAAATCCCAAAATTGTAACGTTTCCGCAGGGCCTGCTAGAATGTTAAAATTTAGTTTATATTTGTAATTTTGGTGTCAAGGTTTATGTAATTTTTGTTTGATAGGATCTTAGGATTAATTTTATAATAAAAAAAGGATGTAGCAAGATGTTAAAATGTTTTTATTTGAATTTTTGTGAAGTAATGTTTGTGAGAAAATTCAAGATGGTTGTCAATGAATCCTAACTCTAAATTTGCATTTTTATGGCCATGTTAGGTACCAAAATAAAGGAAAAATTGTCATTTTTTGTTTTATAACATTTATTTAAACAATTAATTTAATTTATTATTAACAATTTGGTTAGAGAATTTTAGTGTAAACGATGCTGTTTTGTTTATTGTAAGAAACCAAATTAATCTAGTTCAGAACTAGGAAAATCACTAGCGATTCGCAATTGTTTTCCAATTATTATAAACACAGCACGAAAATTTGGTTACTTTCTCTTAAATTTTCATACAGAGCAGAAGTCATGTCAGTTTGTACGTTATTTTGGTAAAATTCCGAGGTTATGTTGGTGAATTTTACGTCACTCAAATGTCAACAAAGTGAGGTTATGACAAAAGTCATCTTGTTTTTAATTTTTTTTATATTAGTTTTTTTTTCTTTTTTTCTTATTGACATCTGTATCATAACATTATGGCGCCCGAACGTGGTTCTTTTTTTTATTATTGACATTAAATTATCATAACAATATGTATACTTCTAGACGTTTATATGTAAGTATGTGCGTGAAATTATATTTCCTTTAATAATAATAATAATAATATGTCTAGTTTTGTATGAAACACATAAATAAAGATATACATAATATGGATAAAGATAAGTAAGTACCCATTGTTAGTAGTTATTACATTCAAATAATTGTTTCTATTTCTATAACAAATCTATTTGTGAACAAGTGCTAATAAAACACGGTTTTATCGATACCCTTACAACCATTATTACAAGCCTAAAATGGTCGTTTCAACTTTATTGTCGCTGTGGTTATCTAAAAGAACGATTCATTATCGTGAACCACTGTAATATATTCTTGGTGTTGGTACCATTGCATTGTGGTGTTTCAGCAGTTTAGTATTTTCATATCCTCAGCAGTCACCGATCTCTACTATAGTCTTTTTTAGAAGAGTGAACTTATAGAAAGCTCAATTACATATACCATTGTGAGAATTACTTCTATGATTACTTCACTACAAATCAACCAACATTGATAATAAAGGTTATGTAACGTTAAGAGGGCTGTATAAAATAATATTGCAACTGTTGTCAGTGTTTTATAACCATTACCAATTTTGCTTATCTACAATAATAGATTACAATACATAATATCTGTTGTTTCATGTAATATTAATACTTATATTTATATGCATTTCTTCTTAATGCTCCAAACGAGATTTTTAACAGCTATTAGAGATCTATTAGTAAAAATTCTATTAGGAAGTTTCCAGTGTCTGAAATGTTACGTAAACATTAAAAAACATTACAATAAGGTTAATGGAATAAATTCAGGTTAATAGCAGTTAAAAAAACCTATTAACTATAAATAATTAAAAAAAATGCAAATAACAAAACGAATTCTCGATCTGAAATTTTGATAAAAACGCCCTAAGCGTACCACTTTTTTCTTGTGGTAATCTCAGTATTTAATTAAAACCTCTATGATTGCAAAATCATAACTCATAATCATAATAGTAGGAATTTAAACGGCTGTCAACGTGTACTGGATCGAAAAGTTACATCGGAATGCTAACACATGGAATGTCGCTACTGAAGAATTCGAATTCGGCTATGATTTAATGTTTAATTGGCTGCCCAAAAGAATTTTAGTTGGTTGTTTACTTTTATTTTCAGTTTTTGTCGGTGTTGCTGCGATTAGTTCGGGGCCAAGTTCGTTGTTTGATATTGAAAGTATAGTGTGTAAATAATAATTTAACAAAAAAAAGTAGCACATATATCGTTTGATTTGTTTCTTTGGGTTTATGTTGGCTTTCTTTCAGCATGAAAATCTTTCTACTTTTAAATGCTAACTTTTTTGTTTTAATATTTTGAGATGTAATTTGGAAGATCAGTCTTATATGCAGAAAATTAACTTTATGTATGTAATATAACGCCCAATATTATTTAACCACACAAAATCTGCGTGTTGAGAAAAGTGTTCAGTTGGTTAGTTTTATTAATTCCATATTAACAAAACTTTAAACCTTCATGTATTTACTGCAAAAACACTGCATTGCATTCTCTATTTCGAAATGGAACAAGATTACATGTTTTACAATAATATTTTACTATTATCCATATATAATATAACGAACTTGTTCGTTGTATGTGTCCTACTTTAGAAATTGGCCAATAGAAGGCGTAATTACATAGTAATGGTCTTTATAACGGCGATACAGCAGGATCCACTGCGCGGTGAAAAGTGCATACTAGCAAGGGAAAAACCTGACACAAAAGCAGCTTTCTTTTGCTGTGAAAACAGTGTACTTAAGTATTACGGATCTTGGTCTTGAATCTTTTAAATTTATAATAAAAATACATAAGATATAAAATTCTTGGGTATAAGGTTCCAAACATATATTGCTAGAGATGCAGGATTACAAACACAGTTTCCCCTATACAATATTGTTTTGTCTTCACTTAGACTCGTCAGTAGGGGAGGTCATATTTAAATGCGTGCATCTCGTGTCAATCTACTATATATTCGTTCTGGAATTAGCATTAATAGCGACAAGTGACTGTGGTCTCATCTATATTTTGTATACGTATGGTCCCCCTACTGACGAGTCTAAATGAAGACGCAACAATATTATCTAGGGGTAATTGTGTTTGAAATCTTGCATCTCTAGTAATATATTTTTGGAACCTTAAATCCAAGAATTCTACATCTTATGTATTTTTATTACACATTTAAAAGGTTCAAGACTAAGATCATAGGTATTTGTAGCAAGGGTAAAATGTGTAACTTTTAAATACCTTATAGTATACGACAAATATACATGGCACCACAGACTTGTTGCTATCAATGTTAATTCCACGAACGAATATATAGTTGATTGACACAATATGCACGCATTCAAATGTCTCCCCTACTGACGAGTCTAGTTGAAGACGAAACAATATTGTCTAGGAATACTTGTGTTTGAGATCCTGCCTCTATAGTAATACATTTTTGGAACGTTATACCCAAGAATTTTACATTTTATGTATTTTTATTTTATATAACGTTTTTGTTTAAAGATGTTTTTATCTTGAAGAAAAACTATTGAATTTCCGAGTTTAAAGGTGTTTTTTAAGCGCAGTTTGTTAGGTCTTTATCCATTCAATTGTTAAAAGTAGTTAAGAGCATTTTCAGCGAGGAAAATTTGAAAACAGATTATTTAATGAGCAGAATCAGATCAATAGATGTAGGTCAGGGAGAACGAAATGGGTTTGTATCCTAACTTTATTTGCTTTGTTTCAGTGATACAGTGCACGACCCCAGGCTCTTCAGAAAGAGAATTTTTTGATCTTTTTGCTTTAGACATTTCTAATTTTTCTTTACGTTACTTAGTGCTGTTTTGAAGATGTGGTTGAGAAATCCGACTTTAGTTTTAGGCAGTGGTTCTGGATGACTTCCATAACACCTGAACGCGTTAATTGCGGGATCACCAATCGACAGTACAGGCTTGCGTAAAAGAAAAACGCAGAACCGTTCAACGACGGGCATCTGTTTAAACCGTTTTTTTCTCACCCATTAAATAAATTGGCGAGGACCTAAATTACCAACTCTATTTTAAAGCCTTTAACAAGTTGAGTAGTTAATAGGGCTGGTTCTTCGAACCTTCACCAAGCAAATTGACCAATTCAGGAACAAGACCAGAAAAATTCACAAAACTAGAAACAAGAGCCAGCAGCACAAGAAAATATATCGAGTGAGAAACAAGAACCTTCGGTCCAGTCCACACACTGATCTCACAACAACGGAAATGCTAGATGCGGCTGCAATTTTTTTAAATGTGGAGTGCATGGTTGCAGCTGCATTTAGCATTTTCGTTTATTCAATAGTCAGTTGTGGGATCAATATTCTGTCTAACTGGTACTGGCGTTATGAGATCAATGTGTGGGCTGGGCTGAGGATTCTTGTTGCTCATTTGGTGAATTTGTGAATTTCCTTGAGCTTCTGGTTCTTGTTTCTGGCTTTGTGAATTTTCCTGGTCTTGTTCCTAAATTGGTGAATTTGCCTGGGCAAGGTTCGAAGAACCAGCCTTATTCAGTATTGAAAATTAAACGTAGAACGTAAGTGTAAGAAATGTCCATGCATTTTACTAACCCAAATTAGGTTTACCCCAAGTTGATGTCTCACGATTGAAAGTCAAAGCCTAACATACAAAATCCATCAAAAATCTAAATGATGCCAAAGTCCTACAACTAGGCATAAACTTTAATATTTAAGCTAAGCTTAATACATGTTACGGCTGAGCTAGTCAAAGTAAGTAAGTGACAAGTTTTCTTAAAAATCCGTTTTGGACATGGGAAAATTGAAAGATTAGCTGATTTTTATCGAACTGTCGTTGCCTATAAGCACTACTTTTTTTGAGTTTAAATAATTTTATATAAATTCTTTGATTTATCATTGTTTCTACTAATAGCTTCCGCAGATCTATCAACAATTTATTGTACCAGTCTCTTTCGTACCAGCTACGTAAATAGCTTCCATAGCTTTTAGTGATAAGTTCCAACAGGTAATATTTATTTACCTGACTTTGACTGAACGATTATGTACATTTAAAAGATAAAGGTAACTAAATATTCAAGATATTTAATGATAGAATATTTCGAATAACGAGAATTACTGAGGTCAACCTGTTCGTTCATTAAAGATACCATGCGTTTGTATTTTGTGATTGTATATCTTCCAAAATGATTATTTTGAGGTGCCATTGTGTTACTTTGATCTAAAATATGTTTGACGTATTTTCATTTTACTGGGTGTTTATCTTTGTAACAGCGTACATGTATGTATTTTGCATCTTAAAATGTCAAAATTTATAAGAATTAGTCCAATGTGTAGTTAGTTGAAAAATAATATGTCAAACAATAAAGTTTGTAGTCTAAACAGATCTGTAAATAGTCTAGTAACCATAAACATGACTCATTGCTCACAATCATTAAACTGAACGGAAATGAACGTGGGAAATGATAACCCTATATACGCGCAGTAGTTATTAAAACGCTATAGATGCCTGCACATGCAATATTATAATATTATTACTTATTTGAAATATAATTTTTTTTTTGCTGTTTTTTGGCTTAATTTGAAATATAAAAGTTATAATTTTTATATAAAGGTTAATTTATTTTGTTTAATTAAAGTTTTACATTAAATTATATTTTAAATGCAAATCAATCTAGGAAAATTATAAGTCCAGCGGGGAATCGAACCCTGGACCGACTGCTTGTTATGCGAAATCTGTACTGTTGATCTATTGAGATGACTTACCATAATTTAGTTATTATTACTACATAAAGTTATTATAAAATAGTTATTGAATTAACGTAAAACTGATAAATTTTTTACATTATTATATAATTGTTAATATAACATTATTGATTATTATTGCTAAATTACAATAAAAACAATAAAAGTTTTTATAATTTGCTACATAATTCACAAGTGCAAGCGTGATGAGTACACTTAACGCTCTCTTTTCGTGTCAGCCCCATATCTGTGATGCCAGAATATGTTTACATTTCGAAAAGGGGTTAATAACCTTGACTATTGAATAGTGACTGTTTATAAAAAAATACTTTTAAAAACGAGTACATACGTATGATTGTTTAGCTGTAGTAAATAGCATTGACTGAAATTATACAGATTTTAAACGTATTATAACTTTTGTCTTCAAAAATCTAATATTTACTTTTGTTGTTTTCGAAATTCTAGATTTATCGTGAGTGAATCCGATGATGGGAAAATGGAGTGTACACTTGTACATCTCCAAACATCGTCGAAGCTGCTCACATTACAGCTCTTAATTTATTGCGAGAGATTTCACGTAAAAAATATGAATGCGAGTATAAATTCAAAGTTAAATATGTTTCTCAACTATTGGCGTGTTAGTTCTTTAGTGGTTGAGATTTCTTTATTCAAATCTAATTGTGTCAGCATAATGGTTAGACTATCTAGTAAATGTAGTGAAAATATGTAAACTGTTAGTTTATGTGTTTTATAGAAACAGGATTATTTTGGAATAGTGATTTATCTACGTGTGGGTTTTCTGTATATGGAAAATTCAAGTTTATTGTGTGTGCTAATTCTAAAAAGATCTAAAAAGCTAAATAATTTGACCTGTTTCTTTGTAAAAGTTATGTTCAGTCTGCACACAGACTGTTAATAAGAATTAGAAAATAATTTATAACCTCAAATGTACTGCCAAACAAGCTAAAATGCAGAAACAAAAGGTATATATCTAGAACATTTAATCAGAATATTTAATCTTTTAAATTATCTAAAAAAACATGTCAGCTAACAGAGGATTGAATTGTTTGTAGAGGTAAACTTTGTTATTGAAAGTAAAGTAATTTTGACTAACACAAAGATCAAACAATTGAATAAAATCTAACATTTTTGTGATCTCTACGTTACCAACTATTAACTAATTTAATATGTTTTTTCACGGCCAGTTTTAACTTGATTAAATTAATACTACGTTTCGATGCTTCTTTGTCATCTTCATCAGGGTAACATAGTTAGCTTATTCCATGTTTCCCTGATGAAGATGACAAAATTGCATCGAAACGTAGGCCTATGTAGGCATTAAAGCTAATAAATAAAGTAGACCGTAAACCCATTAGTATTAATTTAAACTACTTATGAGTTGTATAAATGTGGTTTAACTTTAAGCTTGGTTCAGTTGCCGCAGTAACGATTGTCGGAAAAATCGTTGCCTAGGATATTGACCCTAGTTTAAAATTAATCTGTGTTTGTACAACCACCTCTAAGACATTATCTAGTAGAGGAATAAATTGTTTTTTTTTTTGAAAACATACTAAATACACAAAAGCTAATAAGTTTGGAATGTGGTGGAGGATGTTTGCTTTGTAGCAGTTTTTCTACTAACTCCAATTTTGCGACACAGTATTTAGATTTGTAACCTACAGTATTAACGACTTACGGGGTGAATGGTCAGGTAGTCGTTTGATGTGTCGGTCATGGATTCACTAGTATCCGAGACTAGCCAAGAGGACTGGGCAGTCGTGTCAAGTGTTGGGCATGACTAGTATCCGAGACTAGCTTGGAGGCAGATCACACAGCAATCACCCGCAGAACTGGTTGATGTCTACGCGATTCCAGGCTTGCCTGGGCAACGGATGACGTAGTCAGAAAATAATGTGTGGTAGAGTTACACGTAAGTGTGTCTTGGTAAAGACTCATAAACGTCGAGGAGGAAGTTCTGCTCACATGACGGCCCGGTGTGGGTAAATTTGATTCTTACCTAACGTCAGTGTCTGATATGGTGTTAGTTATCCGCTGCCTGACCTAGACTAATGGAGGAGGATCGAAGTGAGGTTTATCCCGGACAGAGGGTGCGCCCGCTGGCCTATGGGAAACTGCATGCCACCGGGTAGTGTTTCGGAGATGACAGTATGGGGGTTAGACTTTGACTGTGCAGTTCTAGTCGTCTGATCCTCAGAAACCGTCTAAAGCACTTCGGGCGTTGATGTGAATATATAGCATCTCAGGGTCAAAACAATTTCACCTCAACGGTTACATACCGGGATTCTACTTCGGTAGACTCGAAACGAAGCTCTGTCAGGGGCACACTAGGTTTATAACTAGAAGATCGGGGTGGCAAAACCATTCCAAACCAAGTACCGCCCATGAGGTTGGATTCCCACATCCCACGTCATAGTCCCACGTCGTGGGAGTAATGCTGGACGAAGGGTGCATCCCTTGGGATACACCCCGATGGGTGAGCACGTTTATTCCTCCAGTACTAGCCTGAAGGCTAGTAGAGGGTGGATAGGCAATCTTGTTCCAACCAGTGAGCTGCTGGTAGCATTTGCATAGCAGATTAATATATCTTTGTGTTAATTTGCATAATCGAGGTGTACATACGGTGCAGTATGCTTATCGCCGTTTCACTTGTATTTCTTGGTTGGACCAGACCAATAGCGTTTGGCAGTTTTATTACGTGATGATTCAACGCGTCGTAGTGCTGGTATTCTGATTCGGTATTCGGATTCTGATGTGAAATGGGATCGAGTGTTGAGAAAGTAACTATACTGTTACAGTTCTGTTACATTGTCATGTTTACTATTTTCTCAACAATGTTCGATGTTTCCCTTACTGGTTTTACTTACAGACTCAGGAGAATTATACTTTCAATATAACGAGCAGAACAATTTGGTTCTACTATTACTTCTTATATTACCTATTTTTTATCCGGCCGCATGAAAAACCCATAAATGGAAGAAACACGTAAAATTTGCTAAGAATTCACATTTTTGGTTTAAAGTGTAATAAAAAGAACCGACAAAAGTTTAAAGAGATATATAGTAAATATCTGTAGCCAGTCTAAACGTATAGACTTAGTGGTGAATCAGTGCAAACATTAATCTTTTTCTTGTTTTAATAATAATAATAATTATGATATACTTGGTTGACGGCCAGGCCAGGATAGACACTGTGAGAACCATTTCTTTGTCGCTTTGTGCGTGTGTTCTCACAGATGTCAGCATTATTACCTTTTGGTATTAATGTATATTTGGATTTTATATAAAGCCCTGGATGGTGTGTGCAAATTGGAGAGGATTATCTTCGACTGATGATAGCTAATAAGCTTGAAACAGCTGTATCGAGGTGTCTTCTTTAATTTGTACACACACATTCGTTTTGTGAGAAAGTCTTTGAGATATTTATTTATTGAAAGATTTTTCTAGTTTACTGAGATTTGGATTTTTATGTTCAATATGGCACTTTGACAGTCACGACAGTTAGTCGCCGCAAGCGGCTCTTTTTCTGACTAAGAGGAGAAAAAAGTTTTCGCGACTGCTATATGAATTTAGAAAATAACTATGATTCCATAACGAGCCGGCTCGACTCGACTCGATTTCGAGCCGAGTTTCAAGTCGAGTTGAAACAGATTATTTCGAGTCGAGTTTCGAGTCGAACTTGAATTTTTTTTTCGAGTCGAGTCGATGTTTCTAGGAAAGCTCGGCTCGAGTCCATCACTACTTTCTTCCATTTATAGAGTTTTTTACGCCCCTGTAAAAAATAGTTAATATAAAAATTTTAATAAATAAATTATTGGGCTTTTTTCTCTGAACATTACTGAAGAGAAACAGACTAGTCTGGTTAAAAAATATTGATTTTTTAAGATTCTATACCAAATCTACAAAAAAGTGTTTTTTTCCTATATAAAATACATGGGAAACTATGGGTTTTGTTTGATTTCAAAATAAAAAATACGGGTATCTATTTCTATGTAGAGAAATTCTAGGAGCTGAGAGCATAGGATTCTTTTTCTATTTTGCGTTTAGAATAAGTCGATTCTAGCACCCAAATGACGTCATTTGAGTGTTAGAATAAACGGTTGGTGTGCTAGAATAGGCTAGTAAAATTTACTGCATTGATGTTGGTAGCGTTGGTTGAACTGTCAACTGACATACGTCAAAAAAGCTTTCTAACGTTTTTTGTGCAATTTGCCTAATTTCCGGCGGCGTTAGTGATAAATTTCCTTCACTATTCACTTTCAAACAACGCGAAATTGCGAAACTAAAATCTGATGTTTCAAATTAATTTTTTTCCACAGCAGCCTAAATTTACGTCACATAAATGTCACCAACCACCCAAAAAATCCCTAGATTTAAAATTTTTATTTTTTAATTTATAAAATGGTATAGAGCGGCAAAATAGAAAAAATAGTATAAAACACTCGTTGCAAAAGGTCCTTCAAGCACTCATTTGATCCTCAACTCGCCGCTACGCGGCTCGTTTTGGAATTTCAAATTCGTGCTTGAATAGATCCCTTCTGCAACTTGTATTTTAATATACTATTCTCTATGTCTATTAGTACATATTTCAAAAACATGATATAAAAGCTCCAACTTTAGTACCTTAATACAGAAATAATCACATATTAATATGATTATCGTGTTTATACTATTAGGAATGCTCCACGTTCGAGCAACCAGTTAATATAATAATAATAATAATAATTACTACAACCCATAACCTGGAAACCAGGCTCCAGAAGCTATAAAGCTTGTGCGGGAGGGAGGGGGCGATTATTATTATTACGTAGGCCCTACGTGCGACTGCAGACGACTTACAGATGGAACAGCGCAAATCCCACATTTGTGTCACAGTTAAGGAAAACTGCAGAAAACCTTAACCAGATCTGCCGGCACCGGGAGTCGATCTCGGGCGCTTGGGTGAAAGTCCAGCACGCTGGACATTACACTACCAAGACTATATGAATCTAATAATCCGGTGTTTTTGTTGTCGGGCGAAAGATTCCGGTATGTTATTTATGGTTATTGAAAATTGATAAATTATTTTAAATTGAAAGTACAAACATAACATATAGTAAAGGCACAGTGATGATATATACAAAATATAAACCACTTACCTTTACTATAAAAAAATAGTGCTCAGGCTGATTAACTGCATGATTAAGTTTGCACCTTTTCACAACTGAGACTCACAGGTGGGTCGCTTTTAATATAGGACACCAAATAAATTATATATCTAGAAAACATAATTATACACAAAAAAATAAATCACAGAATTTTCTTTAAATTGAAATGACAAAAATTTGACATTGAACACAAACAACACAACATAATAAAAAAATTAAATATTGAAAGAAACTAAAATTTTGAAATTATAAAACAAGATAAATCAATCCTAAGAAAGCTAATGCCTTTTATTCAAGGAGTAATATTTCTGGCATCCTCAGATTTTTAATTTACTAAAAAAATTTAAAACCAAACAAATACCTTAAAATATAATAAAGTTCAAATCAATATTTGACGCCAAGAGTTGCCAACTGAAATTGTAACCATACAATTCTC
The DNA here is from genome assembly GCA_929113105.1 of Agrypnus murinus. Taxonomy (NCBI): domain Eukaryota; kingdom Metazoa; phylum Arthropoda; class Insecta; order Coleoptera; family Elateridae; genus Agrypnus; species Agrypnus murinus. The sequence goes on along the minus strand of OV816028.1, from coordinate 101,751,510 downwards.
TGCTATCCATATTATTTGAAATTAAAATGGTGGAATGACAAACATTTACCTCTCGTATTCATTAAACTCAAAATAAATGGGATTAATAAATAAAATTGAAATCTAGCTGGTTGCTTGAAATACGGTAAGTCCATTTAATAATTGAAAAAGTTATTTAATAATTCCTTTTTTGCATCCATATTGTAACAAAGGTAGAAAATTTCATTACACAAGGCTAAGAAATAGAATGTGTAAAAACTTTCCTAGCCGAATTATATATCAATCGGCGCATTTTTGTGAGTAGATGACAATCCGAAAATCTGGAAAAACTCTGACGACGCGTTTTTGGTTAAATTCCGTTATATTAAATTACAGTATGTGTTTTTTCAAAAATTATATCTCAGCAACCGCTTGTTCGATTTTATTGACCTTGGGATCTATTTAAAGCTAAGGGTGATTTCTAAATGCGTGTATAAAAAAAAGTTTCTCAAAAAGTTCTAAAACTTGGTTCAAAGACTTTTAAAGCTTTTTGAAGAATTTTAGAACAAAGTTCTAGAACGTTTTTCTTTTTTTAAGGTGCCCACTGTGAAGAGCATATTTGTTTGAGTAAAATACAAAATAAATGAGAAAAATCGGATATGAGAAAACAATTTGGAAAATTTCTATGTAGAAAAAAATAGAAATTATCGGGTTTAAAGTATATCTCATAATTTTATTATTAATTATTTAATTATTAAGATAAGTAAAATCTCATGTTTTTCTATGGAATTGTTTGTAGAATTTTGTTTTTGAACAAAATTGATACAAGTAAATGATACAATAATTGATACAAGTTTTCAATTAATGGTCTTTTTTGAATCAAAATTAAAGATGTTTTAGATTGGTATCTATTTTTGTTATGGTGATTAATTGTGTTAACTAAAAACAATATTTTAAACAGTATTTTAATTATTTGTATACCAAAATAAGAACTTAGAGTCCCGACCTGAGAGAATCTCAATTTTGTGGGAAATTAAAGTTTATCCTAACTGCAATAAAAAATCTAAACAGGAGCAAAAACCAATACAAGTTGAAGTGTTGTATATTTGTGCGTCGATTAATTACAATTCGTTTGTCTGTATTTATCTTCGTCTACGTAGGTTTCTATGTTTCGTTCTTTCCTTTTTCCTATTATTTGTTTTAATGCAAAAGTAGCGTTATTACACGAACGTCCTTTACGATATACCTTTTGGTCTTCTCCCAGTAGAACTTCACTAATTGTTTGCATTATTTTGATTAGTATTCTGACATACATTCTGTATGCCGTTTGAGTAAGTTAATTCCCATATAGTTGTTGGTATCCGCTCTATTTCGGTTTTTAAATAATTAGTGAGATTACTTTTGCTGCCGTCCACTCTTCTGGAATCTTTCTCTATTCGCAGTACATATTTAGAAACAGTAGAAGTCGTATTTCGACTATAATTCGGCCGATTTCTATAATTCTGTATTTATACCATCCGTAACTGCAGATTTTCTATTCTTCCAGTTCTAATGGAATTTAATCTATTCCCCTTTTCTCAGATAAATCAGCTGCCGTGTTTTCTTCATCATTAATATCACCGTTGCCCAAATATTTGTGTAGTGTTTAATCCAGTCTTCGTTTTCTAATATATTTATTTACGCAATATCTCTTTCTTCTTTGTTCAGGTGTTTTAAAAATGTATCTTCAATGTTACTTATATGCTTATCCCATGTGTTTCTCGTGTACGTATTTCTTTTTTCTTTATATACCTCTTCATTTTCCTTGATCTGTATTGTAGGAATGTATTATATGCTTTTTGTTCTTCTTTTAGGGCTATTTGAATTTCGTGATTCCGTATTTTCAAGCCTTTCAATTTGTGGTTTTTGTGTCTACGTTCTAGAACTTCTTAGCAGTTTTATGCATGACGTTTTTGATGTTAAGACCATTATTATTGTTCTATTTTCAAGTATGTAGCTTTTTTGCACTGCGTAATTTTTGTTTGATACAGTGCCGTAAACCGCTATCTTTCAAGAGATACGTTTTATATGTTTCCTGTCTATCCAATCAATGGTGTGATATTCAGATAGAACTTTTTACAAGATAATGGTCTTAGTCTACGGTAGGTATCTCAACATGAGTATCTTTTATTAAGGCAGACATTTTTTTTTCACTGTTATATAATCAATTGTGATTTGCGTTCCTCTTGCAGTCCAGGTATTTATTAATGTCCTTTCTTCGGAAAAAAGTGTTCGTCACTTAATATACGTCACTCAGTATATATGCCACATAATTGTAGGTTAACAAGTATCGCAACTGTTTGCCATTCTCATTATCTGTATTTCTCCTTGATTGCCAATACTTAATACGAGGAATCACTTCATTGCCTACTCTGAAATTTGAATCTACTGTTAGTATTATACAGTTGTGTTTGTTGGTTCGACCGTACACCTTTTTTGTAATTTCTCGTACATTGCCTTCGACTTTTCTTATTCCCCTCTTCTGAGGTGCAAATACCTGTCATATTTCCTATAACAGTTTTTAATCACTACTATAATTTTGAAATAAATAAAGATTATTAAAAGTTTCACAGTTTTATTAAAATACAACCTGACAATATTGTTTCGACAGCTACGCTGTCATTATCAAAGGTAATATAATTATAAACAAACACGTCGCTAAGGTAGATACAAAAATAGGTAACTAGATAAAATAATAATAATCAGAATTAAATATCTAATACTTCCAGTAACGGAGAATTACTGAGCTCAAGTTGTTCATTCATTAAAGGTACCCTGAGTTTGTGGTTGTATATCTCAAAGGCTTCTAAAATGTCTAATTGGCGTTTGTTATTACAAAAATGTAGGCATTTAATATTATTTTGAGGAGTCATTGTGTGATTTTGTTGTAAAAGGTGTTTGGCGTGTCGATTTTTCAGGATGTTTATTTTTGTAATGACGTACGTGTTCTTTATATCTTATGTCAAAATTTCGAAGTGTTTGTCCAATATATACCGAACTACAAAAACAACAATTTAAACGGTAAATGCCCGATTTCATGATATCATGTGTTCTGTCTTTAGCATTAAATAAAAATGAAAAAGTGTTAGTGTTGGTTTTAAATGTTATTTTATAATTGTTGGTTTTTATTAGTATATGTGCAATTTTTTCTGATATTTTGCCAAAATATGGTATAGATATGTAAAATAACATTTAAAACCAACACTAACACTTTTTCATTTTTATTTAATGCTAAAGACAGAACACATGATATCATGAAATCGGGCATTTACCGTTTAAATTGTTCTTTTTGTAGTTCGGTATAAATTGGACAAACACTTCGAAATTTTGACATAAGTTATAAAGAACACGTACGTCATTACAAAAATAAACATCCTGAAAAATCGAATTAAGCCAAACACCTTTTAGAACAAAATCACACAATGACTCCTCAAAATAATATTAAATTCTTACATTTTTGTAATAACAAACGCAGATTAGACATTTTAGAAGCCTTTGAGATATACAAACACAAACTCAGGGTACCTTTAATGAATGAACAACTTGAGCTCAGTAATTCTCCGTTACTGGAAGTATTAGATATTTAATTCTGATTATTATTATTTTATCTAGTTACCTATTTTTGTATCTACCTTAGCGACGTGTTTGTTTATAATTATATTACCTTTGATAATGACAGCATAGCTGTCGAAACAATATTGTCAGGTTGTATTTTAATAAAACTGTGATACTTTTAATAATCTTTATTTATTTCATGATTATGGAGTTCCACAAAGTAAGGCTGGAAACAATAAACAATACTACTATAATTTGTTCGTTGATAGTTCACATGTATCTACTAACCTTACGTCAGCTGGTTTTTTATCGACTTTCTCTGGTCTAGATTCGTCCTGTTTTGTTATAGACAGATACACAGGGGCACCTCATGTATAGGCTGTGATTGTTGATTACGCACAACGGCCTTAGGTAGGGAGAAGCTCTAGACCTCAACGCATATCTGTACTTACGCTACACTTACCTCTTACGTAAGTGTGAGCTTAATTAAGAAAATGCTATGTTTTGATATTAGAAAATTTGGAGGCATACTGTATTGCAAAACAGTGTGGTGTGAAGACAAAAGCCTGACAAGCGTACAGTTGATTTCAAATAAATCTAGGACAGCCAGTATTCCATAGTGTAAATGTTGATTGTTATTTTTGTCGATGCTTAATACATTTTATGTATATAGGTACAAATGAAAATATAGTTTAAAGCCTGGTTCACACGTTGTTAAAAACGCAAAAACAACTCCTAGATTTATTTACAAGAGCATGACAGAAAAAAATCACATTTCACTTATGCCACATTTATGAACTCAGATCACGTCATCGTAATTGTATATTTTATTTGAATATGTTCCGAATAATCATCTTCCAGATCTGTTTTTACAAGATGTAAACGATAATTTATGCAATTAATTTAATTATAACCAGTAGTAAATTAAGGAGCATCGTCAAGAATTACAAAGATTGCTTAAATTGTCAACTACCACATTTCAATTTTGCATTTATAAGTTATGGATTATTTCATATATTAAATTATTCATACACAGAGTAAATTATACAAAGCAGGTGATTATAATACTTATCGGGTAATTTTTTCTTGATACTATCTTACAGATAAAGGTTGCGGTTTTATTTCTAAAATTATACGTATAGGTACTACCTTCAACGAGTAAAATGAACCTCTTTATAAGATAATGTAACGGTTGTTTATAATAAAAGTGATCTAAATACATAAAAATCCTTAAATTTGATACAATTTACATCTAGTTTAGTTAAATAAATTGTATATACTAACTTTACTCATTTCTTCAGTCGTTTGTTCTAATCTATCAGTACAATATAATAAAATTATTTCACTGGTCACTGGTTTAAAAATCACAGTTAGATGCAGATGTACCTAACTGTATTTTCAACATGGTAACTGATACATTGATGCAGCTGTTGGTATGTGATGTCACAGTTTATTTTGACTATTATTTTCGTTTCGTCCTATTTAGTGTATGAAGACCTAAACTCAATGTTAGCTAATGTTCAGCACTTTGATCTTCTAGGTCATATGTTTTACAGTACAGCTTTGAATTCTTGGTTTGGCTATGCAAATGCAACGTTACGGACTTATTAAATGAATAATTTATTGTTCTGCATGCTTAAAAGAATGCACCTACACAACAGATAATTAAGAGTTATTTAGGAAATTAAAGTATATGCTCAATTCTATCCCAAGAAATAAAATTGCCAGCAAGAATAAACTACTTCCAACACAGGATTGTCTCATTACATAATGAGACATCCCAATGTTGTTTTAAGTTTATTTGTTTGCAGGTATTTTTTGGAGCAAGTAAGTATAAGTCATTTAGAAAGCAGTTTCTTGTTAAGTTCTTGAAAACATTACTATTTTGAAAACAGTAGCTAAGATGTTTATTTGATAAAAGATATTGAGTTCAAAATAAAATTCAACCACTGGCTTTTAATTTTACTCGCCATCAAGAGGTTGTAATATGTCGATGAAAATTTATTCGTACAAAGATTCAGTCACTAAAAATGGAAATCATTAAGTTTGTTATGATTTAAATAATTGTAGCTTTTGGTTGTGATTATTTAATTGATAAAAATGAGTCGTTTCACATAGAACACATTTGAGGTTATGTTTCAAAGAACTAATTGTGATTTATTGATTTAATCTTAACTACTTGATTATTTTTCTTTAAAACTAAATTACAAATCTTTACTTGTTTTCTTAATGTACCATTTCTAGAAAATAAAGCTGTTAAAGATAGTAGGTAACCTGCTCGATCATAAAGGAAATTATTGACCTATTTGTGTTGGTTATTATTAGGTATAGGATTTGCATGCACCTAAAAATGCTGAAATATGCATGCACTTATCCACTATAAAAACGTGAAATATGCACTTAAAAATCATGAAGTATGCGTTTATTAGAAATTTTTAATAAATATATGCACTTTCATTATTAAAAAAACACCTGTTTAGCGTTATTTACATTTTATTTTAATTAGACATCCTATGCAATAATTTAATTAATTATATTTTCTAAACATAGAACGTTAGAGTTCACAATGACGTACATTTTTAAATTTTCAAAAGTAAACATATGCCTATTATCCCTAAATATTGTTTTATATTTTGAGAAACTCTGTTCCACATCGCAGGACGTAATTGGGGCATACTTAAAATTGTTTAATTCTACAAGCAAATAATGTTTTAGCTCGTCTAAAATGTCTTGGTCAGATAATGCATCGTTTATGCTTTTAATTAGTGAAAACCAGGATTTTTGACTATAACGGATTTAAATTTTTGTTTTATAGTCAAACCCTTTGGCCCTTTTACTTTATTCAAAGAAACACCTAACAATTTTACATGCTCAAGAGATTCATCTAATGAATTTCCCTGACTTTCTAATTTCTGAATTACTTTAGCTAAACGCACAAAATTTGTCAAAACAAACAATAATTCTGCCCCCACCTCTTTAGTATTAAAAGCATCCTGTGCGCTTTGTATGCATAGTGCATCGTGTTTATTAAGTTTATTTACAAATGCTTTAATAATATCAAAATAAGTTGCATAATATTCTGCTGCAGAAAGCCAAGTACCCCACCTTGTTATTACAGGATAAGGTGGGAGAGGCACTTCTTGAGCAGTTTCCCTAAATATTTGTATGCGATATGGAGCTTTACAAACAATTTTTTTACATCTGAAATTATATAGTTTACGTTAGGATATATCTCCCGCACTTTTTCCGCAACTCCATGCATTGCATGGGCAAGACAAGTTAAGTGGATCATTTTCTCGTACAGAACTTGTAAGCCTGCTCCAGCCTTGATCATGTACGGTGCCGCGTCGGTGACGAACAGAGTACTTTGTTGTACTGTATGCCGTTCGGCCACAAAATAACCATCGAATCATTAAACAATTTTGCCACAGAACAATTATTGGTGCTCTTGAAAACGTCATTGCTAATAGATAGGATTTGGGATTGTTCTCCGAATTTAAAACGCCAATTATAACGTTAGCCACGTATCTGAAAACGAAAATTTGATTTTTATTTTATCGAACTACATAATTAGTTGGTTACAAACAATTAGCGCAAAACAGTTATTTAAAAAAAATTATATTTTAATCAAGCAAAAATATTGTTGTGATTAAATCATCCGTAAATTGCTCTGCTGTCTTTAATTAGTTAAATTTTACTAACAAAACGAAGGAAATGAAGTTTCTACGCACCTTCCAGTAGTGTCAGTAGATTCGTCAATGGAAACCCATATGTAGTTATTCGCTACATGTTTTCTAATTGATTTTATGGTCTCTTCGTATAAACGAGGTAAATAATTTTTCCTGAGTGTAGACTCGTCGGGTATTGGCATTTTTGAAATTTCTTCCAGAGAATTACGAAATGCTGAGTGATTAATTTTACTTAACGGGATATCTGCAGCCACTAATGCACTACATAGTTTTTTATTAAATTCGATCGATTTGCTGGACTCACCGCGTGAATTATTAAGGTACTCCGGTAACAATGTTTGTTTTTTTGATTTCAGGGCAACACACTTTTGATGTCGAACCGTGTTCAGATGTTGTGTAACTTGAAAGCGTTTCGTTGCAGTCACTTTATCGTCACACACTGTACAATACAACACCTTATCGTCAGTTGTAAGAACACTAGATTCCTTAACATAACTTCGAAGTGTAACAGACACAGACCGTTTTTCTTTACCCATCTTTACACTCTAAAATTTTAAACTGAAATGCAGTTTGCAATTTCTGAACTGTCTTAATTGAAAGATTACAAGATTAGTAAACAAAAGTACAGGCAAATTTTTCTATGAACAGGAAGTTGTCAAAGGGTCTTTGGAGTTTCCTAATACCTATTTATCACAATACCGCAGGATGTAAGTTTTTAAATTTTAGTTGAAACTTTTTCTTTCTTGGAAGATATTAACAAGTACACAGATGGTTAAGGCAGTAAAATATTTTAAAGCCTAGTATTTAACAATAAGCTTAAATTATGGGTTTCCCCTAGACTCAACTAAGCCGCCCTTGGTTGGTTGTTTAAAATGCTAAAATTATTTAAAAAATATTAGAAATTTCATAAATATGCAAATATGCATTTATCAAAAATACCTAAATATGCATTTATATGCACTTTCAAATTGACATATGTGATTCATATGTGGCTTAAACATGTAGAAATATAGCTCTGCATATGTTTGCTATAAGCAGAAAAAACATGCAAATGTTTAGTTAACAGAATGCTTTATAGTATTTATTTAAATATTTACTTATATTTTCTCCCAATTGATTTCCTCATTGATGTGTGCACGTCACTCATTTTTGATTACATCTTTTTCTGGTATTTGCGTTGTTTGGATATGAGCACGACAATGTTATTTATTTTTATTTCGTCATATTTGTTATAAATAAATATAAATAATTAAAAAAAAAGTTTTTTTCTAAGTTCGAGTTTTTTATTCGGTAAAATGTGTTAAACCAGTCTTGCATAAACACATAAGTAGGTAGACTTTTTTGTTTATCTACATAAATGAAAAGAATTAAATTAATGTGGCTCTTAAATGGCAAAATCTCAAAAATAATTTCTCTTCAATTAATTAAAATTAATTATTTCTTCTGAAGACATCATAGTTAAAACATTGATTACGAGAAATCAGCATTAACTAAAACCTTTATTAGCCATGATAAAGACATTTCAACACTGTAGGAACTCACGCATTACACATGTATTATGATGCGGGGCACCAAGTTATTTTTATGTCTTTAATTAGCCAGACTATAAACAGCTAAGGGGAATGAAAAAGCCAAGCCAAGCTGTTAATTGGCCGCATTGTTTACCTATAAGGACAAAAAAGTGGTCGTTGTCTTAATTAACTTCGCATATCCGCAAATAATACAGCTTCAAACTACGCATTTTATTTTATTTGAGAGCATTTCCTTTCAATTATTTTATTATTGTATTCATTTACAGACAGTATCAGACATGTAATTCGTGATCGAGAGATTTTAAGTAGAACACTTTTTAAAAAATAAATATTACTATAAATGGAAAATTAAATTGCACAATAAGGCGTGGAGTACACAACAGTTAACAATTAAGTTTAAATGGATACATCTATTTTTGTTGAGGTTTAATCTTAAATATGTATATTTTATAGTAGGAATAAAACTAGGAGATTTTAATGAGTGGATGGCAGAGTGACCTGAAAAGCTAATTAAATTTTTGAGACGCATTCGGGAAAACACAGGAAAGAAAAAAAACTGTTTTAATTTGCCATATAATTTATTTTTTGCTCAATAAATCTTCACGTGTGTGTTTTTTCAGTTACTTAAATTTAAACAAGAGAAGCGTTATTCAAGGCTTGGTTAATAAAATCTTTGTTAACGATTTATTGCTGAAATAAAAGTCTGCCTGAAAGAGGATCTGATAAAATGGATACGTGAAAGTAAGTTAAATGTCCATGTTAAGTATCGAATTGTCGTCAAAGTATAAATTTATGCGTGTTCAAAAGTCATTGTTTCTTATTTCGTAAAGTAATATTCTTTATTTGATAAACCTGTGTTTTCCATATTTAGCAAAGTAATAGGAGTGTTTCGACTCGTCTCAAGTTTTAGCAAAAGTACTATGTATTTATTTAAACAAAATGGAATTGAAAGGCACGCACTATAAAAAGCAACACTGTATTCACAGGGAAAACCTCAGATAAAGATATTGCGAATGCTATTTTTTGCAGATTTAATTGACAGAGAACTGTTAATTGAAAGGGCATTCTACAAATGATTTAATGAGTCGATAGCGTCGTTATTATACAATATCATTTCTTGGTACCGCAGTTTTAATGTTCTGTTTGATAATTGTCGCTACACTGAGAAAATAATTTAGCTGAATATATTCAATTTTATTTAAATCAACTAAATATTTAGTTAAATCAACTAAATATTCAGTTAAATCAAATAAAATTTAGTTTTTCTGTCTAAATGTTTCGTTGAGTTAAATAAAATTTAGTTTATCCAACTAACTGCTTTTTTCAGTGTAATAACGATAAAATAATTGAAGTTATTTAAATAATATCACCATTACCCGGCAACTTATTGTGAAGATGTTTTTGGGATTCCTGAACAGCGCTAGCCGCAAGATTATGCCGTAGCTTTTCAAAGCAATCTTTATTCAGATTGCTTCTCTTGAATAACAATATCATGTTCCAATTGAATCCAAAGCTTCTAAAACTACTTTTGTCTCCGGCCGGATTAAAACAGAGGATACTTTTAAAAGATAAAGTTGACGTTTTTGTAACAAGGAAAAGAAAAGTCAGTTGTTAAGGCAACTAGTATTTTTAATCCTAGACTTAAAAATATTTTTAATTCTGTTAATATCTTAGCATTGTATTTAATCCTAGGAGAAAAAATAGCATGTGCTATACGAGTTCAAAGGGACTTTGTTTGATTAGCAATTTTTGCAGTTGCTTGGCTACGCGACGATCTGCCTCGCGAATGCAAATATAATTGCTCGTCAAACACACGTGCCACTTTTAATCCAAATAGCACAATATACCTACTAGTTTCTTCGAATTATTTTGCATTCGAAAAACCTTACCCTTGGAATAGTATGGTTAATGCGGAATTGTTTCTCCAGGATCAGCTAATCTCTATATTTAAAACACAAGGCTTTTTTTTGTTCCAGTTCGTTTGAGAGATCCACCAGGCCGATTTACGCGTTTCTTATTTTAAATTAAATCTTTCGCGGTGTAGATTAGTCAACACTACTTAATTTTTATATTTTTTTAATGTTTATATTTATTTTTAATTTGAAAAACTATAAAATGTTTAATTTGAGATGGGCGAATCGGACATTCACTAGGGGCGCCCCCTCACCTTCTACGGTGGTAATTTTTGCAAGTACTCTTCGCTTAATATAAAGGGTAATGCAGCCGTCCACTTCCATCATTATAATAAGCGTAGACGAAATCCGCATAGTTCAAAATTATGAACTGACGAATTATACAAATAATAGCTGATGCCAATTTCTTATTCAGAGTGGTTTCATGTTGTTTGTATCAAAAGGCAGGAAATTTGCCAACATCATGTTTATGTACATGTTTTTGAAATATGTACTAATAGACGTTTTCAAGAATGTTTTAAACAAGATCGATTTTTGATTTTATTCTTATCATTTCGTAAGGTAGAACTTCCGTATGTATCTATTTATGTAGAATATTTATGTAGAATTATGGGAGGGTTAAGCCAGATCGGCATATACGTCGGAAGAGAGGAGGATAAGTTGGGAGAGAGGGGTGCTAGGCCTAGAATTTTTAACTGGTTATGTTTGGGTGCGTTTATTTAAATAACCACTCATGAAAATCCAAAGGATTGTAATCACACATCGAATGTTGTATATAGGGAAATCCTTCAATGCTTTTGACCGTCATGTCTTGACGAGGTTTCTCTAGTATTCTTATTAAAATAGGGCTAATTTTGAGAATGAAGATGCGCTAGAAATACGATATCTATGGCAAAAAACTTTCGCAGACTGCTCGTCAAAGAACAAATATCAGCACGCACAGTACTACACTATAATGTCGTGTCTGTGCCTAATTATAACGAACCTAGAAAAATTTATCAAAAACAATTTACCAAAACACAATCGACGAAACGTAATTTTTCGAAAAACAATTTATCAAAACAGGGATTTGTCGAATGTAATACATATGTCGAATCGTAATCTAAAATGATAAGATAAATAGTACTGTAAAGCCTGTTAGCGTTACCCAGAAGATACCACGTGGAAGTCGGTTTACTAGCCTCCAACTTGATTTATATACAGGGTGTTTTATTAAGCATGCAATAGACTTCATCAGTGCATTTCTGATGGTATTTGGAACAAACAATCTTAATAAAGTTTTTTGATTAGAAAAAGTTCAAATTTTTAATAATTTTGACCAACGTTTTTACAAAAGTACATATAAAATTATAACGCGCTGATGGTGAATATCGATATCATTAACAAAAAATAAAGTAAACTGTATATATAAGTGCAAGGTTTCAAATCTTAAAGCTAGACAAACATGATGATCAGTTGATCACATTTCACTGTGTATTTATCTAGTTCAAACCCGCCATTTTCGTTAGTGGTTACATTGTACTATTGCAAATTAAATTGCTTCGTTTCGTTGACGTAGTGGTTTTTGCTTTACTAAAATGCACGACTCAAATGATGACTAATTGTAATACAAAACGTAAATATACAAAATAGTGTATTAAGCATTTAATTTTACAAGAGATTTGTCCATAACGAGATTTTAATTTTATTTAACCGTGACCTTGCATATTTTTTACTGTAAAATTGGTTAAATCTAACAACAACTAATTGGGTGGGAGTTTTCCCACATCGAATTCGTACGTAATACATATCGTACGTCGCTGACTTTTTTAACAGCTTAGATAATATTAGAATGTTGCTTGAAATCTGATCTCAATTTATCTATTTACACAATTGTTGAGCACGGGTTGACCCAAATTCTTCATTTACTTGTTTATTAGGTTATAATATCCATTCCCCGACCGAATGATGTTTGATTTGTTTTGACTATATTAATTAAATTACTAGATATTTTAGTAAGGAGAACTCCAGATTTAATGTCCGGCAAGTTGCGAATTATCATCGTTTGCAAAGACTTGACCTACACCAATATCCTAGAAGATCATAACAAACCCTGCTTTGTGACCTAAAAACATTATACCCTTCTATATAAATGAAATAAAAAATAAACACAAACGTGTTTTTAGTAAAGTGAGTTTTAAATAAAAATACAAATTAAAAATTTTGTTTATATGCAAAAAACTTTTTGTTTATATGCATATCACTTTAAAATTGTGAGTATAATATTCGTCTATTTACGATTATATACTTTAATATCTAGTATTATCTGCAATACCACGCACAACCCACAGGAAATTGTGTATATTATTTGGATCGAAGTTTTCAGGGAGCTGTTTTATTCTTTCAGCACATTCTTTATATTTTTACAATTAGCAGTCGTTTCCTGTCCGCTTACTTATTACTCTGCTTGCATTTCGTGAAGTCTCTGTTCCCTTTAAATTTCCAAATATTTGAATGATCTGCAGAAACATGTTGCTCAAAACTTCGATGCCAACCTTGCATAGCATTGTTGATTTTTTTTAGCTAACTTTGAACTACTGCATGAAATCAATTCTATAAAGTGCGTGGAAATTGTGGTTAACCTCAATCCTGAAAGTAATCCATAACAAGTTGCAATTCTGGTGGCAAAATATCGTCGTAGTTTTGCTTTTATAGCTTGCTTTCAAAACATGTAACTGGATTTGCCGATAAAAGCATTGGCAAAAAATGAAAAAAAGAACCACGCATTTCGTATTGTCTTTTTTATAAAATCTATCCTTGGAAGTTGGCATGCACCCACTTGAGTAACTGTTACTGTAGCATTGGACACAGTTTTTACAAGATCACGTATTATGTATTTACGAGAGGACTCAAGAAAAACAATTCATTCGAATAAATGTAATTGGCTCGACTGCTGAACTCACGCATCTCACTTTACTAATAAATGTTCTTAAAAACGCACCACACACTAAAACAAGCAAAGAATGTTATCCAGTACCACAAAGAGCATATGTGAAATTAAAATCAGTTAAGCTTATATTGGTTTCTCGTTTTTTGTAATATACCTATGATTATTAGGGTAATAATGTTGTATTGCCCTTTTGACTAATTCTAAATCCTAGTTAAGGTTCTAGTTACACTTCACTCAAAGTAACAATAGCAAATGAATATTATTTCATAACGGATCAGAATTTATACCACTTATAAGTGATTACATAGCAATTAACGACAATTATTTTAAGAATTTTGCAAACAAAATAATTCTTCCAAGAATGAGTTTTCACTAATAAATTCTTAGCGTTTAAGTAAATACATATTCGGCTCGTAAATGAGATACGGCATTAGCGATAAAGCGATCTAATAAGGCCGGTTCTTCTAACCTTGACCAAGCAAATTCGCCAATTCAAGAACAAGACCAGGGAAATTCACAAAGCCAGAAACAAGAACCAACAGCACAAGAAAATTCAGTAAGTGAGGAACAAGAACCCTTAGCCCAGTCCACACACTGATACACTGATCTCTCGCAACTCCAGTACCAGTTAAACAGAAGACTGATCGCAAGACTGAACACAGCTATCGACAACAGCACTATTGATTAAACGGAAATGCTAGATGCGGCTGCAACTCTGCAGTACACATTTAAAATACATTGCACTGGTACTACTGCTGGTATTCTCGTAAAACCATAATCACTTAGTTGTTTGGAGAAGTATTTACCTATGTCAAAAATAACTAACTAAGATTCATTAACAAACATCATAACCTAGGAATTTTTACATTTTTATCCACAAAAAATACAATAGCAGTGAAAATTTGCGCATTTATACTAATTGATGACCTGAATGATGTATCAAAAGTCACCGATCCTCCCCTGCTTGCATATTTTTGTACGATAAGAATGGAGCATGTCTATACGCACACTAATTGATGGTGTCACTATGATTTGATGGTGATCAAGGCGCGCATCGCCAGCTAAACTTGAGAAAAGAAATCTAAAGTCGTCTAAAAATAATTAATTAGTCATAAACTACGATAGATAGGAAAAAGATGTTGATATGAACATTCGGTGCCTTTTTCTCTTTCTATTGACATCTAGTTCATCTGTGTGCAAAGATTTTTGGCTAAGATATCGGAGATATACTCTAAGCATGTGTAAGGCACGCCTAACCGTCATGACGCTCTGGTACTGCATTAAAAAGTGCACAGTAATATTTGAATATCCATTTGAATATCAATAGCACTAAACATTAAGTTTCCCTTAATTAAACTATCGTTAATAATTCACCTCAGTACACTTTTACCAAATCTGCACGGACCACAGTCGCCTTTGCATTCGCACGAAATTAAGTGGAGCAGTGACTAGGGTGATGGAGGTTTGTCATACATGCGTTAAATTTGTTCTTAACTCTACTGTATTGGATTAAAAAAGTCGCCAAACCATAGTTGAACCTGTAAAAGGAAAAGACGGCCAGATAATTAAATGTGTGCAGATTTTCTTCAAACTGCAGGTTGCATACAGAACATTACAACCTTCAATAAATAATGTAGATTCGTTCCTAAATTGTATTTCTAAATATTGTTGCTCAAGTTTCGTTAATCGGAAACCATCTAATCAGGCATAATAAGTATACGATGGGGAGGAGGTGTCGAGCACAGATATATGACTAGATCACAAAATAAGAATAACGGCTTCACTCGGCTGTCGGCACTTTCAACATTTTCAGCCAGTTTCGAATATCGTACACACCTACGATCAATTCTCCGTATTAGATAGTTTAAATGGGAAAATTGTGTGTGAAAATAAAATTGATTGGCATCTTTTAACAATTAGTTTTTTTATTAAGTTGAATACGTATATAATTCAGCATTATGTAGCAGGAACTAATAAAATGTATTTTTAAGTTGCTTGTTTTAGGTTTAAAATTACCTAGAAGCCTTTTTAATTAAGTAAATAAGAAAATCCGCTTAGAGTAAGTAAGAAGACACGTTTTTCTAAAAATGTTTTTCTGTAGCATTTATACAGTATAATATTTTTTAAGTAATAATAATTTAATAATGTACGATAATAACAATAGGTTGTAAATTGTACTTCAAAGTGTCGGTAATTAAAGATAAAACTTTTTTATAGAATATAATGTAATACGTTTTTAATTAACGTTACTTTTGAAACGGATTTTGTATTTTTTTTCTAAATTTAGCACCTTGCAGTGTGAACAAATTAAGACGTTTAATATTTCGTATAATTTTGAGCAACTGAATACAATCTCAGTTATTTGAATATCTCATAAATATGAAGAATTATTAGGTTTTTCTATTATGTGTTAACAATTCAATTTTAAGCAATTGGTATATACAAAAGTGAATTTTAAATACAACAGCATATTTATGAAAACAATTAATAAAAATATATAGGTATAAATAACACTTATTACCAGTAATTATCCATAGCCAATCTGAAAAACTAAAGGAAGTATTTCCCGGTGTATTTACGCAGCAACAACGATGTGATATACCTTTCTCGTTATTACCAGCATTGTGATGAAGATCGGTAATCCTCGGCGAACTGATCGTGGCGTGTCACTGTTGCGTGTGATATTTGAAGGTGATTTAATAACTTTAACGTATCGACAATCGAGTGAGTATGCTGTATATTTTTATGCTGTTTCGGTAGGCTGCGAATTAAGGTTGAGCCGAGATCACATCTCCGACTGACAATATCAGCTAGAGCGCACCTGCTGGTTATTCTTATGCTGTGACTAGGGTATCGCCTTCAGACGACTTTTTTATCTAAGCACTGCAAGATTATTTACTTCATTCACAGCTTAGTATCAACCTGCCGATAAAACCTCCTTCGTGCATATTACGAGATATTCTATCTGTTAAAGGATAACATAAACAGCATTAAAGCAAATGAATGTGATCGTTTAAATTGATATGTACATTATTTTTGGATAGTAAAATATTTTTATTCTAGTAATATTTATTAAAGTGAATTTAAGAAAAGACAACTTAAATTAAAAATACAGCTTTATTTACACTAATTGGCTTCACTTTTTTTCTCAACAAATTTAAGATTTATTAAAAAAGCAAATGATGCAGGCTTTTATTCATGAATAATCAAAATGATGTATTAAGTAAGTAAGTAATTTAATAAGTAAGAAGTTAGATTAGAGATTAAAAGGAGGTTATATTGGAGGTTAGGTTAGAAGTTAAATTATAGGTTATGTTGCACATTAGTTTAGAGATTAGGTAAGATGTTAGGTTGCACGTTAGATTAAGGGTTAGGTTAGAGAATAGGGAGGGGTAAGGTCGGAAATTAGGTTATAGGTAGGATTAGATTTTAGATTAGCAATTAAGCTGGAGGTTAGCTCAGAGTTTAGAGATTAGGTTAAGTTATAAGTTGTCTGGGTTAGGCCGTTTTTAGAAGATTTTTTTCAGACAAGACGTATTCCAATTTTTCAAACGAAATTTCTTTTCATAATGAACCACGTATCTGTACTCATATACCCCCTCATCACGTCCATATTTAACGCTGTATCAGATGCGCGCATTTCCGCTAAACGAAACATACCAGTATTTTACCACGCCATTTTTCTTATAAATTTCTCAGGTTAATTATTTCTATCCATTGGTGATAAACTCATTCAACTCAAAATCAAATCATTTTTTATATTTATGATTCTAGAATATTAATGATTTAAGTGCAATCCAATTTCATTCAACAAAGAACCTACCTTGACAGAGAAGATAGCAGCAAACTCTTATTATCACAAGACATTGTAATGTGATAATAATAATAATAAAGGAAAAAGTTGCATTGTAATATACAAGTATGGTTTTTTTTAAAAATAACATTTAAATAGATTATTACTAGTAGTTATAATGAATATTACAAAAATATCCACTAATAACATAAGTATATCCTAGGCTACTGTTGTCATGTTACAAAAGATTTGCTATATAAAGATATCGACCTTTCTTTTTCCGATTGCCACATTGATTACAATCAACTAGAGAAATAAAGATTTCAAAATAAAAAAGAACCAAAAAATAGACAATATTTTTGATGAAACACTTAAACCTTGTACCCAATTAGGCAAAAAATCAAAACAATCATTCTAAGAAAAAAAATTATTATTATAACACTACTTTCAATCCATAATAACACCAAGCATTTATTTTATTTATTCACTTTTTTAATTCATATAAATTCTAATATAAATTTTCTTGCGAAACTAAAAGCGTAATGGATTGCTAAAATGATTTTTCAATGAGAAAGTAATTACAATTCACTTCTCTCCTATAGATTTTAACCTTGGCTTGTCTATCTACGGGCAAGGAAATTGTATCGACTCATCAAACGAGAATAATCATAAATTCATAAATCTTAGCTTAAAAAATCCTTGTCTTTTTAAATGGACTTTTTCGCATTTTCTAATTTAAACTCACTTCGGGGTTAGAAAATGATCATCATTAAGTACAAAACGATTAGCACCTTTTTATTTATTTAAAATCAATTTCAAATTCAATTAAATCTTAACTTATCCTACTTATATTCTTTCTTTTGAAGGATCTTCACTAATAACGGACTCCACTTTTATTTCGTTTTTTATTACTTGCTTTCCGTCGGCTTATTTGATTTCTGTGTTAATTGGTTTAGGAAATACAAGTCGCGCTATTCTGAAACGGAAGTCAAAACAAAATAGAGAAAAAGGGAAATTTGATTTTTTGCAATTTTTCACACGTTACAGTCGCTTTAATTCAGTTCGATCAATACCACTTTTTTAACTTGTCAAATCAGAATATTGATCATTGAATGAATAGGTACGTATTTCATCAATGTTTCCCTATTTTGGAACAAGAATGCTAGATTTCATATTCAGATGTCCTTGCACATCTATTATATAGAATGTCCGACTAATGAATTCTTCTATAACGCTAAACTATTTAAGGTAGGTAGGTGAAATATTTCATATGTACCTATTATTATTACATTTCATATCTATTGTGATGTCCGAACAGAAAGAAAAAAAAAGTTAGAGGGCCATGAGATGTCGAACGGTGTCATTACTCGTCATTTTCATCCCCCTCACCGCGGTTCGTTCTATTGCACAAAAAAACACAAGACAAATTATTATTGTATTTTAAAACCGTAGCCTATTTTATATAGGAACAAGTTATTAAGTTCATCCTCTGCACTACATTTCTATTGTTGCGAAAGGAGACCCAGTGTCTATTGTTATAAAAGCCACTCCTGCATCAAGCTGTGTACAAAATAATATTCAAAAAAATTGTGTTTCTATTAGTCTATTACAATATAATAAGGTGTATCAATAGTAGAATGGGGTTGGTTCGCCGACTAGAGAAAGATGAGATTGCAAAAAGTAAGCGTTAACTCGAGTAATTATTTTCTTTTTTAACAAATAAGACGATTGTTTCAGTAATTCAGCCATGAATATAAATCGCAGACATAAGATAAGTCGATAGTAAAACCGTCTGGGTTTATTCCGTTGCTGCGAATTTGATATCTACTCGTAGTATGCTACTGCAATTAATATTATAGTTTTTGGGTTTATTTTAAGGGATATTATGTATGTATTACCAAAGAATAATAAATAGAATAGCTGAAAATGTTGTCGTTTTAAGTTAAATCTTATAAGTCATCACTATATCACTTTTTTACCTACTTACATTTATAATACTTGGAAAATGAGATTATAAGGGTGGTTAACTGAAATAAGCACTTATGCTTATTATTCACATAAAATAGAATTTAAATCAATTTTTTAATATAATTTTCTCTTACTTATACTGCATCAGAACTCTGGCCAGACTAGCGAGATCAACCAGTTATATTTAAATATATAAAATTTAAAAATTTGTAAATTAAAAAGACTGCTGGTGTAGATAATAAAAAATCAGACAGCTAAAAAATAAGTAAAATGAGTAAAATGCAAGCAATACATGAAAGCTTTCACAATACATAAAAATGTGACATGGAATAAACTTCAGTAATAAATTAATAAATATTGTAAATACATCAATTACTATTCAATGAAGGGTAAGTTGGGTGAAACTCAAATAATAACACTTTTTATAATAATCCCGGTTGCATACTATGTCCAATAGACTTTAATTTGTTAAATGTCTTTTAAATATTAATGTTTTTTGTATAATGTTTTTTAATATAAATATTTTACAACGGACAATTTATATTTGAATATTTATATTTCGTGTATATTTAATATACATATTTGAACAAATATATAACAATTTAACATACTGAGATGTTCATTGCTAAATAAATAAAATAAATGTTTTATTTTGATTTTGGCTTGCATCAATAAAAATGAAAATATAACAACCCAATAGCTTTTCTATTTGCCAATAGACTGACTCAGTTTTGTTTCGATTAAGCATGAGATAAACAAATTATTGATCTTATTAGTACCTGTATCTGGAAAGAAAAACTTACTACCACTGCACTTGGAATCCCGCAACTGGACATGCAGCAAACTCAGACTCCGTATGTAAAGAAAATAAATGTATGCTTGCATAAACATCAACACAAATAAACACATATATAAATTAAACACAGCTTTTCATTTTATTAACAGTAAATAAGAATATTTATCCAAGGGAAAATAAAATCAATTCTTTAAATGGAAAAGAAGAACAAAGGGAAAAATCTTCCTTGAGCTTGCTCAAATGTGTTGTGTATTAGTTACCAACCAGTTAGGGGGGTTGTAGCTGGTTTTCATTTGAATAAATTAAGACAAACATAAAATTGTCAATCAAATGAAAATGTTAAACTCAATACACAAATTATAAAAATGTTACAAACATTGTTCTAAAAGAACCTCTCAAATTAAAAATGAATTTAAATTTATTTTCTGATTGTCTTTATCATTTATTGTTCATAATGTGTAACAAATCCTTTATTTCGAGCCACCTTGTATATGGTTCACAAACCAAATCTGTCAATAAATTGTCCTTGAAATAATTATTGTTGTGCTCAGTCGATAAAATAAACAACATTTATCCAAATCAGCTGTTCTTGAAAATCCATACAAATTGTCGAAAATGGAAATCAATAAAATTATTTTCTTTGATCTATTAAAATAAATCGATTACACTTGCCAGTGATTATTAAAATAAAAACAAATCTTCGTTTTGATAACAGGTAACAATCTATTTCCATATTATTATGACGTTTGTTTACATTGAAAACACATGGTTAATCATAACCTAACTTTATTTTAGGATTTTTTAATGTGAGCCGAGCGTGGATCCTTCCGATGCGCTTTATCGACTCAAATTGTTCTTTTTCCGGGGTCCATTTATATGATTTCACAAAACAATTGAAAAACACGCAAAATTTTACAAAACAACGGAACATCGAACTTTGTCATGACGTCACTAACAAAAGCACCTGAGTATAATTAACGCTAATCTTAAATCTAAAAAACAGAAATGTAGCTGGCAAAGACGATTAAAATGACATAATACACTTATGCTCTAAATTGAACAATAACTAAGAAAATCAATAAAATCGATCAGCTGTCACCTGTCATCTCATTAAAAATTAATTACATTGAAACTCAACACTTTCCAGATATACTTGTGTATTCAATACTTACATAATTACTCAAGGTAACCCAAACATATGAAGTTTCCACAATTTATAACAAATTACCAAAGAAAAACTTAACTAAAGAAAATAATTTTCCGTTTTAGACATCATCTGATGCTTTTGCAAGTACAATAAACATAATAACATAAATGAATTCAAATATGAATTAATCTTGTCATAATACAGTACTCCAAGTGCCTGCATCCAAACAATAGTGCAAATCGTAAAAATAAAACCAACATCTGAAAAATCAATGGATAGCTACAAAGCTGATACCTTCATTCTTATGAACTTAAATCTTTTAAATGCAAGACTCCGTAAGCAAATTGTAACATTATAAATATCAAATTACTGATTAATATAACTATTTCCAGTAAAATATGTACCCGAAACTGACTTAGTTTCCTGGGAGATAGAAAATTTCTTCTACGATGAAAACTCGTAAAACTCAACTCTAACAAGAAAGACAAAACCTTCCAGGAAAATGGAAAAACCATCCTAACATGTGAACTGGGTTGCATAAAACACGTATTACTATAAACCAACCTAAATACTTTATATCCTTTTTATAAATTCAACATCTTCTCATAAAAAGTGCGGTTAAGAACCAACGATACCTAACATATTCCTATATTTCTGTCTATACTATAGATTTTCATATAACCTCGTATGTATCCTATAAGTTGAATAAAATTAATATCCTAGCATGTCTGTTTTTTTCTATTCAATGCATGATATATTTATATTTGTACTTCCCGAGCCTAATCGTAGCATCTAAAATATTCTGAAATTGCAATTCGTTAAATAAATTTTTAACCTGATGATTCCATATCATCTCAATACATATATTAAATGTTTTTATAATATCAGCGAAATAATATTTAAACATATATTTCATAAACATTTAATTTTGAGCAAAACATTTACACTTAAATCTTCATATTTTTAAATATTTAACAACAGCAACAACAGAAACAAGAACAAGATTTGTGTTTACGAAAGAAATGTTTCATGAAACCACCATGAAACTGCTTAGCGAACCAGCCACCCACCGGAAGAGTCAGTAACTACAAAACAAACTCAACGACATCACATGATGCGCAGTTATCACGTTTAATTATTTTCTCCACACCCAACTAATAAGAAAGTTCTCGGAATTATTATTATGTTAATTCTGTGATAAACAGTGATAAACACTTTTAAGATAAATTCTCTACGTCGTAATTATGAGCAATAAAACCGTCGAAGCAACTATCTTTATGTCTCTAGATGAATATTGGATCCTTGGCATAAATGAAGATTTAAATATTAGCGCTATATTGCGCTACATCAACGTTGTAAAAACACATCTAGGACTAATATTGATCAACCCAAACATCGGTTAAAACTAGTAAATCAATGTTGCAGTGATATTCCTGATTTACAACATTTCCAAAACAATATTGGCAAGATATTGTAATAACAATGAAGCTATATCTATATGCGGTTAATATGAAAGTAATATTTAGCCAATATCATGTACTATTTGGGGTATACCAAAAATTAAAAACTGACCTACCGCAAAGATCAATACTATCTTGTCTGAAAACTATTGGCTAGTCATTAAATTCTTTTGAGTATGTACAATGATTCAGCACATAATATCACTAAATACTACTCAAAAACTGGCATAGTCGAATAACACAATTGGTAATACATGGATTTTTTTAACCTTAATCACTAACAGCTTGTATTAAATTCACGATAAGTATTATCCTGCACGGAGAATCAATCACCACAATGCAAATGCTTACTAAACTGACACTTGTTATGAATTTTTGTTAGAGAAACACAGCTCATCAATGTTTAACTTTATAATGTAAGACAATGTAAAACGTGTGCTGAAATGTGAAAATCTCTAAACATTTTCATTTTATTTTTAAAAATGTTTTTATTGTTTTATTATGAAAATATAATATTTTTAGATCTGAGGCTCTCTAATCGGTAAAGTCCGTCTTTTTATTAAATTCGTTTCGGCAGTCACCGCGTCACGTTAGTCACACATGAGGCACGTTAAACGACATTGGTTAAAGTGATCATATGTGGCTGTTTGTTTTATAGAACATATCTGTTAATAATACTTGGGTGATGTAAAATCAAATAAAATAGTGTACTTTTTAATTTTGATTGTAACCTTTATTGCTATAACTTTGTGTTCTGAATTTTTCATAATACGAACATGAACATACACATGTGCAAACATATATTGTTAAATTGTTTTTTTGTACTTTGCGTTTATATCAAGGCTCATTCAGAACCGAAAGTAGTGCTGAACTAGCTCATTTGAGTTTCGAATTAGAACTAGTGTAATTTAGTTTTTCGAGGTTGTCAGTCATGAACCATGACAAATGAAATGTCATTGAAATCATTGTTAAATTAAAATTTGAATTTTCAAATGTCAAAATTTGACATTTATCGATTGTTGGTACCAACCACGATAAAATTCCCCAAATTTTAAAAGTGCGAATTTTTATTTTAAAACGGATAAAATTAGTAAAAAAGAGGTGCAAAGTACAAAAAATAGTATAAAGAACTCGTTTTATAAGACATTTATTGCACTCATGCTTTAAAAAACTCCCGCTACGCGGTCGTTTTTTAAACTAGCATTCGTGCAATAAATCATGTTGTATAAAACTTGTTCTTTAATATACTATTATTTACTTTTCTTTTAATGTTAAGTTTAAGATTGGATATTTATTTCTAACAATATTTCGCGTGACAAAATACTTACCAATTTCTAAAACCATGAATTTTTATTTTGAATGTTTAATTTTAAATAGGTTACAAACATTATTTTGACATACATATAAACAACAGCTATTTCTTTATTTTATGCATTGTCAACAAATAAAGAAATTGATGCATAAAATAAAAAAATAAGATAGAGGTATGTCTTGAATTCCTTAGGTTCGGTTTAATTATTATTTAAACTGCCCAAAATCTTAATGTTAATAAAAGAGAACGAATTGTGGCCACTCTCTTATCCAAATACTACAAACATTGTTACTCATTCCATTATCCACTACCCACCTGTTGACAAGCTTTTTGTCAATACTGGAGGATGTGTGTAGTTTTAAATAATTAATACATAGACGGAAATGTCCTCTACTTCATTGCTTACTCGAGTGAACCTGCAGCTCCAGTTACTACCGATTTAGAGTGTATTTGGATCCATATTTTTGCATGTGTATCCAACGTTTACCCGAAATGATTCTTAATGTTATGCCCTGAAAGAATTCAGTTTAGCTGCCATGTTTACATCCTGGAATATAAATGTTATTGTAGTGTTATAAATACTCAGGCAAGGAAAGATTATAAGGCATCAAGAAATTCACAGTACTTATATGATATTTACTGCGCAAATAATTAAACGGAAGTTTTAGGACATATTAAAGTGTCAGTGATAAATGTATGTAAATATGTACAAATAAAATTTACATACGAGTAATAAAATCCGTAAACGTTCAAAGCAATTTATTTAGTGTGACTGCAGAATGCACTTGTATTTACTATGTAATGTTCTGACTTTGATAGCCTTAGACTTGTTATAATATATTTTTACTTTTTTATAATATTACGTGATGTTTTTTCCTGTGCAACAATTTCACCAAGGCCAAAATTTTATTTTATTATTTTACTGCTTTATGATCAAATTACCTGTTTTTGTGATTCAGTTTTCTTCAGTTTTTCAGCTGTCTACAATGTCTACAAAGATGCAATTAACACCACCATTCGAATCTGCCAACTATAGATCTCCTAGGAATGTTTTGTAACCAACATTTGTTTAGGAAGTAGGCAGTAACCTTAGACAAGAAAACAGGATATTTTTTTATTGCAATGTTGTGTCTTTAGGGAGGTCTTTACTAGTCAAAGACAATATATAGCCAGATGTGTGAAAAACCTTGTTAGATAATTTACATCCTGGATCTGGAACTATGTATGTATTTCTAAATTATGTATTAGAAATTATCCGGTTACATCAGTTCTAAATTTGTAGAGTCCGCTATGATAAAAAGGTGAATTAGGATTAACTATAGGAAAAGATTCTAATGTTTAATTCAGTATCAATCTTAAATAAATATTGATAACAAAATGTATCCTACGCAAACTAATATTCTAATATACGAGTATATCGTGCATAATTCTGCAATAAACCGAAGTAATAAAAATCTAAAATACACAACACTAATGTCCTGTAATATCTTAAGTTGTATCAATAATAAAATAGAAATTGCTCATATAATCTGGCGTTTAATACCTGATTTTATTAACTTGTCTTTTACATATTGGTTAGATAATAGCAGAATTAAATAGGAAGGATTTTTTAAGAACATGCTCATCTTTTGTCAGAAGATGTGCTTAATAACATTTTATCTCATTAGAACCTACACCTAATACTAACTGATGTACCATTTGCGTCTGCTGCTGCTTACATAATCGTGTCAAATAATTTTGCAACTTCTAATTTTGAAACTTATGGACATTATAGTTAGTTAATTGAAAGCCATTTCCATATTTAGTACCTTCTATAAAATTGTAAAATAAGCAGAAAGGGTTAAGCAGATATTGCAGATAGACAGTAGGAGATATTAGTTTTTTGCATGCACAGTACTAAACTACCTTATCCTCAACGCTGAAATTCTAAAGCAAGTGTCGGAACTAAAATATCTGGGAATAAATATTGACGAAAAATTTACTTTTGACTCACATGTAACTTACATAACAACAAAATCTTACAAGCTCATCAATATACTAGCGAGATTTGCCAAAATGAAATGGGGCCTACGCAGGGAGGCATTAAAAATAATATACAACGGGGCTATACTACCGCTGATATCGTATGGTATACCAGTTTGGGAAAAAGCATTAACGAAAAAGTCCAAACCAACAAAATTAGAACGAATACAAAGGCTAATAAACATAAGAATAGCAAAAGCTTGCCGTACGTTATCTTATGAGGCATCGTGCGTTATAGCAGGAGTAACGCCAATAATAATTAAGTTAGAAGAAATTTCAAACATTTATAAAATCATACAGGGAAGGAAATTGAATAATTTAGTTTATGATACACCAGCACCAATAAACCAATGGATACATCCAGCCGAAATTCCAACGATACAAGAAACTGAAGATATTTCATACACCTACGAGGCATTTACTGATGGCAGCAAGACTGAAGATAAAGTGGGATCCGGTGCAGCAATTTTTAAAACTAAACAACTAATATGTACACTAAAATACAGACTAAGCGGGAAGTGCAGCAACAATCAAGCAGAAGGTGTAGCAATCCTCAAAACGCTGGAAAAACTCATTAGTTTAGAAAACATCCAAATTCAAGATAAAGCCTTAGCTATATACACAGATAGCAGAATGGTACTGGAATCACTTCAAAATTATTCAAATCATAAGACCATAATAGAAAAAATAAGACAAAGAATCAATTTCCTTACAAAAGAAGAATGGAATATATCTTTTAAATGGGTTCCAGCACATGTGGGCATTGAAGGTAATGAACTTGCAGACCAACTGGCGAAGGAGGCAGCTCAGAAACCAGAAGATGTTGCGGTTTACGTTGCTATTCCAAAAAGTGAAATTGTTAGCACAGTTAAAAGTGAAAGTGTGGTAAAGTGGCAAGAAAGATGGACTAACTCAGAAAAAGGTTTACAGACAAAAGCATTTTTTCCATTTATAGATCAAAAACTCAAAACAAAAATACCTACATTCCCAGAATTAACAGTATTGTTAACAGGTCACGGTAGAATAAAAAGCTACTTACATCGGTTTAAAATTATAGACGACCCATCGTGCTCATGTGGCAACGAAAGTCAAACTGTTGACCATCTAATATATGAATGCAACAAACTAAGAATCCAGAGAAGACATTTAATAAATTCGATTATTTGAATGGTGGCAACTGGCCTGTCACAAAAGCGGAATTAATTACTAACTATCTAAGACCATTCATAATTTTTGTTAAAAAGATTAAATTTGATTTATTAGAAACATAAATATGAAAACAAAATTTTAATTTGAAAAATATTGAAAAATATTGGGATATACCCATTTTCTGTTATGTTACATTATTTATGTTAAAATGTTATTATTATTTTATTGTTATAATGTTATTAATGTTAAAATGTTATTATGTTAATGTTAAGTTTATTTAATGTTAAAATGTTAAAAATTTAATTATTATGAAAGTTCAAAAATGCATGTAGTGTTGCAATATTGCAATGGAGCATGTAGAATAAATGTATTAAAAAAAAACACACACACACACACACACACCGGGAAATTGTGTGATTGTCATGGATACAATTCAAATTTGAATTTTTCTATTGGTTCTCGGCATCGTCGTGCGATTCTCAATGAAAAAAGTTTAGCCCATAGACTTAACATAGGGAGCAAAAAGTGGCGTAACGTTTGAACGGGGTATTTCCGTATCTTGCGACTAGTGTAATTCGACTCATGTCGTCAAGCTGCATCGAACGGGTAGGGTGTATTAAAGTTTCTTTCTGCCCGCTAAAGTAAATCTCATTTTTTTGCGTTTTAGAATAATATTCTATTTTGTTTTACAACGTTCTGGCTTCATGCAGCTTAAACCGACTAGCCAAAAGTTACAACGATATTTCTAGTGTCGCCATCAATTTCTTCACCATATTTGTAAAAGAATATTTAACTAAAGTTTCCGGAATATACTATTTGGTACTATTTTAATAAAAATAAGTAAATCTTATTTTTTTTATAAATGCAAAGATTAGTTAAAGTTTCACAAGGTTTATTAGATTCTTAGCCTGACAATATTGTTTCGACATTAAATGTCATTATCAAAGGCAGATAAGATTGATAAACACGTTGCTTAGGATAAATACAGAAAATAGGTAACTAGATAAAATACATACAAAAACTAAATATCTAACACTTCTAATAAAGGAGAATTACCAAGTTCAGTTTGTTCATTACTGTACTGTGCGTTTATGTTTGTATATTTCAAAAGCTTCTAAAATGCCTAATTTGTGTTTGTTGTTGTAAAAATGTAAGAACTTAATGTTGTTCTGAGGTGTCATTGGGTGGTTCTGTTCTAAAATGTGTTTGGTATAATTCGATTTTTCTGGATGATTATGTCTATAAGAGCGAACGTGTTCTTTGTATATCATGTCAAAATTTCTAAGTGTTTGTCCAATGTAAGCCGAGTTACAAAAAAAACAATTCAAACGGTAAATGCCGGATTTCATGATACCTTGTGTTTTGTCTTTAGCATTGAATAAAAATGGAAAGTGTTGGTGTTAGTTTTATAGGTTATTTTGTAATTGTTGGTTTTTCGTATGATAAATAGTTGCAATTTGCTCTGATATCTTGCCAAAGTATGGTATTGATATGTAGTTTGTGTCTTGTATTTGAGTACCAATTGGAAATATTCTTTTGATAGCTAACCTGTAATCTTTTTGTTGAATTTTGTTGAAAGTGTCCATCATGTTATGGTTATAATGTTTACGTGTGCCAATGGTTTTATGATTGAAATTTCTTTATCAAAATGTGATCGTTTCATTGAAGTAGCTAAAGCTCGGCATACTAAAGCAACGTGTTTGTTTATCAATTTTATCTGCTTTTGATAATGATAAACTTTAACTAATCCTTTTATTTATATTATATTTCATGATTATGGAGTTCCACTAAGTAAGGCTGGAGACAGTAAACTTAAAATTTTTGCTTTTGGGTCTTATGACTTTTCAAATATATGAAAATTTCAAATTTTACTCAAATTTACAACATACGTTACACCATTCTTGAGTAAAATGCTGCGTAAAGATTGCGAATAAATAATATTTACGCTAAAAAGTTGTTTATTCTTAGATATGTGTGTATGTATGTGTAAAGTGTTTGATGTAATTATAAGTTTTCAAACATAATTGCATTTTTTGACAATGAAATTGCCTTTTTGCAAATATCCAAAATATTAACATTTAAAATAATTAAAATGTTTTTTAACTCTTTCTTATAACTTTAATTATACGTTTTGCAGCCTCTAAAGTTGCAATTATTTAATTTTCTAAACAAAAAAGTGACACAATAGTATAAAACATTAGTTGTCCATGTAGGAGCTAATATATAATCTTTTATTATCCATACGTTGAATGAAAGTTTCTTTTGAAAATATTTAAATTAAACAACATTTATATCAATTAATAATCATTATTTGTAAGCTTTTCACTTTTAGAGGACGCATAAACAAATTATTAGAAAATACAATTAGATAGATGAGTTGACTTTGAATATGGTATATGCAGATAAAAATTTAAAATAAAATTGGAAATGATACATAACTAGTTTTCCTTGTGTCAGGTTCTATTTAAAACAGAAAAAACTGCATTTAAAATAACGGAACTTAACAGTTACAATGTCCATTAGATGTGCTGACCTAGGATGACCAAATTTACATGTAGCCAAAATAAGAAAATATTCTTGGTACTTAGCATAATTTTAGATATTTCTTTTTCATAGATCATCCTTATAGATAGAAAATAGATCCAGAACACTACCAACATTTTTGTGCTAATTTTTACTTAATTCATTGAAATATATACAACGAAGACCTGTTAATAAACAACTGTAAAGATATGTAGTTTATACCTACGTAAAGATATAACTTAGGCGTTTATAAAAACTTGTCTCGCACCATAAAATCGAAAATATTCGATTCGATAATATGCATATTACACGTATGTGAAATCAATAAAATCGACAGATATTACGTTATTCATCCCATTCTGAAGGTCGTGTCCGGATTTGTCTGTTTCACTTCTTTTCCCATTTGTCTACGCAATAAAATTCACTTCTGCTACTTTTAGCAATAAATTTCTAAACCCTATTCGATGTAGATAGATAAGAAAAGTCATAACTTTCGAGGTTTCCTAGTAAATTTCCATTTTTACAAATTAGAACCAGTGATAAAAAGCGAGATGAAAAAATTTATGAGCTTTTTATTTTTGTAATTTTCAAGGTTGTTTTCTTTGGTCCGGGAAGATATTTTGACCTTCAATAGTTTAAAATTTGTCATTGTGTTACAAAAAAGTGATTTACTGTTAATAGACACGTGATTTATTGTGATTTTTATTATCTGACTTTGGTGTGACCAGTTTTGGGATAAGTCAATAACTTTTTATTTAGAAAATCACAGAATTTGAGAAATATATTTTGTAGTATTATTCAACCTGTAATTCGATTTACGTGATTAGTGTGCCTAAATCACAATCATTTCTTAATATTGGGTTGTTTTGAATGGCAATGGCTGTTCGAAGAGTTTTCCCTATACTGGGCAGTGTACAGCGTAACCGTACTACAGCATTTATTACTTTGGGTACAGAAGGTGCTATGAGTTGCTTTTATGGATGGTGTATGTTTTAATATCCTTTTCCGTTGGTTTTCTGTTACCGGGCGTCATGGACGGGACTATTATTACTGAATTAAAAAATATAAAATGTTTTTCTTTCATCTGAGAACCGTACAGTTACTACAAAATACAGTTACTCACTGGTCGCAACCAGGTTGCCTATCCGCTCTCTACTAGCTCTCTAGGCTAGGAGTTAGAAACGCGCTTATACGTCGGGGTCTATCCCAAGGGACAAACCCCTCGTCCGGCATTAGGACTACTCCTACAGGTCCGTTCATATATACAGATATATACAGATATAGTAACAGACGCGTATCGTGACAGATACGACTTTTTCAGAACTATTCACACAGACAGACACTTAACGTGACAGACACGACTTTTACGAGTAGTGGATGTACGTAAGTATTTATAATAAAACATAGATCTATAATGAACGTATGTTACTTAACGAATGTACTTAAGAAATGTTTCACATTTATATGAGAAAGATTTGTCCTTTATTACTAGAAGAAGAAAATCAAAAACAACAAAAGCAGGAAAAGCCGAAAGACAGTATACAGGGCACTGTATATTAATATTTTGTATATAGCTTATTACTTAACTATGAACAAAAGTTTTTGAAATATTTTTGCACGGATCGATTTCAATTTGAAACTATACTGAATAAAATCAAACGGCTGACATTCGGTTTACCGGGCTATTATATTTGGACATATTTATTTTGTATCTATGTACAATGGCGGCCAAAAAAACAGGAACACCAATTATTTGCTGTTGTAAATAGATATATTGAGTTAAAATCAAGTCTGCTGATATCATACTAATTTTTAATATATTTCCCAGTTGTTACCAAAAGTTTCTGACATTTAAATAACCTTTCAATAATTTATAGCACTAAACCCCATTTACAGTGTGTAAAATTAGAAAAAAACATTAACTTGACTAATGCTGGTGTTTCAATTGTTTTGGTCAAATCTAGCGTCCGGAAATGTACGGGCGAAAACTACATACTTTAATTTGCAATTAAAAACCTATGGAAGAAATACTTTTTTTAAGTTTTGCTAATAGATGGCGTTATTAAATCAAGTCTAGATGGCGCTACTGATACTTGTGTAGTATGGCCCCTTTATTTTCAAATAGTAGCGACAACGATTGATCTCACCGCTGGAGCAAAAGTACCAGAACAATGTTGGCGATATTGAATGTTACCAGATTTGACATTCCGTCTTAGGTTTAAAAATAATCATGCACAAAAATATTCACAATTTCACATTAATTTGATAATGGATATTCATGTTCTGTAAAAACGACGATATTAATATGATATATACCTCCGTAATTGTAATTTTTGAACAACCTTTTATTTATTCCATGCATGTAGTAATTTTCTGTTTATTAAAGTTTTTGCCAGTTTTACTCCACGATGTCGCTACTATTTGAAACAGAGGGACTATATTGTGTAGCTCCTGCCATTTTGATTTTGCATTAAGATACTTTATTTATGTTTTACTCTCTGTTGAGTGCAGTCGCATTTACGCGTTTACGTCGTAATCTCAGGGTATTTAGATTAAAACGGTCGAATCTTTTGTCCGGCGTTAAAATTTGGATTCCTTGCCAAAGCTTATAAAGAGGGTGTCACTTGCGACCAGCTGCAGAGCTTGTTGCGGTCTAGTAAGATTTGCAATACTCAATACTACAACCAAGATGGAGATTGAGTTAGGTTAGGTTAGGTCAGCGTACTCTAGCGGGAAAATTAGATACTACTACTTTCTCATAGAGTTCTAATGGGAAATTAAAATGCGTGTAACTTTTTAACTCTACACTTTCGGACGCTGCAAGCTTTAAAATGTATAATCTCTTAACAGCCTCTTCTCCTTTTTTTCTTATACATTTTTTCCAAAATACAAATTCGTGTTTGCACGTTACGGAAAACCTATTCACACTAGCCGTGCAGACACGGACAGACAGGCAAGGAACGTACCCGCACAGACAAAATATTCTCCCCGAGAATGTTGTGCGGACACGGTCCGTGTCTGTACATCTACGTTACATTAGATATGAAAGAGTTTATAGATAAGCTATTAAAGAATATTTGCTGTGTCTGACACGATACGTGTCTGTTACGTTGAATATCTGTGGATATAAACGGACCCTTACTACGTGGAACTTCACCGCCCGATCGAATCCAACCTCAGATCCGGTGGGACTTGGTTATGAATGGTTTTGCCACCCCGATCTCCCAGTTATAGGCCAGGTGTGCCCCTGACAGAACTTCGTTTCAAGTCTACCAACATAGGCACCGACTTTCCAAAATTTTAATGAGGGCTGGAAGTTGTGTACCAAGGCTAACGTATGAAACAGTCTGCGTATACGTATAAATATTAGTGGCGGCCCGTGCCAAGTATTTTTGGGTGTGATGCATCCCTCAAAATGTTTTTGTTTTGTTTTGCCTGTTTCTTTTGCCAAAAAACGAATCGTATTTTATTGTTAATATGTGTTTTATTAGAGTTTTGTGTTTTTTGATTGTTTCACTTAAATGTACAAGATCCCTTACTGTTTTTGTCTAAATCTTCTCGACACGATCTTTAGAAAATAATACATGGGAAACAAAATAAAGCATTCAATCCAATCAAAACAATAAGTTGCACGAGGTGAAACAGCATTAAAAAAGCGAACCTGTATCTTCTACTGGAACAATGATGGCAGCGTTATTTGGAATGCAATTGAATGCAAGGGAATTCTTTTGCTTGACTATCTTCAAAAAGGAAAAACTGTTACTGGAGAATGTTGCGTCACACTTTTGAAGAGGTTGAAGGGAGCGATATTGGTTGAAGGAAACGTCCTTGAATAACAAAAAATTCCGTATCACCATGATAACGCATTGTTGCTCGACAAAAATTGGCCGAATTAAAATTTAAACTAGTTTTCCTCCTCTTTATTCGCCTGAGTATACTACCTCTGACTTCCATTTGCTCCCAAAGCTTAAAACTTTTCTAGCTGGTAAGAGTCAACTGAAAAAATAATAAGTAATTTAAGTAATAAATAATAATAATTTTAGTCTTCTAAACATTCGCAAGTTTTAAAAATTTCAAAAATTCAAGCTTTCTTGGCTTTAAGCTAATATTGAAAGTTGATTGAGGGCTTTAGATTTCTAGATTTTCAAAACTTCAGAAACTAGAAGGTTTTCACTCTTCATAAATTTACATTTCTTGCATAAGTTGGTGATTTTTTTTAATATATATGTATCTATGCGTTTTCACATAAAACTTTGTGGAAAATGTCCTGTATGTCCTAAAATTTCTAGGTTTTATGTCAATTTAATATCACACTTTGAGTATCAGAAGTTAAGAGTAGCAAAGGTTCAAAACTCCGCTGTTTCTAATTTCTATGTTCAGACCTGTAGCATTGAGATATTTAAAATTTTTTTAACAACACCTGAGTGGGGACTGTTATTAATAAATTCAGTCAAATTATGATTATATGAATTAACTATTGAACTATTAAACTTAATTTACTACTTACATCACTGTCATTAAACCAGGTTTATAAAAGGCTCCGGTAATAACGATCAGCTGATCGGTATACAACGGATTTTAATAAATACTATAGTATGAACAAAAAGGAACTCCATGAAATCTCAAACTCATGTGTATTATAACACCAGAAAATTATACAAAATAATCAGAGTCCTTTGACAGAGACAGTTGCTATTAATTTGATATAATTTTTTGGTGTTATAATACACATGAGTTCAAAATTCCAAAAGCACCTTTGATGGAGTTACTTTTTGCTCATACTATTATATTAATCAATTATCTGTCATCCCCTGTTTACAAAATAATAACGTGCACTTCAGTGTTGGCATAACTTAAGAATTAACTTTTGTCGCCATTTAAGAAAGAATAAAGTTTTGATGATTGTTTGTAATAAAGGCCAGGTGAATTTACTATCGTTTCTTTATTATATGCCGATTTTCTATTAAGCATTGATATTGAATTTCTGGTCTTGCTGTTTACAATAGTTTTTTTTATAATTTGTAATATTTGGAATTAGTCAACAAATATTGATTTTGTTTTGTCGACACTTAGTTGACGTTGTACTAGAGTTGACGTAGTTGATTTTGTATGATGATGATAATATTTTTAACATGTATGTCTTCGAGTTCAGACAGAGACTTCTAGCGGTAGGTATCGGAAGAGTGGATCTCGTGGCGCTCTGGAAATAAGAAGTCTGCCAAACAACCTCGTCTCCACACAGTAAAAAATGCAGTGGTGGTGAAAAACATATTTAGTGTGGTGAAATATCTGAGTGTAAATTTCTACATTCATGTGAATGAAATTAACAACCAAAATTAACACGCAGCTCCAATTTTCTTATGAGTGTTATCTTAATTTAAAAAATGTGTAAAAATAATGTTTTTGGTGTACAAATCATTTGAATTTAGTAAAGATATTCTCGTTAGTGTAAGAGTCATCTTTCAAAAAATGTATTTCACTATTCTAACATGTTAACAACATTAAAGAGTGTTAATAAGATCCAACAAAAGCGATTTAACCCTCGCGAATGTCATCCACCGAACATCCACTCCCAACGCGAATAATCACGATTGGACGTGAGCTCTTTTATTTACTGTTTGTGTTTGAATGTAGTTAGTACTCTTTGAAAGTGACAACAATGATTTTTAAGATTCAACTAGCCAATAAAAGTAAATATGCTAAAATAGAAGAGGATGCATCTTTCTACGATCTTGTGCAATTAGGTAAGTAAGATTTTAAAACTATAATTTCCAGTCCTGGTTGTGTCTATTCAGCGTTTTCTTATGTAAAAGTGTAAGCTGCCATGTTGATCCATTGTAATTTTAAACCTCATTATGCATAAATATAAATAATAATGTTTACGTGAATTGCGGATAAATAATAGATAAAATTATTTTCAGATTTTTGGTTTACGAAGAACCATTTAAATGTAAAACCGTTTCTGGTTCCTGCTATGTAGTACCTAAGTATGTATGTAATGAAATTATACTTCCATAATTTAATTATTGCCGCGCTCTACGCATCGGTATAGTAGGTTGGTACTTTGATGGCAGAACTCAGCTTAAAAAGATGGCACACGTATGTTTATAAAATTCACGTTTGGTTATTAAGAACTGACATTGTGATTAGTTACATTAAATGTCGTTTCTATAATTACAGGTAAGGTTTGTAATGTAAATTAAGAATGTGCCAATAATAAATTTAATAAAACTTTAATTACAGAAACTCTGGTGGTCATGATGGTGGTGGCTGGGTCATTTACCCTAATCATACAAAGGAGCTCATAGGTAATTGTTCAAAACTAATGTTGATTTCCTAGTAGTAAAGACTCACTTTTTTTATTAATTTAATATTATCAGCCGTACTTATAGAAAGTTTGCACGCGTGTAACATTAATAAACATTGTGTGATACGGGTGTAATTTCTCTATAAGTACGGCTGTAAATGTTTTATGTACTATAATATACAAATTATAACATTTTGTCTATAAGGTATTCTATAATATTCAAATATTGCACCTATTATATTGTACATATTTTTATTTATTAATTCTGTATTTGTAATTTAACCATTTATCTTTTTTAGGCCATAGGTTGATCACTTGCAGTTTTACAAATCAGTGTTGTGACAGGTGAGTCTGTATGAAATTTTCTTTTAATTGGATTTACTTTTCTTTCTATGAGAAACACTAGATATGCTTTATATACACTTGTTTCTATTTCCACAAACCTTATTCTGTGATTTACTTTATTTTCTTTTATAGATGGATGCTGCTTGGTGTTATGCCCTTCAAGATTCTGCTGCTGTGGTACTCCCAAAACCGTTCTCTGAGCTGGATAGCTGTCGATACTGAAATGGTGAGATCAATTTTCTTTTTATTTATTTACCTTTCTTCAATAGCATTTCTTGATTACTATTCAAGAAACATTATTGCTAACTTCTTCTTCTCTTGTTGCTGGTTTCTTGAAAACAACCGTATGTAGGATACTTATTTATATTTTACGTTCTTCTCGTGTAGTTCTTTTCTAATTATTTTGACCAATAAACTATACACTATTAACCCAGGATAACTTCTTAAACTTTTATTTAATATTTTCTTTATAAATTATACATTTATTTACTGGACAAATTTATTTACAACCATTTTTATCATTTTATTAAATTCATCTCCCCCTTTTATTTACATCACTACCCCTTAATATTGTTTTTCTTGCAATTATTTTCCATATATTTTGATAGTTTATAATTTTATTCAAAAAATAGCTTGACCTTGATCATTATTTCAGTAATTTGATTATTGTCTATAAAGCAATTGTATTATGTACCTACTAACTATATATGGTTGTCAAGATTATTTTTATATTGGTGTTAATAATGTTTGTAATGGTTTATAAACCTTTGTAACTAATACATTTTCTTTTTCAGATTTAACTGGAAGTGAAGATCCTGTAGACCCAAAATTGTTTTCCTGATCAAATTTTGTTACTATATACATGTATCCAATAAATAAATTAACTCAAACTTGAATAGTTTTAACAATAAATCCTTTTAAAGATTCAATTCATAATTACAAATGATAAACACAAACAGTCAACTTTGAACTTTTTTACATTGGGTAACAAAATTAAGAATTCATAATTTTCAAATAATGAAGGAAAATCATCACAATATGTATTTACATTGGATTATTTAGATTTAGAATGTATTTATATGTATTTTGCATTTTGTTTTAAAATAAAACTAATATTTGTGTGCACTATTTTTTATCTTTTTCTGTTTTATCCTAAATTACAAAAAACATATCTGAACCAAAAAATAGAAGTATATAATTACATGAACAATATAGTTATTTACACTCCAATAAATGATTGTAACCACAATAGTTGGTTCCTTTTCCATTAAAAAAATGTTCCTTGCCATTATAAGCAATAATTTTTACACTAAAAGAATGGGAAATTAACACTCAGTTCGTGCATACTTTAAACTCAACAAATGTTTTCGCAACAATATGGTTGTCATTTTTACACTCGTTAGTGTCCATGACTTTAACATGCATTGAAGGTTAAAGTTGTTATATATTTTACCACTTCTAAGACCAATGTTATTTACTCTCATCAGTGTGGATAAATAGGAACCACTCTGGGTGTTATTTGAGTGTAAGATTTAACACTCCATTTTTTACTGTTCACTGTGGCTAGTTGGAATAGTTTATTGCTGGGGTAAATCTCAAGTCAGAAAGGGTGCTAATAACTTATTAAGATATCTTACATGAGCCTAAGGTGTCCATCCATTCTAGCCGACATTGTTGGGTAGCATTAACTTTTAACAAGACTAGTAGTAGTTGTCCTAAAAGCATTTAGAGCAGAGAAAACGAAGCACAATCGTTTAGTCATATATTATTTGGGAAAAAATATGAGAATCATTACTAGTTTTCGAACGACTTTTTCCACTTAATCCATCATTGACAAGAAAGGATACAAAATAAGTTTGTCTTATTTTGGATATTTCTAGCGTTGATATTCCTCATTGTGCTAAAGATTTTTGGTGTGTGTGTGTGTGTGTGTGTGTGTGTGCAATTTATAAAATTAATTAAATAACAATAAATTTAGCCGATCAAATTATTCGATGGAAAGTGATTTCTAAGAACATACATTGAAGGTTCAGTTAGTGTAGTATTATTAGTAAGATCGATGTAATCTATTTTAAAATTCAATAATGCTTTATATATCCGGCTGACCATAATCCAATGTCAATTTAAAAAAATACGCTATTCCCACAATTGATTACCTGAATTCATATCAAACATCATCTTTGTTTTATGGAACAGTCCATTACTAATAGATTCTTTCGTTTATTAGTTGCGTGCTCTAGTAATTTGTTTCTTGTACTTTACAAATACGCAATATGTAATACATATTTTAAATTTGCAATTCATTTGGTAGTTCATGTTTACGTTTCTAAAAGTAGAGCATTCACAATTTCAACCTTGTTATAATCGCAGTATATCTAATATAGATTATTACAACCGGGTTTTGCAGTATTAACATGTCAAAATGTTTATATCGAAATTGATTATTAAAGGACTATACCATGCAATTTATTTTGACAACCTATCAGATATATCAACAAGTAGTAATAAACGAATTTATGATTGTCATTATTAGGATTTATTAAATCTCAAACCATCACAATCCGCACAACACTTCTAATGATTGAAAGTATACATGCATCTGACTGACTTAAATTTAAAATCAGTAATTTTACTTACTACGGTAATTAAGGTTAAAATACAAATTGCTGTGATTTTTGCAAGTAACGAAGTTTTTATACGATCATGACTATGCGTACTCTTTATAATATTAATAATAATAATTTAGATATTTTAATGAATACTGGGTTTTCAACTGAATCGATAACAGGCTCTTGAAATAAAAACTAAGTATGTCTATAGTAATTCATAACTAACACAACATAAAAGCTTAAAAACTACACCGAATTCAGTCAATTTATAGAGCAAAACGATAGCATTAAATTGAAATGCAAACACCCCGTATTTTAGACATTATACAGAGTGATTCAGTTTACAGGCGCGTTGGTTTATAGGGCGAAACATGAGGATAGATGGCAAAAATGCAAAAAATTATTTTTTATTAAAAATTCTGAGGCTCGTATTCACCGAACCTAATCCGGTCTTGGCAGTCTGGCTGCTTAATAATACAATAGATTTCGTACTAAATTGTTCAGGTAAAATAACACGCAACAAATGTTTGTAAAACTGCAGAAAAACATGACAAACACACTTTAGAAAAACTGTAACATGAGTACTTATTGAAGGTTATTACATTAGGCAACACTGTTGTTTTAAGAGAGATTCATTACGTACCTAAATTATGTATTTGTCCTAGATTACACTGTCAACGTTATTGTTGGTTACGTTATTTTTTGGCTAATACTAGGAATATGAATTATTTTTTATCCAGTTTGTGTATACTAATATTTGATATCCCAAAGACATGCTGCACCTTAATTAATAATTTTTTAAAGTAATGTAGTCGTATGTACATCACGAAATCTCGACAATACAATAATATAGGATTGATTGAATTTACGTAACACTAGCAGTCGGAAAAATTTAATTAATTTTTAAAATAACACTTCATAGTATCGTTTCCTAATTATAAATAGTAGGAAACTAAGAATAACGAAAAAACTTGAAATATTCCTATTCTTTTTTACACTTTTTTGTAGAAGCTTTGCCTATTGTAAAGAGAGTACTTAGAAGTTGGTTCTTCTCGCAAAGAAACCTGCTTATTTGTAGGAACATCTTGAATATTTATTTATTAACTGCCTGTTCTAAATAACGTCATTTAGGCAAGGGCAAAGATTTTCCTAAAGTGCTCATGTAAAAAAGAATGTTCTACAAAGAAATGTTCATGTTATTACCTTATTTGCCGACAGCACATTAAGCCATTTACTAACTGCCTGTTCTACACAACGGCATTTAGTAAACGCCTAGGCATATAGCAAAATCGTGGAGATTTATTTTCGTTTTACTATCTGCCTCGTCACTTAGTAAATGACTAGGCAGATAGTAATTTACCGGATTTGACTATCTGCCTGCGACATATACAAAATACAAATGAAATTTAATGCACAATATGTGATAGTAGGCGACGCGTTCCAAGCAGTTCACGTACACTAACCTCCCTTCGAGCGTTGACTTCATCTATACCAACAAACGGAATAAAAAAAGTCATTAGGAAAAAATGTTCGTCATGAAATGCTCTACAAAAAACGACTGAATAGTTCTACCATCTACAAAATTAAGCAAAAATTTCCACCCCCTCCATTTTCATCGTTTTTCCCTCGCAACTTTTTTATTTTTTATATTAAAAAGTTTCAAATAAAAGTTGTAGACAACCGAATCGCCGACAAAAATGCTTCATTCAAATTTTTGTCGGACCTACGGTTACAGAGATAATTTCAAAACAACACTCATCTCTTCTTTTCAAAATGGCGGAAAAAGCTCATATGAATTTAGGTCGAAAACTTCAAGTTAAGCATTTCTAGACCCCCCTGCATGCTCGAAAGAAAAAATCTCATGTACTTCCATTTTCAAAGTTAAGCCCGTTTTTCGTACAGTTTGACTGGACTATTAGCTGTTGAAACAATATTGTCAGGTTATAATTTAATAAATAAAATAAAAATAAACTTTTTATTAATCTTTATTTATTTCATAATTTTTCATCTCCTTATTCTAATTTATGATACTAATTTTGTTTCTTACTAAATTTAAAAATATGTAGACAACGCCATTTAATCGTTTAAGATGTGATTAGGTTTCACATATGTCCATATAAGCTTTTAAACTTTTTATCATATTGTCTTATGATTGATTAAAGAGATCATTACATTTAAAGCTTCAAATTACAGAATTCCTTGAATTGTTCAACAGCCTCATAGGATTTTGTTAAATGATGTATTACCCCGAACTGTTTATCTAAAAGACGTAAGTGTAATTACAAAATTCAGCTACAGAGCTTTAAAGCTATAAATTGCCTCCATTTTGTTTATATATTCAATATTTGGCAAAAATGGTATCGCAAATATTATACTTATGATTCACGTCCAAATGATTCTCATTGTATTGAGTATAAATCTATCTCTGACTTCAGAACTAGATGATACAATCTCAGTTGGGACATTTTTGCAAGCAGCGAAAATTATGTGATTAAGAATTGTGCAGTTAACTCCTAGTTATTTAGATTTAATTAATCTGTGGAATGAAAAACATCTTTTACTCTTATTGGAGTTTTCTTATAAGATATGTATTTTAATAGTTTATTTTAGAGTCTAAACTATACAATCTAAAATTATTTTTTCTTTAAAACACTCTATTGTAGATTTATCAACTTTTGCAGACTTGCGGATTAAAAATGTTATTATATTATTGAATTACTGTTTGTGTTCATAAATCTATTAAGAGAATTTTCATATTAATCAATAAGTTCTTTTTATAACAAAATAGATTTATTATCTATCTATTATTTCAAAGTTATTTATAATTTATCACTGTTAATAATGTATAAATAGGCGCATTTAATATTTTTACAACTTTGTAACAAATTTAATTGTACAACATAATTGTTTAAATACATTTATAGATACTTATAAGCGCTCCCGACGTACATAAGTAAAAACAAAAGAATAACAAGTTGTTTCGTATTATAAGAAATCGAATAAGTGCAGGTTCAATAGCTGACTGTACGAAGGCCGCACCGGAACATTCACTCCAATATCACGCAGATTATGCAAAATTCTCCACTGCAACTTTTTATATTGAAATTCCTATTGCATCGGTGGGATGGACAGGGCGCGTGAAACCATTGCATTAGTCTGAGAGCTATGTAATTTCCACTACCGCCCAAGGCGTTATCTCTATTAATAGATAATAATTCGTTTTTGTCACAGATTGTAGGAATATAAACACGGTAAATGGCTCTTTGATAATCCTTTCCTACTATTATATCAAGAAAAAAGAATTCTTAACGATTATATTTAAAATGGTCGTTTACCAGTGAGCTTGCTATTAGATTTCTTTTCTTGTACTATCCGGCATTTCAAGTTTTTTCTTTTCATGTTATTATAGTATATTTTTTTAAGAACCATTTAGTACTATTTTGCGTGCTTGTAGTTGTGATTATGGCGCCTAATTTTGCCAAAGGCTATAAGATATAAAATCTAACCAAACAACAAACTTGAAGGAGTAACTTTTGCGACCAGTTTATTTATTATATATTGTAGGACATAAAAGATCACGTTTTTCTTCTTTTGTATCATTGTTTTTCGTTGTTAAGTAGTTGCATTTATTTGTGTTTTTATAATAATGATTTGAGAATCACGATTCTGCCAAAAAAATTTATCCCTAATACGGATCCTGTCATTCTGTTTGCTTTTTGCTCCCATAGATGCAACGTGAGAATAATAAATTAAGTTTAAAGTTAAATTTAGAATGTTCACGATTGTTCATTAACCAAATAAAAAAGTAGTGCGTTGTACCAGCCAGACTACAATACAATACAATGTCATTATTAACAGTGATTTTTTCTATTTGATTTCAATTTATCATTTACTTACACATTGCAAGTACTGTATATGTCTACAAATACAAGATATTTGATATTGACTTTTAAAGATAACTCTTTTTAATTTCAATATTTGAAGTAATAAATAACAATAAAAATATTAAGGATTTAATAGAAATTGTTTGAATTAAATTAATTAAATTACTCCCAGAACGGATATCATTTATATACAGGTAGGCAACGTATGAGCTTGATATAGGGATATAAATGCGCAACTGTTAAAACTGGCAACTGGATGTTGTATACTGACTGACTATGCATGCACTTGGTATTAATACTTTGCATAGGTTAAAAAAACAATGCATGTTAAGTACCCGCACCCCAATGCTTTTAAGCTTTCTCGCATTTTAACTCAATAAACAGCTACTGTTAATCTTGATGGTATGAAAAGTAGTACAGTAGCATAAAACTTTTTTCCTATCGCAATTTCCACCACCTTTATAAACGCTTTTATATTCCAATATCAAACCCATGCGTTTCCAACCTTTATACCGTACTTATTCCAATGCACATAAAAATTAACTACAAACAAACAATGTTAATCGGAAAACATTGCTGAGGCACTCTAAGCGTCCAAGATTCAGCATTGA
The DNA here is from genome assembly GCA_929113105.1 of Agrypnus murinus. Classification (NCBI taxonomy): domain Eukaryota; kingdom Metazoa; phylum Arthropoda; class Insecta; order Coleoptera; family Elateridae; genus Agrypnus; species Agrypnus murinus. Next base: position 101,707,969 of record OV816028.1, on the reverse strand, counting down.
ATCATTCCATGTTAAGTCGATCAAGGGTTTCCATTTGATTATTTTCAATTTCATTGAAATGAAAGACATTTAAACGGGACCTATACAGTTTTAGGTCTAGAAGTGTAATGACTGAGTTAGAGCCTCAATTATATGGGTAGGTAGGTGTCGACGGGATGTTGAGATGGAAAATGATAACTTTGGCAACTGATGATATTTTTGAGCTAAATACAAATGCAATAAGTCGGCTAAAAATGGAATAAAAGTAATAAATCGTAGAATTTAAGACACGGTCATACAATAATAGGTTTGCAGTCAAATAACTTGCTGGGGTATAATTTGTCAAATTTCTGAGATTATCACATGGTTTTAGTCTAAAATAATAACTAAAAATAACTAACTATATTAGAGTGAGTGGCTCTACAAATATTAATATTTGGGATTTTTATTAAAAGGTTATTTATTAATTTCTATCGGTATTTAAAGCGAAAAACACTTCCAACTTAAACAAATATTTCATTTTCAGCTTGTAGATCTATGCATAACTAAGTAACTAACGCATAACGAATATTCTTTCAATCTGTGGGGCGAGCCTTAACAAAAACCGCGCAATGAGGTAAAAATCCAACTTGTGTAAAGAATAAAAAACGTTTTGGCGTTTGATTATAAAATGTTCAGGGCATCTAGAAACGGTGGCAAAATTTAAAAATCTTTGTTATTGTTAAAAATTTTGATGCTTAAAGTTGTCACTACTTTGAACTAACAATTTCTCGACATTTCCAGGCTGTGATTTAAAATTAAATTACTTTTGTTGTATGGAACTTATTAAAACCAAAATTAAAAATGAAAAAGAGATATAGTATTTGTAGCTACACAACTTAAAAAAAACATGAAAATGTGTTGTAATTTTTATTTTAAAAAATCCTAAATTGTAAGAGGTTTTATTTTGCTAAAATTCATATTTGGCTGGAGTTATAAAAAAACGTCCGCATATGCCCTCTTTAAAATTTATGTCGAAGAAAGGGCCAAAGCTTGCAGGTTATTTTCCTACAAAAACCAAATCCAACTCGATCCAACTCAAAAAGTTAAAAGCCGTTATTGTAGGACTGCAAAAAATATTTACCGGTATTATTCGTATTACTCCATGCATAGTTGTTGATGATGCAACATTGTGCTTTTGCACCTTATATCTCAACTGTTAGAAACAACTAAATACCACCCCTTACGAAGTTGGCTTTATTTAAGTTTTACCATGATCCCTACCTACGCAGAATGGGGTTTTCTAACTGCAATAAAAATTTAACAAAGCTGAAAGCATCATAACAAACAGCATGATTGAAAACTTTTACTAAAATGGAGAATATTTATGAATTAAATATTGGCAATTATTGTAAAAAGTTACAAGTAGTTACAAGTAACAAAAGTTATTTCTGAAGGGATGGTAATTCCTTTATAAATGCAGACTTAAAAATATTTAATAATTCTTTCTTAAATATTCAAATCCCTTGTAGTATATAGAATTCATGGTGAAGTGATTGAAAATTGAATTACTTATCTTGAAATACTTATGTCACCCTTATTAATTTTAGAACGTCTAGAAGTCTAAAAAGATTACAAAGAGGTACAATCATGAAGAAAATAGATAAAGTTCCCCTAATTAATTTGAAACATAACGCCATAAACTATTCATTGAATGATAAATTAATGAATAATGCTCTAACATTGTTATACCAATTCCTATAACTTAAAAAGTATATATGAACAACAAAAATTGGTAAAAATTATTTATTCTACTCGATTTAAGGGCTTGCGCGCTCTTCTCTATCTTTCGCCCTACAGTGGGGCGGTCATCAATTATAGAACGTCTATTTTTCTGTCAAGAACCTAAAACACCTGTTAATGATTTCAATGGAAACTTTTTAATCATCAGTATATTTTTGTGAAACAATTTTTAATAGCATTTAAGGGTTAGGTTTTTCAGCGTAATATACGTTTTAACAATCACAGATTGAAGCACTTATGGTCATATTTCCAAGAACTTTTCCGGATATGGTGTTGTATCTATGAATGAAGTATAAAGGTTGAATAATCCTATCGATACCGACATCACTGAAACGAATGGCTTAAATCTTTGTGGCCATTATAAACAAAATAAAAGTAATAAATTCGTTTTTTTGCGTGAAGTTTTAATTCATGTAGTGCGTATTCCTGTGCTTTATTTCAATAATTTTTTGTTTGTTTAACTCCATGTTCTGGGTTTGCGAAGCTTTAATCAACTATTTAATGTTTTGTAATCAACAAGTATTTAATGTCAACAACAAATATAATTTCTTCAAACACAGTGGCACCCAATAAACATTTTAAATAATTGTAACCTCATTCTAATATATGTCAGCTTATTTATTTTTTGCCCTTTTGTTCTGGAATCTTATTAAAATCAATTACTTTGCTTGAATTTAACAATAACTAACTTACAAAATTAACTTCTAGTTATTGTTAAATTCTATTAAGAATTAACTAAAAATTGCCAATAATTAAAGAAAGTAAAATCAGGATAATTTTTAGTAGACTGTTATTAGATGTTACGAATATTCATCCGAAGTTTCTGGATCCGCTGCTTAGAATCCTTTAAAGTATACAGAAGGATGTCCGAGATTGTCAAGTACTATGATATCATTTCCTTTCAGTTTGCTATTCGTTGCTTTTGTATCTAAAGTCTAATTATTTCTACTCGTATGCAGCGCTAACGATAACTATAGGCATTTAGAAAATGATTCATAAGTATACTCTTCTAAGCAAGTAAAACTCAAGTATAGTTGGTGCTATAGAAGTAAACATTTTGCAAGGAATGTGCACCTTACTTCGAGCTAGCTGGGCAATCAACAATGCTTACCTTGTATTGGCTACTTTCGATTAGTTTTTGAGCTGTAAACGTTACGCTTTTTACAAATTATCTAAGTATACGCAGTAATAAAGCAATATCTGTGTTACCATCATATGGCCAGCCGAACTTATGTTCCGCAAAAAAAGACATCTAATGCAAACATCGATCAAGTAACGAAAACGAATCTTTCGATTTATTTATAAGTATTATATAAAAGACTATGCATACGAACTCACACTACAATTAACACACAGAACATGTTGCAGTTTAGCAAAAGCTTTCTAGGCCACTGAAAGGTTGATTTATGGTAAGAATCTGGATGTGGATCTTGAATATTGGCTAATTTGATACCGAGTTATGTATTTACTGTGTTTAGTTCTAATAATCTTTAATTAAGGAAATTGTTAATTTTTATTTGTTAGGTTTAAAAACTGAAATCGCTGCTAGTTAATACCTTTTACGATCAACGTGTAATTACTTAGATAAATATCGTCATTTAATGTAACAAAACCTGGAAGTACTTACTTTTTAGATATATGGATTATTCCCATAAAATACATATGCCAAGTTTTCGTAATAAAATATTTACATGCACATAACCATAAGAAGCAAGTGAAGGTCGTACTGTATACACACAGAACTAGAGACCCCAAGGATATGAAAATTCTGAGATGTCTGTCCAAATAAACATGTAGGACTTATCACCAGAAGAAGTTATAGAATGTATGACAAAATTATAGAACTACTTCTAGAGAAGATAAAATACCTTAGATGTTATCTAAGCAAGAGCATCGTTTGTTGAAGGTATACTGACAGATCGCATACACCACGTATAACTAGTCTTTCTTAGGGTCTTCAGTATTCAAGACGATGCCACAGGTACTGGACATATTAGTGCTTTATTAGCCGAATGACAAACTAAAAATATCGTACAAAGATGTTACGATAAAAGTTTGTTAACACCAAAGACATTTAAAAATATATATTTCATAGGCATTTTATATACAAATAAAGCGTTTAGATGACTAGAAATAGATATTCACTAAATATTTAATTTTGAGCAAACAATTTGCATTTAAATATTCATATTTTATAAATCTTTAACGTATATTTTCAAAAATTGTTTTTTACAATTTAGGATTTTCAAAACATTTTTAAACGGTCTATTGTAAAAATATAATATTTTTAGACTTGAGGCTCTCAAACTCCAATGTCCATTTCTCTTTGTAAAAATAGTTTCGTCGTGGTTCGGAGTAGACCGTTAGAATGACGTTACGCATATCAGTGTCTGTGCTTGTTTGTTTGCTGGTAAACCTTGGGTAGTGCCAAATCAAATAAAATAGTGTATTTGGTAAAGAAATAATAGTTTTTTAAATTTTTATTTAACTTGTATGTAACAAAATTACCATAAAAGATAAATAACATAACGGGGTGTCGTGGAGATGGTTGCTACCGGCTAAATTAAGAAGACCAAATATGTAAATGCAAAATGCTAATATTTGATTATTGTGTGTGGTAATTAGTTCTATTACCTAGTTGTTATTAGTATTGCTATTTTAAATGGACAATGTGTAATAAGTATTGTTGTTATTGATGATTGTTGTATGAAACAATCGGGCACCATTAGCTGGTGCTCATTTCCCCAAATTCATGGGTCAATCTCAACGAGAGGCGCTCTTGATAACTGTGAGTAAAATGATCGTGTTTATACCTGGTTCTTTAAAATTCTATTGGAAAGTGACTGATACAGTAAATATCTGGTACAGGTCACTATGCATGCAAGCAGCAACGAAGATGGCACACGGGATCCTCTATAATTCATTCGTAATCCTCTCGTAAGTACTATTCATTTCCATGTGAAGGGTTAACAACTATAATTTTGTAATTGTCTTTTCGTGTTTTCTTAGTTCAACCCTGTGATATTTTACATTTTGGTCTCAACACCGCATGCGTATAAGTTGTCGCTAGTGATGCATTTCAACTGACCGCCCGCGCTCACAAACCAGCAAGTATCAAGCAACCCTAAAAGATCTTTATTAAATGTTAAGTAATACTTATCGCTAGGGTTAATTTTGATTTGTGAAAATGAGAAATCTTTCGAATAAATATGCCTAAAGAAATTTATTTACTTTTTCAAATTCTCGCAATGCTGCAATCAAAATTAAGATATTTAATTTTTCGTGTATGTAAAGCGTGTATTAAATTGATCCATGAAAAGAAAATTAATTTATTTCAAGAATGTCACATAGACTTTTCATCTACTCAGAGCCAAATTTAAGGATGGGTGTGTGGTCTGCAGCCGAGGGCCACAGTTTTATTGATTTGAAATAATTAGTTTATAAACAGGATTAAATTTTTTAATTTGATTACCCACTTGCAATATCAAATCTAACCTTATTTCCACTCGCTACGTTGCGTTGTGTATGATTACCGATATTTTAGTCTATATATACATTAGATCTATACATAATATATATTGTGGAAATCAATGCCTTGAGCAACTAAGTCAAACAACTTACAAACGTATTTTATACGTTAAGAAAACTATAACTTTTTACAAAATGTCATAGAAAACTATAACAACAATAAAATTAATAAATAATTATATAAACACGGCGTCTCAAAAATAACTAATTATACTTAAATTCGAGATAGCTGATGCTGTGTAGTTGTTAAGTGCAGGTTTTTAATCCAGTACTGCAATCTAATTGTAATTTGTTGAACTTGAAATAATTTGTTAATAAAGCACTATTTTGTATATGCCGCAGAATACTAAGAATGACTCGACGAAGATGTGTAACGTGTTAAAATTTCAGATCCATTTTAATACATTGGAAAATGTATTTATTAAAAATAATCTTAGTACGGCCCTGGATATATGAATATATTTTTGTCAGTTTAAAATTCCAGATTTTATTTCTATCATAATAATGATCTTCGTTGGTTTAGAAGTAGCTGTAAAAGGCTTTCTCACGCAGATAAGTTAGTTTTTAGTAACAAAATATTAAGATAAAAATTATTTTATAGATAAAATGACACGTATAAGTGCATTTAACCAAAATTTATGTTTCCGCTATGTGCTTATTTCATGTTTGCTAAATAGATTCTTCAGAAATCTACAGATAAAAGCAAGTTTGGTCTATTTTTTATCAGACCTCACGTGAGAAGTTTATTTCTTCGTCTTACATAATCCATTCCCCTTTTGCCGCATTTAGCAGTGTCGATAAAATAAAATTAAGAATGTTCCAGAAAGATTTGTGTGTCATTTTAGTTTCCGATAGGGTGGTGATTTTCCCTTTCTTAAAAATATTAGCGAGAAGATAGTTTTGCATCCCCAAGTGAGTCGAATACAGTCTCATAGCGGCTTTCGAGTCCGAGCTGCGGGCGGTTGCCCCAAAGCCTATAACGGCATTCTGCGTTTGTCTGAGTTTTCAAAATTACAGTTACAAAATTAAAAGTAGAATATGATACGGTCTGATAAGTGCAAATTAGTTGTTTCCGATATCGTTTTGTATTTTTCGTTCCGTTTACAGTACAGGAAAGCTGAAGTGCTTTATATTACCGTTTAGTCTTTCGTGTTAACGAATAATCCAGTGTGCCGTTAGTTAAAGATTAGTGAAGGAAATTCAATTTTGAATTGAAATTTAAAGTTTAGCACTTTGATTAACGAATTTATAATTAAACCAGTGTGTCGTTAATTGACGATTTGTGACGGAAATCTAATAATAATTTGAACATTAAAACTAATAACCTTCATCTTCTGTTTTCCATCGAAACAGTTATATCGTGGGATTACCGAGTTAAAGAAATACAGACTTCTGGTAATTAAGTTTGTGACAACAATAAAAACTAATCAATAACGGACGCTCCTATTGGAATTATATGAGTTTAACATTTTTAGTATTGAGTGGCAAGTCCAAGTTATTACGAACATAATTCCCGCAAATTCTCGTTCTTAAATTCAGGATCTTTACCAGGATTCATAGTTCTTCTTGCTCTACATATGTAAGGCACTTGGTGCCGGTAGTTTAAAACGAATAAAAAGGCAATTTAGCGTTGTGAGATTTGGTGTGTTTATATAGATTTTATAATCTATTAAAGATTAACTGATGAGCATTATTGCTTAAGTAAGTCGTCCTTTAGTTAGTAAGATTCTGCATGTACCTCTTATCATATCAATAATATATGGTTCCAGTGTTTTTTTATAACAAGAATTCTTGATCTACGAATAAATGAGAATTAAAACTAGATATGGTTGTGATAATGTTGGCTCAATCATTTGTTGAAGTTATTCTGTTACATCAACCTGCTTTAACGTCAACCTGACTAATTAAAATTAGTTTATTCAATTCAATCAATTTAATCGGATGCTTTTTTAACTAGTGGATTTTGATGATAGAGTAATGACTGCAAGTGAATGGCGCCCATATTTTTATTATTTCAGTAAACCTTATTTTTTAAAATGTATGAGCTTAAGAAACAGTACCTACCTCTGAATGATAATTTGTCGAAAAAAGAGATCCCCGTCGGTGCATAAGTAAGTACAATGAGTATCGGTCTTTGGTTTTTAGTATTTTATGTTTAGTATTTTCAGTAGAGTATTTTTGGAACGTTACAATTGACGCCTGATCGTGGGGCTTCATTTATCGATTGTTACAGATGACTTTTAATGTTGAAATACATTCGTAAATAAAACACATGCACTTTTTACTTATGTTGCGGTTTGTTTATCTTAGAATAAATTCAAGGTCTAATAATAGCTTGAAAGTAAAAATGTCTGATTTTTTAAAGATAACATTTGATTTCCTAATAAGGTAAGTTAATTAGATTAATGGGCAATTTTGATTAGTGAGGGCGGCTTAGAATTTATTTAAAAACATAAAAACTATTCGGCTTTTACAATTCGGCAAATTACAATAAGAATTCTAATCAGCGATGTTACTAGATTTTTTACAACCTGAATAACTATCTGAGTCGAGTAATAATTTTTAGTAAAAGTGAAACCATAATGAATGAATAAACCAGAATGAATCAACATTAAACGTTAGGTACTCTTTATGATCTGACAACGACAATTTGTATTAAACAATCTTTCTTTTGTACTCTATGCTTGTAAATAAAATAATTCGTTCTGGCTTAGTTAAGTTATGAAAAATACCTAAAAATTTCATTAGCGTAATTAGTTAATTGAAGCAATTATATTATTTATTACAATAAAATGAGACTACCCAAGACAGTTGTGTATACACAACATTTTTACGTTCTTTAATGGCATTCGAAAATAAACAGAAAAATAAACCCTACTTTTAATCTTAAGCTAAAGCGCAATTTTATTAGCTAAGCGTAAAGTACGTGTTTAAGTAAAATGCTAAATAAAGTGGGCGATTTTTACTGTGAATCAATTTTATTTAAACCAGAAAACACCATAAACTTGTGATAATAAACGTAATTATTTTATGATAAGAAGACATCGTTTACAAATACTTGGCCTTGACCAATATTGCTTCTCGGAATTCCTGTCAACTCGGCAGGCTAAAATTCATATCGCATTGGTATAACTCTACTTGTCTTGGTTATATCAATGCTCGACCACGAGGTATTGCAATTTCTTACAAACAAAAAAAATTTCATCTCTGGCGGTTCTTAACCCTTTGTGTTACTGCTAGTTTAGTTTGAGACACTCTGTATATTAATAAATAAAGGGCCCTGGGGCCACCAATTACTGAAATCCGACCCTGCATTCACTTATTATGTCTTCAATTATATTTTTGAATTCACATTGCGTATATTCGTATGCATTATTTATAAAGAAGCTCCGAGTTTTTAAGTATGTGAAATATTTTAATTAACAGGTTCTTTGTTTATTTTAAAAATAAATATGCAACGATGATTATTAATTTATAAAATCGATACATTACGACACATAACTAGAATTTTCCTGCAAAACTAATTCAAAATCTGGCATGTCCTTGTCGAACGATTACAACATGAAACGATACGAGATGTGGGAAAATAATTTGCTGCAATACAAAGTACGAGAGAGAGAGAACATGTACGAGTAGCAATCGTCCATGAAAGTTGTCAATTTAAAGCTTGTAATATTGAAAATTTCATGCGTGAACGGGTTTATAATTTTTCTGCTCTGCATGTATTCGACTGAATTAATAAATGATCATAATAAATCTCGTTTTCTAATAAGGCTTTTTTTTGTATCTATTTATTTATTTATATACTTAGCCATAAGTGCTCAAAGACTAATATTTTATCGAACAAAAATATTATTAATAACCAAAATAGAAATTAGTTAAATATGTTGTGGTTAATCAAACTAATTACAACAAACGTCATTGTTATAACTTCAACATTTACTTGCCTTAAGTAGAATATAATGTAATTTATTTTCTATCGTAATAGCTTTAAGTACCGATCACCTTGTGCAGCAATTAATTTTAAATTTTTAATAAATTATAATTGAAAGGCTTGATCTTGACCGAAACAATAACGAACTTCATGCTGTAATTTTAATTTTTATTGATTTCTTTAATCATCGCCGTCATTAATTTTTCACTTAGAAATACAATGATTAAAATAGAAAACACGGTAAAATATCGTATTAACTTGTCGAAACGATAAATCCGGGAAATAAAAGCAAAAAAGTGTTCTTAGATTTATTACCTTTTTAACTATCCGACTCCCGATATTACAATGACAAATCGAGAAATTAGAAAAAAAGTACCGTTATAGTATAAGGTAGTATAATCCTAACCATAGTTGGATTTTTGACAAATATCCACTTGCTAAAACTAGTATAGGCTATTTCTTATTAAAGCCACAATCACTTCTCTGCATTAAGATTAAGTGATTTATCTTTAAACTTCGTTAGAAAGAAGAATTTTATTGGTATCTGTAGAATAAGGAAATCATGTTGGCGCCACTAAATGTTTTACAAGGATTTTTACGTGCTGTTCTACACGTATAATGAAAGTTTACAGAACAGAACATTATGACAGAAATAAAGATAAGCATTAACTGTTTCATATTTTTAAAATATTGTGCATACACTCTGTATGACATTTATGGATGTTCTAAAATTCACCGTGCTGAATACACGAAGAACAAACCCACATTCTCATAATTCCACTAACAGGAGATACTTACTTAATACCAATAGTTGGCCGAGGAAAAGTATACATCGTGTCTGAGGTTCTATATTTTATTGCGAATTACATGTTTAGTTTTAGTTTATTTATAAGTAATGAGTGTGTGGGGGGGGGGTAATAAGCATAAATAAGTATAAATAAAATAGCCTTTAAATTTTGTTAAAAAAAATTCTTTCGCCATGTTTATTCTAATTAAATATTTTCAGAGTTCTAAAGTTTTCATTGTTAATCCTAACTATCAATATTCATATCAGATTTAGATGAACATGAAAAGACAATTACAACATTTTATTCGTTTACCCATCGCATGGAAATGAGTAGTATTACTTGCGCGGGAGATTCGGGGCCTCTGTGCAGTTCCATGTTGCTTCTGAGAAATTGGAGCTTTCGGGAGTAAAGTTTTTCTAAAACAGATGCTTGTCGCATCGGTGTTCTCCAGCGGAATACTGAGACCGCCCTTCGTAAGGATTGGCATATAGGTATCCGGTGATACCTCCCAGAATCATGTAGCAAATAAACTATACTAAACAATACAACAAAAGGTCCCTTTGGCTGTACACCAATTTGTAGCCTTAAGACTTTACTAAACAATAAGACTTACGATATACTTAATTAGGCCTCGGGCTAGCCTAAACAATAAGCACGGCTTGTCTCTTTTTAAATTGAAGCAGGTTGTAGCTGAATTGGAATATCAGCCGATTCATAGAGCTATGGAGAGGGGCGCCAGTACGATTGATTTAAAGCAATACAATATTAGCAGTAATGTTCTACAATAACGGAGTTCTACATCTTAACAGGAATCAGTCTCAACCGTGCAAGGACCTAATTCCTTCACTTCGTTATCACACAAGAATATCAAACAATATAAAAGCAAAATAAATAACTCAAATAATATCATTTATTTATTAACACAGAGTTGCTAATCCACTCATTGGATTAATAGTGAACTAGCAAGCCTTCAGTTGTTAATTAACTATAAAGCATTACTATAATTAATATTGTTGTTATATACTGATAACAAATAAATGATAATTTAAACGATTCATAACTAGTTTAAAAATACTTCTAAAATCCAACCTTGAACATTATTTAAGTTTATAATAGTTACTTGAGAAATTAACTTCAGATTCGTATAAAAATAAGTTTGTGAAAATTCTAACACATAATTAAATTTAGATACCATGAATTAAGTAAAGCTTCCACATAAAAATATGATATAAAGAACCCACCTGGTTGTTTCTATAAACTAAATCTTTTTACAAACTTGCTTTCCGTCGACTCGTTACAGATAATAATAATAATAATAAATAATAATAAAATATTTATTTGCATACAAGGAATAGTACCTCATTACATGCAAAATACAGACAGATTAACCAATAATAACAATACGTCTAGTACTCTGATATATAAATAGTTTTAAAATATAAATTTATATGCGAGAGTTTGTAACAAAAGATAAAATTTTAAATAGATAAATCTAGTTCATAAAGTAATATATACATAAATTAATAATAATAATATAAATATAAAAAGGCCACACATGCGAATAGATAAAAGAAATATTTCATGAAATGTAAATATCTATGTAAAAATACAAAACTAACACAGAACATAAATAAAGAATAATAAACAAACAATAATCAATAAATGGGAAGTCACTACACATTCATTGGTAGCTGTTAACAAAATATAGTTTGAGCTTACGTTTAATCAGTCTCTGGTAATTATCTTTTGACAAAGAAAGGTCTAGCTCTTTACAGTTTAGGTTAAGAATTAGGTTTTAGAATTTTTTTTGAATACGTTCCAAACACAGAAGGTGTTTTTTATAAAAAGGATCCCAAACTACTGAATTATTTTCCAACACGCTTCTGACTAGCCCATAAAATAGTTTCGTGCTTAGATGTATGTTAATTCCTCGGCAATTTCTTATGACAAATCCTAACATTTTCAAAGATTTTTTGAGATCAGTTCTATATGGTCATCAAAGGATAGTTTGGAATCTAATAAAACTCCCAGGTCCTTCACTGTTGAAACTCTGTCCAAACTCTGACCTTCAATTCTATAGTCATAACTAATTTTGTTTTGCTTCAATGTGAAGGTAATATAGTTACACTTCGAAGCATTTAATGACAGTTTATTTTCATAACTCCAATTTACCAAGGTGTCCAAATCGGTTTGGAGATCTGAACAGTCGTTTATACTAGATATAGATTTATACAACTTGACATCATCAGCAAACATAAGTAAATTTGAATTATGAATTTTGGATGGTAAATCATTTATGACTAATAAAAACAGCAAAGGACCCAGTGTACTCCCCTGACATACTGATGATAAGATAGTAAATACTTCCGAAGCAACATTTTCATATAGAACATACTGTTTCCGTTGGTGTAAGTAGGATGCAAAAAATTCCAACAAATGTTTTGAAAAACCATAAAAATGAAGCTTCTGAAGTAAAACATCATGATGCACCTTGTCGAAAGCTTTGCCAAATCTGTGTATATGACGTCCACTTGTTGACGTTGTTCAAAATTTTCAGATATGTCTTCCACAATTTGTAGTAAATTCGTTGTTGTCGATTTCCTAGCTACGAAACCATGCTGATGTGGACTGATGACATTTTTTACATGGTTGAAAATTTTCATGTACAGAATAGATTCAAAAATTTTGCAAGGAACAGACATAACACTTATGGGACGGAAGCTTTTTACATCTGATTTATTCATTCCCGATTTCAACACAGGGAAAACTTTAGCAACTTTCCAAGCAGAAGGAAACACAGATTTTACCAAAGACAAATTAAAAATAAAAGTAAGTGGTTTAAGAAGGTATTCTGCCCACCCTTTAAACATAAAACCAGGTAGGCCATCGAAACCGCAGGATTTTTTTGGTTTAAGTTTCTTAATAGCTCGAGCGACGTCGATCTCCGCAATAGAAGGATGATGATCTACCAGGTTGTTATTAACTCTTTGGAGAAGCCTTCCAGTTACTACGAGTGGGTACTCAGAATATTGCGGACAAAAAAACCAGTAGTAGTGCTTTAGAGTTAATTTCAGTACATATTAATCCATCAACATCAAAATGAACAGGAATAAAGCTCGCAGTTATAACTATCCTATTCCAACGCCAAACTAAATTATCCTCCAATTTTGACACTAGACGTAAACGCCAACTTGATTTAAGGTCTAAATCTATTTCGCTATAAATAATTATTGATCTTGTAGAAAAATCTTATTAATCACGTCAATAAAACAATCAAATAAAACAGGAGACACTTTTATTAAATAAAGACATTACTTGCCAGGTTCAATCGGGTTCAATTTAAAATGGTAGCCACTATATCTATTCTCCCCACAAAGAAATACAGGACTTCATTATATTTCAAAACTTCCAAACAATGATTAAATACTTTCAGTATTTCACGAAACCATTTTGTGCACTAATTATACCATAATTATCTGAACAAAAGGGGTTTTTACTATTAAAACACAAAAGTTTAAGTAACACCAAATCTAAATCAAGAAGAGAGGGTTGTTTACCGCTACAAGACGCGTCTAAGATTTAATGGCTTGTTAGCGAATCAGAATGTTAGAGAACATGTATGTCCATATAGGGATTATTGAATAATCGATAGTTTATAGTTGAAATACCAACCCAAAACTAGATGGCGCCATAAAAGAGATTATTAATTTAATAAAAAAGGACAACCAAAGTGATTTGAAAAATCGATAATTAGCAATTAAAATGTTAAAGTTAATTAACAGACGAGAGAAAATACAATAAAAATCAACTTATCACAAAGAAAAATCGATAGCTTTGCAGTCAATAACACTAAACCTAGATGGCGTTGCAAATAAACATAGAAAATTAAAGTTTATACTATACAGGGTGTTTTCTAAAGAATAACCCAAATTTTTTTATCAATATACGAGATGATCTTAAGATAAGTAAATAGACAAGAAAACTGTCTGTTACAACCACTGGGAGACTTTCTTTATTTCAGCCAGGTCGAAATCGGGCGCCAGGTCACGCCAGATCCGGCCTATCCAAGCAATCAACACATTGTCCATTAGGCAACATACCACAATCACATTCTGGCCCCAAATAATAATAATAATAGTAATATCATATTAATTTGCTAAATAATAAATAATTATCACATCACAATCAAGAACCACATATGAAACCAATCTACATTTTGTCCATCTCACATAAAATAAGCGACCTCCTATTTTTTATTCTTTTGAATGTTTGTTTCGTACAGCTGAGGGTGTGACATATTACAGTAAAGCGTGGGATCAGAGAGATTATTAATTTATTGCCTTACATTGTTTTATTTTCTTAAACACATTTGGGGTATTTACAAAGAATTCAAAATTTTCAATTGATTCAAGTGGGTGGCCGCGCGGTAAAGAGTTCAATCGTTTCTCAGGCGGCCCAGGTTCAATCCCCAGATCCGGCCAGAGGATTTTTTTCGTCGATAAAGCCTCAGTATACTTCACCGTGCTGTCAGATGGGCACGTTAAGCAGTCTGTCTCGACAACCACATAAACGTGTTTCTGTGGTTGTCGTTAAAAACAACACTGCCTTATACCACGCACAGGTATGTATTTACTTCAGTGGCTTGGGAATGTTAATTAAAAATAACATTTATACAAAAAAATGTTATACATACATAAACCACTATCATTCACTGTTTAATCAATACCTAAAGATGCTAATTTACATATAGAAAATAAATGTTCCGCAAAGAAGTCATTTTAGGTTAGTTTATAAGGTAGGAATGCATTTATTGTTAAACTACCCTACTACAGTAAAGCACTTTAAATGCTAATCACTAAATCTCAAGCATCTAATAACTATATTCTTTCTGATTTTAGATTCACGGCATATATCGTTCGAAGTTGCTTGAAAAATCTTAACGAATCATGGTTAATCGTAAGTTGCGACGGTTATTTCTTTGTGGTGAACTGCGACGGTATTTTAGGGAAAGCAGCCGTTACGTGGATTCATACTGGTTTCTTTAACGAACCATGAACTGTCATAATCACAGAGTTGAACTCGTCCCTATCTCAAAAATATGACTAAATTCACTCCAAACAGTCGAAACTTAAAGTAGAGAAATACTTTCAGTTTTTACTTAAATTGTTAATAATTTGTTAAATTTGTTAAGAAAAAACTTATTTAAACTTTGATCAAATCATTAGCTATCATTAATCGTCATCTATTTTAAAAATTTAGTATGTGGTTCTAAGTTATCCACGAACATTAATGCTGGATATTAATTTAAATTAATTCTTTGTAGATAGATAGTTTACCATTTATCAATTTCATTTAAATTTATAGAAATTACTGCAGTAAGTAAAGTGTAGCTTTTTACTTTCTTAGAAAGTTTCTTAAGGTTCAAGCAATCTTCCTACACATTATTCTATTGTCTGCATTGATTTCCCTATTCCTGTCTTTTAGGTCCGGTGGTTACAGCTTCTTCTAAATTCGTGTTCTTTGTAACTTATTCACTTTTAATTAAAATCAAATTCTCTAACTCTATAGATTATTCTCTTAAGTTTCTTTAATCTTTTTCTGGGCATCCAGGCAAGCTGAAATGCTAACGTAAGTAAACGGGCATTAGTTATAAAAGTAGTATGAACGATATTAACTGTGTGTATGTATTAGTGTGCTCACATCGAATTTGGAGGCCTGGCAGCCTCCAATGAACGGTTTAGATGAGGTGGCTATATTTTTCGGGATTCGATGTCCCGCGATGTCCTGCAATCGATCTATTATTGAATTATTTATTTGCTTAAGTTTCTTCTATTTAAAAATCTTACAGCTCTTGGTTAAATAATTTTAATAGAGGATTGTAAAGCTGCTTCACAACACATAATTGTAAATATCTTAAATGTAGGGGTTGCTTTTTATAAAAGATATCAGTTGAACAACCTATAATTATGTTGCGATTTTGCATCGTACATTGAAATACTTGGTTGAAATTTTTATATTGTTGATGTCTTAAATTATGCAAATAACGTTTGTTAGCATATAATGTTTAAATTTGTGAAGATATGAAGGTGTGAAAAAGTATTTTTATGTAAATAAGTTAATAGTTGTGTGAAAATTAGGTTCCATTGACATTCAATGGAGGCCTTGTTGTATAATGAAAACCTAAGTGTCTTATACCATTAAATTTGAAATTTAATAATGATAATAATAATAATAATAATAATAATAATTACTACAACCCATAACCTTAACCAAGGCCCCAGAAGCTATAAGCTTGTGCGTATTATAATAATCTATAAGTTTATTTAATTCGTTTTAGGATTAATTAAAATTTATAAAAAATAATTTAGTTATGTTGTAAATCAAATGTTAGTCTTCATCTGTTTCAATAAAAAGTTAGTTTAGAGTTCATTTGTTTACCAGAAAGGTATAAAAGCCTGGCCATATTTGTAAAAATTGTTCCAATTTCATCTTTAGAGAAGCACAGATCTATTGTAGAGGAATAAGATCAATTGAAGGTTATGGTTTGCGTTGAAAACATGTAAATGAAACAAATGTCTGAGGTTATTGTTATGGTATAAACGTCAAAGTATTCAAAGTTTTAAAAAAGTTTAGTAAACTTAAGTGATTTTTTGATAACAAGTACTTTAAATTAATCAAGTGGCAATCTATGTTGCAACGGAAATTTCATATTTTGATAATAGAGAGATAATTATCAAATTTTCCTTATGACTGGATTTTATAAATGGATGTGGACTCTAATTATAACAGTAATTTACTTAATATGCTTAGACAATTAACTAGATTTGGAATTCAATTTAATAAAGTCATTTATATAGAAATATTTGAAAGATGTCAATGACATACTTTCTTCATTTCATTGTTCAATCGAATGGAAGCAGAAAGCAGATACTGGGAAATTTATAACAATACAGTTGGCAAGCTGATGGCGCCAAAAATTTAAGTATATTTAAGCCTGAGTTTTTTAACAGTAATTATAGTAGTTTATATTTAGTAAGCAAGAAATATGTTGATGTCAGAAATATTAATCCCCAAATAAAGTATATTAAACTATTTTGGGATTAATATAAAAAAATATTAGTAGCCGAGTTTTTTAATTTTCTTTTTGTTTCTTTGTTTTATTCTTTGTTAAATTTATAAAATAAATGTGTGTTATTATTGTTGAAAAATTGCTTTGTATCTGTTGTATATTTATTTATTATTGTAACCAACAGATCACTTGATCCAATTACCGGTTACAATTCTCTAAAAAATATACAATTATAGAAAATAAACGATAAACTAAAATTAATATTGAAAATTCTACACATCTAATCGCTCCAATTTAAAGAGTACTAATAATAATATTAATAGTATTTATAATTATAAGAATAAGAATAAAAAATAATCATTACTTTCTTCCCGTCTTACAGAAGTTAATCTCCAGCGAAAGCTGAGTAAAGAGAGAGAAAAATATATGTAATAATAATATTTAAAATTAAATAATAATATTAATAATAAAAGTTTATAAAAGTTACAATTTTACATTTTCAGAACAGTTTTAGACTGATTTAGACTTGTTTTAAATATATCACGGTTTTTAGCGTGCTGATTGAAAGTTCGACATATTCTAAGTAATGGCGAATTCGTAAAATAATTTGTCTTGCTGTGGTAATATGAAAAGTATTTGTAATACTAGAATTATATGTAGGGACTTTAAAAGATATGTACTGCAATATGCATGGGCTATTAATATATTACTGTGTTCCTAGATTTATATAATCATTTAGTGCCCTATTGAAATGACCCGCCTGAGAGTCTCAATTTGTGAAGAGTTAGACTATTTACAACAATTTTGTTTAACCGGAACAATTATTTTAATTAAAGGTAAGTAAGTAGTGACTTGTGATTGCTTACCGTCTGTATTAAGAATAAACCCATTTTGTCTGTCCATATAAAATACGTATTATAACAATATGCTTTTTCCTGAAAGCTGAAAAGACTCTTCTCGAGTTGTCGTTTTATGAGAACATAAAAAAGTAAGAAGATCACTTCACTATGACACACTCAATGGCTGCTAGCGAAGAGAAACGGCAAGATCAAAGAGATGTTTGGCGATTTATCGATACTCCCAGGCGCAGTTGGTTTAGTTACAAGATCATATCAGCCCGTTCCTTAAAGGTAAACGGAGTATCTGGTAAATCCAAAAATAAAAATTACTTGCCAGTCCATTAAAGGAAACACAGGTCTGAAAATTGGTTCTAGCCGGTCAAAACTCCAAAAACCATTGTTAAAATCAAAGGTATCCTATGAATTAGTATTTTAGTAGAAAGCTTAGTGAACTCGTAACTACCTGCCGTTTACCGTTACGGCAAATAAAAACCATAAAAAAATCCGACAATTCCGGTAAAGTGCAGGTCAGTGTTAATACTTCCGAAGGCGCCATTCTGTGTAGATGTATTTGTAGTTTGTTCGTTAATGTGAAAGTGTATTTTTATGGAACTGTTTTTTTTAATTGATTTCAATAATTTATAAAAACAGAATTGAAGTGCTAAAAAGGCTTATAAAAAGGTAAGTTGATACCCTTCTAATGTAGAAAACGGTGAGTTTTACTTTCCGAATAATAAATGTTTTATTTTGTGGTTTATAACTTAGAAATCTTGCAAGCTCTTGCGTTTGTATTTTTAATATTTTTTTGCTATAGTATAAAGAATAAGTTAGTAAATAATAGTTATTAAACGATTAGCAATATAATTTTTGCACGTAATTTCATTTAAATATTAAAGAAGCATTTTAAGTTGTGTAATATTTCTTAAAATAAAGAAGAATTCGTGTAAATGCTATTTATTTTACATCTTATTTTTTAATAACATAATTATGTAAATAACTTTTTCTTGGGAAAAGTATAAAAGTATCAAACAGATCTCTAGATCAGCCACTAGAACTGTCTAGTTGCTAAAAAGATTTTTTTAAATTTCTTTTTTGATTATTTTATTATTTTTATACTATTCCAGTCATTTGCTTTCAGTTAAGCCTATAAAATAATTGTGACCGGCTAGAATCGGGTTTCAGCCCTGTGTGCGGCGTTAACAATAAAGACATAATGTTTTGCTAGGTAAGATATGTCTGGATTGGCCGAATGAACTTATTAGGTATAATAATAATGTTTTTGCAATAAAGGCAGGTATAAGTATAAAGAGTTTTAAACTTGCTGTAATACGACATTTGAATCACGCGAATTTAGGGAATATAGAGATCTCACTTTATGGGTAACAATCCTAGCAGTGACCCTTTTGACAGAGACTTAAACCAAGTATCTTTGACATTGTACAAAGAAGCCTGTGAGCTAGAAGAAGTGAATAATCTCCTGTATAATGTATATTTTTTATTTTTACTGTTTCTTCACTGTTTAAATTAAACACTTTTCAACAAAAGCAACATGTATATTATATTGTATAACCAGTTGAGAGGAAATGAAATGATAGAGCGTTGATTAACACACGCTTGTAGGTTAGGATTAAATCGCTTCGGCTCGGCAACACAAATAACTTCACGTTCCCAAAATTTTTATAAACTCTCGCAAATAACTAAATTAATTCTGTTAGCAATAATCGCAGATATAGAAAGTGTGCACTCTGTTTAAATAATTTAGTTCACAGTAAAGAGAGTCCTTGGTCTGTCCACGTTTCAACCGTGTTACGGCGGCGCTTTACACTGCAGGCGATCGGATTCGTGGAATTCGTTTGGAAAATCGTGATTTATTTCGTGTCATCGTCGGCGTACTCGAGTTAACTACAATGATATTGTCAATAGTGTATTATTATAAAAGAAACACAATGCAAACAATGCATTTTATTCCCATTCATAGAGATGTTTGTGTCGATTTATTTGCAATTAAATGCGGCAATATCGCCGTACAGCTTTGCAAACTTTATTTATGGCAGTAATACAATTACTCTGATTTGCTAATAGCCCACTCGGAAAATATGTGTGTGGTATGTTCATGTAATGTGTGTATGTAATAAACCAACAGTCAGTCTGTGAAGATCCAGACTCGGACTGTAAATCAAATTGAGAATGTCCTAATTGATTCATATGTATGCTAAGCAGTATTAATTGATGAAAATCTTATCCTGTATATATGTACTAAGTTATCATACATTTTACATAGTCTTCCTAAATCATCGGTTATTACTTTAAATGATAGATCAATTTCACGATAAATTATGTAGTATACGGAAACCAATCTTCTTGAACTATGGTCGAATAGTCCACTAGCTGTTTCCTGCTCGATGTTTCTGTTCTGCTTTCTGAAAAACGTAAAGAACGCTTCGTATTACAAAACAATAGTATATTACATGTTGAATTGGTAAAGGATATCTTTACAAGCCAAGCGATAATTGTTTGACCGAGACGGTACGAGGTCAAACAATATCGCGAGGCTTGGAAAATTTACCAACGAACCATGTATACTATTTTATTCACAATTATTAGACTTAAATAATCAAAATAAAAAGTAATTTTAAATCTTAAAATAAATTTTCTATAAACTGTTATAACTCCAATCAGAGCCATCTATCGACCAAAAGAAATTTTAAGTAAGGCATAATTCTTCGCCGCTACGTGGCAATGTATGAGCTCAGTATTTTAAAATCAGAAATTAGTTAATTCCATTGTAATTAATAAATATAGAATACGGATAAATAAAACTAATATTAAATAAAAAAGATGTTTTAGCGTTAAATACATTTATAAAAGCGAAATTTAAATCGGATAAAGCGTTCTGTTTTAAAAATTATTCACAAAAAAAAGTTGGCCAAGACTTTACATGTCAGTTTTACAGACATGTGAGGCCTGGCGTTGTCATGGAGGAGAATGACATCTGTGATGGGCATTCCTCGTCTTTTGTTTCGATAGACGGCTTTCGCCGACCGTAACAACTGGCAGTGGTAAGCCGCATTCACTGTACGTTGATCGTGTAGAAAATCGATCAGTAAAATTCCCCTAGAGTAAAAAAAAATCGTTGCAAGGACTTTTCCAGCTGAGTGCCGCGTTTTGGCCTTCACTGGGCAACCTTCATTCTTTCTTCGCCACTCATTACTTGCCATTTTAGATTCGTGGGTGTAGTGATGTACCCACGTGTCATCACACGTCACGATGCGCTGCAAAAAGGCCTCCTCTTCTCGCTGAAATCCATTCAGAAGCCTTTCAGTGATCTCCGACCTAACCTGTTTTTGGTTTCCAGTCAACAACCTCGGAACCCATCGAGCACTAATTTTTCGAAATCCAAGTTGATCAGTTATAATGGATTGAACACTTCCATAGCTGATACCCACTTCCGATGAAATTTCTTCCACGGTTAACCGGCGATCACGTTCAATAAGCTCTCGAACGGTACGGGTATTGTCATCTGTAAGGCTTGTCCTTGGGCGTCGATCATGACTTTCGTTTTCAACACGTTCTCGTCCGCCCTTAAATTCTCCCGCCCACGTATACACACGATTCTGAGACAGTGTACTGTCCCCAAACTGTGCCTTCAAACGAGTAAAAATTTTTGACGGTTTAACACCTTCATTGGTTAAAGACTTTATGATAATCCGTTGCGCAAATGTCATGGCTGCACTGACGACAAAGCCAAGGATGTGCGCGAACTCGGCCGGCTCCTCACTCCTCATAAACTAAACATCTACTCTACACAACATCAGCTACCTCGGAACTGCATTCTAAGCGGAGTAGCAAAATTACCGTTTATATTTGATTCACCCTCGTATTATTTGGAAGGCATTGAACAGATACAAAGGTTCTCATAACAATATAATAACAACTTAATAAATAAATCTGCAAGTATATGGTATTTTATTTTGTACCTTGAAAGTTAAGCAAATCTTTACAACTATAACATCGGTTCTCAGCCTAAGACCCACGAACGTTATAAAATGGTAACCACAAACGCAAACAAGTAAAACCCAACTAAGAAAATCATTTTCCTGCGCCGATTCCTACAATTCCTGCCACTTGGTTTTCCTATCAGCCGACAGTCGCAGCTTTCCCCCCTGGAATTTTTTGAAACGATTGCGCGATTATCGACCCATTATCCACCGCCCCTCAGGAGTATCTCTTTTACTTCACTTCAATCACCAAGATAAATATCTTATATTTAATTGGTTAGGTTTCAATATGGCGAAGTTGCCAGCAAATTT
Organism: Agrypnus murinus; assembly: GCA_929113105.1. Lineage (NCBI taxonomy): Eukaryota > Metazoa > Arthropoda > Insecta > Coleoptera > Elateridae > Agrypnus > Agrypnus murinus. The sequence continues at coordinate 101,685,740 of OV816028.1, read as the reverse complement.
AATAAAAATTCTCATTCTTGACAATTCATATGCATAAATGTCAATTGCGCTGATAGACAGGTACTATAAAGTTCTCCATATTAATAACGAACTTTTAAAACATCATTCCAATCTTCTCATGTCCCTAAACAACAATAAATATACATTACCATATACCACACTAAAACATGCAATTCAAACCTATTATTTAGGTGCTCCTCCCAAAGAGATTGCAGATTTCTGGATAATACAAGATGATTGCTCTGAGTCTTTTGGACTAGCTGAACTCATCCAGGAAGCAATCCTTTCTACTCCTCTTACTAATTTCACCGACACAAACAATGATGAAGTTCCACAAGATCAGTCAACTTTTCAGGATTATGATTAGTTAATTCACGATTAGTTTACGATAAAATCCCCATTACGGTTACCACCTTCCTCCGAAACTCGAAGGTGCGGCACATTCTATTATAGTTCCTGATAAGAACTACCTTTCAGTTCAGTGCTTCGGATTAACAGGACTAAAATTTTGCCTTTTTACTAAAAAGTTTCATAATTTACGTGGAGCTTACTTTATGTAGAGCGTAGAGACTTTCATGCATAACACCATCATATCCACTAAGTGTAACAAGGAATAACAGTAGTGACGTGTTGTTTGCCACACGGGTCTCGTCAATTCGACATTAAACAAATCCAAAAACAATACACGTAACGTAGGATGCATTGATAAAATTCAGCTTATCATCCTGAATGTGCTACCGCTGGTCAAGCTTCGAATTTTTATTCTCCTTAACCATCATAGGATTCAAGAAGATTCAACCATACTTACCAACGGGCAATTTACCCAGTGCATTGCTATCAGCAGCACATGTCCTTAACTTCCCATCAACAGTTGATGTCTTCATTCCTTGCTACCATCATCCGAGGCCTTTCAGTTCCTTGATTAGATTAATGTTACTAGCATAAGCTCTCATTGTTTATGTTCATAGTTCATGTTTTTCAAGTTGTCATTGTTCTCCTAAAGCTTTTTGTAACTGGAATCTATTAAAAGTCTTAAAACGATACGATTTTCTTTACGAATTATATGTTGAATGTCTTCTTACGCTTTCAAGCGACATAGTTTCACCTTTTTTCTTACCGAGAGTGTAATGTAGTGATCTACTACATATTATCTGGAAGGCATTGAATAGATACAAAGGTTGCCATAACAATATAACAACAACTGAACAATAAATAGATCTGCAAACACATGGGGCCGTATTCACATCTCGCTATTAAGTTAATATCGTGTTTAATGACCATTATGATCAATTCTAATCTTTTCCCACCTATTAGAATGAGATAAAGCTATCTCTTTTCTTGTTGATTTTAAATACCTACAACTTCAGTTAGAGACATCTTTAATCATGGCTTGTGAATACGGCTCAGCGTCTTTTATTTTGTAGTTATTTGTACCTTTAAAGATAAGCATTATCTTTATAAATATAACGTTGGTCCTCAGCCAAAGACCCAAGAACGTTATAGTACCATTCTTAGGATTAAAGAGATTGACCATTTCTCTTTGAAGGGTCTACGACAGTGATATTATACCAGTCACGACTCAAGTTAAAGCAGAATTCAATTGTGAAAATACAGACATATTGGTCAGTAATGAAAATGGTAATTGAACGGAATACAACTTCTTTCTGTAATAAATAGATTCATAATTTAGTAAAAAATAAATAAATTGGTGTAGTAGGTATTCTTAACAATTGTAACTTGTGATGATAATGATGTGACGTAATGATATCTCTTACTAGAATAAACTTTCTCAACTAAAACATTCTTAATACGCTACTGCAACATGTCTACTAAAAATGTGAACTGTAGCAATCAAAATTTGGCTAAATAATAAAACACGCTAATGTCTCATGATTTAAAGTCGAAACCATTAAAATCTATCCAAAAGCTAAATGCTATAAAGCCCTACAACTGGGCATAAAGTTTCAATACTTATGAAAACTCAAGTTTGTTTACCAAGGCTGAGCTGACTAGTTAAATTTCTTCTGAGACAATTTCCCCTAAAAATTCTTTTTATGAATGGGAAAATTGAAAGGTTGACTGATTCGAATGATACTATGGTTGGCTATGAGCTTGTTAGAAATAGTATTAACAATTCTCTAATTTATCGTTAAGTTTCACACGGTTGATTTCAAGTTAAACAAGAGCCTTTGAAAGCAATCATTAGTAGCATATATATAAAAAAATAACACATTAGACATACAACATACAAACTTTTCAAACAGCATAAAATACTTCTTATATATTTGTTCCAGAATTCCAGAAAAAACCTTAAACAATTCTCAACTATTAGCATCCAGAAACAAACTGTGACGCTGGTGAAAAGTCTAAAATGTCTCGAAAAATTTGAAGAGATGCTGAAAATACATGTTTTGATATTGCGCTAATTTCATGCCAAGTCACATAATTTAAAAACATGACCGTGCTTAGATATCTCAGATTTTGTTCAATTGTTTCCTTGCATAGATACATATGAAATAACATTCGATTAATTTTTTCAGATTTTTTGGATGAAAATAGGCCGAAGTAGAAATCTTGAAAAATTTTGCTACGATTTTGATGCAAATTCTGCTACCCGACACTCTACATCATATAACTAAAATTGACATAACTCCCTTATTTCTTAAGTTGACTCATCCAGGTGTCAGCAATAGAAGAAGTATTAAGAAACGTGCAAAAGACATTGCACAGTAGATCCAAGATCGAAGAAGATAACACAAGAAATAAGGGAGTTATGACAAGTTTAGTTAAATGATGTAAAGTGTCGGGTTGCAGAATTTCAAACACTTCTACTTCAGCCATTTTGAATCAAAAAAATCTGGGAGAAATCTGGAAAAAAATGGAAATTGATTTGCCATGAAATTAGCCATTGCTAAAATATTTTTTCTTTTTCTACAAAATCAGTTAGTAGAAGGTATTGTTATATTTGTTTTGTTGACAGACAAATTCGATTTTTACTACGGGAAGTGAAACACTCGTAGAAGACGCAACCAAAGAATTTATTACAAGAATTGAATGCCAAAGGGAAAAAAGGTTAAAATATTCAACGGAGAAGAATATACATCGAAGGCTTTGTTAACCTTTTTCAAATCCGTTGGATAAAAATTGTGTAATCTTTTACCTCAAAAGCAATTTATTAATAAAATACTTAAAATATATGGAATATCGAATTGTAAATCTGTTTCAACTTCCAAGATTTGTGGTTTAAAACCCACAAAAGCAAAACCAGGGGACAAAAGAATCAGTAAAACACTTTGTCGGTCAAATACTGGAATTCTTTTATATTTGACTATCTATGGTAGCAAGACCTGCCAACGCTCATGTTGGTGCGTTTTTTCACAGTGAAGTTTAGATCCAACAGTAAGCCACCATAATACGGTACATTATCTTTTTGATATATCAAAGGATCAATGCAATAGAAACGTGAATATAAACATAACCTCTAACATATACAGGGTGTTCATCTTGCGCAAATTATTCGATATCGCCCAAACTACTAAATATCAAAAAACATTTTAATACAAAAGTTTCTTGGTTGCCCAAGATGCATACTTTAAAAATATTTACAACAATATTTTAATATATAAAATAATTATAATAATGTAAAATGTGATAAAGTGTTTTATAGCCCCTTCGACAAACTTGACCAGTGCATTTTTGATGGCATTTAGAACAAACAATCTTAATAAAGTTTTTCAATCAGAGAAAGTTAAGACTAATCTTGGCCGGCGTTTTTAGAAAAGTATGTAATAAATAGGTATAGGATTTGTATGCACTTAAAAATGCATGCACTTATGCACTATAAAAAAGTGAAATATGCACTTAAAAATCATGAAATATGCGTTTATTAGAAATTTTTAATAAATATATGCACTTTCATTATTAAAAAACACCTGTTTAGCGTTATTTACATTTTATTTACAGAAATTATTTTAATTAGACATCCTCTGCAATAATTTAATTACTTATATTTTCTAAACATAGAGCGTTACAGTTCGCAATGACGTACATTTTTAAATTTTCAAAAGTAAACATATGCCTATTATCCCTAAATATTGTTTTATATTTTGAGAAACTCCGTTCCACATCGCAAGACGTAATTGGGGCATACTTAAAGTTGTTTATTCTTTCCAGCCTTATTTTGTGGAACTCCATAATCATGAAATAAATAAAGATTATTAAAAGTTTCACAGTTTTATTAAAATATACCTGACAATATTGTTTCGACAGCTATGCTGTCATTATCAAAGGTAATATAATTATAAACAAACACGTCGCTAAGGTAGATACAAAATAGGTAACTAGATAAAATAATAATAATAATAATAATAATAATAATCATAATTAAACATCTAATACTTCCAGTAACGGAGAATTACTGAGCTCAAGTTGTTCATTCATTAAAGGTACCCTGAGTTTGTGTTTGTATATCTCAAAGGCTTCTAAAATGTCTAATTTGCGTTTGTTATTACAAAAATGTAGGAAATAATATTATTTTGAGGAGTCATTGTGTGATTTTGTTCTAAAAGGTGTTTGGCATAATTCGATTTTTCAGGATGTTTATTTTTGTAATGACGTACGTGTTCTTTATATCTGATGTCAAAATTTCGAAGTGTTTGTCCAATATATACCGAACTACAAAAAGAACAATTTAAACGGTAAATGCCCGATTTCATGATATCATGTGTTCTGTCTTTAGCATTAAATAAAAATGAAAAAGTGTTAGTGTTGGTTTTAAATGTTATTTTATAATTGTTGGTTTTTCTTAGTATATGTGCAATTTTTTCTGATATTTTGCCAAAATATGGTATAGATATGTAATTTGTGTCTTCTGTTTGATTGTCAATGGGATATATTCTTTTGATAGCTAACCTATAATCTTTTTGTTTAATTAAAGTGTCAATCATGTTCGGATTATAATGATTTGCATGTGCTAGTTGTTTAATGGTTGATATCTCTTTGCTAAAATCTGATTTTGTTAGTGGAATAGTTAAAGCTCTGTGTACTAATGATCTGTATGCTGCTATTTTATGTGTATTGTGGTGACAAGATTCATTTGGTATTGTTATGTCTGTTTGTGTTGGTTTTCTGTATATGGAAAATTCAAAAAGATATTTATTTCATACTTAAAGTTGTTTAATTCTACAAGCGAATAATGTTTTAGCTCGTCTAAAATGTCTTCGCCAGATAATGCATCGTTTATGCTTTTAATTAGTGAAAACCAGGATTTTTGTCTATAACAGATTTAAATTTTTGTTTTATAGTCAAACCCTTTGGCCCTTTTACTTTATTCAAAGAAACACCTAACAATTTTACATGCTCAAGAGATTCATCTAATGAATTTCGCTGAGTTTCTAATTTCTGAATTATTTTAGCTAAACGCACAAAATTTGTCACAACAAACAATAATCCTGCCCCCACCTCCTTAGTATTAAAAGCATCCTGTGCGCTTTGTATGCATAGTGCATCGTGTTTATTAAGTTTATTTACAAATACTTTAATAATATCAAAATAAGTTGCATAATATTCTGCTGCAGAAAGCCAAGTACCCACCTTGTTATTACAGGCTCAGGTGGGAGAGGCACTTCTAGAGCAGTTTCCCTAAATATTTGTATGCGATATGGAGCTTTACAAACAATTTTTTTACATCTGAAATTATAGAGTTTACGTTAGGATATATTTCCCGCACTTTTTCCGCTACTCTATGCATTGCATGGGCAAGACAAGTTAAGTGGATCATTTTTTCGTACAGAATTTGTAAGCCTGCTCCAGCCTTGATCATGTACGGTGCCGCGTCGGTGACAAACAGGAGTACTTTGTTGTACTGTATGCCGTCCGGCCACAAAATAACCATCGAATCATTAAACAATTTTGCCACAGAACAATGATTGGTCCTCTTGAAAACTTCCATTGCTAATAGATAGGATTTGGGATTGTTCTCCGAATTTAAAACGCCAATTATAACGTTAGCCACGTATCTGAAAACGAAAATTTGATTTTTATTTTATCGAACTACATAATTAGCGCAAAACAGTTATTAAAAAAAATGATATTTTAATCAAGCAAAAATATTGTTGTGATTAAATATGTAACTAACAAAATAGAAAATAAAACATCCGTAAATTGCTCTGCTGTCTTTAATTAGTTAAATTTTACTAACAAAACGAAGGAAATGAAGTTTCTACGCACCTTCCAGTTCCAGTAGTGTCAGTATATTCGTCAATAGAAACCCATATGTAGTTATTCGCTACATGTTTTCTAATTGATTTTATGGTCTCTTTGTATAAACGAGGTAAATAATTTGTAAACGAGTGTAGACTCGTCGGGTATTGGCATTTTTGAAATTTCTTCCAGAAAATTACGAAATGCTAAGTGATTAATTTTACTTAACTGGATATCTGCAGCCACTAATGCACTACGTAGTTTTTTATTAAATTCGATCGATTTGCTGGACGCACCGCGCGAATTATTAAGGTACCCCGGTAACAATGTTTGTTTTTTTGATTTCAGGGCAACACACTTTTGATGTCGAACCGTGTTCAGATGTTGTGTAACTTGAAAGCGTTTCGTTGCAGTCACTTTATCGTCGCACACTGTACAATACAACACCTTATCGTCAGTTGTAAGAACACTGAATTCCTTAACATAACTTCGAAGTGTAACAGACACAGACCGTTTTTCTTTACCCATCTTTAAACTCTAAAATTTCAAACTGAAATGCAGTTTGCAATTTCTGAACTGTCTTAATTGAAAGATTACAAGATTAGTAAACAAAAGTACAGGCAAGTTTTTCTATGAACAGGAAGTTGTTAAAGGGTCTTTGGAATTTCCTAATACCTATTTATCACAATACCGCAGGATGTAAGTATTTAGATTTTAGTTGAAACTTTTTCTTTCTTAGAAAATATTAACAGGTACACATATGGTTAAGGCAGTAAAATATTTTAAAGCCTAGTATTTAACAATAAGCTTAAACTGTGGGTTTCCCCTAGACTCAACTAAGCCGCCCTTGGTTGGTTGTCTAAAATGCTAAAATTATTTAAAAAATATTAGAAATTTCATAATTAAAGCATGTAAAACGCTCAAAAAGTGGTAAAATATGCACACTCGTTAAAAAATGCTAAAATATGCATGCATTTATAAAAACACCTAAATATACATTTATATGCACTTTCAAACAATTTAAGAAAAAGATGAGTATTTTTGCAATGTTCTATGTACAGAACAGCCTACCAGATTAAGTTCAAGATTCCAAATATTTTAGATTTTGGATGGTTTATTAAGGAAAAGGCATATTATCATCAAAAATAAAAGGTAATAAAAAGCTGAGGAATCCCATACTTTTACTCAGGTAACTCCATTTTGTAAATACAAATTATTTAACTGTACTACAAGCTGCAAAGTTTAGCAAAACTAACATACTGCGTAACATAAGTTATGCTTAACATAAGTTACAAAATAATACATACGATGCTTTTGCAACGATGAAAAAATATTTGTTTAAATTTGTATGCTTTAGTAATTATCTCTATCGTTTAAACATTAAAAAGTTCAATAAATCGTTTGCACCTACTCCCTCAAGCGTCTGCGAGGTGTCCAGACTGAACTTATTGCATGTGGACACTAGAATGCATTTTGCGCCCAGATATATTTATGTTCAACTATGGCTTAATTTCTTTTTCAAAAATAGATTTGAACGTTTAGTCACATTTTCTCTCGATTATGTACCTATCAATTCCTAAAAATAAACTTAGTCATACGATGTGTGAAATTTTCTATACGCAAATATGCACTGTAGACAGAAATTATTATTTTTTTTAATCTACATATTTTTGGAATCTTTTAAATATACTACCACCATCTTAACACTATGGCTTATACTTGGTCAACCAAATCAGTGTTGCCAAATTGACACTACCTCATAAGAATAACAACGAATAACGGTAGATGACTGAATAGTTCACTCCGCTTGTCTATATTTCAGTTCTGTTGAGAAGAACCAAGGAAGCATGTTTTCAACATATTTCCTTTAACCACAATAAACATAGAAAAGTACTTTCATAAAAAGTCTAAAGAAAAATTCGTTCCGCTAGCGGGCATTGAACAACCTTCACAAAACCGCACCACCGACCGCTGAGCCGCTATTACGATCTTCAATTCAAACAACGAAAAAAATTAAGGCAAGCAGGAACCCGACAAAAATGCATCTTGACAGCCTTGAATTAAAAAATAATTAGGGGTCTCTCCTCGTTTGCTGGAATTTTTTGCTGTTGGCATGGCATCAACGGCTTGAGGGGAATTAATCCCTATAGATACTTACGAAATCGATTTCTACGAAAGAACAAACCGGGGTTTTATTATTTGTGGTTTTATTACCAAATTAAAATTTGGACACGATTTTTATAAGCTTGTCCAGTTTCAAGGACGATTCGTTAATTAATTAGTTAAAGCCAGAGCCTGAGGAATTTAGCGGGTGTTGCTGTTGTAAATTATCAATTTTATATAGTTGATGTCTTTGCAAGGCCGTGTGATATGACCTGAAACAATATGAAAAGTTTCTTGCAGGTAAACCACTATTTCGATTGTAGCCTATAACAACTAATAAGAATTTATTGAACTTAGAGGTAATTATTTTTTCTTATGATATACTAAATTATAGAGTTATATTTTTGAATAAGGACATTAATAGATGTAATGAGTCACGATTTCATATATTTATATAACTATAAAGTGCCATGATCGGAAATTAATATACTTTAAGAGTAATAGGGGAATTAACATATATAAAATAAAACTAGTAGTCAATCAAAAGGTGAGATCTTAAAACACGTCGTTAAAAAATTATAAGAAAGCTGTCGACTTTGAAATTTTTATTTATTTTATTTTTGCAACAATCCATACTAATCAGTCTAATCAGCACTTTTTTAAATTCAAGGGAATTTGATTATGTGTATCCATAAAAGATTAGTAATACAAATCAAGGAAGATCCCATTTATCAAATCGATCCGTTTTTTATATCGATTAATTTTATTGGAAATTTATGAAGTACGAAATCGATTTAAGCCTAAATTTAATTTGTAGTGAATGAGCACGGTTGTGATTGAGCAGATCCGGTTCTTGCAACCAAGAGTCAAGTTGAAGAAAATAATAATAATTCGCTCGTGTGCGGTTGAAATTTGAGATTCTTCAAAGGAACCAGCTTTTTTAATTGATTTGACGGGGCTCGTTTTTAATTCATAAATGATTTCCAAATTTCTGAAAACAAAAAAAAGTGTCGTATACTACATCCGTAATCAAAAAATTTTATGGCTGTTTCGGACAAAGCATTTTAAGATATTTTGAGTGAACGGCTTTTTTCATTTATAGGCTATAAAAAAGAAGTATAAATTAAAATAAAAAAGAAGCATAAATTAAAATAACATTTAGAAATGAAGTGGATAACAATTAATAAAATGACAGATTTATGGATGGAAAGTACTAATGCAATTGCAAAAAATACTTTTTCTCCGTATAATATTACAGCTACTGAAAGTTGCAGGAAATGTGGGTAATTGCTTTAATTTCCTTTCTTGATTATTTTTTCATAGATTGCAATATTTTATTTACAATTCATTATTGATACAAATACCAGCTTTAATAAAGATCTAAAACTATTACTATAAATAAAGGAAGATGTTTAAAATAAACAGGAAATGGTTAAATCGTCTGGAATTCCTATTTCAACTGACATGACATGAATATTGTTTTTTTCATACAGATTAATCAATCACGAAATCCATAGCATAACTATAAGAAGTACTACATAACAGAAGAAAATCTTAAATTAAGATTTTTTAATTAAATTTTTTTAAATTTATTTATTAAATTTACATTCTGCTCAATTTGAGCAATCGGTAAATGGTTTGAATACAATTGAACTGGAGGATACTTTTCCAATAAAAAGTTCCTTAAGGCCAGTAATAGACGAGCGTATAACACGCTGCGTGCCGAACACTCCGCCCCCGCCGTTGTTGAATACACGGGTGCGTTTTTTAAACCACTTTATTCGTGAAAACTACGGTCATTATAAAACAGGAATAATGTGCAAGCTGGATGGATTGCAACTTTGTGCTAGTGCTAAAAGAATGAAAACGAAGACATTGTCATTAGTGGGTACAACCCATCATCAGTACTGTAATGATATTACATACATATTACCTCAAGAAGGCATTGCATGCTAAGTGATTGCCATGACAACAGTAATCAACAACAAGAATATAAATAAATATCTCATAGAAGTAAACATGTCTTTTATTGTCTTCTACAAGAGATAACATATAAGTAGTGTACAAGACCACACACAAGCAACCTGTATTCCAACATTGGTCTTCTAAACACTACATTGGTACGCTTCGTAAGAAGAACTTAGATGATCAACACCATATCTTCAATATTCCATTGCTCTGGTTTTCTGTCTCTACCGACAAACGCAACCTGCAACCTGGAGTTCCTTGAATTGGTTATTTGATTATCTCACGCAAGCCGTCGACTTTCAGAAGTTTATAAATATCCTTTTTTATCATTTAAATAAGATAAGTAACTTAAATATTTTATTGGTTACGTTTCAATATGGCAAAGTTAGTAAATTTAGTAAAATTTCCTATTTTTGACAGTTCGCATGTACAAATGTCAATAGTCCTGATTAATCGATACTTTGACTTCCTACATATTGACAACGAGATTCAAAGATATAATGTTCTGATTTCAAACTTGCCATATAACAATTTGCAACTCCATTCGAGTCTAATCATCGTTCATCAACGAACTATTAAAATACTACTTGGGTTCTTCTTTAGATAAACCTACTTCATACAACCCAAAATCAAATACTATCTCTTCTCCCAAAGAGATTACAGATTTCTGGTTACAGCAAAATGATTCACCTGAATTTTTGGTCTAGTTAATCTATTCAAAAACGAAATCATTTATCCTTATAATTTCATAACTACAAACTGTAATCAAATATCGCAAGATCCGTGTTCTAACCCCCCAATTAAGTGACGATACTCAAAACGTCATTTATCAATGCAATGCTCTTTCAGACGCACCTGCATCCACTGATACTTTCTGTTTTGATAAACCTGAACATTCAATTATTGAAAAGCACGTTTCACAGGTTAATACTTCCATTATAGAAACTATTACAAATAATTTAATTCCAAAGGTACATTTATTCCACAACCAAACAGAATCAAAATCTCCTACATACATTAAAAAAACATCACAGTCAGTTAGGGTACAGCTAAAATTGAATCATAACCAAGGTGTTTTAAATCAGAAATTGCAAGAGCTTCCGAAGGCCGACGGTTTGGGGATATCAACCGCCGCATCTTCTACGAAGACTTCATTGGACCCAGAAAATAAATCCTGGAATCTATAAGCTACAACACCTCCAGTTCCTGATGGAAATCACATCAATAACGTTCCTCAAGAACCAAAAGCTACAACACCTATAGTAACAGCTCCTGAAAAATGTCTTCAGCAATTCTCGGACACAACGATGCCGACATCTCTCGTTTCGCCATTGGAACAATGCCATAAGAAAAGACTGTTCTTGGATATAACAGGATTAATATCTTTTTTCTTTATTTAATTTTGATGTTTAGTTTGTTTTCTCGGATAACCATCAATGAACTTCGCAACAACCTTAACCTTAACCATCTAAATTTTGTTATGTCAAAACGCGAGATTTTATGCAAAGGTCACGCGATTAAACAGCCTTATTACCTCGTAATTAGAACAATGCGAACATTCAACTTTTTGCTAACCGAAAAAATTACAACAGTGCAACTGCTATTGACCGAACTCAAATTATCTTATCATAATAGCAAAATGCATTTCGCTAATAAACTTTGGCATTATGTGCAGTTTCCTGTGCATGTGTAACTTTCCAGTTATACACTATAAACACAAGTGCAAAAATAACAGTAGCGACTTATATTTTGCCACGTGAGCCTTGTCAACTCGACATTACATGAAATCCTGCATTGATAACAATCAACTAGTCAATCCTGAATAGCATTTGGACATCCCAAATATATGTGCTACCGGATTAAGCTTCAAGTGTTCATTCTCCTCAAATAACTAGTACTTTGCACTCGCGCACGACACTGTTGCGTCCCTTTATGATAAATCATAATTTCAACTTTAAATACTTGATGTAGCAAGCAAAAAAGGTAGTTTCATACAAATTCTTATCGTATTATATTTGATGCAAGCAGTTGAAAATAAGGTAAAATAATTGTTGTCAATACACGCCAGTTTTACTTCTTACTTTTGTTTATGAAATATCTGGTTGTGGTTGCAAGTATATACAAATATTAAATTTATTACGTGTGTTAATTGCTGTTTTATTAGAAAAGATCTATTAATACGCTTCAACTTTAGTGATAGGTACCTATCACTAAAGTTGAAGCGTAACGTAAGTCCGTACGTAAGGAGCTTTTGATTTTTACACTAAGAAGAACTTATTGTTCTAAACTTTCACGTGACTTAAAAAATACAATATAATAAATCAAATTACATTTCTGTTTTTGTATATAATATAGTGTATATACCCTTGTTATAAAGTTTTGGAAGTTTCATCAGTTTCTAGCAGCTACTTACTAATATTTGATTTTTTCTATACCCTACTTGGACCCTAAGGACCGATAATCCATCTTCTTATAAATTTATCTATAGTGAATAATTGTCATTGTTAAAATTGTTTCTACAATCGTATCTATTACAATTAACGTTCAAATAAAGTTATTAGGAGGTGAAAGTCTAGGCCCTCAGCCAACAAATAAAAAATAACGACTGTTTTGGAAAGTGGATGTGTGCACGTCAAAAGTGTTGGCAGTTCCTCAACATATTTTGTCTACAATCTGAACGATTCGACCAAGGCAATACAGGACAGTGTTAAGAAAACTGTATTTTTGTAATAGCTGTAATTACTAGAGAATAGGCAATCGAATACAAGGTGTTATGAAAAGAAATTCAGCACATGCTTCTGGAATACAATGCAAATAAAGGATGCTGTAACTAATAATTATATCAACCACCAATCTATTATAAAAACAGTGTATATACGCCAATCTGTGTAATATAATAAAATAATACTTCATGGATCAGACGTAATAGCTTCCTTAGCAATGCCTATCGTACTGTTACCCGAAAATGCTCTAGAAGGAAGACACAAAGATGCTAGAAATTCAAAACCATGAACCATGATCTTATGAGAAGTTTGCTCTTAACTTCCAATCCTTGTATATCTTATATAATATCACATAGGTCACCTCACCTGAAAAAATGGACTTTTGCATTAAAAATATTTGGATATCATTCTATCTGAAGAAACCATCGAATACTCGAATCAAAATCCCGATAACTTAATAAATTCTAGTGATAATGACGATTCTTAAAATTCAACTGCCATTTTATTCAAATAAAATAAAAATTTATTGAAATTCACTTAAAAAATAGATCATAATATTACAAAAATATACATGACAATTATTTATGATAATCTTCACCATACATTTGCAACACTGTGCCGCGTCCGACAGGTAAAATTTTGTTACAAATTTCGACACGTGGTGTTCAATACACCCCAACATTTTATGTCTTGTTGAAATTTTATTGTAATATGGTGTCTTATCAGGTTTAGTAATGTAAAAAAATGAAGAAAATCAATTACTAGAAATAAGAAAAAAGCTGTTTGTAATCTAACACGTGATTTTCTACATATCAAAAAACATAAGATTCTTAAAAACTCAAAATTTACTTAAATAAGGTTTACAAAAATGAAAAGATATTTAATTTTCTATTGTATAAGGAACATATAAGTAATCAACAAAAATATAAAAATTTGCATGCTCAATACATAAAAATACATCGCTTAATTTACATACATATTTTATTTTTCTGTCTTGCTTACGGAGACGTAACTGAAACCTTCCTATTTGATTGGGTCTCATTTTCTTTTTTGGTAGTTCTGGTAGTTCCCCCTAACTGCTCGTATTTGACCCCTACGTTGTGTGTGCAACTACTAACTGCAGCCCTAATTTTTTCAAAAAAGTTCTTCTTAAAATCATTTCACCATTACTGTTGTCTCTATTGCAACGTTCTTTCTAATATAATAACACAAGTGCTGTTTAAATCGTCTATTTACAAACAAATATTTATTTCTATACACTAATGAATACACTATAAATTAACGCTATGATTATAAACCATTAAAAACTATTATTTACAGACTATGAATTTCTAATACAACATTTATCTTTACATTCACTATTTATTTTGTGATACACAGTTAATGACTTGCTGTTGACTGCCTCTCTTTTATCCGCCGTCGATTATATACCCCCATGTAATTCTTCTAGAAGTCGCTCGAACATACCGGTATACATCGAATACACTAGAAGGTTGAGTGCATTGCGCTGCGGCTCCGGAATGTTCCACAACCCATTGACGGCCGGAACAGACGATGCGTTGCACTCGTTACACTGCCCCCCGTCTGTTCTGTCCCAGAACAGGTTTTATGCTCTGGTTCCTGTAGAATGGGTCATGACGATATCGACAGTCTTCACCTCGACTACACGTTCCATTACGGTAGAAATAACAGTCTACACTCTTCGTTGGCCTTAATGCGGGCTGTGGGTCAAAACTGCAGACGAAGATCTTGACGTCAGTACCTCTAAAGACAACTTCCAGCATGTTTCTAACGATTCTCCAATCCAGCTGGTCCAGCCCACAGCCGAGTTTGGGAACTGCCAATTTGTTAATTCCCCTGATAAGCAACTCGATCCTCAAATTCCATAGTGCCCTCCACAAGTCGGCGTAACTCGGTTTCTGGTAGTAAAACTGCTTGGTTACCAAGTAGTAAATGGATCGGTCATGATCAGGCAAGCGTAAGGATTTACCAACAGAGGGATTTTGTTCTCGAAGTTCATTCAGCCGTCCAAATTTATTTCTAAACATTACTGCGATCCCCCTGGACATACGGAGATCCGCGGAGACACAGTGGGCAATGGAATAATCACCAGGGACCCGGAAGAGATCTTGTTGCATCTCAGTCGTGACTCCGAATCGCGCTTTTCTAGTTCCAGAGAACGCAGCCATAAATTCTCTAAAGGTTGGCTGATCATCTTCAGGCCTTACGGTATTGATAGCCACCTCAGCCTCATCTTTCCGATCCGGGACTGCGTCATTATTTCCCTCATAGTGCGCCAGACGATTGGAGTGTACCACCTTTGGTTTCCCCCTTGGCAATTTCTGGATGCGATAAATCAAGTCATTTATTCGTTTCTTCACCTGGTATGGACCCTCCCAATTTCGCTGTAACTTTGGAGAATAGCCACGACGCCTTTGCGGTTTGTATAACCAGACAAGCTCTCCAGGTTGAAACCCTCCTTCTTGGGCTCTCACATCGTACGTAGCCTTCATCCGGTCACTCGCGATTCGACTATTATTTCGGGTTCGGTCGTGAATATCCTCCAACTTCTTCTTTAAGTTGATGACATAATCATTCCCGGCTACCTCCTGCTCTATAGGTAACCGTAACTCGCGTCCAAACATCACAGACGCTGGTGACTGACCGGTTGTTTCGTGGACCGATGCACGATAAGCCATCAGGAACAGATGCAGGTATTGGTCCCAGTCTCGTTGATGATCGGAGACGACCTTGGCCAAATATTTGCCCATTGTCCGATTCATGCGTTCTACCATTCCATCGGACTGCGGATGTAACGGTGTGGTCCGAGTCTTGCGAATGCCCAACAATCGACAGACTTTTCCAAAGAGTACAGACTCGAAATTGCGGCCTTGATCCGAATGCAGCTCCATGGGCACTCCGAAGCGACTGAAAAACTCTTTGACTAGTACGTCAGCAACAGTCGCAGCTTCCTGGTTTGGTAGGGCATATGCTTCTGGCCATTTGGTAAAATAGTCCATTGCCACTAATATGTATTTATTCCCATCGTCGGTTTCGGGAAATGGTCCGGCAATATCTATGGCTATTCTTTCCAGAGGACTACCCACATTGTACTGCCTCATAGGTGCTCTTCGTTTCCCCAAGGGTCCGTTACCAGTGGCACATAGTTCACATTTCCGGCACCACTCCTTCACGTCTTCTTTACAGTTGACCCAATAAAAACGCTCCCTAACTTTCTCCAAAGTCTTTTTCACACCGAAGTGTCCTCCTGAGGCACCGTCATGGAGATGTCGCAATACTGTAGCCACTCGGCTTCTTGGAACCACGAACTGAGACCTAATGGTGGTGCCATCTTCACTCTCCAGTACTCGCTTCAGGAGATCGTCTTCCACCTTCAAGGACTCCCATTGGGCCCAATATGCTTTGAGCGTTCTGTTGAAAGGGCTGACGGCCTCCCAGGCAGGCCTTTCTCCCACGCGCTTCCATTCCAGTACCATTTTTAGTTCGGGATCAGCCTCCTGCTGTCGTTGCAATTCTTCCGGCAACCAATTGTCGTTGACGATGGTAGTCCTTAATACTTGGCAAACCCTCTCTTCCAAACGAGAGCAATGACGGCAATCCGTTGGACAGGGTCTTCTTGAAAGAGCATCGGCATTTCGATGACTAGTGCCCGCTCGATGTTCGGTGTCAAAGTCGTATCCTTGTAATCGTTCGATCCACCTTGCGACCTGGCCTTCAGGATTACGGAATTGTAGAAGCCATTTCAACGCTGCATGGTCCGTCCTCAATAAAAACTTCCGTCCGTACAAGTATTTGTAGAAGTGCTCAACGGACTTCACGACGGCCAATAGTTCTTTTCTGGTCACACAATAATTCCTTTCGGCTTTCGACAAAACCTTACTAAAATAGCCGATGACCTTTTCTTGTCCATCCTGTATCTGAGAAAGTACCCCCCCAATGGCCAGATTACTTGCATCTGTGTCAAGTATGAATTTCCCTTCTGTCCGTGGATAGCTCAATATTGGTGCTGTTGTCAGGGCACGCTTCAGCTGTTGGAAAGCTGCTTCACACTCTCCGCTCCAAACATACTCGCGCCCATCTTCAGTTAACCTTGTCAGAGGTTTCGCTATATTGGCAAACCCAGGAACGAAACGCCTGTAGTAGGTACATAACCCAAGAAAACTACGAACTTGGTGTTTATCTTTCGGTGTTGGCCACTCTTGAACTGCACGAATCTTATCGGGGTCGGCTGCCACTCCATTTTGTGATACGACGTGCCCGAGATATTTCACTTCCTTTCTGAATATGTGGCACTTTTTCGGACTCAGTTTCAGATTGGCTCCACGTAGTCTTCGGAACACTTCCTCTAGATTTTTCAAATGTTCGTTGAATGATTTTCCGACTACAATCACATCATCTAGGTATACCAGGCAGGTCTTCCACGACAACCCTCTCAGGATGGTCTCCATTAGACGCTCAAAGGTGGCCGGAGCGTTACATAGACCGAAAGGCATAACTGTAAACTGCCATAGTCCGGAACCAATAGTGAACGCGGTCTTCTCCCGGTCTTCAGGTTCCATTTCAACTTGCCAATAACCGCTCTTCAAGTCCAAAGTCGAAAACCATCGTGAACCAGACAGGGTATCTAACGTGTCGTCGATGCGTGGTAAGGGATAGCTGTCTTTCTTGGTCACGTCATTAAGCTGCCGATAGTCCACACAAAATCTCGTTGACCCGTCCTTCTTACTGACCAGGACCACCGGTGATGCCCATGGACTGCTGGATGGCTCGATGACCCCTTGTTCTTCCATATCAGTAATAATCTTTTCGGCTTCTGCTCGCCTTGCTAGAGGTAGACGCCTCGGCTGCTGACGGACAGGCATAGAGTTGCCTGCATTGATTTTATGTTTTACTATATTTATTCGTCCCTTCTGGCTATCGTCAAGAGCGAAGATATCTTGGTATCGGTGAACCAAACCCTGTACCTCTTTCACTTCCGTTCTGTTAAGGTCTTCGCACGAACTAGTAACCATACCCACTAATTTTCCACCATGGTCTTTGGGCACTGGTTTTGGAACATCAGCCATACACCTGGCTACTCGGAATACTGGCACACACTGTCCCACAAGGGTACTCTTCTTCACTGTCACCGGATCCACATTAACGTTCATAATTCTCACCGGTACTCTCTTTCCAACCTTGATCAGCGCTTTTCCCACCAGTATGCCACTATGGATCTTCTTATCACAAACAGGCTCCATCATTCGCACACATCCTACCCGAAGATCTCCATCCAAACCCGCCTCGACAACCATCTCGCTTTGACCCGGCAATATCACATCTTCAGTCAGCAAAACCCTTACAACCGGATCCTCTCGTGGGTGCAACGGAAGTTCTTCGTTACCGACCTTCAAAACACCCTCTTTCAAATCCAACGTAAAACCAAATTTTCTCAGGAGGTCCATTCCCAAGATGAAGTCATCAGTGATATCGGCTACCAGCACCTCATGATCACGTTCTTCACTTCCAATGCCAATCTTCATCTTCACCACTCCGCGTGTTGGTATCACTTCACCCGTTGCTGTACGGAGTTGAGTAGTTGTGGGTAGCAACTTAATACTTGATCGTAGAACATCAGGGCGTACGATGGATTTTGTCGCCCCCGTATCAATAAGTAGTGGAACAGTTCGATTAGCAATCTTCCCATCTACAAACAAACTGCCGTTACTATTCTTCGATGTTACGGCATGGATCGTGATCTCCGGGGCATCTTCACTCGCCGTTAACGTTCGCCCCCTCTTGCCAACCACCTTTAACTTTTCCGACGGTTGTACTTTTCTTATTTTGGGACAACGGCGTTCTACATGTCCTTGTTCGCCGCAGTTCCAACAACGAGGCCCTCGAACTTCTTGATGATTCTTCTTACGGCTTTCTTCCTTCCGAAGAACTCTCAGTACTAACTCCTCTAGGTGATCTTTAGAACCTTCTTCCTCCACAACGGCCCGAACACGCCCGTGACCTCGGGACGCTTGTTTTGCAGCTTCAAATTCTAAGGCGTGAGCAAGCGCATCATCAGTTGTTCTTGGTCGTGCTAGCCTCAATGATTGTTGTGTTTCCCCGTCTCTTAACCCATCAATGAAGGTCTGCACAGCGAGCTGTCCCAGAAATGAATCGGGTGCCGTAGGGTACGCCAATCGGACAAGCCGCGCAACATCGGCTTCAAACTCCTGCAGGCTTTCTCCATTCTTCTAGATACGATTCTTCACTTGCGCGTGCTACACTTGTTGAAGATGCACGTCTCCATATCTCATCTCCAATCTAGACACTAACAATTGATAATCATTTTCCTGTCCTGCTGGGATTGTTTGCAGGACATTCAACGCGTCTCCACGCAAAGCCACAGTTAAAGAAACGGCCTTTTCCTTGCCTGTCCATCCATTGGCCCCAGCGGCCGCCTCAAATTGTTTGTAGTAGGTGGACCAAGGTATCTTTCCATCGAACGTGGGTGGTTTTACTTTTATCCCTACGGCAGGAACCTTTTCTTCTTTAAATTGTTTCTTTACTTCATTAAACGGCCACTCAGAAGTTGAGCGAAACCGTAGTTGCCTCATTCTATCTTCCAGCATTTCGGTCATATCGTCTTTCTTAGTTGTTGGTGGTAATTGCATTTGGGATATTTTCTCTTCTACCATCTTTATTACCCTATCATGTTCCGCCAATCTACCTTCCAACAGTCCTAACGCGCTGGCATTCTCAAAAAATTCTTCGAAAACTTTGTCTTCCAACGCTTTGACATTTTCCAGCAATTCTCCTTTAAGCCTTCTAGAACTTTCTTCAGACTTTTCTAGTAATTCTTCTTTAAGCGTTCTAGAATTTTCCAGTAAATCTTCTTTAAGCATTTTAACATTTTCTTCCAGTGCTTTAGTATTTTCAAGTAATTCTTCTTTAAGCATTTTAGAATTCTTTTCTGATTTTCTAGAATTTTCCAGTAACTCTTCTTTTAACATTCTAACATTTTCTTCGGACTTTCTAGAATTCTCTTCCATTTTACTTAAAAACACGTTGGTATCAATTGCGGGTCCAGGTATTTCGAAGAGGAAACTTTCAGGGTCTTCTTTCTGTTCCAAAAGCCATTCTCTTAGCCGATTTATTAATACGCTTTTGAGGCCCGTTGTTTCCAAGTCCCGTTCTTCCAGTTCGCGTTTTAAGTCTATTACCTTCAGATCTTTCAACAATTTCATCGCCATTTTAATTATTAGTTGTAATTGTTTTTAACACTAACAGTTTATTCTCACAGCACTTTGTTTATTACACGATTTTATTTATTTTAAAATTCCAACACCTGACACCCCTGCAACGTTCTTTCTAATATAATAACACAAGTGCTGTTTAAATCGTCTATTCACAAACAAATATTTATTTCTATACACTAATGAATACACTATAAATTAACGCTATGATTATAAACCATTAAAAACTATTATTTACAGACTATGAATTTCTATTACAACATTTATCTTTACATTCACTATTTATTTTGTGATACACAGTTAATGACTTGCTGTTGACTGCCTCTCTTTTATCCGCCGTCGATTATATACCCCCATGTAATTCTTCTAGAAGTCGCTCGAACATACCGGTATACATCGAATACACTAGAAGGTTGAGTGCATTGCGCTGCGGCTCCGGAATGTTCCACAACCCATTGACGGCCGGAACAGACGATGCGTTGCACTCGTTACACTATAAATAATTTGAGAATTTATACCCGCGGTATTCAAGCGAGAAAAAAAGATTGTCAATGGCCAACGTCGGCTGTTTCTTGCAACATTATAATTTGAAGAAAGTTGATCTACAGTATGGACACTACCTTTGGTAAAATTATAAAATCCTATAATTTCTGGTAGATCTTTATCTCCATTATTTTCGATATTATCGTTGTGATGGAGTGATGACATCAGTAGAACGACTTTTCCCTGTTTTGGTTTATACGATAAAAGACGACCAAGTTAAAACACTTCGAATCTTGTTACGTCTTTTGAAGCTTCAAATGACAATTTCAGACCAATCAATCTCAAGAACCTTATTCGTTTTGAGTTCCAGATGCTGCCGCCTACGTTTTTTTTTTCTGATTGAAACTTCTGCAGTGCTATATAACCTGTCATGTTTTTGCACATTGCTTTTATTTATCGACAAGGTTTTGTTTTTTGTAGCAGTTTATCTAGTTTAACTGGCTAAGGCGTAACTGGCTGTAGCTCATAGCTATTCACTTACTTCATCTATGCCTTCTCTGGATAATACATACATCTTCAGGGTAAATAAAAGTTATAAAAAAGTAATAGGAATTAAACTCGTTTTTAATCTACGGTTCACTTTTTATTAAAAATCAATCAAAATACAATTCCTAATTTATATTTATGCCCTGGGGTACACCAGATAGGATTTGATGAAGTTTAGTTAGTTGCTGCTCATATTTTACTTGGAAGTATCATCCATCCAGGTAAGATTTTAGAATAATGTAGTACGAGTGAGATAGTGAAGATTTTAATTTATAGAGGAGACCGTCATGGCAGGGTTTATCAAAGGCCTGGCTATCATCAAAGGATGCTGTTGTGCAATACATCTTTTCTTCGAATGCTTGGTTTATAAAATCTACCACTCGGTGGACTTGATGAATGGTTGAATGTTGATCTCTAAAGCCAAACCGATGGCCTGGAATAAGATTGAGAGCTTCTACAATAGGCATAAGTCTTTTGAGTAGTAGCTTCTCTAATAGTTTGCCAAGTATGGGCAAGAGGCTGATAGGCCTGTAAGAGCTGACCTCGTTTGGTGGTTTACTAGGTTTTAGTATTAGGATTACTTGGACAACCTTTTACGGAGCTGGGAAATAAGCCCAGTCTTAACACAGCGTTGTTTAAGTAGTTGTTAGCATAACTATACCCTTACGCGGAAGTTTTTTTATAAGTTGCCCTGTAATTAATTCAAAGCGATTATGGTTAAGCATAAAGATCCCACTATAGCTACTGAGATCCTGCAGGAAAATTTAAACGAGATAGAGACGTAGGAAAATGGTGGAGGATAAAAGTAAACGAAAGCAGATCACACCATATTACGTTTACAAAATGTAGGAGCAATGTAGCTCAAGTCATCATGCACAATGCTCTACTACCACAAGTAACAGAGGTGTAATATCTAGGCTTGCTGACTATTGGCTACTAGGAAGAAAATCTAAATTAACTCTTTGTAACAAGTTCCTCGTATATAATGTAGCATTCAAGTCCATCTAGACCTATGGTCTACAACTCTGGGGCATAGTAGCCAATACCAACATCCACATCATCAAACGCTTCCAATCTAAAGTGGTAGGTGTTAAATGTTTAATTAGTAATTCCTGCAACATCGTCGTTAAATGTATATAATATTTGTATAAAATCTTTGTGCTAGGATTGGTGGATCCTAACTCTCATATCTATTCATGACATTTTCAAACATTTATCTATTTTTGCTTATTGTATTTTTTATACAGATTGCAATTAGCTAATCAATTTATTAAAAAAAAATAATTATGCGACATTGTTAATCTCTACTCAAAACTACTCAAAAATCTCTCTAGAAGAACTGGACCCGACAGATGAGCACATAAATCGCCAAGGCACTAACATGAAGAGCTGGAGGACGATGAGGGTGGTTCTCCCTTGAGAACTAGCATCACTCATATAAGGAAGTGACGCAGTACTTGATCGTATTTCAATTATTGGCAGTAGACTAAATGCAGGTAGACAACATAAATCTGCAACAAGAGCATCAACAATTACAGTCTGCATACTCCATGTAGAGATGTTTATCACACGTGTTAACTAATCTAACTGCCTTGTAGTTGTTTACTCATGTATCGTATTCAAATTTTCTTGTAATATAATTAGTCTATAGAGAGCGTGTGGTAGGATGTAACAATAATATGAAATCTTTAATATTTAATTTCTAATCTCTATAATCTATATGCAAGATATTCGTATAATACATATACGCGTGCAATATCAAAGAAATAACGATGTTTTATTGCAACGGTTCTCAACCTTTAGTGACCCAAGGACCCCCTTTTGCATTAAAAAAAAATTGCGAACTCCCAAGCATATCGATGTTTTTTTATTTAAAAAAATAATCATGTAAATGAAAAGTTACATCATTTTATTTATTATAAACAATAAAACTACAAAAATCATACTGACACTGACGTAACATGTTAATTATAAAATTATAACATTGTTACAACATTAAAGTGAAGACTGACGTTGTTTATTTGAAACAAAACCACAAATGTTTGGCTCAATAGTGCTAAGCTGAATTCTTAAATCTGATTTCACATTCAATCGATTTCTATATGTGACGCGGTCTGACGAAAGGTACCTTATCTTGCCAGAGTCAAATTTTCAGGTCAGGCTAAAACATGAGCTTAGGTCAAAATTTCATGTTTGGGTTTTGAGGGGCGATAGGGTTTTGTAGAGTCACTACATCTAGCCACCTTGCGGTGGCGTTTTGCGTAACGAAAAACGCCGCCATATTTGGGCAAAAAAGCACAAAATTGTTCATTATCTTTATCAGTATTGAATTTAGTCAAATCCACGTCTAGTTGAAAAGGTTCTCCTTATTCTGAAAGTTCGAACCTATATGTCAAATACGTAAAATGTGGTTTTAATTTGTTCATTATTAAAGATTGCCCTTCTCTGCCCCAATATGGCGGTGTTTTGCGGTACTCTGATCGACCAGCGTGGCCTAGGTGACTAGATGTAGTGACTTTATTTTTCCGACCCTCTACCCTAGAAACAAAAGGATCCTAAACTTGCCAATGAGTCAAAATTTCTCAAACGGATCACCCCAATTCGTTTGAAAAATGTTTATAAACGTTAATGCATTTTTTCAATAGTATTCAACATGCTCAACATTAATCCAGATGCATTTTGCGAAAATATTTTTTTTGTAAATAATATTCGTTATTAAAGTTTATGGACAGTTTTTTGAAAAAAATATGCTACAGACGTTCTAATGAACAAAATTTTCTCATTTCATCGTTATTTCAGTCATCATTAAACACATATTTGTAGTGATTTTTCCTGATTTGAAAAGTTGCATTTTAGTCAATTATTTATAAGTTTGTTTATAACAAATTCAAGTAAAACTATCTTCTGGGCCTTACTTCGACTCGAAAAAAAACGACAAATACTTCTTTCGTTTCTTAAAAATATGCCGTTGAGAAAAAAATGGCCCGAAGTTAAAAAAAAGTTATTTGAGTTTTTTCATCGTCGCGCAAGGCTTGCGAGTAAGCTGCGACTTGTCATGCTCGCGTCTAAACTATCCTTCAACCAAAACAGAATTATGCAAAAGCCACGCTGTAATCTAAATGATAAAATAAACAATAAATGAGCTAGAAAGATGACCATAAACTTTAACAACGAATATTATTTACAAAAAAAAATTTTTCGCAAAATGCATCTGGATTAATGTTGAGCATGTTGAATACTATTGAAAAAATGTATTAACGTTTATAAACATTTTTCAAACGAATTGGGGTGATCCGTTTGAGAAATTTTGACTCCAATGTAAATTCAAAACGCCATAACTTCGTAAAATTTTGAAATTTTTGATTGATTCTTGCGGCGTTCTCTTCAGAATTTTGTTCTTTATCTAATGATGTTAAAAACTCAATTTTGACCAATGGCAAGATAAGGCTCGTTTCGTCAGTCCGCGTCACATATTTTGATTTTATATATAAAAGTGCAGAAAAAGTATGTTCACTTAAATATATCGTGGGAAACGGCATTAAATGCTTCAACGCTTTGGTTGAAAATTCACTAAGATCAGGTTTCATACGTAGCCAAAAATCGGCAAGATTGTGTTGACTGAAACCTAATTTCAATGAAATGTCACATGAAAGCTCCATTTCTTTCAATAAAGTTAGACTTTTGATGGTGTTGGCATCTACATTGAATGGTTCCTTGATCCAACTTTTATTGGAATCAGGAAGAGAAAAATAATCCCTGAAGCTTCACTTCAAATCCCGCAAATGTTGAATGAGAACGTTACGTATATCATCAGAGAGCTCTCAGAGAAATCGTTGAGTATTGTAAATGACTCATACACTCGCTTCGAAAGACGATTTGACAAGTCTAATTTTTAATCGTCGCTTCCACTTCGTCTTCAACTTTAAATATAGTTACAGCTACTCTTTGTAGGATCAAATTAAGTCCATTCAAATAATTGAAAAGATCAGCCAAATATGCCACCATAGCTAATCACGAAAAATCATCGAAACGCTCGCTCATTGGAAATATTAATATCGTATCAACGAAAAATAAGTATTCATACTTCAATATCTTTCCACGCGACAACCAACGTCCTTCAGAATGTAAGAGAAGCTGTTTATGATCACTGCCCATGACAAACCAATTGACAAAGAGTATTAAAGATATGAGAATTTAGTGTTCGAGCTTTAATAAAATTGATTTCATCTAGCGTTGTCGTCAATGTTTCTGGCAGGTAATGATTCTCTGTGTATGCAGCAATGATTCTCAGTAACTGAAGCAACGACAACCTGAACACTGCAATGAGTCCAGTGTGCTTTCCTAAGATTGAACGCGCCCCATCCGTACTGATTCCTACAAATTTTGACCACATAATTTCGTTCGATATTATGAAATACGAGGGGAACTAGAATAATTATCTACCTAGCCATGACTGAAACAACTGACAATCTTCAGCGTTTAATGTCAAATAGTGGCAAGTCTTTTATAATTGTATCTGAAGTTTCAGTGAAATTGACCTGTTACTTTTTGTTTTGTGCGCGATTAGTTGACAAAAAAATGAGTGTTTTGAAATTGGAGCATAGGAGTGTGATTAAGTTTCTCACAAAAGAAGGCAATGGTCCAAAATTTATAAGAGAACGTATGATTGCCGTATATGGAGATGATGCCCCATCATATTTTACGATTAAGTTTTGGTCAAAACAGTTTCGTTGGGGACGTGAATCCATAGAGGATGACCCTAGAAGTGGAAGGCCACTTGAGGCAACCAACAGTGAAATGTGTGACAAAGTGGAAGCTATGGTTCTTGAGGATCGCCGCATGAAGGTCTCCACCATTGCTACTGCTCTCGGAATATCAGAACCTAGCGTTTTGACCATATTGCACGAAAAGTTAGGCATGAATAAAGTCTCAGCGAGGTGGGTTCCCAGGTTGTTGACTCCAGAGCAAAAGACGCGAAGACAGCAAATTTGTCAAAACAATTTAGATCTTTTGGAAGCTGATGCTGAATTCCTAACGAAGATAGTGACTGGAGACGAGACCTGGGTACATCACTGGGACCCTGAGACAAAGCTGGAATCTATGCAATGGATTCATAAGGGTTCTCTACCCCCAAAGAAAGCTCGCACACAGCCCTCAGCCGGAAAACTTATGGCAACAATTTTCTGGGATTTGCATGGAGTTCTTCTGATCGAATATATGCCTAAGGGCACTACAATAAATGCAGAGGTTTACGGTAATACGCTCAAAAAGTTACATTCGGAAATTACCAAAAAACGTCCCCACTTGAGGCATAAAAATGTGCTCCTTCTTCATGACAATGCGACGGTTCATAAAGCCGCCAAAGTTCGTCCAATTCTGAACGAATGTAACTTTGTAGAG
Organism: Agrypnus murinus; assembly: GCA_929113105.1. Taxonomy (NCBI): domain Eukaryota; kingdom Metazoa; phylum Arthropoda; class Insecta; order Coleoptera; family Elateridae; genus Agrypnus; species Agrypnus murinus. The sequence goes on along the minus strand of OV816028.1, from coordinate 101,659,066 downwards.
TTAGACCACCCACCTTACAGCCCAGATCTGGCACCCTCGGACTTCTACTTATTCCGAAATCTGAAAAAACGTTTGAGAGGCCGCCATTTTGAAATTGATGACCATTTGAAACGAACCATCAATGACTATTTTGGCAATCAGGAAGAATCATTTTTTTAATGGTATGAATTCATTGCAAGACAAATGGCGAAAGTGCGTTGAAGTTGGGGGAGATTATATTGAAAAATAAAATTGTTTAAAAAATCATGCGTCTTTTGTTTCATGCTTAGGTAGATAATTTATCTAGTTTCCCTCTAATTCAAGACATTAAACACTTTTATATTCTCCGACATTTCTTCGATTCTGTGCTTGATGGTATCATTCGATAATGAACTCATACAGTTTTTATGGGAATTTGAATATGAACCGCGGGCCCCTTGGAGAACCTTCGCGAACCCCTGGGTGTCCGCGTACCACAGGTTGAGGAACGCTGTTTTATTGGATTTAAACCACCTTACAATTGACTTGTTGTCGTCGACTTACCTTGTTGGTTAAGAAAACTGATTAGTCTGATACTGTTTCCCAATACTGAATGTAATGCAATGTAATAAAAGTTAAAAAGCACTTTCTTTGCCTTCTCAATATTTATCGATATAGGATATAGTTTACGACTAATTGGAAATTTTAATTAATTTTATTTTAGCTTTTTCAGCTAAAGGGAATGGATTTACTCAAACGACCTATTGCATTTATATAACACGACGATTAATGATATACCAATATAGAAGTATATTAGTGATCATAAGGCGGAACATTAAATATAATATTATGAATCTCTTAGAAAAGATCGAAAAAAAGATCATGATCATGACGTTTAGAAATATTCCCGCGATATTGACCTAATCGTTTTAGTTCAAGTACGATCAGATAAAAACGAAATCATTTTCTCTATTATTTAATCATGAACTGCGTGCTCGTTATTATTATAAACATCATTTCCATTCAAGTTAGTTTCTTGGTCATCCTAAAACCAAGGAAGCATTTCACATAATCCATTTTCCATAAAATCCTTTTAATATTTCTATTTATAAATAAATTTCCCTTTGTTAATAAGAACTACAAATAATTGTTAATGTTACTTTATTGACCACTCGTGTTTAAAACTAAAGAAAAAAAATTCTATAATTGCATGTAATCACTGTGTCTGTTGCAATAATGCACGAACATAGGTATAAAGGCACTTGCATGTTGGTCATGGTCCGTTGAATTTTATTTCTATATTATTACAACAATTTTCAGCACATCAACCCCAATTTGCATCTCATTTTATCATACTATATTCAGAATAAGAGTGATAAAGAGGCTAATCACTGATTAAATGCTCATTTCCTGATTAAGTACGTGTTCTCACAACTTAAACGTGATGTACAGGACCTCGCCTGTCCTGTCAGACGTATTTTGAGCCCTTCTTACCTAATTACTCTTCGAGCTAAAAACAGTTATTTACCTTTTATCATTTTTACGTTTGAACTACCTTTTTTATTTCTTATCTTAAACTATAGTGCGGCGCTAACAACAAATGATTTAAAAGTTTCCTTTTAAGAATTAATTAACGTTTCCTGTCACATGCAAAATTATACTTTGATCACTTCATTATTACAAGTTAGAAATTTTAATTAGTTTTAAGCAGTACTAACTAACTAATTTTTAATAGCTTTAAATTTAATGAGGTATTATTTGAAAACTATATAATTAAAGGATAATAGAACTACTCAGCGTGAGGCTTTATTGCGCCTCGAAGGAGGTCAAAATAGAAGTGTACGTAAAGAAAAAACTGAAAATGCAGTTCAATTTGCTCATCGGAACCTAATTTAAACATTCTAGTTAATTAGAGAACTTCAAAACGCATTAAACTTATAATAAATGATTTTTTAAAACTTAGGCAATTCTTGTTGTACCTTGACCAGACATACTTTTAAGGTCGTCTGCTGCAACTTTTTTCAATACTATCCAACAGCTATTAGTAGTAGTAGTAGTACTACTGGTAAGTATATTTTAGCTCATTTTTTTTAACGTACACGTCAATCAGAATTGTTGAAGTGTTTATTTTTAATCAGAATTAATTGTCATCGTCGATAAAATGTTTGTAAATATGTGGTGAATATGCAGCTAGATTAAAAGTGTCTATTTCATTTCCGTCATTTTTAATCTATGCTGAGAAGTCCTTGGTGATTTATAAAAAACATCTTTATCACAATAGGATCTATTTTAGATAAAAGAATCCTGTAGCGATGTAAATTAAACTGCTTTTTTGTACTTCCAGTACGTGTTACCTGCTACCTAATTCAGTAGTTAATTATTTCTAATAAAACAAGGTGCGAGATTAATAAGCTACGTTTTTCAAATGGCTACATTCGATTATTGTGTATAAAAACTATTACAACAATAATTGTACTTTTCTGATGGTATTTGCTTCGAAATCTTGTTTATATTTAACTTAAAACAAATAACTAATTGTAAGGATAATTACATAAATAAGCATCGATATTTTATAGTCTACCTTTTATAGCACTATTAAAGGACCCCGCACAAATCTTATGGAAATTGGGTCCCGGTCAAATTCGCTGAATTTTTGATATGTGATAGAGTTCATCATACTGGTCAATTGTCTCAATGGCCACAAAGCTCAAAAATGGATAGTTTGGCCGGTACAGAGCTTTAAAGCTCCGAGTATCCTCCACGGATTTATGTATATGCGCAGTGTGTATAGACTTTTGAAATAGCCTATTTCATTTTTTTTATTATCTACGTTTATATTTTTGAGGTTGCTGAATTCAGATCTGTTGTTAGATTTTCAAAATTGACAGTTGGCAGCTGTCAAATAGCTGTCAATGTGCTATAATAAAGCCAAAAACTTGTTTTTTTATGTTTTATCTTTCTTTTTTTTAGTTCGATAAGTTCAAAGATGATATCAAACCAATAACAATGACTATCGGTAGCTGTCATTTAGCTGTCAACAATTCTTCAAAGTCCGGTAATAAAGTCAAAAAATTATTTTTTGTTTATAACTTCAAGTTTTTTAGATAAGTGAATATAAATATGATATAAAATTATGTAGTCATCAGCTTACAGCTGTCAACAAGCTGTCAACTAACTGTCAAAATGCAATAATAGAGCAAGTAACTTATTTTTTGTGCCTAACTTTGTGGATAAAAAATCAAACATGATATAAGTTTATGACATCACTTTTGAACTCAGTGATCTAAGCAACTTGAAGCTTTTTAAAAAAAGTAACTTTTTGACTTTATTATTGCATTTTGACAGTTAGCTGATTGATAGGGGACAGCTGTAAGCCAAGAATTTCCAAATAGAAACATACATTGATGCTTTTTGTCATTGTTAAAATTCCCAATTATTTTTGAATGTTGAAACTTTGGCTTTTACTCTTTTAGTAATGCTTAAATTCACTTTTCTACCGTCGCCATTAGCGTAATTCAACATGTTCCGAATTTAGGAGATTTTTATAAAATAGCTGCTGCATTCATTAATAGATATCACCCTCTACTTCAGATGGAAGGCGCTGATGCTGCTTTAGCTCATCAGTTCTTAGCAAAGGCTCAAGAACCAAACATAGTCCAAGCTTTGGTCGAAGTAGAAAATCTTCATACAAGAAATGCTGAAAGGTGGGTACGTTTATCTGCTAATCAATTGAATGATTTTCCGATTTTAGACCTAGATTACTTAAAAGATATTACAACAGGTACATATCAATTAGGATTGGCACCATCCTACATTCAGGATAAACTTCAAAGGAATGGAGATAATGATGACGAATTTCAACTGGATATGTTAAGAGATGAAGATCGAATCCCCATTCCTGGTTTTATGAGAGTAAGAGTATATTCGCGTCATCGGGGCTTAACTAAATATCAACTTTGGATATCATATAAGCCAGCTCCTGAGGATAACGATAATGAACCTGATGATATCCAGCCATTAATAAATGGGCATTACTGTTTGTGTAAATCAGGTGCCAAAACCTTTGGCACATGTGCTCACGTTGCATGCATACTGTGGTTTTTTGGGTATGCTCGTCATCAAGTAAACGTGCAATACCCTTCAACAAATCTGATTGAAACTGTTATGGATGCTGGAAACAGACCAGTACAACAACGAAATTAAAAATTATTGGTTTTAATATATATATATATATATATATATATATATATATATATATATATATATATATATATACACACACACACACACAAACACAAATACACACACACACACTTTTAAAAGTAACATCCTTATATATTTGATATTGTAGACTTACGTATATAATATCAAATATTATCCCATATATATATATATATGAACAAACGGCCCTTTTAAGGGCCAAACGATGTGCAAAATCCGATCGTCTAACCTCCCCGCGGTGCACATTGGATTACGCTAATGGCGACGGTAGAAAAGTGAATTTAAGCATTACTAAAAGAGTAAAAGCCAAAGTTTCAACATTCAAAAATAATTGGGAATTTTAACAATGACAAAAAGCATCAATGTATGTTTCTATTTGGAAATTCTTGGCTTACAGCTGTCCCCTATCAATCAGCTAACTGTCAAAATGCAATAATAAAGTCAAAAAGTTACTTTTTTTAAAAAGCTTCAAGTTGCTTAGATCACTGAGTTCAAAAGTGATGTCATAAACTTATATCATGTTTGATTTTTTATCCACAAAGTTAAGCACAAAAAATAAGTTACTTGCTCTATTATTGCATTTTGACAGTTAGTTGACAGCTTGTTGACAGCTGTAAGCTGATGACTACATAATTTTATATCATATTTATATTCACTTATCTAAAAAACTTGAAGTTATAAACAAAAAATAATTTTTTGACTTTATTACCGGACTTTGAAGAATTGTTGACAGCTAAATGACAGCTACCGATAGTCATTGTTATTGATTTGATATCATCTTTGAACTTATCGAACTAAAAAAAAAGAAAGATAAAACATAAAAAAACAAGTTTTTGGCTTTATTATAGCACATTGACAGCTGCCAACTGTCAATTTTGAAAATCTAACAACAGATCTGAATTCAGCAACCTCAAAAATATAAACCTAGATAATAAAAAAAATGAAATAGGCTATTTCAAAAGTCTATACACACTGCGCATATACATAAATCCGTGGAGGATACTCGGAGCTTTAAAGCTCTGTACCGGCCAAACTATCCATTTTTGAGCTTTGTGGCCATTGAGACAATTGACCAGTATGATGAACTCTATCACATATCAAAAATTCAGCGAATTTGACCGGGACCCAATTTCCATAAGATTTGTGCGGGGTCCTTTATCTAATGAGTTGCATACTACATTTACAAATAGCACATAAAATCGCACTCATTGATATTTAACAGCATCCGATAACCTTAAATCTTAAAACTTATTTAGAATTTATTAGTATTTTGAAGTGTGTATTCAATTGCAGTACTTTACTGCAATACTTTACGTATACTTAATGTATTTTCTATGATGAATATATAGTATATACAGTAATAGTATTTAATTTATTAACCAGTCCTTTACTGAAAAGTACAATCTTATCACAGCATACAAATATACAGCATACCCAGTCGATTGTCGGCAGCTTAAAGTTGATAAGACACTTCGTATATCGCACTCAACAGTGACAAACCACGACCAGTTGGCCGAGGCTTGCCGATCGTCATCGTATTGCATGCTATTAATAACGAGGATCGTATACCACACATAACTGTTATTCCATCTGTTGTTTAACCATTTGTTAAATATTTGCGAGAGTGCACCTACTGGTTATATTTAACTATCCCGCGATATTATTTTATAGCAATATATTTACTTAATTTAAAAAATTTCCAGATGAATTTCCTACTTTGATTTGTAAGAATAAGAGCTGTACACCCAAATTTACAAGCCAATACAAAGGAATTTTCAACTAAACTACAAACCTTTTAAATTAAACTACACTGTAAAAAATGAGGTAAAATTACCTTGGGAAAGAGGTAACTTTTCGCTATTATTTGCGGTATTTTTACCCTAAAATTAATTTTACCTATACATTTAGTAGTTTTACTATTTGTGGTAAAATGCCCTGTAATTATGTAAAATTATACAAATATAAGTAATTCTACTACATTGAACTGGTTAAAATCACTATCCATAATATAAATTTACATAACTCAGACAATTTTTTCCTTACAAATGTATAATTGCTCAATAACTTAATTCATTTTTAGTGTAATATTAAAGATAAGATGAACTTGAACAAGAATAGTGTAATTTTACCCTTAATATGTTTTTAACCGTTGAGATGCTATTTCGCTGATCGCACTTGTTTGTGACCTTCGTTTCGTGAAACAATTCAGGAATCCATTATGAACAGTCCAAATAGGCTTTTTGGGGAATGGTCGGAATGGTGTGTACCATTCTTTTATGATTTCGGCGAGGCGTACTCTATCGATACCGAACGAAGTGTTCATTGCTCATTAATATTTTGTTTTTCGTTGTAGTGTAGTGCGGATTTATTAAAGGCAAATATTTACACCTATGACCGAAGATGGGAAGAATTTTATTTTATAGTAGAAGTTAAAAAATAATAATCGGTAAGTACCTATATGTTAAAATTACAAATTTAAACCAATAAAATAAAAATATTTAATTTAATGTTTTTCTAGGATGAATCAAAAATTGAAGAATTCGACATAAACTAGCATAACTGTAATTGAGAAAGGTACTCGTGTATAATTGTTTATATAATTTATAATTTTTTAATTTTCTAGGTGGAATCGAAACTTTATCTGAATGTCTTTGAGAGACCAAATATTTCCGAAAGCCCCTGAAAAGAAGTTCTGTTAATGTCTTATATTTTATATAAGTACATACGTTCAATAAAAATTACTTTGATTTTATTTTGTTTCATACAATTCCCAGAGGAACGATTGAATTTGCAACTACTTTCGCAAGTCATCGTTACATTCAAGAAGTATTTTCACATTTGTATTTTAACCCTGAAAAGTACTATTGCCATGAAATATTAACTTTGTCATGTAACTTTACACAGGTGTTTTAATGTTAAAATGTAAAATTACATTGAGATTGTCATTTTAATCTGTAAATTTACTTAAAAAGGAAACATTACAATGCAAACTTAACCTAATGTTGAAATTTTTCACTTCCTATGAAAATTACACTTTGAAGTAAATTTACCCCAAAAAATGGAGGTAACATAGTTGCCTCCATTTTTTAGGGTATAATTCACCTGTAATTTTTTAGAGTGTACTATCATAGGTCTCCAAAACTCAGAAACTGACCTGTAAATAATAAGCGACACATTCTCATCATAAGCCAAAATCAGAAAAACAAGCCATTTATTTATTTTCATGAGTTTTAGAAAAAATTTGATTTAGCTAAAATTTGATCGAGAAACTTTTTTTAACGTTTGTACTTGTATTAATAAAATTTTGGCAGTTATAAAATACTTCGTAAATTTTACACTGATTTAAAGAATGGAGATCGTTTACTCTGAACCTATAATAGTTATTTACGTGCCAAGCTTTGTAAATTAATCTTTAAGGGCGAGCTGGAAAATTTGTGGGGCGAGCGACGAAGGAGCGAGCCTCCATAATCCAGCGAGCCCAGTAACGATTAATTGCAAAGCGTGTCGCGTACAAACTTTTATTTCCACCTTCACCAGCATTTTTTATCAATTGTATATTTTTTATAAAAAGACATTTTGGAATCAAAGGCGGTAGTATAATTTATAGCTAGGCGTTGCCATGGTGTTGTGGTTAAGCAACACATTCGTTTTTTGTTGATGAGCATTGTAAAACTTTACAGGCCTCTTTTAGAAACCCGTAAAGTTTTACAGGGATGTGGCAGTAATTACTCATTTACTTAGTTACATAAAGGCCTGTAAAGTGTCATTTACATAGAAGGGGGAAATAAATATATAAAAACTTTAAGATATTATTTAAATTTTATACTTCTGTTTAATTTTATAAGGTTTAAACTCACTTGTTAAGGTCACTTGTAAAACCTACCATACTTTTCCTTGAACCGTACAATAGGGCGTACTATGTATAAGAGGGTGGCCGTTATTTTGCAAAAGTTAAAATCTTCTAGGCCCACCCTCCTAGATCTCTTTAAAATGCCAAAAAAATGAGCTGTGCAAAATTTCAGCTGATTGGGTTAATATTAACCCGTGCCACCAAGAGGTTAAAGTTTAAATCATTTCTACAGACTTTGTGACGTAACTTTTTATCTTTCTATGTTTTAACTTGAGAATTTATACAGCTATGTTGTTGAAACTGCTGAACACGAATATGATAAAATTCAAACTGTCAGAAAAACTTTTTTGACAATTTACAGCTGTCAAAAAAGCGGCCAACTTCACTAAAATTAGCATTTTCTCGGAACTGCCAAAGTGTTTTTTGGCAAGTGGTTTCAGATTCGTGTTAAGCAACTTCAACAACATAAGTATACAAAATTTCACGTTAAAAATAGAAAGATAAAAAAGTTATGCCAAAAAGTTTATAGCAGTGCACCAAACCCATGTTAAATCCCATTTAAAACTTTAACCTTTCGGTGGCACGGGTTAATGGTGACCATATGGGCTGAAATTTTGCACAGCTTATTTTTTTGACATTTTAAAGAGGGGGACCTAAAAAATTTTAACTTTCGCAAAATAACGGCCACCTAATGTATAAACTACCTTTCCTCAGTCTATTACCAAGATTCTTGTAAATTTTGTAAATACATCGTTAGTTAATTTCCCATAATTAATTAAATTTATGCTTTAACTAATCGTAATTAATCGATTCTTAGTAGAACTAGACAACAAAATTACAAAAATGAATTAACAAATAATCTACTACAAGGGAAGCGAGCGCCCTCGCCCCTATTAGGTGACGATGTAGTTTAGTAATAGGTTATAGTCGTTAGTACATTATTTCCTGTTAATTAATTAGATTTCTTTTTAATTTATGCAATAACTTAAACTTAATTGCGTTAATTTTGTACATGAAAACGTACAATATAACGTGAATATAATATCCATTCAGTAATCATTAAACTAGAGTACATTGTATACAGGGTGAGGATTTAAAGTATTACACGGCTATATCCCAAAAACGACAGGGACATCGACATGGAGCAATTTCAACAAATTTCTTAAGAAACGAGTTGCCCAATTATTAAACATAGATCTTGACATGTGGTTCCAGCAGGATGGGGCACCACCTCATTATGCAAGACAGGCCCGCAATTATTTAAATTAGGTGTTTGAGAACCAGTGGATTGGTCGTTTTATGTGGTGTTTTATAAAAGAAAAAGTTATGTCGTTTTTATCCCACTACAGAAGAACTAGTGAGACGACTGAAATGTTACACCGATCAACTTCTGAAACATGATAGACGGTAAATAAATTAAAATGACATTGGCAAATTATTATTTTTTATTTCTAACCTAATAATTAACAAATTATGTAACCAGTCTTCTACGGAAATTTGAATTTTAACAAAAAAAATTTATCATCCCATTTAAAATTCCGATGTTACCCACCCACCCCTTAAAAATGAGTGGCGATAAAAACTTAGAAGCTACATTAGAATACATCCCTTTTCCTACCAATTGTCGTTCCCGAATTGCATTCAGATAGTCCAAGTGGTATTTGAGATATCGTCGTGTGACGCATTAAAATTCTCAACCCGTATAATTTGACTAATACTGCAGCTGTTGTAACTTTATTATTTTCGTTTAATTTATTCATATATTTTTTAAGCATATAATACACCACAACAAAAACATAACCTCTGTTTTAAAAGTGAAATACAAAATCGGGGGTTTCTTTATTTAACAAATGAACTGCGAAAACCGGATAGTTGTCAAAAATAAAGAAATTAATTGTTATTGAGTTAAACTGAACAATATTGCTTTTGGTATAAAAAATATATAAATAAAATGCTGCGTTACTTACGTGACACGTAATCGTGACTTGCGGGGGTTTTGTGCTTTAGCAAAAGGAAAAAGGTCCGTGTCCTCTGGACAAGTGACAGTACTCGTCAAAACAAACAAAAAATTCTTATGCCATTTTCAATTTTACGCAAATCGACTTTTGGGTACTGTTAGAAATAATAGTCAAAACAAACTGTGACATCACCTCACATCAGCTGCATCAATATATAAGATATCACTTTGAAAATGCAGTTAGGTACATCCAGCTTTCTTAAAAGATGATTTAAAAGTATAAATTAATCTATTAATTTTTATTATATGTGTAGATGTTTCTTCTAGAATTGAGGTTGCAATTTTGATTAATGTTTCGGTAATAAAAAATGTGGTTTTTATTCTAGTTGTTATCGGCTCAACAATAAACACTTACTTATATTATCTATATATTTAAAACACAAAGCTGATTCTTGTTCCAGTTCGTTTGAGAGTTATCCTGGGCAAATTTGCGCGATGCTTTTTTTATATTGAAGCTTTCGCTTTGTATATTAGTCGACACTACTTAATATTTGTATTTCATTAAGTTTTATATTATTAAATAAAAAAATTTAAAACATTTATTTTGATACGCAAGAGCATCCAGTTTATGTATGTATGTAAAATAAACCGAAGAAGAAGAGTAACCCAGAGAGGAAGATATATCAGAAGAGAGGAGGGTAAGATGGGAGAGAGGCTTAGAATTTTCAACTGGTTATGTTTGGTTGCGTTAATTTAAATAATCACTCACGAAATTCCAATACTTGGGATTTTCGTGTAATCACACAAGGAATGTTGTATATAGGGAAATCCTTCAATCCTTTTGACCGTCATCTCTTGACGAGCTTTCCCTAGTTATTCATTAGTCTTTAATCTACGATAAAGCTCAGTAATCTGGAGTAAGCATTTAGTAATTGGGTAGTATTGTATGGTTACAAAATTGACTTTATGCATTTTCTTTTATGCTGGAGTTTTTTGTGCCTACTGTTTCCCCCCTCTAGATGCTCAAATAAGACATCGTTTGCCCTCCTGAAATGAATTTAAACTAGAAAATCAGAATGAATTTGGACAAGAATTTCAGAATGAATTTTGGAATTACGAAATGATGGAGCTTTGAAGTTTGAAACTAAGTACATTTACTTTGAAATTTTCGCCAGTTGCAAAATCGAAACAATGGAAGTCAAATGGAAAGTATTTACTATAGAGTTTTACAAATTGGCTCGGTCTAGTTTAGCTACTGGACTCTAGTCTTGGTTGAACAACAATATATTATGAAAAAAGAAAAATTTCATGTCGGTGAACCGCCTAAATTTAAACTGCCCTAAGTGTTTACAAGTATCCAGTCCGCTAAAGGCTATAAACATCAGACCGTCCAACTGATATATTCGATATCCCGGCTAAATCCAATTAAATTACTTAAATTTATCACTGTGTTTATGATGTATTCTTTACATCTTGTTTACATTTATTATTTTTTTAATTTTTGTGATATTATTAAATACTGTTATTTCAATTGTCTTTGCTCAATACACTTAATCAGATTTCATTATAAGCTATAGGGAGTTGAATTGTGAAATTGTTCTTAGTTAACTGACTGTATATAATTTAATTAATTGTGAAATTACTGCTGAAATATTCAGAATCTTTAGTTCTTGTTATTTCACACGTCGAAAAAAAGCATCAAACTCTTTAACATTATATTTAATATGATTTTTTGATAACCTTTTTTTGACAGAAAACAGTTAAATATTGGGTGCGGCAGTCAAACCTGCATTTTTGAAATAACTGTAAAAAATACACGGTTGCATTTTTTAAAATTTTATTGATACCATGTTAATTTACGTTAAAAATCATTTAAGAAACATTATTCATTTAAAAATAACATTATTAAGATGTCGTCCATTCCGATCGATGCATTCTTGGAGGCGATCTCTAAAATTGTCCATTACATCACGGAGCATCTGCTGAGGGATTCTTTCGATTTCCTGACGGATTCTCGCCTTCAGTTCTTCAACAGTACGAGGTCGTTCTTCGGAAACTTTGCTATTCAAGTAGCCCCACAAGAAAAAATCACATGCGGTGAGGTCGGGTGAACAGGCGGGCCAAGGAATGGGTCCGTTCCGTTCCGATATTACCCGAGTTGGGAAAACTTTATTGAGGAGATTCATGCTCACACGGGCCGCGTGGCTAGTGGATCCATCTTGTTGAAATAAGGTTTCATCATTCAGTCCATGTTCGCGAAGACGAGGAATAAAAAATGTTCGTAACATTTCCGAGTAGCGCTCCGCATTCACGGTAACAGCTTGCCCCCTTTCATTTTCAAAAAAGAATGGGCCTATGATTCCCGTTGAAGACATTGCGCACCAAACTGTTACCTTGGCCGAATGGAGAGGTTTTTGATGGAGTTCTTGAGGGTTTTCATCGCTCCAATATCTAAAATTTTGTTTGTTTACATAGCCGGAGAGATGAAAATGCGCCTCGTCGCTCATCCAGAGCAATGTGTGAAGTTCCTCGTTTTCTTCAATCATTTCCAAAAACGTTTCACAAAAGTGCCGTCGAGCAGCGAAATCGTTTTCATTTAGAGCGTGAACCACTTGAATTTTGTAGGGGTGATAGTGTAAATCAAACCTCAAGATTCTTCGGAGACTCCTGTCTGAAATTCTAAGCCCAGTACTGTGTCGACGCGCTGATGTCCGAGGACTTCTTGTCACAGCGTTCAATATTCACAGGAGTTCGCACTAATCTCGCACTGCCACCTCTTCCGTTTCCCGTTTCACCGATGTTTTCAAAGTTTTGTACCCATCACTTTATTGAGTTAACAGAAGGCACGGGCCGATTACGATTAATTTGGAAATGAACATGGAAGCGGCGTTGAGCGGCTATATCACTATCGCTTTGATAAAATGCCTTCACGGCGAAGGACCGTTCTTGCTTGGACCAGTGTTCCATGGCTACTGAAATGCTTTGAAAGGGGGAACACAACGGTAACCTTGACAACTCGCCCCGCCCACTTTCTTGGTTACCGCGCTTTTTTAAAATTGCAGGTTTGACTGCCGCACCCTGTACAATGTTGTTGGACAAATGAATCCGATGTAAATGTTTATACAATCCAAGATTTTCATCAGCAGGTAACGCATAATTTCACCATTAATAATTTGCTAAATAAATGATATCTTCTTTTATATTTTTCTGTTACTACATTAGCGTTATTTCCAGTTTGTATCATTTTTTTGTTTAGCTTTTAGCTAAGCACCCATAACAATGACGGAGAATAAAGATATATTGTTTGTTTATATCTAAAGGCACCAAGATCTTGCTTGCTCAAAGGCTTGTCAAGTGGCGTAGTTTCTCCATTCATAGAGCTTTTACAATATTGCAAGCTATGATTGTAATAGACAGATTGTCTGATTACCTTTCTTTTGTATCACCCTGTATACCAGCCTAATTAATATTTCTTTTTCGATAAAGTTCGGATTTTATATTTTAAATAGTGGCATCCATGTCAGTCTACGTAACTACACAAATATCGATTTTTTGAGCTTCCCTATCTGGGCATAGCGATTTCCTGCCGCTCTGATTTGATAAACGGTCATAAAACCCGTTTCTACAAATTGTGCGGGAAAACATAGTCGCAACTAGCCAATTAGAAAATAGCGTAGGTTGCCACTTGACCGCCACCTCGTTCCTCGCGACCTATCTTTGGCTTGAAGCGTCCCCCTTCTGGCCCGAACTCTTGATAAGTTATCATCGTCTATGTGGTGATGGTTTAAGTTGTGATTTTTTGTGTAAATCCCACGTTTGATGAAAAACTAGTGTACCGTTAAGTGCATATCTAAATTTGGAAATATTAGTTCGTTGTTTTACAACTTAAAACAAACGAAAACTCAACATTCCTATGTGATGGAAGTTGAAAATGGATGTTGCCATCTTAATAACCTTTGCAATTTAAAGGGTTTTCGTTTTTTTTTGTTTTTATGCGGAATATGGTTTAGTTTCTGGAATCTCCGAATTTTTTGGCATTGCCAAAGTTTTTTGCTCTCCCCCTGGCGATCAAATGGCGGAGAGTTGTTTCCGTCAACGTTTGCTGTACTAAAACCACGTTAATTTGATTTATTTTGTGCTTAATATTGTCTCTGGATACGAAGTAATACTATACCTTGTACCTACCATGATAACCTCGCACCATCTTCAAGACTACACTTAGTGATTTAAAGGCAACCAACTGCATTGAAGTTTACAAAGTCAGGTTTATTTGATTGAATCATCAGGTGGGATACTATGCAAATTTTAGTCTTTTGGAAGAGAGTCATACCAAAATTGAATGAAAGTTTGTCTGTTAAGTATTTATAAATAATAGCATCCTAACACTGTTGTAAGTCAAATAAATTTCATAAAACTGAGAAAAATAAATATTTTCGAAATTAAAATTTATCAATACAAAATTAAAATCAATGAGAATTTAGGTATAACTTCACGATGGCCAATAAGATCTTTGTGATCTAATCTAAGTTATTTTATATGTGGGATGTCGTATTTTCCTTACGTAGATTAGTATTAGGTATTGATTAAATAGCAAGTGAGAACAGATTATTGTGTTTAACTTAAGTCATTAAAGCTTTGAATTCTCTGTAAAAACCCCAAATATATTATGACAGAACGAAAGGAATGCAGGACGATAAATTATTACTCCCTTTGACACTATTACACCCCTCACTCAAGAAACCAATATCCAAATGTATAGAAAAGAAGGCAGTCGGTCGGTCGGTGGTAATGCGAAAGGTACGGTTAACAGTCGGGTCAAAAGTGGTATAAAGAAGACCAAGATGTAGATGTGGAATTTGTAATATTTGTTCTTGTGCGTTTTGGTTATGAAGTGATAATTATTTGTGGTTGTTGTTAATGATGCAATTATGGTTGCATTATGGTTATTAGCAATAATGGTTGCTATTGTATGTTATTAGTAATAATGGTTGCTATTGTATGTTATTAACAATAATGATTGCTATTGTATGTTATTTGATATAATGTGTGATATTGTGTGGAATACCACACAACCATTATTGCTAATAAGCAATAATGGTTGCTATCCTCTGTTATTGGCAATAATGGTTGCTATTTAATAAGCTGAAAGGAGCTTAAACAGCTAGCTCTGTACTTGGGAGACTGAAGGCTCGGCGAAGTTTTCAGTTGACCCTCGACCTGGGTGACAGATAAAGTCACACCAGCGGCCCCGGCCGATATCACCGGGCGGCATTGGGAGGGTGCCCGTTCCCTCCTACAACCATGTATCATGGTGCATGACGGTGTACATAACGGTGTACTCCTGGCCCTCTAGCATTCCGCTGGAGGGCGCCCGATGCGGCAAGCATCTGTTTCAGGTCGCCATGATCGTGACAGTGCACTGAAGATTTTCACTCTCCAATCATCCACAAGCAACGTGGAATACACGGGGGACCCACAATCCCCCGTAAGTACTCCTATTCTCATTTAAAGGGTAAGCCACTAATATGAAATTATCTTTTCATGTTTCCCTAAATCCGGCCCTGTGGTATTTTATGTTTGGGTCTCACCACTGAAATAAGTTACCGCAAGTGAAGCATATCAACGACCGACACGCCCACAAGGGAGCAAGCAGTCACACGACCTAGAAGGGCCTATTAAATGTCATATTTATAGCTAGGATTAACTTTGATTTGTGAGAACTATAAATCTTTAAAATAAATATGCCGAAAGTACTTTTTAATAAAATTTAGATTATTGAATTACGCCTCCGTCCTACATATAGAAGCATTAATTGCCTAAAAAAACATTTTGCTGTAACCTTTATTAGTTTTGATTGACAATAACTATCTAAAATATTTACAGGAATTTCGAACCGCAGGAAGATCCAGTACACGATCTAACTACTGATGTGAATTTATTTTATTTGTGCTCATAAATGAATAAATGATATACTTGTTATTTATTAGGAAGAGATTATCAATGTTATAAAAATGTTGTTGGGTCTATATATAATAATAAAAAAGTTATAAAAGCAATCTATTTTTTTATTAATAATCCCAAGTAGCACAAAATATTGGTGCAATATTGGCTAGAAACTGCGGCAATAAGGATAGAATGTTCCTAACAAATATTGACCCAATATAGAAATGTGAACATTCTGCTTTATTGGTACGATATTGATTTTAAATATTCCTCAATAATATTCTACTCTATTGGTCCAATATGGGTTTTAAACATTGCTCAATAATAGTGTAACGTTCTTTTTCAAATAATAATACAAGTGCTGTTTAAATCGTCTATTCACAAACAAATATTTATTTCTATACACTAATGAATACACTATAAATTAACGCTATAATTATAAACTATTAAAAACTATTATTTACAGACTATGAATTTCTAATACAACATTTATATCCACTATTTATTTTGTAATACACAGTTAATGACTTGCTGTTGACTGACTCTCTTTTATCCGCCATCCGCTTTTATATCTTCATATAAACGCACCAGAAAACGCTGGAACCTTCTATGTATTCTTAGAAAATGCTAGAATAAACCACGTCTAATTTACATGCTTGTGCGATACGTCATTTTCTCGAAGGCGGCAGAACACACCACCTGTCGCTCGAAAAGAGGTTCGTTCCTTTTCTCTCCCGTTACACTGCCCCCCTCTTCAAGTCTGTTCTGTCCCAGAACAGGTTTTATGCTCTGATTCCTGTAGAACGGGTCATGACGATATCGACAGTCTTCACCTCGACTACACGTTCCATTACGGTAGAAATAACAGTCTACACTCTTCGTTGGCCTTAATGCGGGCTGTGGGTCAAAACTGCAGACGAAGATCTTGACGTCCGTACCTCTAAAGACAACTTCCAGCATGTTTCTAACGATTCTCCAATCCAGCTGGTCCCGCCCACAGCCGAGTTTGGGAACTGCCAATTTGTTAATTCCCCTGGTAAGCAACTCGATTCTCAAATTCCATAGTGCCCTCCACAAGTCGGCGTAACTCGGTTTCTGGTAGTAAAACTGCTTGGTTACCAAGTAGTAAATGGATCGGTCATGATCAGGCAAGCGTAAGGATTTACCAACAGAGGGATTTTGTTCTCGAAGTTCATTCAGCCGTCCAAATTTATTTCTAAACACTACTGCGATCCCCCTGGACATACGGAGATCCGCGGAGACACAGTGGGCAATGGAATAATCACCAGGGACCCGGAAGAGATCTTGTTGCATCTCAGTCGTGACTCCGAATCGCGCTTTTCTAGTTCCAGAGAACGCAGCCATAAATTCTCTAAAGGTTGGCTGATCATCTTCAGGCCTTACGATTTTGATAGCCACCTCGGCCTCATCTTTCCGATCCGGGACTGCGTCATTATTTCCCTCATAGTGCGCCAGACGATTGGAGTGTACCACCTTTGGTTTCCCCCTTGGCAATTTCTGGATGCGATAAATCAAGTCATTTATTCGTTTCTTCACCTGGTATGGACCCTCCCAATTTCGCTGTAATTTTGGAGAATAGCCACGACGCCTTTGCGGGTTGTATAACCAGACAAGCTCTCCAGGTTGAAACCCTCCTTCTTGGGCCCTCACATCGTACGTAGCCTTCATCCGGTCACTCGCGATTCGACTATTATTTCGGGTTCGGTCGTGAATATCCTCCAACTTCTTCTTTAAGTTGATGACATAATCATTCCCGGCTACCTCCTGCTCTATAGGTGGAGACCCAAATTCCAGATCACACGGTAACCGTAACTCGCGTCCAAACATCACAGACGCTGGTGACTGACCGGTTGTTTCGTGGACCGATGCACGATAAGCCATCAGGAACAGATGCAGGTATCGGTCCCAGTCTCGTTGATGATCGGAGACGACCTTGGCCAAATATTTGCCCATTGTTCGATTCATGCGTTCTACCATTCCATCGGACTGCGGATGTAACGGTGTGGTCCGAGTCTTGCGAATGCCCAACAATCGACAGACTTCTCCAAAGAGTACAGACTCGAAATTGCGGCCTTGATCCGAATGCAGCTCCATGGGCACTCCGAAACGACTGAAGAACTCTTTGACTAGTACGTCAGCAACAGTCGCAGCTTCCTGGTTTGGTAGGGCATATGCTTCTGGCCATTTGGTAAAATAGTCCATTGCCACTAAGATGTATTTATTCCCATCGTCGGTTTCGGGAAATGGTCCGGCAATGTCTATAGCTATTCTCTCCAGAGGACTACCCACATTGTACTGCCTCATAGGTGCTCTTCGCTTCCCCAAGGGTCCGTTGCCAGTGGCACATAATTCACATTTCCGGCACCACTCCTTCACGTCTTCTTTACAATTGACCCAATAAAAACGCTCCCTAACTTTCTCCAAAGTCTTTTTCACACCGAAGTGTCCTCCTGGTGATAATGGTGGTGCCATCTTCACTCTCCAGTACTCGCTTCAGGAGATCGTCTTCCACCTTCAAGGACCCCCATTGGGCCCAATATGCTTTGAGCGTTCTGTTGAAAGGGCTGACGGCCTCCCAGGCAGGCCTTTCTCCCACGCGCTTCCATTCCAGTACCATTTTTAGTTCGGGATCAGCCTCCTGCTGTCGCTGCAATTCTTCCGGCAACCAATTGTCGTTGACGATGGTAGTCCTTAATACTTGGCAAACCCTCTCTTCCAAACGAGAGCAATGACGGCAATCCGTTGGACAGGGTCTTCTTGAAAGAGCATCGGCATTTCGATGACTAGTGCCGGCTCGATGTTCGGTGTCAAAGTCGTATCCTTGTAATCGTTCGATCCACCTTGCGACCTGGCCTTCAGGATTACGGAATTGTAACAGCCATTTCAACGCTGCATGGTCCGTCCTCAATAAAAACTTCCGTCCGTACAAGTATTTGTAGAAGTGCTCAACGGACTTCACGACGGCCAATAGTTCTTTTCTGGTCACACAATAATTCCTTTCGGCTTTCGACAAAACCTTACTAAAATAGCCGATGACCTTTTCTTGTCCATCCTGTATCTGAGAAAGTACCCCCCCAATGGCCAAATTACTTGCATCTGTGTCAAGTATGAATTTCCCTTCTGTCCGTGGATAGCTCAATATTGGTGCTGTTGTCAGGGCACGCTTCAGCTGTTGGAAAGCTGTTTCACACTCTCCGCTCCAAACATACTCGCGCCCATCTTCAGTTAACCTTGTCAGAGGTTTCGCTATATTGGCAAACCCAGGAACGAAACGCCGGTAGTAGGTACATAACCCAAGAAAACTACGAACTTGGTGTTTATCTTTCGGTGTTGGCCACTCTTGAACTACACGAATCTTATCGGGGTCGGCTGCCACTCCATTTTGTGATACGACGTGCCCGAGATATTTCACTTCCTTTCTGAATATGTGGCACTTTTTCGGACTCAGTTTCAGATTGGCTCCACGTAGTCTTCGGAACACTTCCTCTAGGTTTTTCAAATGTTCGTTGAATGATTTTCCGACTACAATCACATCATCTAGGTATACCAGGCAGGTCTTCCACGACAGCCCTCTCAGGATGGTCTCCATTAAACGCTCAAAGGTGGCCGGAGCGTTACATAGACCAAAAGGCATAACCGTAAACTGCCATAGTCCGGAACCAATAGTGAACGCGGTCTTCTCCCGGTCTTCAGGTTCCATTTCAACTTGCCAATAACCACTCTTCAAGTCCAAAGTCGAAAACCATCGTGAACCAGACAGGGTATCTAACGTGTCGTCGATGCGTGGTAAGGGATAGCTGTCTTTCTTGGTCACGTCATTAAGCTGCCGATAGTCCACACAAAATCTCGTTGACCCGTCCTTCTTACTGACCAGGACCACCGGTGATGCCCAGGGACTGCTGGATGGCTCGATGACCCCTTGTTCTTCCATATCGATAATAATCTTCTCGGCTTCTGCTCTCCTTGCTAGAGGTAGACGCCTCGGCTGCTGACGGACAGGCATAGAGTTGCCTGTATTGATTTTATGTTTTATTATATCTGTTCGTCCCTTCTGGCTATCGTCAAGAGCGAAGATATCTTGGTATCGATGAACCAAACCCTGTACCTCTTTCACTTCTGTTCTGTTAAGGTCTTCGCACGAACTAGTAACCATGCCCACTAATTTTCCACCATGGTCTTTGGGCGCTGGTTTTGGAACATCAGCCATACACCTGGCTACTCGGAATACTGGCACACACTGTCCCACAAGGGTACTCTTCTTCAATGTCACCGGATCCACATTAACGTTCATAAGCCTCACCGGTACTGTCTTTCCAACCTTGATCAGCGCTTTTCCCACCAGTATGCCACTATGGATCTTCTTATCACAAACAGGCTCCATCATTCGCACACATCCAACCCGAAGATCTCCATCCAAACCTGCCTCGACAACCATCTCGCTTTGACCCGGCAATATCACATCTTCAGTCAGCAAAACCCTTACAACCGGATCTTCTCGTGGGTGCAACGGAAGTTCTTCGTTACCGACCTTCAAAACACCCTCTTTCAAATCCAACGTAAAACCAAATTTTCTCAGGAGGTCCATTCCAAAGATGAAGTCATCAGTGATATCGGCTACCAGCACCTCATGATCACGTTCTTCACTTCCAATGCCAATCTTCATCTTCACCACTCCGCGTGTTGGTATCACTTCACCTGTTGCTGTACGGAGTTGAGTAGTTGTTGATAACAGCTTCATACTTGATTGTAGAACATCAGGGCGTACGATGGATTTTGTCGCCCCCGTATCAATAAGTAGTGGAACAGTTCGGTTAGCAATCTTTCCATCTACAAACAAACTGCCGTTACTATTCTTTGATGTTACGGCATGGATCGTGATCTCCGGGGCATCTTCACTCGCAGCCAACGTTCGCCCCCTCTTGCCAACCCCTTTTAACTTTTCCGACGGTTGTACTTTTCTGGGTTTAGGGCAGCGGCGTCGTATGTGCCCTTGTTCACCGCAGTTCCAGCAACGGGGTCCTCGAACTTCTTGAGGATTCCTCTTACGACTATCTTCCTTCTGAAGAACTCTCATTAATAATTCTTCTAGGCGATCTTTGGAACTGGAACCTTCCTCTTCTTCCGCAACGGTTCGAACTCGCCCGTGGCCTCGGGACACTTGTTTTGCAGCTTCAAATTCTAAGGCGTGAGCAAGCGCATCATCAGTTGTTCTTGGTCGTGCCAGCCTCAATGATTGTTGTGTTTCTCCGTCTCTTAACCCATCAATGAAGGTCTGCACAGCCAGCTGTCCCAGAAATGAATCGGGTGCCGTAGGGTACGCCAATCGGACAAGCCGCGCAACATCGGCTTCAAACTCCTGCAGGCTTTCTCCATTCTTCTGGATACGATTCTTCACTTGCGCGTGATACACCTGTTGTAGATGCGCGTCTCCATATCTCATTTCCAATCTAGACACTAACAATTGGTAATCATTTTCCTGTCCTGCTGGGATTGTTTGCAGGACGTTCAACGCGTCTCCACGCAAAGCCACAGTTAGAGAAACGGCCTTTTCCTTGCGTGTCCATCCGTTGGCCCCAGCGGCCGCCTCAAATTGTTTGTAGTAGGTGGACCAAGGTATCTTTCCATCGAACGTGGGTGGTTTTACTTTTATCCCTACGGCAGGATCCTTTTCTTCTTTAAATTGTTTCTTTACTTCATTAAACGGCCTCTCAGAAGTTGAGGGAAACCGTAGTTGCCTCATTCTATCTTCCAGCATTTCGGCCATATCGTCTTTCTTAGTTGTTGGTGGTAATTGCATTTGGGCTATTTTCTCTTCTACCATCTTTATTACCCTATCTTGTTCCGCCAATCTACCTTCCAATAGTCCTAACGCGCTGGTATTCTCCAAAAATTCTTCGAAAACTTTTTCTTCTAACACCTTGACATTGTCCAGCAATTCTTCTTTAAGCCTTCTAGAACTTTCTTCGGACTTTTCTAGTAATTCTTCTTTAAGCGTTCTAGAATTTTCAAGTAAATCTTCTTTAAGCATTTTAACATTTTCTTCCAGTGCTTTAGTATTTTCAAGTAATTCTTCTTTAAGCATTTTAGAATTTTCAAAAACTTTTTGTTCCAGCACTTTAGTATTTTCCATTAATTCTTGTTTAAGCATTTTAGAATTTTCTTCAGACTTTTCCAATAATTCCTCTTTTAAAATTCTAGAATTCTCTTCGGACTTTTGCAGTAATTCTTCTTTTAAAATTCTAGAATTCTCTTCGGACTTTCTAGAATTTTCTTCGGCTTTTCTAGAACTTTCTTCCATTTTACTTAACAACAAACTAGTATCAATTGCGGGTCCAGGTATTTCGAAGCGGTAATTTTCAGGATCTTCCTTCTGTTCTAAAAGCCATTCTCTTAGCCGATTTATCAAAACTTCTTTCTTTCCATTACTATCCAAGTCCCTCTCGTCCAACTCCCGCTTCAAATCTATTACTAAGAGATCCTTTAATAGTTTCATCACCATTTTGATTGTTTGTTGAAATTATGTTTTAACACCAAAAATTTTATTCTCACAGCACTTTAATTAATTATTACGCGATTTTATTTATTTTAAAACCCCACACCTGACACCACTGTAACGTTCTTTCTAAAAATAATAACACAAGTGCTGTTTAAATCGTCTATTCACAAACAAATATTTATTTCTATACACTAATGAATACACTATAAATTAACGCTATGATTATAAACTATTAAAAACTATTATTTACAGACTATGAATTTCTAATACAACATTTATATCCACTATTTATTTTGTAATACACAGTTAATGACTTGCTGTTGACTGACTCTCTTTTATCCGCCATCCGCTTTTATATCTTCATATAAACGCACCAGAAAACGCTGGAACCTTCTATGTATTCTTAGAAAATGCTAGAATAAACCACGTCTAATTTACATGCTTGTGCGATACGTCATTTTCTCGAAGGCGGCAGAACACACCACCTGTCGCTCGAAAAGAGGTTCGTTCCTTTTCTCTCCCGTTACAATAGTATCCTGTATTGGTACAATGTTGATTTTAAATATTTCTCAATTATAATCTGCATTATTGGTGCAATGTCGATTTTAAATATTGCTCAATAATATTCTACTTTATTGCTCCAATATGGTCTTTAGACATTGCTCAATAATAGTATGCTATGTTGGCGAAATATTGATTGTAAATATTGCTTTATAATGTTGTCACTGTATTAGAAAACAAGAGAAATAAAGGTAATATAAATAAAAAACGAGAAGTTAATTGCATCATATTTATTATTAATACATAAAAAAATAAAATTGAAAATTACATACATAAATACAAAAGTTTATTCGAAAGAATCAAATGTTAATTTTTAAAAATACATAGATAATAAAAGAAACGATGGAAACTTATTTAAATGAAATTATAAACAAAATAAAATATCTAACAAAATATCTAAAATATTAACACTTTCACGAATTTATTTATTAAACAAAATAATGAAGTCGTACACACAGACACTCATTTATGTTGAACTTGTTGCGTTGCATTCTAAAACATACTGTGAATTCTCGTGGCTTGACCTGTGAACATCCACCCGGAACGGACTTCTTAAAAATGCAGCTTTCTCCGATTAGGGGTAGGTAGCGGCACGAATTGTCCTTTTTAGTTAACTACAAATATGTATCTTTTAACACTCATACAAAATTTTCTACCTAGTAAAGCAGTAAAAAGAAAAAAATAACTAAAACTAACTCTAAAATCTTTTTAAGATTTTTGACCTCTCTTCTCTAAGCGATCGTTTTAAGCGTTCTTTGTTTAAAATTTCATGATTCCTTATAATCATTATTGCAATTTTCAATTGGCATAAATTTTCAATAACATTCAAGTCAGGACTTTGAAGTTTGAGGTAGTTATTGAAATGAGTTTCAATAACTTTTGGACATTTACGAACTAACCAGGCTTTGATCTTTTCGGTTTTGTGTTTGGGGTTATTGTCCTCGATATAGTTTAAATCGTTTACTGCGAAAACTAGACTTAAATAAATATGAAAAAATGTTATAAATAGAAATAGATATTATAAAACAATATTGTTAGAGTATTTACTATAAATATGTATGCAATGTTGTATTTAAATAATCGTTTAATATTGCTATACGATATTTAAAAGAAAAATGCTACAGTTATTCTGCCAGTAATGTGCCAATATTGGTTCAATAATTTAAAAATAAATGTTATAAAACAATATTGTTAAAACATCTATTGTAAACATTTATGGGATATTGCATTTAAATGATTCTGCAATATTGGTTTTTTTATAGTAAAGCGCCATATTGCATTTAAATATTCCGCCAATATTATTACAATATTGTTAAAACATATTCTCAAAAACCAATATTGGTTAAATCTTGCTAATATTGCCCCAATTATGCAATATAGGTTCAATATTGCCCCAATCATTTGCCAATATTTTGTGCTACTTGGGATACCATGATTTTTTTTGTTCAGTGTACAATTTCTGCATAGTTCAGCACATATTTATAAAATTTACCTATCCTAAATCTACCCAGTGATTGTTATATGGGAACTAAGACTATAAAATTACCATGTGCTGTAAACACAATTCTGCAATAATAGTATATTAAAGAACGAGTTTCATAAGGCAAGATTTATTGCACGAATTCAAATTTAGAAAACGAGCCACTTGCGGTGAGTTTTCTAAAGGACGAGTGCAATAATGACTTATGAAACGAGTTTTTTATGCTATTTTGCGTTTTTTTACCTTTTTGAAAAAATTGCAATTTCAAAATTTAGGGATTTTTGTGGTAGTTGACAACACTGATGTGACATTTGAAAATTCCTTGATTGACACAGAAAATTGAGTGAAGTTTTTGTCAATTTTCTGTTATTTTTCAATTATTTTTTCAATGCTTCCAACTTTGAAAAAGTTGGGCTATTAAAGCACTCAAATGAGCTATTAACGCACTGTTTTGGGTGTTTAACATCCTTATTATAGACGCAAAATAGAAAAACTCATTTTAATTCAATAGAACTAAACTTTTCAAGATATTAGAGAGAAACAAGAGATATTTAATGAAACTTTATCACTCTGTATCGCGGAAACGGTGACATTTAATATCTGTTTGTCTACAAATTCGGTCGCCATTTTGGTGGTAGTAGTTTAATTTAGTTTAGTCACTATTTTGTTAAATTAGGTGTCTTTTATTTAATTTTTTAGGTACTAAAATATCCATGGAATCAATATTCATTATTAGGTCATTAAAAGCATAATATGCAATTATACTGTTTGTGCAGAAAAAGTGTACCGCCAATGCAATTGCAATTTCAATATTGTGAATTATCAACATTTATACAGAATTAAATGCATTTCATTTTTATCTAGTAGAAACGAGTACTTCAAAAATGAATTAGTATTTGTTTTTTATTAATAACCGATGACTTCATTGTAATATTTCGCCATTCTCCACATCACCCTTACTTTCTGGTCTACTAAAAGCTCATTGCACAACAATAATCTTTAAAAGCATGCCAAATATTTTATGTAAAGATTAGCAAAAAGTAATGGTTATTGTTTTCAATTTTTTTGACGGTGATTGATTGCCGTATAATTACGAATATCTTACGTTAACACCAAAAAAAAGGAGAAGCCATAAACAAAAGTCGTTGAAAAGTTTTGAAAAAGTGGGTTAATGCTGAAATAAGTCTGTATATGAGGTAATGCTTTAACCATTACCGATCCGCAGTTTAGTTTTTAAAAGCCTCATTAATCGCAATTTATTTTATTCTTAATAGGGTACAGCACCATAAACAAACTTATTTTTTAAATTAAATTTCACTTTCCTCATAACTTCTTTAAAAATTGGAAAAAATGTTGACATTTAAAATTAATATGCATTTTCAAAAAACCTTCAGGGTGATGTCAAATAGAATTGAAAACAATTCGCCTCTAACAGGTTAATCACAGACAATTACATCTTATGATAATAATTGCATAGATATATAAAAGTATGTTATTATATTAATAAGCCAAACGCAAATTTCGAAATCGTGGAATATTCGGACGTTAACGTGCATTAGACGTCCTTGTATAAATATGCTGGAGAGAGATAGAATGAAAGAGATAGGAAAAAAAGTAAAAGGGTTGTGATGAATCCCTGCTGCGTCAGTATTTAATACTGGAAAAAGGAAGGCGGCAGTTGCTTTTGCTTGACCATCACGGTCAATCGTGCAGATGACTTATTATATGAATATTATTGAAATAATAATAATCTGAGATTTATTAGGTGTCTCATTCATCAACAATAACAATCTATTTGAAGTTTATAAGAAGCTTAAATTATCTTGTTTTATATACCATAGATCTTAATAATTAAAATGTTGGAATGGTATAGCTGATCTTTATTAATGATTGTATTTGTTACGATTAAAAATATTTTCCTTATTCATTTATCTTTAAAATAAAGGTTTTCTAGATGCTATGCGCAATTCTAATTGATAGTTATATACATATGTTTTTGCAATTATGTACTAATATTGTACAATTGACTTGTATCTACACAGAGTATATTACACACCTTAACATGCTGGGTAATACATCAATTAATAACTAATAATAATAACAATGATAAAAACTCTGTTGTACCAAACATTATTATTAAGACATAAATCAGATTATTGACGGAACATACTTTATTCAATGAAAGTTGTTGACTATACCCTGTCGTGTTGTCTTGGGAAAACTGCTTTGCAAAGTTACTTTGTAAAGCTTGCTAGTACTAAGAGAATCTGTTATTAGTTCCAGCAGACCAACAAAATTCCAAACTTTTTATTAAATTTTAAAATTATGTTATATTAGCTTTCATAGTTGTTTGCAATTCGAGTATATTCGACATTATTGCAAATTGACTAACGCCTTAAAGCGTCCTTTTTGCTGTTTGCAGACAGTTTAACAAACTGTAATAGAGACATAATAGTTCACAGTCATTAAAAAGTAAATAACTACTCATTTACTAAACCATTATTTAAGTTTAAAAGTTAACTGCAAGTGACAAGGAGAAATTATGGTGAAAAATAAACCTGTGATAATTTAATGCACTAGTACAATATTTAAAAAGTTAGAGAAAAACGTAAAGTTTTTAAAAGCAATTCAGCAAATAAAAACTCCTAAAAATAAAATCGAATTATTGAGAATTTTAGGTATGGTATAGTTTTTTGGTAAATCTCTACCAAATATGTCAAGCCTAACTACACCATTGCGTAATTTGACACGAAAGGATGTACACTGTAAAAAAATTAGGTGAAATTTACCTTAGAAAAGAGTCAACTTTCCTCTCTTGCGGTATTTTTACCGTAAAATTCAACTTTAACTATACGTTAATAGTGGTTCTACTATTTGTGGTAAAATGTTGTTTAAGTGTGTAAAATTACAAAATATAAGTAATTCTACTACATTTAACTGGTTAAAATCACTGCCCATAATATAAATTTTCATAACTCGGAAAACTTTTCCTTGCAAATGTATAATTGCTCAACAACTTGATTCATTTTTAGTGTAATATATTAAAGATAAGATGTACTTTAACAAGTATAGTGTAATAATGCCCTTAATATGTTTTTAACCGTTTAGGATATT
The DNA here is from genome assembly GCA_929113105.1 of Agrypnus murinus. Classification (NCBI taxonomy): domain Eukaryota; kingdom Metazoa; phylum Arthropoda; class Insecta; order Coleoptera; family Elateridae; genus Agrypnus; species Agrypnus murinus. Next base: position 101,631,465 of record OV816028.1, on the reverse strand, counting down.
ATTTTTCTGATTTCACTTTTCTGCTGGTGAGGGGTGACCTTCGTGTCGTGAAAAAATTCAGGAATCAATTACGAACAGCTCAAATTTGGCTTTTGGGGAGTGGTGTGTATCATTTCTTTTATGTGATTTCTTCTGAAAGGTTGCGCAATCGGCGAGGCGTACCCCATCGATATACAAGGAAGTGTTTATTGTTGATTAATATTTCGTTTTTCGTTGTAATGTAGTGCAGATTTAAAGACACATATTTACACGTATGAACCAAGGTGGGAAGAATTTTATTTTATAGTGTAGAAGTTAAAAAATAATCGGTAGGTATGTATGAAAATTACAAATAAATTCATCAATAAAAAATAACTTAATTAATGTTTTTCTAGGATGAATCAAAAACTGAAGAATTCGAGATAAACCGCCCTAGCATAACTGTAATTCAGAAAAGTACTCGTATAAAATTGTTTATATAATTTATAATTTTAAAATTTTTAGGTTGAATCGAAACATATTATCTGTTGTCTTGAAGAGACAAAAAATTTCTGAAAACCACTTAAGAAGCTCTGTTATGTTTTATATTTTATATTATACATATTTACGTTCAATAAAAATGACTTTGATATTATTTTATGTTTGTAACGGTTCATTTTTTGGACTTTCGAAAAATGCAATTTTATTTGCATAATTGATAAAAACCCTTAGTGCAGTCTTGCATATTATTGTATATTTTTTTCTTGATTTAAAAATACGTTCGGTATTCTGCATAAAATAAGTCCGTTAAAATATCAGGGGTCACATTTAAAAGAAACATTCCCAGATCGATAAAATTTGTTTCTAGAAAAATCTGCAGATTCCCTTTTAAAAGCACCGCTTTTACAGTGTTAAAAGATCATTTTCCGAGAAATATAAGGTTCTAGAAAACAAAATTGTTTTTAATTCCGAGCTTATAAGGGCTAAAATCTAATATTAGCCTTAAGAAAGATCTCCTTATGGTTAAAACGTATAAAAGTTCGAATTCATAGCTTTAAAACGTATTGGGTTGAAAATTCCCTTGTAAACAAAATACCGACAGGATGTCTAGACCACACGTGTGGGGGTTTCAGTTTTGCACGTATAATTTCAAAAGGGAACTCCCTCAAGATCCTTCGAGATTCGCTAGAAGAAAATGACGTAAACATATTTTATTGGTTAATGAATATTCCGCCACTTTTCTATTGGATTGTTTAAAGTTTCGCCCTCCTCAAAAATCGATACCACCGCGAAATAGTTTTTAGTTTACGGTCAGTCGAAGTACGTTTAAAATTGGGGCTGGTTGAAGATAGAACCAAGTAAGGTGGCATTTGCCACGCGGGGGAGGCCTGTACCTTCTTCGTGGAAAGAGAGACCCTCAAATTATTATGATATTCGGTGTATTTAATGTTCCAGTTTGACAAGTAATAATTATTTGTGTTAATGCAGTTATGTGTATTATCGTACCGTATTGAAGCCTACTTGCTTCAAGTTACCGTTTAAAGTTTTTAAATGCTAATGGATTTATCGCAAATAATTCAGTTTACCGGATTTTAATGGAAGAGTTGTAAAGAGATTCATTCAGTAATTTCCGTTAAATTTACAAATTAAAATAATCACCCTCAAACAATATTCAAGTTAATATAATTATCGTTCCAGTTATGAAAGTGCTAAAAAAAAGTTGTTGGAAATTTCAGTTATTGGAAATTTTCGTATGTTAAAGTTTGTCGTTAAAATAAATATGGTTCAGAATTCAAGAAGATTGTTCCTGCATTGGTTCTTTCCAGGTGAGCAGTTTGGTTGTGAAAATTAAGTTAATTTCAACATTGTGCTTCTAGTGTTTGAAGTTATTTGAGAAAGAAATCTTGAGCTTTGTTGGATTATTGAAAATGAGAGGTATTATTTTTTTAACTAAGTTTTTTTTGTAATGTCTATTTGTGATCTCGAAATTTAAATTACGTTTTGTATGATAATTTCTTTGATAATGATATACAAAGTTATCATTTTTAATTTTGTTATTATTTCAACTTTTTCTTTTTATGTTTTAATATACCTATTTAAAATTAATTTATCGTATGATATGGTTTGGCCCAACAAATTGCTGATGTTTTGTTTTTTTATTAAAATTCAGTATATCGATTGATACGTCTTTTGATTAATCTAACGTCAATTCTAAATGAGGAATCTTTCCAAATTGAGATTCCTAGATTTTGTTATCAATTTGGTGGCGCTCAACATGTTTTTATTTTGTTCCTTGTTCCTGATTTTCATTATCTAATTAGAAGCTTTTGGGGTTAACATCCACTCCTGTAGTTAAATTTGCATAATAGAGATCTCAACAGCCGGTGCAATTTTTGAGTTATGCAGTAAGTATTAAAGTAATTTGTTTTGTTTCGTTTCCGCAAAAAAAACTTTCGTTTCATGTTTCATACAATCCATTTAGTAATGTAATAATCACAAGTACGATTGCATAATTGCAAGTTCTTTCGCAGGTCACTATAACATTTAAGAAGTATTTTCACGTTTGTAGTTTAAAAGTACTATTGCGATGAAATATTAACTTTGTCATGTACGTAACTTTACACAGGTTTTTAACGTTAAAATGTAAAATTACACTGTGATTGTAATTTTAATTAGTAAATTTATTTAAAAAGGTAACATTACAATGCAAATTTACCCAAATATTGAAGTTTCCCACTTCCTATGAAAATTACATTTTGAAGTAAATTTACCACAAAAAATGGAGGTAACACAGTTGCTTCCATTTTTTAGGGTAAATTTACCGATTCTCTTTTTAGAGTATCGGTATACTATGGTTGTGGCCTGATGGACATGATTTATCTTTAAATAATTAAAAAAAATCGTTACAAATTCACCAGTGTTAGCACTAAGGCAACTAAACCAGTTGTAATACGATGTGATGGAAGAAAAGATGGTTAAGGTGCTTGTTTACATGAAGACCATCTCGTCGCATTTGAACCACGTAGACTTAAAAAATCTGAAGTAAGTTACGCACAGATAGAGAAAGAGTGTCTAGCAATAGTATTTGCATTTGACAAATTTAATTACTTTGTATATAGTAAAAGAAAATGGGGCTTGTGATAATAATGAGTTAGTTAATACGTTTACAAAAAGGAAATGTTTCATTTAAGACACGAAGGCCATTTATCTAGGGATAAATAAATGTAAGATGCTAACTGGACAGTGTCGTTATTGAAAAAATATGTATTGGAAATTAAAATTTACATTTAGCAATGTTATATAAATTTACATGTCAAAAATTTTAAAATTAAAAGTGTAACAAGGAACCTTATTTTTATATACAAAGAATCAAATCGAGCATGGCAAAGAATGAAAAATATCTGCTGACATACTTTTACATTAACATCCATTTAAAGAAAGTATAAATGTTATAGCGACTACCATTCACATCAAAATTATGTTTTGGTTAAATAAAGTTTTAAACCATTATTCGTTATTCATAGACAATTTTTAATAACAGAAGTCTTTCCAGTGCTTTCAGAAACAGTCGCCGCATCCTAAAACTCCATGTAAGCCGGGGGCGTAATTCAACAATGATTTAAATTTATTAAACATCGATTTGGTAAATTTATTTTAAACAATTCTAAGGGCAGGTTGTATAAACACAGCTTAACTTTAAACTAGAATCAATATCCTAGACAACAATTGTTCTGACAATCGTTACTGCGACAACTGATCCAGGTTTAAAGTTAAACCACATTGGTATAACTCGCGGGCGGGTTGTATAAACACAGCTTAAGGAAGTTGTGGTGGGATAGTCTGAGCCAAAAATTATGGAACTGTGCTATTTTGACAAATAGAAATAATTACATAGTCTTGCTTCAAATAATGGGTCAAACGATACTAGTTTTATTAAAATGCATGTGAAAGCAATTAGTTATTATTTATATATGTTTTTAATTAATTATTAGTTTTTTTAAAGTCAGAAATTAACTTTTGACTGTCTAGTCCAAACTTAAGAATGTGAAAAACTGACGAAAGAAACAATTGTTCTAACCAGAAATTTCATTCAAGTTTACTTTTTTATTAGTACATATAAAATAACATTACTATGTAAACACTAAAAATTAAAGAAATCTCTCTAGAATATAAATAAATTATACGCTTCTAGAGTAGTGAAAAAGTGACAACGTTGCCTTCAGTTGGCACCAGTATTTCGTTTGTTGTTCTGATAAAATCAAATTAATGCACTAAATGACGTTGACTCATGTTTTGAGGTTATCTTTGCAAATATATGTATATAAAACACCATTTATTCAGATTCATTTAAAACGTAGCAGTAAGAAATTCCCGAATTATGTATCTTTTTATTTAATACAACTGATTTGATTTTCGAGATGTAAATTACCAACGGCACTGGTTCTATATGGAGCTATATAAAGCATTTAAGTTTCCCGGTAGTTTGTCGCAATGCGACGTTGTTACCAAGTGAGCTATATCAAGCGTTCAATCGACAAATTCTTCGTATTAATTTATTTTTTGGCAAAACTATCCTCCTAACAAATTTGAAACTTTAACGGCACAATCTTACAACGGTTTTACGTGAAATGTTTTGGTGTTAAGTTTTTTTCATCATTTTTTATGAAGTTATTATAATAAAGGTATCAACAACTTGCCATTTTGCATAAGATCGTGTGTTATTTTTAAATGCAATTTATGCATAAACAAACTTCCTAAACATTAAAGATTTTCTAGGAAATAACTTTGTACATTAAAATCTATTAACTGCAATATTTTTTTTATATTTTCATCATATTTTTCTACAACCACAACTCCCTTAATCAATATCCTAGACAACAATTGTTCTGACAATCGTTACTGCGACAACTGAACCAAGTTTAAAGGTAAACCACATTGGTACAACTCGCCCTAATTCTCATAAATCAAAGTTCATCCCAGATCTGAATGTTACATTTGACAGGTCATTTCGAGTCGTGTGACTGCTTACTCCTGAGTGAGCGAGACAGGTCGGATACGTTTCACTAGCAACAATTCATATGTGTAGCGTGTGGAGACCAAAACGTAAAATACTACAGAGCCGGATTAAGACACACATGAGAAGATCATTACAACACATTAGTCGCTTACCCTTTACATGAACAGTAGCAATACTTATGTGGGGGATTCGGGATCCCCCGTGCCTTCCCACGTTGCTTCTGCATGATTGGAACCTTCGGTAGTGAATATCTTCAGTGCAGTACCACGATCATGATCACCTGAAACAGTTGCTTGCCGCATCGGGCGCCCTTTAGCCGAATGTTAAAAGAACCAGGTACACACGTAGGTACTGTCGTGTATTCACCTTCGCCTAGACCGCCCCTCGTCGGGATTGACATACAGGAAACTAAAGGAAAAAGCACCCCAAGATGCCCAATGATCAGCCGGGGGCACTGGTGTGACTGTAACTGTTGTCACAAAGGTCGAGGTCCGAGATACACCCATCTCTCCCTTTCCAAGCAAACAATATACTGCGCGGTTAATTTTACAGAGCTCAATTAACATAACAACAGCAATTCCTCAAATTGCCAACAACCAACATAACATCTAACAACAGCAATTCCACCAATTGCTAACAAGCACCATAAAGCCAATATAACACATTGGCCAATAATTCAAGCAACATCCCCGTTGCCAAATGATAACAACAATCTGTTAACAGATACCAGCACATATAACCGTAATTTCACAAATACATTACCTATTATCATTTACTATTTAATTAATATCTAAAGATGCTAAATTTACATACCGAAAATAAATGTCCCACATCTGTTACCAACTTTGATAAAGTTTAAGTATGTTATTCTTTGTTAAAAATAAAAGCTTCCTATTTTTTTGGCTCAAAAAAATTCTGGATCAAGTTACAGGTCGTCAAAGTTAAGGGTACGATCGCGAATATTACTCATTTTTAATATTTTAATCCAGTTTGATTTTTCTCAAAGGTAATTTATTATATTTAAATTTTCGCACATAAATTATCTTTATATCATGTACTTGAAGAAAGATATATGGTTGTCTATTTTTGAAAAGGGTTCACTTTGACTTCTTGTATCCCAAAAGGTCATTTACTACCTTTCCCATCTATCTTTCCCATAAATACCAATTGCATCATCTTATTGGGTTATTAAAAAATTTCAATTACCCGTGGACGGATAAACCTTGCGTACCCTTACCTACGTAAATTCGCATAGTAATTTGTATTTATCTGAATCAAGTGAACATCTTAATAAATCAAGCTGCAAAGCATTCATGTCATGTAACAGTAGTGATATTATTATATTAATATGTACATATTTAGTCAACTTTCACCGATGGCATGTCAAAAAAGTTATCTTACTTGTAACCAGGGCTGTAGCCCAGTGGCGTTCAGCTCAGGGAGGAAGCGGAAAATATTATTTGACACTAGGCGTCACTATTTCTGGGGTATTCTAAAACATATTTTTATACTAATAATGCGAAATAAATAGAAATTTGTAATTAATTAAGTAATCATTTAAAGTGGTAAAAAAAGCTTTCTTGGGACTCATAATACTGTCATACTCCACTACCGCGTCGGCCGGCAACTTCTTTATTCGTCCTAAAAATATACATTTTTTGTACAGTCAACAAATAACTATGATATTGTGTATTTATAGTATTTAAAAAATGCTGTATTTGATGTAATACTCGTAATCGCTGAAAAGAGTGACATCCCTCATCAAATTTGACATATTTGGAAATAATTAGTGTTCTTCATCTAGAAACATTTAATCAGTTTTGACGAAACAGTTTTTTTCTATTAGCGTGGATGTTTGAATAACTTTCCAACAAGATATTTTAAGAAACTAGCTCTTTAATACCAAGATGTAATTATATAAGTATATTAGGGAAACCTCGTCAAAAGCATTGAAGGATTTTCCTATATACTCGTGCAACATTCGTTGTGTGATTACAATCCTTTAGATTTTCGTGAGTGATTATTTAAATAAACGCAACCAAACATAACCAGTTGAAATTCTAAGCCTAGCACTCCTCTCTCCCAGCTTACCCTCCTCTCTTCCGACACATCTTCCTCTTTGGCTTACCCCTCCTCACCGGTTTATTCTACATACATACGGAAATTCTACCTTACGAAATAATAAGAATAAAATTGAAAATTGATTTTGTTTAAAAAATCAATTTTTTGTGTTGGTCAATTTTTGTCAATTTATTTTTTGGTAACTTTCCATGGAAATATTCACGGAAACTTATTGAAATGGCAAATTTCAAAAAAACAGTTGATTCCCAAAGTGTGTTCCGTAGAACCCTGGCGTTTCGTGGAAATATTCTGAGGTTCAGCGGGACCAGTTGTAAGGCCTGTAATATAACAAAAGGATACCACTTGCAAAGCTTTAAACTTTCCTACAATAACGGACTAATTACTGTTTTATTTGTTGCTGCCTTTTGCTACCACATATTTATGTGAAATACGAAAACAAATTATTGCAATAAACTGGATAGCGAAAGCTTTAATATAAAAAAATAACTGGAACAAAAATAAGCCTTGTGTATTAAATACATATAATTATATAGATTAGTAAATCATTGACCTATACAATAAAGTTCAATATGATCTGCGTATTCACTATCAAGAAACATAAGGGGTTCATAATCTATAGCAGTTTTAATGGGAAAACGATAAGTTTGATCGTCAATAATAAAATCTTTATAATCGTCCCAGTCATGTATGACTTTTGTAATAACTTGCAACCGTATCACAGGATCACGTTCCTGCTTTTTATACAAACAATATGAAACTGCTCTAAATAAGCAATGGCCATCAGCTATTATTTGTATAATTCGTCTGTTGTCCATAATCTTCAACTATGCGGGTTTTGTCTACGCAAAGTAACAATTTTTTAAACTTAACCGCTTTTTCAATGATGAAACTGGGCGGCTGCATCACCCTTTTATATTTATAAGCGGGAGTAGTTACAAAACTCACCACCGTGGAAAGTGAGAGGGCGCCCCAAGTGAATGTCAGAGTTGTCTGTCTCAAATTAAAAATATAAACAATAAAAATATATAAAAATTAAGTAGGGTTGACTAATCTACACAGCGAAAGCTTCAATATAAAAAAGAATGGCGTAAATCGGCACGGTGGAACTCTCAAACGAACTGGAAAAAAGCCTCGTGTTTTAAATATATAGAAAATAATGAGAGCCAGAATGTGAAATAATACCATTCTTTATAAACTTTATTTTAGTAGACTGTCATGCAGATAATTATTTTTATGCAGGCCATCCATTGAATTTACGTGTTTGTTCCATAAAATCCCAAGCCAGGTAGGCAGAGTGGCGACACGATGGTGTACTACACTATTTGCATGCTAGTATTTAAATACTCATCACAATCTACATAATTCGTTTATGTATGGGAAATATATTGGATATATGTTTACAAACCAACATAAAACGACAGCCTTGAAAAGAGTCAGTTACGGGGATGTATAAAACAATGTTGAAAACAAAATTTTCCTTATATCGGAACATATGGTCCAAAGTCGATACGTAAACCTATGTAAGATGCAATTAGAAACATTTTTCTTAATAATACTTTTCCACAAATAAGGACATTTTTCGGTGATTTTTAGAAAAATAGCTTGTTTTACAGATACCTATTGTCGCTTGGGATCAAACTTTATGGGACACACTGTATAGTATGGCGCGGAGGGTTTTGGACCGCCCACGGCTGTTGACAAAGTACCCACATGCTAAACGAGTAGTAATCGCCAATGCTTCGTAAAGCTAATGGCCGGTATTCAGGAATTTCTCTAGCAGTATGAAAGGTATTAGCTACTTGGTTTACAGTGTTATTTTTTATTTTTTAACTGATTTCCCTTTGCACTTTAGTTGTTAATAATAAAAAAAACAAAATCATTTACATTGCTTGCAACGATGTATAATATAAGTCTATTTTATAGTACGTAAGTACAAGGTACATATATGAAATAAATTTATATTTATATACATACATAGTACTAAACGTAACTTCTGCAGTTGTTCTTTATACTGAATGTTTATCTATATTATTTTTGCGTGAATGTGTTGTGGTTTGTTTCATTTTTTAAATAAATTTATTATTAGTTATTTATCTTTGAGCGAGGAATCAGGATAGAGAGCATCCTTCGTACCTCATGGCACCGATTGCTATGATCATTTGGTCGACCCTACTACAATTTAGCCGAATCTGGAGGAATTCCACTCCTAGTAGGGATTTCTATGGTACCAAACATTACTTCCTATCCTATCGAAAAGAAGGTATGTTTTTAAAACAACTAATCCACCCAGGATGACAATAAATATGTATAATATTATAAATATTTATTATTATTTATGATTTATAACAAATTTATAAGACGTGTGGCTGTGTCAGCCTATATTTTTGTCAATTTTAAAGATATAACTCTGAAATTACTTTTAATCAAAAGGTCATGTATGAATTATGTTAGAACCATTAAAAAGTCAAAATCGAGAACTTATCCATAAGGGCCCTTACTTCGAAAAACGTAGTTCATGTTTATGTATACCACCATTATTAAATTTATTTTTAAATAACAAAAGTAGAACTGCTTTAAAATATGCGTTTTCAATGTTTAGTGCGGCTCTGGAACTGAAATTGTATCACAAAGTAAACCGGTAACCTATTTAAAAGGTTAGATAAGCAGCGCCTTCCAAGAATCGTAGCCTACAGCGATATCAAAAGAGTTGGGACCTTACTATCAATGTATACATATTTTCAACTTCGAAGAACTCTGAATATATTGTTCTAAGGATTCTATTAAAGAACTGTTTGTTTATGCGATAGGGGAAGAGGGGGAACAGTGTTACACAAAAAACATTTTTCGATATAATTCAAAACCAAATAAAAATTTTAAAATTGATTCTCTTTCTAATTTAAGAGTTACGATTCTTGTTTCTACTTTTACATTTAACTTGCTTTGATTATTTCAACTTTTAGAGAAATTAAGATTTATTCAACTTGGTGTCCTGTGTAACACTGTATCTTAATAGTGGGATACAGAGTTACAAGGAAAGGTTAACAATGTTAATGTTAATAAAACAACTTAAAATTCTTATATTCTTGCGTTGTAGTACATACGAATTTATAAGTTGGATTAAGTTCTGTATTCGTTTTACGTGTAATTTTCCTAATTGGCAAAATTCTATGTTTTATTGTAGCCTCTTCTTGTATTACAACAAATCCAACATCGATATCATTTGAATGGAATAATGTATCTTTGTCACTTAGATGCAACTTGGACTGATCACTGTCTGCACAAGTGTTACATAAATAATGTTATACCGAATCCCACTATCCACTGTAACACTGTACCCCAGTAGGTATTGCGACACCTGAGACCAGCCCCTCCAGTTTTTTTTTGGCCACGCCTGCTGCGCTCTGATTGGTTACCCCCACTCCTGTAGCTCCTCCCCCTTCGCTGTGATTGGTTACCCCCACTCCTGTAGCTCCTCCCCTTGCTTCTGATTGGTCGCCGCCATCTTGGATTTCCCCGCCTACTGCTCTCTGATTGGACGTGCGCCATTTTGGAACTTTGGGCGCCATTTTGACCACGCCTGCCCGCCATTACGGGAATCTGTATTACCGGCAATCTGTGTGCTACCAATAGAGGGCGTAATGCTACAATTAGTGTGTATTGCTAAGAGAGGGCGTCATGAAGGGATCTGTATTATCGATGCGTTGTGTACTACTACTAGGTGGCGTGTCATGAAGAAGAAGAAGAAATCTGTATTACTACAGAGAGGCAACCATTTTATATCACAACATCTTGCATGCGCGCGCTAAATTTGAATCCGTCAATTTTAAATATTTGTCATTTTTGCATCTGTCATTTTAAATCTGTCAATTTTGCTTCTGTCATTTTAAATTTGTCATTTTTGCATATGTCATTTTTGCATCTGTCATTTAAATCTGTCATTTTAAATCTGTCATTCTTAAAGCAACCATCTTCCCAGATTTGAATTTTAGCGCTAACTATGGGATTGGATCCTTCTTTCACTAAGTTGAAACTCTTTCTCTCTCTCTCTCATAGTATGACTACTTACCGGATTTGTAGCTTAGGATGTTCGCCGTCGGAAAGCTTCGGCTTTATTCGTGTACTCTGTCGCTGATGACAACGATCTACCTTTTTATATAGTCAACCCCTTCACCCTGTGCTAGTAAATGAAACAACAACAACAATGTTTATACATATTATTTATTTTGATATTTAATGGACAATTGTAACATATGATTGGACAAATTATTCATTACACAGTATGAGTTGAGATCATCGCGTAACACTTGCAAATTGTGCAAATATTTTTGCAGCCTATTTCTAAGATAGTTTATTTCCGCCATGGTGTTCTTAATACGACGGTGCAAACGTTGTTGTCGTTGACGTCTCCGACTGCTGCTGTTGCTGATATGATTGCAGTCGTGTACGTACGGCATCGATAAACTTTTGCGGATAATGTTTTATTATTTCTAATAAAATGAACGAGTTCAATCCACCACCAATTGCTGCTGCTGCTGTGTTGTCTATTAAACTGGTAGCTGAGTAGTAACCGCATAACAGTTCGGACGTGAATAAAATTGAATCGGATGTCGGGAGCGATTTATAGGCATCTTCATGGCGTCTCAGTTGACCTTCTGCTACGTTCTCTATGTTTGCGTGATAGAAACGTGAAAAGTCGAGGTGACGTAACGTTCGAGCATGATGATTGATCAACGGTGCTAAATGCATTATAGACTGAAACTCGTAATCTTTTAAGGTTATAGTCCGCTGTGTATCATGTATGGCAACCCTGTTACCGAAAAACTCGTTGTGAATAATCTCGATGTATAAATTGTCACATAGATGGAATTTCAAATGTTTATCGCAATGTAGTACACTGTTGTCCTTGTTGCAACAGCAGCAACCATGAAAGAAATTTTTAAACAGTGCCTCGACTCGTATATCATACAGCTCGAACCAGTCCCGTTCCGACAACACCAATTCACCATACTCACATACGTTATTCACGCACTCAAGCTTCACTACCACGGCAAATTCTCCCTGGTCGTCGTCGTCATCGGGCGGAATAAGTCCTACTTGGATGTTGTGTATATGATCGTAGTTTTCTTTTTCCCCTGGAGGTCTCGTAACATACAACGGATACTGGACAGCCCCGAGCAGTTGAACACGTACTTCACGTTTAGCTGCTGCTACTGCTGCTACCGGTGTATCTATGATGGTAAAGTTTGCTGATGCTGCTACAGCGTCATCAGCGTAGTATAGAGGCTGCTGCTGCGACAGGAACGCTAAACAATAATAATACAATAATCTTTTAATATAAGCATAAACACACACACAAAAGTTTTAAACAACTTACCTGTTTCTTCGACTTCGTTGTTCCACGCTTGACCGTCGTCGTTGTCGGCACTTGCTGTTGATGATGATGATGTATGATCTGCAACATCCGAACCTTCTTCATCTAAAGAAGCAACAAAATAGACACAAATTAGCATATAAACTTGAAGTTTTATAAACAGCAACAACAACTTACCTATTTCCAGGGGTTCGCTCACACAGTTATCATAACAATAATTAGGACTGCTTGACATCATCGTAATTGCTGCTGCTGCTGCTGCTACTGCTGCTGCACACGTGCTGTCTACTACTACACGCTAACAACGGTCGGCTTTATATAGTCACCTATACTTACCTAGATCCAGCGCATGCTCAGTAACACGCATACGGTAAACAAACGGTCATCGCTGGCAGACAAGTTTCATCCGGTCGCTGACACGTCATCATCATCACAGGCAGGTGTTCGTAGGTAATTACCTCATTCTCTCTCTCTCAGTTATAGCTATCACTTTTCATGTCATGGTACAGCTGGGTGAGAATAGTAATAATACACATATATAAAACATTAATCTTTTTATTCTATGACAATCTTTCTCAAAACATTATTAAACAACAAAACAATAATACTTAAATAACTAAACAACTATCTGTTCTCGGATAACCATGATAGAACATCTTTTATTCTACGACGACAATGTTTCTTAAAATTATTAAACAACTAGACAATAATCAAAATAACTAAACAATTATTATTAGGTTGAAATCTGCTCGGATAACCATGAAGACATACTCATTTTTCATGAAACATCCTATTGAATGCTTTGTACGCTTTGTTATGCCAAATATTCTTTTCATCAATGTCTTGATCTACTACTACTACTAATACATAATTGAAAAGAACAAAATCGCGTTTATCAGATCTATTTCATGAGTATGTTCCCCTGAGTATCCTCTTGTGATTTACATTCAATCACCCTTAAGTTTCACCATCTTTTTTAATAATTACTGTACATAAGGTATAACTCTTGTCAGCTTCACTTATTATTAACTATATTCAATTATCCTTATTCTTATTATAACTACACTATACTGACAAAAGATGATTGAACAATTTACAACAACAACTAATTACCTAATTATTACATTCTTAAATAATTTCGAATATAGTATACACAAAGTATAAACCTAGACATCATCATCATCATCACTTATAATAATAATTACATCAAGCCGAAGGTCGATCTCTTGTGATTAACATAACCCCCCGACTACTGCTACTACAGTTGAACTGTACATGTACTTATTACTATACAAATATTTTGCTACTTAAGAGTTAGATATGATACTACCTATACAAAAATTTACAAAACTTAAAAATACAACTATACTACTACTATACACATATCTATTACTACAACGATTGAACTGTATAATAATTATATACGTTATGATAATATTTTACTACTTAAGATCTAAATATAATACTACCTATACAAATTTTACAAAACTTAAAAATACAACTATACTACTATACACTTACATATATACAAGAGGGGCTTTAATGTTTATACACGTGGTCGCTTGTTGTTGTTGTAGCCGAACGGAACGGAATCAAAATCTTCTATACGGCGTCTCTTCGCGAACGTTATCTTATAGACTTTTGATTCCGCTCGCGTTACAAGCTGATGGTCAGCCGTACGCCGGATGTTGTTGGACTCTACAATAATCTTTTCGTCCATACCTTCCAGCAGTCTAAGCATGGACTCAAAGTTTATTTTTTTAGTCGCGGCGTGGTTTAGGGTGATGCCCTTGACCTTGACGACCACGTGTATCTGTCCCGTGGTCGGTGAATAAACTTTGTAGGCGTAGTTCTTCGGCCCGCCTGACACAAACTCTATAATATACGATCCGGGACCGTACTCTTCGAGCTCGTCTGTGAGGTCGCCCAGGAAGCTTCCTGTTGGTAGCTCGAAGTCGCCCGGCTTCGAAACGTATATTACGGAATCTGAAACAACGAAAAAAAAAATTAACTCTAATATAAACGGTGTTGATGTTTGATAGTACTGAATGACTTACCTGTGTCATAGTATAATACTCTCTCTCCTAGCTGATCCAAATAGGAATACAGCTTAAGACGGGCCTGTGCAGTGACAAATGCCGCGATGACCACGTTAACTGACGACAGAGGATCTGCTGCTTCCTCTTTATGCTGCCAGTTAACCGCAATCACCTCGTCATTTATTTCCTGCACATGATTAACTTCTACGCCTGGGCTGGACAACAGGTCGAAAAACTCCTTGGACTCGCTGATTATGGCTGTTTTCGCCTGGTTCTCACGCTGACCAAATTTCCCTAGAATACAAAAAAAAAATATTAAGTAAAGAAAACTACATAAGGTTATTATAACTTACCCCAGAAGGAATTCAGCATCAGTTTGGCCAACGATCTCAAACCAGGGTTCTTGACGATCTTCAACGAATCCAAGGAAACTCCCTCGTTCTCGAAGTAGTCATCAACGTACTGTTTCCGGGCTCCATCGATACCATCCGCGCCGTTGTTGTTGGCAGTTATTGAAGATGGCCAACCGCTGGCTTCCTGCTTCATCTTCAGGAACTTGTCGATGAAACCCGAAAACAGTCCCCCGGTCTTGGACGCTTTGTTGTACTGGGTTACATCGTACGACCAGATCTCTTGTATGTCCTGCACGATGTAACCCTTTCGTATGGCCATTACCAGTTCGTCCAAGACCCAGGTTCCGTTGATGACTCGGTCCTCTACGCCGTGCTGACATTCGACCTGGTTCAATTCTTCGGCGCAAGTGCGACATAGAGGGAACAGCAGCTTTTGGTGCATCTTGACGGGTAAGACCGGATGGTATAGATCTTGTGGCTGTAACATTGTACATTTTACCACGCCGTTGATGTTTTCCAGGCCCCCTTTATCCCTGATTAGATTTTCACAAGCCGCCTTGCCTACGTAAACTTCTGGATGGCCAACTGGGAATTTGGCGTACTTGCATTCCCAGGGATAAAGGGAGCATACATCTACATACCGGATCTTTTCCCCGTCTTTTGCAACTCTCTTTAATTTTGCTGCCCCTGTACGGCCGCCGTAAAATGCCTCTCTCGGGTTTAAGGGTGTGTTTACTAACAAGGGATGTTTCTCAACCTGCTGTCTGAATTCGGGTGTTAACTGCCTACGGAAGCGACATTCCCACTGTTCAACAACCTCGTATCCTAGCGACTTTAACTTCTCTGTTGTGGCTCGGGTCTTCTCGAGCCTCATATCCATGGTGTCGCTAGGATCATCGTGTAGAGGCTCGTTGCGACGGGTAGTGAAACAGGTGGGACATCCATGGAAGTAACACCCGTGAAATTGAAATATGGTATTACCATACAGCCCGTCAACCTTTAACCCGCCCACGATAGCTTCTCTCTGCCTGCCGGCGTGTTGAATCTCAACACCTCTTTGATGCTCTTCCAGCAACAGCCATTGGAGAGCTACCTTAGACTGGTTATCTGCGCGTCTATAACCACCCTTTGGTATCAGTCCAATGGTGCTTTCTTTGAGGAATTTCCTCCGGAACATGAGATTACAGGCAGAGGCGATGGTGATGGCTTCCGTGAACGGGTCAACGTCGCATTCCTCAATAAAGAGATTCCTAAAGTGGATACAGGCTCTCTTCAAAATATCGACGTCTGTTCGACAATATTCGACCAGGTCACGTTGCATGTCGAACTCCGTGATCCCGTCCCTGTTCGCCTCGTACCACTTTAGGAACGCTTTACGAGCCTGGGGTTTCATGGTGTCGGGGCTGTAAAATTTGATGTCCGGAAGAGGACCCACGTAATGGGCGTTGGCCTCGGTGTTAAAGAGGTGCGGGAAGTATCCTTTGGGAGCCGGTAGATCGAACGCTTTAGGCAAGTCAGCCAGAGCCATGGGGAAAAAGTTGAGCGAATCGATAATCTTTAGATTATCTAGTTGCAGCAGCAGAATTTTTGAACCGCGCATAATGAGGTCCGGTTTCAAAGAGGTGTTGTTGGTTATCAAGTAATTTAGAATAAACTGTGTGTCGAAAGCCTGCCCGTTATGGGCAACTGCTACAACTTTTTTGAATTTTTTACGCATCTCCAACAGGTGCGCGAGAAAACCATCTATACATTTTCCTCGCAAGATCTGTTCTCGCAAACCACATCTTACACAACTGGTAGCAGTTGATGATGAGTCGTTGTTGTAACACTCAGAACAGACTTGCTGGAAAACGCATAGATTCGGTTCATGGAGGTTGACGCCGGGCGCAATTTCTTTCTCTTGCCGGGTCTCCAGGTCGAAGAACACAAACAAGGTGTCTTGCTTTGTGTTCCTAGGTCCGGCCGGCTGTATATGACAAAAATGGTTTTCGGGTTTATGGCTCTGACAGATCTTACAATAGATCTCCCCGCACACATGGGCCTGCTTCCGGGTCTTGATGTTGATGGTTTTGAAACATCCCTCGCATTTTTTAACTTCCCGACACATGTTGCCCTCCTGATGGATGTTAAAGCAGGCTTGACTTCTAAAGTCTCGCCTGCAGTCCGGACACCTAATCAGCTGCGCTGTTCTTTCGCAGGGCGGAGAACTACCGCAGCCTACGCAGGACTTTTCACAACGGTGATGGTTTTTATGATCGTAGGGTACATGACAGTGCTCACAGAAATAACCGCAGGCAAAGGCTGAGGTCAATGATGTTATGACGTTATAATGATGCTCGTGATACAACAGATTGATGTTCTTTGTTGCGGCATCATTATCAACGACCCCCTCAAAGATAAGTGAACGACCTCTCGAGCCGTGGCTATACACTACTATCTTGTAGTTGGGGGCCAGGAACTGCTGGAACAACCTTAATTCATTGACCCCCGCTCCCTCCGGTGGAATGAAAGCTACTCCAGCATCCCGCATCATTTCCTCGGCCTTTATCTTTTGCACGGTCTGATTTCGACGTGTCTTAGCGTAATCAGCACTGTTATCTGCGTGAGCCCTGCCTACGACCAAAGCCCTGGGTAGGCATAGATTGTCACTGGTGGTGTTGTTAATCGTGACAATCCCTCTGCGACGGCTACACTCTTCGGCAAAGGTGCTGTACGTGCCGTTACGACAGCGACCTTGTCCAGCAGGTGGTGTTACAATAGTAGCTATTAGTCTGAAGGTGTCCGAACTCAGGGCTTCAGGATCGCTCTGTAAAATCGATTCTAAAATGCCCCAGACATCATTGAAGGTGATTTCATCAGAGCGCCTGAGGCTCATGTAGCCGGGAAGTTTTTGTTTGAAACTATCAAACTCAAATGTGGCCCCTACTTTATCATTTGGTCGTGCTCGGCTTAGCACATCCCTTAGAATTTGGTTGATGGCCGATTTAAAATGCTCCAAATGATCTTCATCGACTGGCGTAACGGCTACTTTAAACACCAGTCGATGTTTCAGAGTGCCAAATTTCTTGATGGTGGACACGTTTTCATCGATAATTTCGTAGAGAGAAGACATTTTGTACAGGAGTAACAGCAACAATAGCAAAAAAAAAATATCGCACTTGCACACTTAACAAAGGCTAAAACAACAAAGATTATATGTTGTTAATTTAAATAAACATTGACTAATTACTATTATTAAAGTTTAAATGCACTGCAAGCTATTAAATATTATAAATTAATTATAAAGATCAATTTTAATGCAAATTAATAAAATCTTTTAGCCATTCTTAAACTTTTAATAGCAAGCTAATTTAAACAAATATAGAGTTTAAAATTGTTACTAAATCCCTTTGACAGATTATTATTATAAACAACAACAAAATAAGCTAAAATTGTTTGAAATATAACAGCAACAGGTAAGAAATCATATAGCGACAAATGGACAGATAAATCTTTTACCATTCACGAACTGCTTCTCTTAACCCCTAATTAAAAATAAAAAGCTTAGATGCTACGTGATGGTAAAAAAAATTGACGCAAAATAAACAATAACCTCTGAATGCAATGCAGGCTATTAAATATTATAAATTATTTGCTTTGACAAAAGTTAAAGAAAGATCAGTTTCAATGCAAATTAATAAAACCTTTTAATCGATATTACACTTTTTAACAACAATCTAATTTAAACAAATATAGAGTTTAAATTGTTACTAAATCCCTTTGATAGATTATTATTATAAAAAAAAATAAATAAGGAACGGCTAAAAACAACAAAGATTATATGCTGTTAATTTAAATAAACATTGATCTAAAAAGCATAACCTCAAATTATGATTTAAATAACTTTGTTACAACCCCTAGATAAACAACTAATAACGATCACACTTCGCATAAAACAATTACTACTTTAATCGATAATCAAACTAGGGAAATTAAAAAAATATATAAAACTATTCCTGCAACTTAAATAATTATTTTAAACCGATTATGTTACAGTGTCGTGAAAAATCATGCGAGAACGAGATTGCCGATTATTATAAAAAACAATAATAATAATAAATCCTACCTTTTTGTTCGATTAAAGCTGTAGATTTCACATAGACTCTGTAGCAACAATTGGTAATAACAATCAAGAATGGCACAAATCACTTCCAACACAAACGTAATAATTAACAGTACGCATAAAAAACATACATGTGTTGATGTCTCGAGTAACCCCAAACAAGTGCTTGTCTACTTCCGTGGTTGGCTTTATAGGTTCGAATTGTTGCGCAATATTATGCAATAAGCTAAAAATAAAACTCGAGTCAATTTGCCCGCTTAACAAAGGAACAAAGCGTTCTCTCCGGTGAACACCTGCGGGTCATAAATCAGTTTGAAATGTTTTTTTCTGCACCAGAGTTGACATACCTTCTAGATTTTATCTATTAGAATAAAAAAAACGGTGTATCATTCTAACCCTCTGGGGATATAATTCATTCAACTGTCATACCGTTTTTATTGAACGCAGGTGTGACGAATAAGTTATGACCCTGTCTGTATTAAATAAAGGTTACATTCGATATCGCCTTTTGTACTTTAGTGTCTTTCTCGGTTCTATTTGTGTTTAGATATCTGATAAATTTCAACGTATTGTGCGAACAGAGAATGCAGTGATAATATTATATTATTTTTATTAGGCAATAGACAGATTGTTGTCAAAATTCGATATGATTCCCTTTTAAGGATGTGTTTATAACTTTTCAACACATAAATGAACGAGGCAAGCAGTTGAGGTTTGATTTAATTGTGTGCCTTTTTTATTTAAAGAAAATTCTATAAAAATTTAAAGTGTGTTCTTTTAAATGCTCTAAGAGACAGAAAGGTCTTTTTACCTGGAAATAGCTTTAGAAATCAGACCCGTCAACGTGCGAGATTTACAGGTACTTAATAATACAAAGAGTGATGAAATGTTTGATTATTTTGCTATTACAGTATATCAATATTATAATCCATTGAAACTTTTTCTGTTAAATGTGATTATGATAAATCGAAAAAACATTTCTTTAAATAGGTATATTTTTAATAAAAAATGTCTAAAGTATGACAAAAAATACTTTTAATGCTCTAACACAGTCAACCTTTATTTAGAAGATCGGTCACATAGATAAGTGCTACCTACATTTACAGCGCAGGTGTTCTTTTATTCGTTAACGAGTTTCTTTGCTCAGGGTCTGTGTGTGTGTGTGTGTGTGTAATAAATTAAATGGTTATCAATAGTTACATCTAAAAGTTTAATTTAAAATTTTAATGTTGTAGTAAATTATAAAAACGACACCGAGGGTAATAAATTTAAATTTTTATCTAATCGTGTTACATGACAGTGCAGGTGTCGATCCCTTTTTTTTTAACAATACCCTTTTTGTTCCGAATGGTAATAAATTAAGATTTTATCTACTCGTGACAGTGCAGGTGTCTACCTTTTTAATGATATCCTTTTGCTCCGACGGTAATAAATTTAGATTTTATCTACTCGTGTTACTTTGACAGTGCAGGTGTCGATCCCTTTTTAACAATACCCTAAAGAACACCTGCGCTGTAAATGTAGGTAGCACTTATCTATGTGACCGATCTTCGAGGGTAATAAATTTAGATTTTTATCTGATCTCAAGTAATTAATTGACAGTGCAGGTATTTTTAACAATACCCTTTTTGTTCTGAAGGGTGATAAATTAAGATTTTATCTAAAATCATGTTCATTCGCGCAGGTTCGAAGTTTATAAAAGCTCAGTCAAACCCCCTTCCGTTTTAGTTGGTTCTTGACATCGGTTACGGTGATAGTAATATTGTTATTGTTTGCTTGAACTAGGTAAGTTAAAATAATCATTTATTATTCTTGTGAGTGTTAAGTTTTTGTCTATTTTTTTTACATAGAAAAAATGGATTTGCTAATACAACAATTGAACAAATCTCCCGTTAGCCAGAAGCCAATCAAGAAGTTATGTGATTACAAAATAAAAGAAATTGCAGAGATACTACAATTCAAAAGAGTCGTTTGCCGTGATAAGCTTCAAAGTGTGATTATTGTTGCTGAAAAGCATGTTACATTTCTACCAAAGCGAATCAGCGATAAGTTAACAGATCAAAGGGTTACCGAGCTTAACCAGCAGATTGAAGCTAAAACGATTTCTCTAGGTTTGATGTACATGGGGAAAACAAACTGTTATGATGACTGCCTGTTTGTGGAGTTAAATAAGGTACGAGTAAACATCAAGTTTATACAATAAACCCCTTTTTAATGTTCT
Source organism: Agrypnus murinus (assembly GCA_929113105.1). Lineage (NCBI taxonomy): Eukaryota > Metazoa > Arthropoda > Insecta > Coleoptera > Elateridae > Agrypnus > Agrypnus murinus. The sequence continues at coordinate 101,610,322 of OV816028.1, read as the reverse complement.
ATTGTTGTCGTTGTTGTTACAGCCCCTGGAACCGCAAATAGAAAACAGAGGTCAGTCCTGAAGTCCTCAAGCACCAGCATTCTATCAACATTTTTTTTTTTATTATAAATTAAATGTAGCCTTAACACTATATTAATAAACATAATTTTTTTTAATTCCTATATGGCTTTATTATTTCTTCTAGAAAAGGTAGTGGTGGAAACGTTTCAGCTTAGTGAAAGGATCCAATCCCTGAGTTAGCGCTAAAATTCAAATCTGGTAAGATGGTTGCTTTAAGAATGACAGATTTAAAATGACAGATTTAAATGACATATGCAAAAATGACAAATTTAAAATGACAGAAGCAAAATTGACAGATTTAAAATGACAGATGCAAAAATGACAAATATTTAAAATTGACGGATTCAAATTTAGCGCGCGCATGCAAGATGTTGTGATATAAAATGGTTGCCTCTCTGTAGTAATACAGATTTCTTCTTCTTCTTCATGACACGCCACCTAGTAGTAGTACACAACGCATCGATAATACAGATCCCTTCATGACGCCCTCTCTTAGCAATACACACTAATTGTAGCATTACGCCCTCTATTGGTAGCACACAGATTGCCGGTAATACAGATTCCCGTAATGGCGGGCAGGCGTGGTCAAAATGGCGCCCAAAGTTCCAAAATGGCGCACGTCCAATCAGAGAGCAGTAGGCGGGGAAATCCAAGATGGCGGCGACCAATCAGAAGCAAGGGGAGGAGCTACAGGAGTGGGGGTAACCAATCACAGCGAAGGGGGAGGAGCTACAGGAGTGGGGGTAACCAATCAGAGCGCAGCAGGCGTGGCCAAAAAAAAACTGGAGGGGCTGGTCTCAGGTGTCGCAATACCTACTTACCCCAATTATCAAAAATCTATACTTGAATAGTTAATAAGGGCAGAAACAGTTTTGAGGTTAAGTTCGTGCTTCTCCGGCGTAAATAAGCTTACAAACTACTTATAAATAAATTTTTAATAATCTAGCTTTAATTAATTTAATCCTGAAGTAAATTGTATTTTACTTGAAAATTAACCAAAACTACACTTGGTTAAAACCAAAGTACTTCTAACATGAAAATATGAACAATTTTTAAGATAAAGCAATCCTAAAAACATTAAGGGCCGGTCTATTCACCTTCAAGTAAAGTCCCCATTAAGCTTACTTGACATATTAACAAAAATAACTGTATATTCACTCTCAAGTAGTTTAAAAGCAACCAGTAAAGCCACCTACTGGCCAGATAAACTGTAGGCAGGTTGTCTCCCCTAACAAATCTTAAAGGACGTTTTATAACCTCACATTTCCATGTGTTTTATGTTTGTTTACATGCCAGTTTTGTTTTCTGTGTTATATGTTTTTTGAAAAATTCAGTATTGATAGTGCAAAATGGATATAATTGATGATATTTTAATTGATGAAGAAATGGAAATTGTTCAAAATATACAGCGACGACCATATAATACCCGAAACAGATTTTTTCATATAAATAATTTTGATAATTTAGATGATGTGGATTTTATAAGGCGATTTAGATTATCTAAAGAATCAGTGCAACAAGTGCTTGCATTAATCGAAGACGAAATCACTCCCATCGGTAATAGGTAAGTGCAAAATTATAAAAAGAATACAAATATCTCATTCTTTTTTGTTTTTAGAAATAATCCCATTTCACCCATGCAACAATTATTAGTTACATTACAGTTTTTTGCAACAGGTAGTTTTTATGTATGCATAAAACTACTGCTGCAAATATTAAAAGGACTACTAGTGCGCTGTCTCGATTAAGGCCACAATTTATACATCTTCCGACAACAGAGGCCGAGAGAACAGATATAAAAGTAAAGTCTCAAGCGACAGCAATGTTTCCAAGAGTTCTTGGCGCACTGGATTGTACACATATACGTATTCAATCACCAGGTATCTTCAAGAAGATTAAAAAAAATAATGTTGCAAATAATAATAATTACAATGTTCTAGGTGGTCCTAACGCAGAGAACTTTCGAAATCGAAAAGGTTTTTTTTCCCTCAACGTGCAGGTAGTAAGTGATGCTGACTACTCTATTAGAGACCTTGTGACTCGTTGGCCTGGTTCAAGTCATGACGCCAATATTTTTGACAATTCCATGATTCGAATGAGATTTGAAAATAATGAAATGGGAGATGGTCTACTGTTAGGTGATAGTGCTTATCCTCTCAGACGTTACCTTATAACTCCTTTAAATAATCCACAGGGCGAAGTAGAAAATTTATTCAATGAATCTCTCATTCGAACCAGAATTATTGTAGAAAGAACATTTGGAATATGGAAGAGGCATTTTCCTGTATTATCTATCGGGATGCGTAGCAATCTTGATTTGGTGAAGGATATTATTATTGCAACTGCAATACTACACAATATTGCTTGTAGAAATCAAGAAAATCATATTCCAGGTCCAGAAGATGAACCTCTGGATGACATACCTGTGATTCCAGCAAATAATCAAATCAATAACCACAGAAGGGAACTTCTGGAATAGTTTAGGCAATTACATAAAGGTAGAAATTAATAAAGTAATAGGCATTTCTTTATGTAATAAATGTATTAAAATTATTAAAGATTATTATATACATATGATAAATATGATATTATAAAAATATTAAAAAATTATTAAAGATTATTATATAAATATAATATAAAAATATTAAAAGTATTAAAATTATCCTACTATATTAAAACGCCAATTGATCTCGGGAACGAAAGATCAAATTTACGCGGCGACCTAGATATAAGCTAGGGGCAACGAGAGAAGCAAAATAACACCAAAATTATGGTTCCTACTTTTATGGTTTCTGAGATACAGAATTATTTTAATATTAGAGGCTTTTGTATGGTTTTTGTCTGATTGGGATGATCGTCAAAAAAACTATTTTTTCCCCTCCCGCCCAGCCCTTTTTCAGAGTTGGGAATTTTTTTAAATTAACTGCGTTAATCTGGCATCTCAAACATGGTGAATCGAAAATGATTTTTTAATCATATTTTAATCAATATTTTATAATTAAATTATCGCGCGTCGTAGGCGCTCGAACCCCCGATTTTTAAAGATTATTATATAAATATGATAAATATGATATAAAAATTATCAAATATTTAATTGTTTTATTAAAAATTGTTTTTTTAAATTCAACACCTCCAGTTCTTTTTCATGTTTTTCTGCCTCTCGCACCCTCTGCACCTCCAGCATTTCTAATTGATTTCGTTTAATTAATACTTCTTTTTGTGCAGCCTTCATTTGTAATTGCACTAATTCATTTCTGGTGTCTGCAAGAGATGAATATTTTTCATGAACATCAGGTCTTCATTGAATCCTCTTTTTATTCAGTACTTTATTAATGGGCCGCTTAATGGATTGTGGTGCTCAACTTTTCCAGGTACCTTAAGGGCAATAAGAAAATTAATTGAATAATCTTACATACAAGAGCAGTTAAATACTTACTGCTGTTTGCATTACCATTTTCATTTGAATTTGCATAATCTAAAATGAAGAACATTATGTTTATTAAAGGAGTTAATTTTCAAAATGTAACATTAGTTACCATTGCCATTTGTTAGAATGTCATCAGGGATGCTTACAATATCTGCAGATGTTCCTGGTGTTGGACGGTCCTCTGCATTTAATGCAGCTTGATGCACGTTGCTGTTTGGAGTGCCAGCCTCTTCTAATATGATTTGAAATTCTGTAATCAGATAAAACCGTATAAAAGCAAAAACAAAAATATATCTTGCACTTACCCGCATCGCAGTCTTTGCTGTTGTTCAACTCTCTTTCAGTTTTGCATAAGTATTATGGGAATTAAAGGCTCCTCCCAGTCCATAATTGGAATTGGCTTGGCCACTCCACCTCCCGTCTTGTAAATTTCGAACTTATTGTGAGATAATTTTTTTTCAAACATCTTTTTAAACATTCATATTTTATTTTTAACATTTTTGTTGTTCTGATACTGCTACTATGGCGCGCATTAAAAGCTTTGGTAATAACAGTCTCCCAAAAGCCTCATCCTTCTTCTTCCACGTAATTGCATCGGTTTGTTTACACTCGATTACATTTGCTTCGTTTAATATTTCTTCCACAATGGTGACTGTTTCAGTAGAAGAAAAGTTGATGGATCTTTGCCTTCTTTTCCTTTCACCTAAAAGCATTGCACAATTATTGCTATGACTTTTTAATAACTATTTTAGGACTTACCATTATCAATTGCTGGAGAATTCTCCATGTTTATATTATTAAAAATCTACTGAATAAAGTCAAGAAATCACTATTTTACACAAACACACGCACTAATTATGAAACACTAAAAACTTTACTTAAAAAATAACTGCAAACTAAGGAAAACACTATATGGAATGCAATAAAGTGTTGGGAGTCCCCTGATGTTGCCCAGATGATTTGTACTGACACATTGCTTATATTTATGGTTTACGTATACAAATATAGATAGTCGAAACTAAATGAAACATTTTTTGGAAAAGCCCAGAACATAAATAAATGTTTAACTGAATTTTTAGAAGATATTTCTGAAAAATAACAGTATTTTTTTAAATCCCGCCAGTTTTTAAAACGTGAACTAATGAATGGGTTTGGTTTTTCTCTCTTACACATTATTGTGTCAATTACCCATCTCTTTCTTGCATGTACTATCTGCGTGAAAAAGTAGACCTTTCTCATAAACATTCCAGTAACTACTTTCAAGATATAATCCTTTGAATATACCCAAACTGTGTACTATTGATTTCATAATAATCTAGGACAGCAAGGCTAATATGATGCTATTTTTTATTATTTCTCAGTGTAAATGCATAGGATAAAATAATAAAAAATAGCATCATATTAGCCTTGGTGTCCTAGATCATTATGAAACCAATAGTACTTGGTACCTGTTAATTTATTTGACCAGTAACTACTGAGAACTTTACCTGAAGGTGAATAGACCGGGCCTAAGTGTAACACTGTAGTACGTGTAACACTGTTCCCCCTCTTCACCTGCACTAGTTTTGCCATATTGAATCATGAAATTTGATAGTCAAAAGTGTTGGAAGTCAGAAAATGAAGAGTGGAACACCGATATATAATAACAAGTATCATAATAATTGTTAGAACTTTGGCTAAATAGAATATAGGCTTTCGCCTTCCTGTTTCATCCTCTTCCTCTGCAGTACACTTTAATCTTGACTACGCTTAACTCTTTATAAAATGAGAGTGGTTTGATAAGTCAGTGACTTTTTGAATAAAAGATATTTATTTCGGCAAATAAGCATTTTATTTCTCAACATAGTCTCCTTTTAGCTCGATACATTTAGTCCAGCGTTTTTCCATTTTTTTTATTTCTTCCAAATAATAGGTTTTCTCAAGGACCTCAAAATAGGCGTTTGTTTCAGTGATGACCTCTTCATTCGACCCAAATCTCTTACCGCCCAGCCATTTCTACAGGTTTGGAAACAGTTTGGAAATAGTCACAAGGGGCTAAATCTGGAGAATATGCTGGATGGGATAAGCAGTTCGTAGCCCAATTTATGGATTTTTACCATGGTGACTACACACGTGTGCACCCGTGCATTGTCTTGATGGAACAGCACTTTTTTCTTCGCCAAATGCGGTCGTTTCTGCTTCAAATCAATATAGAATCTGTCCAAAAGCTCTGAATAATATTCGCCGGAGATCGTTTTACCCTTTTCAAGGTAATTGATGTGAATGACACCGCGTGCATCCCAAAAAACTGTGGCCATGACCTTGTTGGCCGATACACCCACCTTGGTCTTCTTAGGTGCACGTTCACCCGGAGAAACCCACTGTCTTGATTGTTCCTTGGTCTCTGGTGTAGTGTGATGGATCCATGTTTCGTCTACGATAACGAAACGCCGCAAAAACTCGTTCGGATTGCGAGTGAAGTGTGAGTGTGAGCAATCGCGGCACCCATCGTGCGGATAGCTTTTTCATGTCCAAATATTCATCTAAAATGTGATGTATCTGCTCAGTTGAGATGCCTACAGTCTCAGCCACCTCATGCACTTTCATTATCCGATCGTCCAATATCATTCCATGGATGTTATCGACGATTTCTGGCGTGACGACCTCTTTTGGGCGATCTGAACGTTCGGCGTCACTTGTGCTGGTACGACCACAACGGAACTCAGTAAACCACTTCTTAACCATTGAAATTGATGGTACAGAGTCGCCATAGTATTTATCAAGCCTTCCCTTGGTTTCGGTGATTTTTTTTACGCAGAAAATAATGCTTAATCAGCACACGAAATTCACTTTTTTCCATTTTCGTTAAAATTCACGAGGTTGTTTGCTTTCAATGGTTGTCAAACACAAACTAAATGGCGCAGCCAAAAATTTTACAGTAGTCTATTCATAGATGGCAGTTTGACGGGAGCAGTACTGCATTTAAAGTTACTACGCGGGAAATTCAAAAAGTCACTGACTTATCATACCACCCTCGTACATACATTTTGACATCAACTTTGCACCTTGGACACTTTTGGTAGGGCTACATTTAGATACAATATCACTGAGAAAACCATTTGTTGGACCAATTAAATTTTATTTAATTCAACTAAATATTTAGTTACATTAAATAAAATTTAGTTCTGCTAACTAAATGTTTTGTTGAGTTAAATAAAATTTAGCTTTTCCAACTAAATGCTTTTCTCAATGAGTATATGAAATTTTATGTAAACTAAACCGAAACAAAAAAAATGGAAGAAAAAGTAATCCAAATAAGAGATTGTTCTTCCAATCTATAATAATGCAAATACGGAACGGACACTTCGTAAAAAGTTTGCCTTGATGCAAATAAATACACATACACACAGAAGTTAAATCACTTTCCATAATGAATGTAATTTATAATGATCGTTTACATGAACCTATTAGTATTTCTTATGACAGTGAAGTATGATTTGTTACATTTTTAACAATTATTGCCATTTTCTTGTTTACTTCACATATACAATTTGCATAAGATTATTTATGACAGTTGTCTATACATTTAAAGAAGATGCATACCATCCACTGATTACTATGTAAACTCAAATTAAAGAAACTATAAAAGGAAAATTGAATCTTTTCAATTAACTGATATCCTTTTATGTGTAGGAGAATTATCTGAGAACAGACAAGAACACGCACTTGAAAATTAATTATTGCCAACAATTGATTAGTTATTGATACGACGGTTGCACAAGATTTTTACTTAATTAAACATTAAATTAACGTGATTAGATTTAATTTGCAAAGGAATAAATTATTTATATCAGACTGTTGCAACTGGTAGATTTATAGCGAAGGATGTGTCTATCGCTTTCGTTTCCTGGTTTTACAAACGTGAAGTTTCAAAAACGAAATTTTTTATTTGGTTTTTTTTTTGTCAACTACGTATCTATGTTTATAAAAATTGCGAGTTATGCTAATTATTGCTGCTATTTAGATAGTCGTATTGATTGGTAAGATTTTAAATTTTACTTAGTTTCACAGGAAATTATTTTGACAGCTACAATTTCAAATATTCGGCTTCTTTCAGATTAAAAGATTACACTCGATAGTTAGCAGTGGAATTTAAGTGAATAATTTGGCATAAATTTTAGATGTAAACATTATTTTCTATGACAAGGTTTCCAGATAAGGAAAGTGTGGAAATTTTCTAATTGAAACTAAACTTCTGATTTAATAATTTTATTTGAAAAACCGAATAAGGCGGTTGTTAGTACTGGATAAGTTCATAGGCTATAATTAAGATTGTTTATAATTAAAGGTTGTCCATCTCTGACGAAAAATTATTTATTAGTATTTTACTTCTCATCTATATGCACATACTTAATTAAGCGTATTCTATAATTTTTCTGTAATTAACATGCGATTTTATGTAAAATGAAAAATAATAATATTAATTTCTTGAAATTAAACTCCCACATCCATAATTATACATAATATGAATAATTGTTTCATGTATTGGTGTTATTTATGTGTTTGTAATCATTGAAAGCGGTTTCCGCTTTAAGTGTTTATCGTGAAGCTCCTGATTTCCAATAAAAACCAAAATATTTTACAAAAACATAATGTCCAATTTAAAAGGCAAATTAGTGTTTTTCAAGCACACGTGTAAAATTAAATTTCTTACAGTAACTAAATTAATAAAATGGAATAAGTTGGGGTTTTGAAAAAACAATTGAAAGTAACATGACGCAAATACATTTAATACAGACAAATTTTGCAACAGAAAATTCCAAATTTTCTTTGGAAGAGATCATTTTCATTCATTAGTATTACGATTAGTATTTCGTACATGTACTTCTCAATATCGAAATTTATTGGCTTGCATTCTGGTAGAATTTTATCTAGAATAAATAAAACAGGTTATTATTAAGGTGTATGCATAAATAAACCGACTTATATGAAGGAATATTGTTGTTAGCTGTTTTTCATGAAATAGTTTGCTGAATTGCATTATAACGTTATCAATGTAAGATGGATTTGTTCACTTTGTGATTTTATAACTTCAGGATGTAATGCTGGAATTTCGTGTAATTTTATCTTAACCACATGATTTGGAAAGATTTCAGTGGAAAGGTTGAGTTTCTTTGTTAAAATCACTGGAAAACATATTTGTAGACTTGCGGTTTTTCATTGTTATAAAGATTTATGTATTTGAGTTGCAGATTAAGTTGCGTAGAACAGTGTGCAAGTGTGTTTTAAAATAAATTATGTTAATTAGTGTTATCTGATTTGAGATTTCTCTTTGACATTTAAAAGACATGTTAAAATTTAAAATAATCCTAAATGTTATATATTTTTGGAATCAGGGAAATAAGGCCTGCATTTCTATCTTTATTTATATTTATAAATTATGAAATCAGAATTTATTTATGCTAATTTTAAAAGTCAAAGTATCTTGTTTTTATGGAAGATTATATTGTTTTTGTTAAAATTATATAAGGGACTGCTGTCAAAACACAACTAAGTGACATTATTCTATTAAAAATCAGATGAAAACGGTATGTTCCCAGCTGCTTCAAAAATAGTGAAGTTCTAATTAAACGTCAAAAATATCATAACAAATAACTTACAGTTTATAATAAATGTCAAAAAAAGTTTAAAATAAAAAATAAAAGTTATAACCCAAGTTATTTAAAAAAACATTAAAATTTCAAATTTTAATAATAAAAAGATTGGCAATTTATAATTTTTTTATTTTTATTTAGGTTAATTGCCTAATTTTTCTTAATTTAAAATTGTAATTCTTTGTGAAGAAAAGTGTAAGAAACAGAATGACGATTATTTCTTTTATTTTATATCAATAATTAATTGGTATCCTATCATCTAATATCACTTATTTTATTTTCTTTTCGTTATTTTAAATATAAATAAATACAGCATTGTGTCCTTTATTTTGTGTACATTTTATTTGTGTATGGTATTATTTGTTGTGTATTATTTTTGTTCATTACGATTATAACAATTTTAAAAGAAATCCAAGCGACTTATTCTATTTTCCTCATCAATCATCAATCAGCAACCAAGTAGACTGAACACAATAACTTACAAAATGTAATCATATTCAACAAGACCATGCTTATTTTTGCAATATCAGAAGGGTTTCACAAAAACTGAGTCGACTTGAACAAGTTACATTTATTTAGTTCATAGATTTTATCGTAATTTTTTAGTCACAAAATAGTCATAACGGTGAAATCCTTGAGGTTACATTCTGAAAAGCTTTCCTACGTACAATTGTAAGATTTTCTTGACAATGAAAATCAGCAGTGTCAGAGAATGATAATATTTTGAAAATTTCTTATTACAGGTGACCTTTGCAGATAGGAACTGATTATGGAGGCAATTTTTCTTCGAAGTAATATTAATGAGAGTGGAACAACGGTTTGTTGGAACGGGAGCCTCTCTTTGAAAGGTATTTTAACAATAGAAGCACAATTATTGTCTACAGTTCACGTATCATGGCTACTAACGAATACTATCGTCAGATACAATAAGTATCCTTCATGGCACAATCATCAGACGATACCACAGACGATACACAGAGAAATTCCATGCAGAATTTCATTTCATTATTGAATTGTCCTTATTTATCAGTTTTGTAGATTTACATTGCATAAATGGTGTTGAACAGGGCTCTACAACGTGAAATTACAATAAAGAATATTACGAGTATGTGACTTCGAGAATTATATACGTTTAATATTAATTAGGGAAACTTCGTCAACACATGACGGTCAAAAGCATTGAAAGATTTACCTTTATACAACATTCGTTGTATGATTACAATCCTTTGGATTTTCGTGAGTGATTATTTAAATAAACGTAACCAAACATAACCAGTTGAAAATTCTAATCCTAACACTCCTCTCTCCCAGCTTACCCTTCTCTCTTACGGCATATATTCCTCTCTGGCTTACCCTTCCTAACCGGCTTATTCTACATATATACATACGCATTCTACCTTACGAAATGATAAGAATAAAACTGAAAAATCAATCTGTTTAAAAATTCTTGAAAACGTCTACTAGTACATATTTCAAAAATATGACATAAAAACAATGGTTGCAAATTTCTGGAAATTTATTTTTTGGTAACTCTTCATGAAAATTTCCGGAAACTTATTGAAATGGTAAATGTCAAAAAAAAGTTGACTCCCAAAGTGTGTTCTTGTGAAGTGGAATTCTCAAACAAACTGGAACAGAAATAAGCCTTGTGTTTTAAATACGTATATAGATAAAAAGTACGTAGTGTTGACTAATCTACAGAGTTAAAACTTTAATATAAAAAAGAATAAAGCAAATCGGGCTTATAGAACATGTAGACAAAGTGGAACAAAAATGAGCAGTGTTTTAAATATTTAGTAAACAATTACTAGTAAATAATAATTGACCTATAATAATTAAAGTCGCCCCAGTTACTTATAACCTTTTTAATAATTTGCAAACGCATCTCGCGATGATTTGTTTTGTCCAAACAATATGAAACAGCTATATAAATAAACAATTGTCATCATCTAATATTTGAAAGATTTGTTTGCTTTCCATGGTTTTCAACTAATGCGGGTTTGTCTACACAACTTAATAACAAATCAACCGTTAACCACACGTGGTAATGCCATCAAACTTTTATAATCGAGGATAGTTCTAAAACCTACCACCGTGCAAAGTGATATGGCTCCCCAAGAAATGTACAATCCGAGTGTCTCAAATTAACATTTTATATTTATTTAAATTAAAAATATAAACATTAAAAAAGTATATAAATTAAATAGTGTTGACTAATCTACACAGCGAAAGTTTGAATATAAAAAAATAATCACGCAAATCAGCCCAGTAGAACTCTCAAACGAACTGGAACAAAAATAAGCTTTGTGTTTTAAATATATAGAAGATTGTATCTCCTAAGTTTAACTGATTACCAGGGTTTTCTTTGGCATATTCCTATGAAACCGATTTACCTATCTTAAAACAAAACAATTTAAAAAATTCATATAAAAGTTATTTGCATATAGTTAATTCTAATTTATATAATTCTGTATGATTTACTTAATACTAAGGAGAATAAGCTCATATCGTTTTAAACGATTCAGTATTTCCCTGAGGTAGGTATAAAACTATTGTTAAAACAATTTTTTATTTCACACAGGGTATGTAATTAAATACGATGTTTCAGCTTCTTGTAATTAAAAGTTGTTCTGTTTAGCATAGAGACTTGCAATAGAATGCAATAAAAGCAAAATGTACGAGATATAGATAATACATCTTAGAGAAGGGAGATTATATTGATATGTAGAAGTACTTTAGAAAGGATTACAATAAATGCTAAGCAGCGTTGGTCATATTACATAATCATGCATTGGAGGAGTAGGTAATTAATCATTGAATGCATAAAATAGTAGGCATGTACGGTAATGAATAGAAATTAATTATGATTAATTATCTGAAATGAAATAATGAGATATACTTGCAGATTGTCACTCGAATACACCGACAAACGTTGACACGGACTAAAAACACAAAGCAAGAACTTATCTTAATCCGATTTTATTGATGGGAATCTTTCAGATTTTGCTTCCATTTCCATTTAGAAACTGGACAAAATAAATCTCAAGCAACCAATCTTAGATACACGAATTAGGTACAAAAATACAATCGATTTTGAGGCCTTAAAATGCAAGGGATGTTTACGTAAGTCACAATTATTAACAAAAGTTTGTCTTTATACTTTTGTTTTTTTTGTTTTCAACAGAGTTAAAAGTGAGTACTAATACATTACTCTCTACCTGCCTCACTATTTTTTTAGCTGCAAACAGCATACACACACAGGTACGATCCGTCCATCTGTCTGTTTCTAATCCGCATTTAAAGGAACCTTGATTTTTTTATATGAAAAATCCGAAAGGAGAAGATAAGAAGGTTTATCCGCGTGTGATCAGAGTTCATACTGTTCCATTTTCAGAAAAGATAATGTTAGTTATCCATTGAAATGAAAAATATATAGATTTTCTAGTGCATCTCAAGAAGTTTACAAAATATTTGAACTTGAAGGGGTGATATATGCATGAAATATGTTAATTGTTATAGTAGGCGGCTTTTACTTAATAACTTACTAATTCCTCTGCATTTTACTATACTTTGTCTCAAAATGGTTACAATTCTTTAAAGGCTTTTGTTCAGTGCATTTATCATGTTTTGTCACTCCAAATATGGGAGTGTTTGTGGGCACACCCTTTTATTGGTTATTCCTTATTTGGCGATGTTTCTATCTAGGCTTCCTCATTGCTAAATTTTAGCTTTATCACAGTTTCTAGAAACTTTTGATAAGATAACCACTTTTCTCCTTTTGAAAAAGTGAGTTGTAATTTGTTTTGCAAATAGAGTGTGTGCTTTATTCCAGTTTTAGGAAATTTTGCTAATTTCTCTCTTTATGAGATTATTAGTAGATAAAGTGAAATTAATTCCTGTCGATCAGTTGTTTCGTAGTGGTGATTGTTAGTGTCGCAGGAATCTAACTCGTTGACCTTTAACTTCTCCTACATGGAATACCTTTCAACACTATAATTTCAAAAGGTGATACTCTACCCTTGTGCCTCAATTGCTTTAAAGCCGCTGAAAACATTTTTTCCGGCTCTTCTGTTCCCTCTTCTTTCTTTCTACCCTGGCTTTAGCTGCGTTTTACCTTATTAAATACCGTCCAAGACGTTGGGTATTATTGGCCACCAGCCTAGCTGCTATCGGAGTCGCAACTGTAAACAAAGAGTAATACCAGCAACCAACAACAACAAAAAGAAGACAAAACCAAAACGTTTTCCATCGCAGAATTACCATCTATAACTGTATAAACATTTTCTTTCTTCTATCTCTTAGGTTATGTAAGAGTTAGAAATGCAGCCTGTGTTTTTCAAATAATTAATCAATATTTAATGTTTGCATTACAAACAAGGGATTATATTTCGCATTTATTATAATTCAATAATTTGGTATTTATTCTGAAGTTGTTTTATTTAAATTTCATGTTTTTGTATCCCAAAATCTATACATAGCGACGCCAATGAATTTTTATTTGTCACTATTTTGAAGGATTGCCAACAACTTTTGACTACGGTGTCACTGTATGTAATCTATACTGTATGTAACGTGTATTGTATGTAATATGATCAAATCTGCCGCTAAAATACTTACTATTAAGCTATGTAAACCTGTCTGTTCCAGCTACTCCTCCTAACTTTGAGACAAGGTGTAAGTGTAGTGAACTGTGGCACCATCTGAGAATTATAAAATTTCCTTTTACGTAACAGATTAAAAATTACATATATGTAGCGGTATTGATATGCGATATTTTCTTGAGGTTGGCGGCACTTATCCTAGCACTTGGATTTACGTTGTGAATCTTAACGGAAACAAGAATGTTGAAGTGACGTGATCACTTGGCCAGGTAGTGTGTGTTTTACTGATCTTACTTGATTCTGCCACCTCTGTTGTTTTATTTAAAGCTATTATAATCAGATACCAGCAGTTTGTGCATTAGGGGCATACATCTAACATTTTCACCTTTGAGAGTATACAGGTAGGAGTATAAAGCGAGACTTTGTGGTAATCTCATCTCTCAATCTTATTCTATTCAATTAATAATAGGACAGTGTTATATTTACGTATCCCATCTGCCTTTTGGCATATGACCACGGCACTTTTTGGAGTCACGAATTGAGTTACGCTGAGTTAGCGCGCACTTGCTAATGCTACTGTTCTCATTAATGTCGCTTCAACTAGTGCTAATCGTCTGTAAATCTCACGAACACTAAGCGAGCTTATATATAGACACAAAGTTCAGTGTTAGTTACATAGCAATTAATTGGGAATCTATATGAATGTCAATTGTACATATTAATATGATTTTGACAGGTGGATATTGTTAATTATATAAGAATTCCCCACGTTCGGGCAAAAAAGTTAATATGATGTGATAATCCGGTGTTTTTGTTGTTGGGGAGAGAAGTTTTCGGTATGTTATTTATGATTATTGAAAATTGATAAATTTATTTAAATCGATTTAAATTGAAAGTACAGATATAACATATAGCAACAGAGTTCGGTAAAAGCGCAGTGATGATATGTACAAAATATAAACCACTTACCTTTATCATAAAAAAATTCTTAAGCTAATTAACTGTTGTAAAGCGAGTCGCTTTTAATATAGGACATTAAATAAATATATATCTAGGAAACATAAGTAAAGTACACACAAAAAAATAATAAACCCCAGCACATTCCTTAAATTGAAATGACAAAATTTTGTTTGAACACTGAACACAAATAACACAAGAAAATAATGACATATTAAAAGATGTATTAAAAAGAATATTAAATTGATTAAATGTAATTATTGCCAGCCGCGGTGGATTAGTGGTTTGCATGTTTGATTCATAATCCAAGGATCGCAGGTTCGATCCCCGGCCGAGCTGGTAATTTTTCATAGCGGAGAAAAATTAAAAACATGACTTCTTCTCGGATAGGAAGTAAAACTGTAGGTCCCGTGTCAATGCGATGTTTGGCACGTTAAAAATCCTTACTGGGGGTGGAATTCCCCAAGATTCGGCTAAATTCTAGTAGGGTCGGCCAAATGATCATAGCAATCGGTGCCATGAGGTACGAAGGATGCTCCGCCATCCTGATTCCTCGCCCAAAAACAAACAAATGTAATTATTATTAAAAGTAGAAGTTAAGTTCAAAGATTTATAATGATTATTAATCACTTTGACATTTTAAAAATTATATAACCTAACATTTTGACATTTACAAAAATTATCCGAAGTCACTACATAACATTAAAGTTTTTAAATTTTGCTCTCAGCATAAGTGCACCTTATAGATACCTTAAGATAACATAGAGTTTGTCACCACATTGGCCACTCTTTTTATATTTACAAAATAAACGAATGTTTTAGTGAGATTCCTGGTTGTAAACAAAATACAAATTAGAACTAAATATTACATAACCACATAATTGTTTATAACTATTAATTATTGTTTAAACGAATTCAATAAATAGAACAAAATTTCCTTTTTAATGATATATTACACTTGTACTATCATAAAATAACAAGTTCACTGCAACATGTCAACGAAATCATCTTCCATAAACAACTATCAAATAACTTAAATTAAATTAATTGCTCAAAACTGCCTAGTTACATCTTCCTATAATATTTTTTGACATCCGAACTATGAAATAAATAATAGCTAAATTACCTTATTTCAGATTGCCATGTCAAAACGCAGAATTTTGCATTTTATCTCTATGATATCTTCTATAAAAAACATCGCAACATTTACATTTATTCCAAAATTGTGCCCAAGGAACTGCTTGACAACAACTCAATGACACATTTTAGTCACAAGCTATTTAATTCAACTAAAGAAGAAGATTTTAACGATTGCACTATCTCGTTAAATTGAAACATAATTTTTTCACATTAATAATGCAGGTAAGGTTGCAAATATTTGCATACATCATCACTACCATGCACCCTGTCTGTTTTAGGTCAAAACATGCCTTGAAATGGCTTCAAATTCATTTTTTATGTGCATAAACAAGTAATAAAGATTGTAAGAAAATTCAATTTTAAAATTTATCCTTTTACTGTCTAGTGTTCTAGAGTGAATATTTATTAAATTAAAACTTTTCTTTGGCTTTATTACAAAAATTATTAAAAAGAAATTTTTCTCCTAGAGCAACTAACATATTTTTAAATAGGAGTGCATACTTCCTATATGATATCAGATACAATACAATGTTAATTTCTTATTCCAGAAAATCACTTATATCTTGGAAACTATTTAACACTTTGCTACAGTGGCTTTTCCTCTAAGATAATTAGGAGAGCCAATATTTGAGAAACTGTGTTTTTACATGCTATTCGCCTATGAAACAAAATCGATAATACACTCTGTATATTTTTAAAATGTAATCTGGGCAACAAGCATAGGTAACTACCTGGTCCTAAATGAAGGTGCTTAATCCTTTATGTAATTTGGACACTGAACTGAATTTTTACCTGATCTATCTGAGCCGTTGTACGTTATAGTACAGCGTGGAAATAAATGATTTTCATCAAGTTCCCTTTGGAATTTTTTCACATGTAAATTTTTCTTTTTGATTTAGTACTAAATTAGTTCTGTCAATAAATGAAATTAATCTGTCAAACAATTCATAGAATTTATTGAATTTATTTAATAAGCGTCTAAAATGTACACACTTGAAGAAAACACATTCATTATTGAGGCGTATTTCGGAACTAGGCGCGTCGTAAATGGAGAATTAGATCACTTTATTATACTTTGGTTTTTACATTTTTAAAGTCAAATTTGTTAGAAAGTATTGCATATTTAGAAACAGGGAAAAAAGGACTATTCGAAAAGGTAATAATATACGGAGTGTTCCATTTAAGAAAATATATGTAAATATTCCGTATCACATGACCTATACTACATGTAATTGTAGTTTTGATTACATTTAAACAAATACAGGTTTCTAACTATATTTTTTACAATACAACATTTATTGAAATTTTTTATCGTAAATAATAACAAATATAAAGAGGGGTGGTTAAGATATAATGAATAACTCTGTGCGTGCCTACTTTGATATTTACTTGATAGCTTATAGACGTATTTTTGGTGGATGGTTTGTATGGTATAACCGTATTATTTAAGGTAATACGGTTACCGTTACGGGTTAGGTTATATAAGTAAAAAATTCTTATGAACATACCATGAACATCACCTTTTGAACTACAGACACATAAAAGTAGTGAAGTACCTATAAAATTTAATATTCATAGTTCCTCCTTAATTTCTTAGTTAATGCAAATTAAATTTTTAATGTAGTTAATAATTTATGCATTAACAAGAAAAAAGTTTTTGTTTTATTATTGAAAAACTTGTTCTTTTGAACTGCATAAATAAAAAAATGCCTTATGAAGCCCCCTACTTGGTAGCACAAAATCATGTTAACATTGAAATCGCTACTACAAAAAATATTAGGTTGCGATAATATCTAATAAATATAAAAATCGTATAAAATTTTTATTTTATAGGTTGTAGTAAAACCGAGTTAATCACGATAACATTAATTGAAGAAACAAATAAAACACTAATTAATTCATTTTAAATTAATTCATTGCGATTATAAAAATAAAAAGTTTTCTTAAGGACTACATTTCATATACAGGGTAATTATGAATTAAATATATTGAACTGATACAAAAAGTAGATTTAATGAAGATAAAACGTTTTTGGTATTTATTTTTTCTATTTAATTACTAGTTTATTAGGCATGATGTGAGATGACATGTAGAAATTTTGAAACTTAATCCTTTCATTAAAATTAGAATTTGCCAAAAAGATTATTTTTATGATTTTGACTTTTACTATAACGGTTTAATTATAACTACGTTAATGAAATTGATTCCTATATATTTAAAATACTAATATTTTAAGAAATTTATAAATTTCAAAACATGTTTTCATGAATATTTACAGTGATTTAAAATTAGAATAATCTACTGTAATCTGAATTTAAGTACGATGGCACGTAATGAAGTATTGTTAAATACATAAGAGTATTTAAATACTGTACAAAATATAATTTGAGTATAGAATAGGTACGCCACTGCGATGAATTTGAAAACTGAAATTAAAAAGTCCATCCTGAAGTTTTATGATATTATTTATTATACTAGGATGATGTACAGTTTCTATGGAATTTAAATCTATGTCTGTTTGATTTAAAGCGCCTCGCTTTGTAGCACCTTTATTTTCGATCAGAAATGGTATATTATGTTGTGGATGCTGGACTGCACCCTTTTAATAATTAAATAATGTTTTAATAACTTTTAATCTTTAATTCTTATTTTTATTTTTATTATACAATATCGTTGACAGATTATTTTTAACTTATTTTCTTCTTGCCCTTTTTGTTTCTTGGTAGCATTATCTCTTTTAATCCCACCCCCCTCCAGGAAACCATGACAATATATTATTAAATGGCATAAAATTACCTATGTTTTGGTTCATAAAAATTCTATATTTACTAAAGCGGTGTGAGAGTGAAGATGTCATCGAACCTTTTTTAAATGTTACGTATTTCTTTATCAAAATCAATATTATATTGTGATCTCTTTTCAACCATTATAAATATTCATACGCTTACATAAGAAAACTTTCAACAAAAACGTCAATAATGGTTTATGACTAGTAGGCTTTGACTTCTGGCTCTTCAATTAATAAATCAGAATTATCTAGCAAGCTTGGATAAATAACGAACTTTAGTTATTCTGGTGGTCTTTAATCTTTAATTAGGGAAAATGTAGAACAAAATCGTACAAAAATAAATAAACAACAGAATAAATTCAAAAACTTATTTTAGAATTGCACTAACTGGACAATTAAAAAACCAGTATTATTCTGAAGATTGAAAATATAAGGTAATTTTCTTACTCATTTCAAGTAACATCAATTCATTAATTGAGTTAGAAATTAAATACACATAAAGAAGTATTGTAAATAAGGTTCAATATATTGATTATTATTTTACAGTATATACATTGCATTATTCTGCAAATGGAAAAACAAATTAATATTGTATGGTTTCCTGGCGAAATCTAGCCAAAGGCTACTCTATTTTACCAGGAAACCATAAGAACAAATATAATATAAATACAAAAAGTGTTAAATATACGAGTAATTATGTGCATTCAATGCAAATCAATTTATTTAATAAATTAAGTTAAACTAAATTAAATGGATAAATATTTGTATAAGACACGTGAAGGTTTACTGTTTTTGTAAAAGATATTTCTTTAACTGACGTTTGAACTTATTCGAGTTATCAGTTTTAATACTTAAAGGTAGAGAATTAAATAACTCAACTGCATTATAAGTAAAGCTTCTTCGAAAAAAAGCAGAAGTATGATGAGGCATTGTAAGTAGATGATTATAGCGAGTGTTCATCATATAGTAATACCTGACCTAGGTATTAGGTCTTGGCTAAGAGATCTAGGTTGTTTTGAAGTTAACAGAGTATGTGTGAACGAGCCCAATTGATATTTTCAGCGATTTTTCATATTTAACCATCCTAGTTCATTTATTTTATGTGAGATGTGGTCGTATCGACGTAAATTAAAAATAAATCTGCAACACCAATTTTGAACTTTCTGTATACGATATTTATCTCTTGCATCTAAACAAGGACTGTACACAATATTATCATAATTAAAATGCGACAATACTAAAGATTGGGATAACAATTTTCTTTGAGTAGAATTTAAAATATCTTTATTAGCATAGAGTAACTTTAGAGAACAGTAAGTTTTTTGCAATAATTTACATATGTGCTGCTTAAATCGTAAACTGCTATCAACAATAATATCCAAGTCTTTAGAATAGTCCATTATGGGTAATTGTTCACTGTTAATATGTAGGTTGTGATCATTCTTCACAGTCATTACGTGATGATTATTGCCAAACAATAATATACTTGATTTGCTACTATTAAGTTTTAGATTATGTTCTAATGAGAGTTGTTTTATAGTATTTAGATCACTATTAATGTTTTCATATACCACGGCTCCCTCAGTAAAAGCAAACGATTTATAAATTTGTGTATATGCTGTCCATTTCTTTCAATACATAATCGCATTTTTGAACAACACTACCACTAGTAATAGAACTACAGCAGAACATGTTTGTTCTACATTTTCCCTAATTGAAAATTAAAGACCACCAGAATAACTAAAGTTTTGTTAATTTATCTATGCTTGCTAGATAATTCTGGTTTATTAATTGGAGTAACCAGAATACAAATCCTATTCGCAACTAATTATCTTTTGTGTTCTTCTTATAAAAAACTCTCTTATGTAAGAGCATGAATATTTATTTTAAAAAATACAATACTCTATCCGTTTCAGTAAAAAAGTATCTATTATGTAAATAGGTGTAAGTTTGATGAAGTCATCACTCTCACGCCGATATAGTAAATAGAAAACTTTCTGAAGCAGCATATAGAGAATTTTATACCATCTAATAATATACAAGTTTATACCATTTCTGACCGAAAATAAAGCTGCTAAAAAGCGGGGCGCTTTAAATCCAACAGACTGATTGAAATAATTAAAATAAAAATTGAGATTCGCGTTTCTCTACATTCCAAGATATTTCAATTCAAATAAAAATGTAAGTTAGGTTCTGGCTTAATTAATTGGTAGTGAGTCAAAAGTGTATTTCAACTATATGTATCTATAATTCCACATAATTATTTCGATATCATAGAAATTTACCAAAATAAATTTGCAGTTGTAGAAAAATTCGCAGAAGTCTAGCAGAATCTTTATCCAAAAGTATTTAAATTAAATACACAACATTAGATCCGAATTTACCCAGAAACATCACAGTACGATGTAGAAAACTTATCCAAAAATCCTATTAAACACTAAAAATACTTTTAAATTTATTTATTAATAAACAGAAAAACGATTAGATCTTGCTTAATTAAAAATATTAAAACAGAAGATTCAAATACCAAGTGATTCCAGAAGTGAGTTTTAATAATTATAAAAGATTCCAAACATAAAATTATTCTACAGAAAAATAACACAATTAGGGTTGTTGACCATGTAGTCTATATAACCTCGTCATTCGGAAAAAATATATAATACTGAAATAAATACTAAAATATAATACTAAAATAATAAGAAAATCATTCACTAACGCAATACTACACAATTAAACACTAAACTAAAATTGGATTAAAAAAAAATAGAAACTGCATTAGATACACAAAGGAGTAGAAACTGCAAATTGGATATGTGCAAATTTTGACATGTAGGCCAAAGTCTATTCATAGTATAAACTGGTATTCTGTATAGAAGGAAGTAAAATTTAAAGAAGATTTTAGAATCCAATTTGATATACAGATATAGAAAATCAAGTAGGAAGTATCTACGAAACCTTATGTATGATAAAGAACGCGCTAGTAAAATAAATCGGGTCACTCCTTTGCTCTTCTTAGTTTGTCTTAGTGGGGGAATACTCGAGCATTAAAGTTGTTTAGTAAACTCTAAACCAAGCATTGGTGTAGTTGTTTGTAATTGAAAGAGAATTTCATGATATTAAATTTTCCCACAATTAAAAAAGTTATTTGCCAAATTAGGACCAAATAATCACTTGATTTTTAAGTAGCTTACAATTTTTAGACGTAATGACTGAAAATAAAATAAATATTCTTATGAAATATAATATAAATACAAAGATTAGTTAAAGTTTCACAAGTATTATTAATATCACAAGTGTTATTAATATAATAACACTTGTGAAACTTTAACTAATCTTTGTATTTATATTATATTTCATGATTATGGAGTTCCACAAAGTAAGGCTGGAGACAGTAAACGCTAAAAATACGATTCTCCCACTAACACAAACTAATAAGAAGAGCAAAGACGTGACCCGATATAAACCCTTCTTTATTTTACTAGCGTGTTCCTTATCATACACACATATGGTTTCGCAGATACTTCCAACTTGTTTTTCTATATCTGTATAAAATATAAAAGGTTTTCGTTTTTGGGTGCGACAGGCAGATGTATTGAAAAAAATGTTTAATAATGTAGACTGTCCTATTTAATGTAAAATTCGTGGTATCTAGTTGAAACCAACTAACACTTGTACGTATAAAGTCTATTTCATAAGGGTTAATATCTTGCTTTAGTCACGTATTCTTTAATTTCTGTTTAATATCATTTAAATAGTGAACAATATGTTAGCTTGTAGGCAATAAAATTGGGCACAACCAAAACTTAATCTATTTTATGATTTTATTTTGTATACATAATCCCGTATACTGCATCATGTTTCTTTGAATTTTAAAAGTTTATAGAAGAACAAATGGTTTCAAAGTCATTATTCTTCGTTAGTCAGACAGTGTTATAGCTTCAAATTTTAAGTTTAATAGTTTTGTGTGCCTTCTAAAAAAAAGAAAATCTTGTCTAACTTTATTAATAACTTGTTGATGATTGTATGTTGTCGTACTTAAGTTTGATTGGTTAAATTCATACAGTACCTCTTGAAACTTTGAAAGAATTCAGAGTTTACCCGTTCAAGGTGTCTGGAGTTTAGCCTGGTCAGTCTAGGGAGACGGACGTTGTACGTCCGGGAGCCCTGAAGGGTAGCCTCACGGTGTTTAGCTATCGCAATGAATTTTTGGCGTTTTTTTAAAGAAATCTTGTGCGATTATCATATAGTTTGGTTCATTGTGCAGATAATTATTTTGATCCCCAATTATTTTATTTTATTAAGATCAAGTTTAGTTATGGAAGTTATTGCACCGTTTGAAAATGAAGTTTTTGGGTAGAGTTTAGAATTTAGTAAGCTGCTGGCTCCCCCACCATTATTTAGATAGTGTTATTAGAGATATTCTTGGTATGTGTATTGGTATAGTGGATTGGTATGTGATTAAGGTTTTGTTTTAACAGGTAATCCTTTATTTGAGAGTGTTAAGGTGGAATTATGTTACTACTAGGATACTAAAATACAAAACGTATGATCGAAACAACATATTGGCTGCAAGTTATTTGAACAATAATATTTGGTTAATTCTCGTTTTAGGTTAACTAGATGCGCATTTTATTTAATTTTCAGGTTTGATTAATTGTGCATAGGGGATGTGGACGGTTACTGGGTATATTGATACGAAGTATAAGAAATATTAACTACCGAAATTCTATAATTTTTTTACTATGGATACATTAAATTATTCCCAGATCTAATAAAGCGCTTTCTTGTACAAATTGATGCATATAATAAAAGTGTTCTATTTTTATCAGCCTGCTACGCTTCAGCATCTTAAGCAATTAACTTTACTTTGTATTTTAGAAAAACGAAGTAAGATATTCAAATGATGAATGTTTGTCGCTAACGGCCATCTGCATGTCGCTACAAAAATTAATACATTTATTCTATAGCATATATCCAGACAAGCTTCTTTCCCGACCTATCCGGTACTCAGTGTTTGGATGGGGCATTTTCTAAAAATTCCAAGGAAACAATAACTGTATTGATGCATCTCAACAAATTAACTTTCTTATGTTTGTAGCCATCTTCTTTATCATTGTCTATTAAACCCATATTTTTTAAAACTTTCTAATTTGTATATCATAATTTAGCACTTAACTAACTCTAGAATTTCACATATATTACATAAGTTATAAAACTCACGTAAGATGTAGCCTTAATTTTAAGTCTTGAAGTGTTTGTCGCCTATATCAAGAATTAACCGTTGAGATATATTTTTTGTCAACGATTAAAATATATTAGTAGGTATTGCGCCACCTGAGCGTTGCCCCTCCAGTTTTCTTCTGGCCACGCCTGCTGCTCTCTGATTGGCTATCCCCTCTCCTCTAGCTCCTCCCCTTGCTTCTGATTGGTCGACGCCATCTTGGATGACACGCCTACTATTCTGTGATTGGCTGAAGGCGGCCATTTTGAAAACGCCTACTATTGTCTGATTGGATGACGGCCATTTTGGAACTTCGGGCGCCATTTTTACCCTCCATGACTGGAAACTGTATTACCGGCAACATGCATGCTGCTAAGAGATGGCGCTATGAAGGAATACCGACAAACTATGTACTATTACTACTAGGGGGCGCGTCATGAAGAAAGCTGTATTACCGATTACGGGCGTTCTGCTAATTTGTTAATAGAGGGAGCCAAAGGTTTATCATTTTATATTAATAAATTTTACCGATTTCTTAAAATAATTATCGCCGTCATTAATACTTTAATTACATATAATAATTTAAGATAATTAATTCAGCATTTAAATTTTAAAGGCCGCTTTAAACGCAAATCATGGAACAATTTACGGATATTTCCTAATACATGTCGCTTTAGTATGAATAATAATAATAACAATAATAATAATAATGTCCTTATTTCCTTACATGTTTACATCCAAATAGGGAAAAATATGAATTTAAAAAAACCTAACAGCTTTAAATGTAAATCGTGGACTTGCTCGATATAAACGGACCGCCAGTTTTCCATCTCTACCATTATATAAATTTCTAATATAATATTTACGTCGAGAGAGAGATTGATCATATAGTTGATATATTAATTAGCTACATTTTCCTCTTCTCTCACAACCGCGATCAATGAAACATTTCCAGTGCGTATTTCTTGGT
Organism: Agrypnus murinus; assembly: GCA_929113105.1. NCBI lineage: Eukaryota > Metazoa > Arthropoda > Insecta > Coleoptera > Elateridae > Agrypnus > Agrypnus murinus. Next base: position 101,585,525 of record OV816028.1, on the reverse strand, counting down.
ATCCCTTACAACCCTAATATAATTTTACATACAGCGGTATTTTAAAATCTGTGTCATTTTGAAGTCGACATCTTAGATTTCCCACTCTTCTTGAATTTTTAGCTCTGAGGGATTGGATCGATCATCTTTTATCCCTTTCACTAGACGGAAGCTCTCTCTCTCTCTCTCTCCTTCTCGCTGCGTACCTTGCTATCTCTCTCTCTCAACGAAGCAATCTGTATTATCGCCTAACAATTTACGGATATTTGCTAATAGATGTAGTGATAGTATGAATACCTCGTAGACACGCCCATTCGTGATCTGATTGATCGATAGCTTTTATCCATACCCAGATGGTCGGTCTGTCATCTTGAAGCACGCTCTGATTGGTTCGGCCATCTTTCTCCCTACCATAGGCAATCATCTTGAAACCCCTACCCCTAGCGTTTAATGTCTTGCGTACCTAGCTAGCTATCTCTCGCTACCTACAAGTTCTGCTGCCTTTCTCTCTCTCTCTCTCTCTCTCTCTCTCTCTCTCTCTCTCTCTCACTCACTCACTCACTCATGCACACACCCTGTACTCTTTCTAACTTTTTAGAAGAAGAAGAAGAAGAAGAAGAAATAATAATGTCAGATAGGAATTATGTTTCTACTTTTCGTGTACCCTCTCTCACGGATAACGATCTACCCTTTTATATAGTTGCCCTTCTCCTTTTGCTAGTAAAAATGAGACATCACCAGCCTTAGAATTTTATATTTCGCGGATGACTACAAGACCGCTGTATTCTAATGAAACTTTCTACCCCAAAGAGATCATGAAATTTAAAGAAACCGACAGTCTTTGACACAACCGCGAGGTTTGCAAGCTCGTCTAACCGTCGTATCTATGTCAGTAGCTGCCCTTCGTGAAGGGGTTTCGGATCTCAATGTTAAGAAAATTACGTTAAAATAAATACACACAGACTATTGAATCACGTTCAGGAATCGGAATGGTTTCTAACACTAACATGTATCAACGGACAAATTAACTACATAAAAAGAGAAAAATCTAATTCTAATGCAGAAAATGTATAGACTTACCCACCTCTGGCGTAACACATTTAAATTAAAAAACGGAAAAACAATAAATATTTACCACTTTTAACCACCTCACCTCACCAGGAAGAAGAAGAAGCTTGAATATTCAGTATAAACAGACACTTTTTTTAAATTTAAAAACAGTCATTATTAATCTTTCAAGCCTCTGTTATACAGGGTGGTCCAGACCACTCGTACACCCCTTTTAAAATGCTGGGGATTAAATATTTTTAACAAGACGAAGACTGATCTTACTAATGTCGATGTGCTCTTTCGAATGACCCCAGAATGGAACCCCCCTGATTCCCCCTTGTAGGGGGTAAGGGGGGCAACTTTGAAAATTTAAATGGGAACCCCTAAATTTCATTGCATATTTAGACTCTACTGATCAAAATATGAATAATTTATTTGAAACATTTTTTTATTTTGGCAACAGGTGGCGTTGCGTTGCGATCCACACAGGCCATAAAGTAAGAATAATTTAAACGAATAAAATTTTAAATTGTGAAATAAAAATCATTTATTTGAACAGTTGATTTTCAACAATTACATACTATTTAAATAGAATTGCGAAGTAAAGAATTGTAGCAAGTTATTTTCTGTTAAAACTAAATATTAAATGAGTGCGATTTAAATATTATTTTGCCATATGCAGAACAGATTACAATTTAGAATGTTTTATCGATCATTTTTATTAATTACATATGCTTAAAATAAATATTCAGATAAAGATTAAAAAGATTAAGCAATATCTAAATAAGTAGACGTTAAGGTTAAAAAACGATCTAGAAATTTCAGAAAAAAAAATTGTTGTCACGTACAATGCAAGAAAAAAAATCTGTTTGTCGAAAACACCTTAGGGACAGAATTTCCGTTTTTCATCGTAACGTAAAATTCTTTCTCATGAAAGTACACATTAGCAAAGCTCTTTCATCACTATTTAGTAAAAAATATGAAAACTGCTATTTGCATCTGTAAATATGCCAGAGACGGCGGAAAATGCAAAAAGTCGGTTTTTGCGATTACAGCGCCACCTGTTGCCAAGATGAAAAAAATGTTTTAAATAAATTATTCATATTTTGATGAGTAGTATCTAAATATGCAATAAAATTTAGGGATTTCCATTTGAATTTTTAAAGTTGCCCCCCTTATCCCCTACAAGGGGGGTCAGAGGGGTTTCTTCTTGGCGTCATTCGATAGAGCACATCGACATTAGTAAGATCACCCATCGTCTTGTTAAAGATTTTTAATCCCCCGCATTTTAAAAAGGGTGTACGGGTGGTCTGGACCACCCTGTATACCACACACACACTGTTATATACCACTTTTAACCACCTCACCTCACCAGGAAGAAGAAGAAGCTTGAATATTCAGTATAAACTGACACTTTTTTTAAATTTAAAAACAGTTATTATTAATCTTTCAAGCCTCTGTTATATACCACACACGCATACGGCGTATAGAAATGGACTGACGTGAAAATCTTATTTCAAATATTTAGCTCCCTACGAGGCAAAAGGAAACATTTCATTGGTCGTTTAAAAATATAATATGCCTTAGGCTATATACATTCCTTTAGACATTTCAAGGGGTGAAAACAAGATTCTAACCGACCCTTTGCCGAGACTTGAAATCGAGATAATTATCAGATTAAAATGCATCACTATACCCCAAAAAGGTCTAGCTGACTACCTGAGACATGATGGCAGGCAGGTACTAACCCTTGAACATTTTAAACCTTTGTACAGTAAAAACAAAAGAGTATAGTCGACGACGGTTAGGTTTTAACTTATTTCCTAACAAATTTATAAAAAAAAAACAGAGAATGAATTTTTACTTTAATCGATAATCAAACTAGGGAAATTAAAAATATAAAACTATTCCTGCTGAATCGGATATTTAACGAATTTCTTGTAAAAAGTAGGTTGTGATATTTTCCTCAAGCTGTATTATCTTTTAAAATTAAAAAACCAGGTATTATTAACACACGGCTATATTCTATAACATTCCGTTCTAAAACAGAACTTATTTTCAAGTATATGAATCTCGACGACGACGAAGACAAAGGGAAACAAACTCCCTGAGGGTGTGTCTTGCATTCTTTTTAAAAAAGGTCCACTCTGATCTGTAACGAGGCCTACCTGCTTCGAGATTTTTGTCGAGTTTATAAATAAATGTACAAAGTTCATCCTCAATAATAAAAATCTATTTGGTTTAGTTTATTAGATTCCTTTGAGAATGCATTCAATTTCAAATAAATAAAACAATTTAATTTTCTTTTCATAGAGTTTATTTTCATTGAATAATTTTTTTTTTATTTATAAACAAATTTATTTATGTTGGTTTGTTCAAACGAATGACCGTAGTTATCCTATTTCTAAAATACGAAAGACGCATAATAATTAAAAGAGATATATTTGAAATATTTATTAAACCAGGGACCACATTTAATCAATTCAGAAGTCTTATAAAATCTATACCTGACTTCGTTGATACAAAATTCAAGGACGTACTTCTTATTAAGTATTTAGTTTATATGACAATCCGACCCTACTTACATGTATAGGTAATTAGTTAAAATTAATTACATATAATAATTTACGCCAACATTAAAAATTTTTAAGTTTTTTCTATCTCATTTACGAACTCTGATGCATGAAACTTTATAAGTGACATTAAATTCTGTTACGTTTTGTAATGTATTTATTATTGATTAACTATTGCATTTTGAGATGAAAATTTCAGATACGTACAAAGGGGGAAATAGCAAAATTATATCATATCCATCTTGGTAATAATAAAACTTAATCATGAAATAAGTCTCTTCATCATAACAATAATTAGTTTGCGTTCATTTCCTCAGTAAAACTAGAGATTATAAGTGTAACAAATAAATGCAAAAAAAAAGCTTACCGTTGTCGCGCTATAGTAGTAGCATTAGTATTTTTACAGGACAGAAGTCTTATAAAATCTATACCTGACTTCGTTGATACAAAATTCAAGGACGTACTTCTTATTAAGTATTTAGTTTATATGACAATCCGACCCTACTTACATGTATAGGTAATTAGTTAAAATTAATTACATATAATAATTTACGCCAACATTAAAAATTTTTAAGTTTTTTCTATCTCATTTACGAACTCTGATGCATGAAACTTTATAAGTGACATTAAATTCTGTTACGTTTTGTAATGTATTTATTATTGATTAACTATTGCATTTTGAGATGAATATTTCAGATACGTACAAAGGGGGAAATAGCAAAATTATATCATATCCATCTTGGTAATAATAAAACTTAATCATGAAATAAGTCTCTTCATCATAACAATAATTAGTTTGCGTTCATTTCCTCAGTAAAACTAGAGATTATAAGTGTAACAAATAAATGCAAAAAAAAAGCTTACCGTTGTCGCGCTATAGTAGTAGCATTAGTATTTTTACAGGACAGAAGTCTTATAAAATCTATACCTGACTTCGTTGATACAAAATTCAAGGACGTACTTCTTATTAAGTATTTAGTTTATATGACAATCCGACCCTACTTACATGTATAGGTAATTAGTTAAAATTAATTACATATAATAATTTACGCCAACATTAAAAATTTTTAAGTTTTTTTCTATCTCATTTACGAACTCTGATGCATGAAACTTTATAAGTGACATTAAATTCTGTTACGTTTTGTAATGTATTTATTATTGATTAACTATTGCATTTTGAGATGAAAATTTCAGATACGTACAAAGGGGGAAATAGCAAAATTATATCATATCCATCTTGGTAATAATAAAACTTAATCATGAAATAAGTCTCTTCATCATAACAATAATTAGTTTGCGTTCATTTCCTCAGTAAAACTAGAGATTATAAGTGTAACAAATAAATGCAAAAAAAAAAGCTTACCGTTGTCGCGCTATAGTAGTAGCATTAGTATTTTTACAGGACAGAAGTCTTATAAAATCTATACCTGACTTCGTTGATACAAAATTCAAGGACGTACTTCTTATTAAGTATTTAGTTTATATGACAATCCGACCCTACTTACATGTATAGGTAATTAGTTAAAATTAATTACATATAATAATTTACGCCAACATTAAAAATTTTTAAGTTTTTTTCTATCTCATTTACGAACTCTGATGCATGAAACTTTATAAGTGAAATTAAATTCTGTTACGTTTTGTAATGTATTTATTATTGATTAACTATTGCATTTTGAGATGAAAATTTCAGATACGTACAAAGGGGGAAATAGCAAAATTATATCATATCCATCTTGGTAATAATAAAACTTAATCATGAAATAAGTCTCTTCATCATAACAATAATTAGTTTGCGTTCATTTCCTCAGTAAAACTAGAGATTATAAGTGTAACAAATAAATGCAAAAAAAAAAGCTTACCGTTGTCGCGCTATAGTAGTAGCATTAGTATTTTTACAGGACAGAAGTCTTATAAAATCTATACCTGACTTCCTTGATACAAAATTCAAGGACGTACTTCTTATTAAGTATTTAGTTTATATGACAATCCGACCCTACTTACATGTATAGGTAATTAGTTAAAATTAATTACATATAATAATTTACGCCAACATTAAAAATTTTTAAGTTTTTTCTATCTCATTTACGAACTCTGATGCATGAAACTTTATAAGTGACATTAAATTCTGTTACGTTTTGTAATGTATTTATTATTGATTAACTATTGCATTTTGAGATGAAAATTTCAGATACGTACAAAGGGGAAATAGCAAAATTATATCATATCCATCTTGGTAATAATAAAACTTAATCATGAAATAAGTCTCTTCATCATAACAATAATTAGTTTGCGTTCATTTCCTCAGTAAAACTAGAGATTATAAGTGTAACAAATAAATGCAAAAAAAAAGCTTACCGTTGTCGCGCTATAGTAGTAGCATTAGTATTTTTACAGGACAGAAGTCTTATAAAATCTATACCTGACTTCGTTGATACAAAATTCAAGGACGTACTTCTTATTAAGTATTTAGTTTATATGACAATCCGACCCTACTTACATGTATAGGTAATTAGTTAAAATTAATTACATATAATAATTTACGCCAACATTAAAAATTTTTAAGTTTTTTTCTATCTCATTTACGAACTCTGATGCATGAAACTTTATAAGTGACATTAAATTCTGTTACGTTTTGTAATGTATTTATTATTGATTAACTATTGCATTTTGAGATGAAAATTTCAGATACGTACAAAGGGGGAAATAGCAAAATTATATCATATCCATCTTGGTAATAATAAAACTTAATCATGAAATAAGTCTCTTCATCATAACAATAATTAGTTTGCGTTCATTTCCTCAGTAAAACTAGAGATTATAAGTGTAACAAATAAATGCAAAAAAAAAGCTTACCGTTGTCGCGCTATAGTAGTAGCATTAGTATTTTTACAGGAGATAAAAGGGGTCGGATTTATAACGAGAAACTTACCTAAAGTGTTACACCGTTGTAAATATACACTACGCGCACTTTTAAAAACTCTATACGTTAAACACACGCACGCAGTAAATATTATCAACACCAAAAACAAATAGTATAATTTAAAAACAATAAACCACCACGACCAGAACAAAATATCCTATGTAAAGAACTTATTTTCAAGTATATGAATCTCGACGACGACAAAGGGAAACAAACTCCCTGAGGGTGTCTTGCATTCTTTTTAAAAAAGGTCCACTCTGATCTGTAACGAGGCCTACCTGCTTCGAGATTTTTGTCGAGTTTATAAATAAATGTACAAAGTTCATCCTCAATAATAAAAATCTATTTGGTTATGTTTATTAGATTCCTTTGAGAATGCATTCAATTTCAAATAAATAAAACAATTTAATTTTCTTTTCATAGAGTTTATTTTCATTGAATAAATTAGATTGTTGTTAAAAAAGTGTAATACTGATTAAAAGGTTTTATTAATTTGCATTTAAACTGATCTTTTCTTTAACTTTATCAAAGCAAATAATTTATAATATTTAATAGCCTGCATTGTATACAGAGGTTACTGTTTATTTTGCCCGATTAAATGGCATTATTAATGTGCATTGAAACTGATCTTTCTTTAACTTTGTCAAAAGCAAATAATTTATAATATTTAATAACCTGCATTGCATTCAGAGGTTACTGTTTATTTTGCGTCAATTTTTACCATCATGTAGCATCAAAGCTTTTTATTTTTAATTAAGGGTTAAGAGAGAGACAGTTCGTGAATGGTAAAAGATTTATCTGTCCATTTGTCGCTATATGATTTCTTACCTGCTACTGTTATATTTCAAACAATTTTAGCTTAGTTTGTTGTTTATAATAATAATCTGTCAAAGGGATTTAGTAACAATTTTAAACTCTATATTTGTTTTAAATTAGCTTGCTATTAAAAGTTTAAGAATGGCTACGAGAATCAGGCACTGGTTCTAAACTATGTATCCCTGAATGCTTGTAACTGTCATCTGATGACGTCATGCTCTCCATAGCTCTACCGAAGAGATCTAATGATAAAGTTAGTAGATTAGAGAAACAGACGCATAAACAATATTATTATTATTATTACTCATAACCTGGGTTTCTCAGCTATTTATCGAAGCATTGACCCATGCCAAGGGTGAATTCCTGCTTAAGGACGGCTAGCCAAGGTTAATTAGTGATGATAAAGGAAGATTGACAGGGTGATCAGCTCTACTTTGTAACCTAGGATGTTCGCCATCGGAAAGATTCGGCTTTATTCGTGTACTCTCTCGCTGATAACGATCTACCTTTTATATATATATATATATATAGTCACCCTTCTCCCTTCAACCTTAGCCATGCTAGTCTCTTCACCCTGCACCCTTAGTCATACTAGTCGCTTCACCCTTCGCCCTTAGTTGTGCTAGTAAATGAAACATCACGTGTTCTAACCTAACCTATCTTGGATCACGCCTACTACGCTGTGATTTGTTGGCAGACATCTTTGATTACTGGGAATCTCATACTGATGGTATTTGGAGTATAAAAAAAAGAAATTTGTATGAGGCGCTATTATGTCTACCCTGAATGTCTGCAAATTCTCGTGTACGAGAATCATACACTGGTTCTAAACTATGTATCCCTGAATGCTTGTAACTGTCATCTGATGACGTCATGCTCTCCATAGCTCTACCGAAGAGATCTATTGATAAAGTTAGTAGATTAGAGAAACAGACGCATAAACATTATTATTATTATTATTACTCATAACCTGGGTTTCTCAGCTATTTATCGAAGCATTGACCCGTGCCAAGGGTGAATTCCTGCTTAAGGACGGCTAGCCAGGGTTAATTAGTGATGATAAAGTAAGATTGACAAGGGTGATGATAGACGTAGTGCTAGGTTAATTAAGAGTGACCTGAAGAACATGTTATATAAATAGGAGTTCATGATCAATTATTAGTCGATATGAACCAACGACGCAAGTGTGACGTATGTTGTATGAGTGTTTTACGCTCAGGGTTTGCTCGTCATTTGAAGATACACCAGGTGTATAAAGTTCGGTGTTCTATTTGTTTAAAGTATTTTACACGCCTTGATAACTATAGAAGTCATTTAAGAATTAAAGCAAGTGTAGTAAATATTCATGTTTATATGGTTAGTTTGATAATTTAGATTGTACGGACATCGGTTCCGGGTTACATACACTTAGGATAGAACCTACGATTCATCCTCACGCATACATATTGCACCGAGCGCTTACGATTATAACCGAGAACAACCGATTGCGCAGGTCGATCAGTATAAATAGGAGGGGTAGTGTTCCTGTTCCTTCATTAGTCGAAATGAATCAGCACGTGAACGACGTATGTCAGAAGAAGAAGAAGAATGACTCTGGTCAAAGGGATTGCAACATACAGTGTCCGGTTTGCTTCAAGTCTTTCGCGAGGCCATTCACCTGCAAGAGACACGTAAAAACCACACACGAATCAGGCAGAATCCAGTGTTCTAGCTGTGTCAAAACTTTTTTAAACTCTGATGTCTACAAGATACACAAGAGAGCCGTCCATGAAATAAACAGAATCCAGTGCTCTAGCTGTTTCAAAACTTTTTCACGTCGTGACCACTTGAAAAGGCATATTAAAAGCGTCCACGAATTAATCAAAGTCCGGTGTTCTAGCTGCTTCAAATGTTTTTCACGCACAGACAGCTTAAAAAGGCATGCGGAAAACGTACACCATAGCGCATCTGTTGTGAAGACAGGAACAGGGGCAAATACTGACATCGTTGGGTCAGAAGATGCAACTACGCAGCCTGCTGATTATCGTGCCAACTATGAAAGTAACGAAGACTTAGGAAAGGTTACAGGGCCAACGAGTCATCACGCGGACTTTATACGTATTAGTATTTCTGCGAGGGCATATAACGACGACTCAGAGATCTGTAGAACTACAATAGTCATAGAAAACAACATATGATCTATATACTTGTATTATGCAATAAATGTTTGTAAAATATCTTTATATGTTTTATTTTTATCACACCCAGATTTCTTATCCGACAGGGCTAACTAGGCCACTTTTGTTTCATATAGGTAAGAAAGTCAAGTCAAGTTACGTTCAACGAAGCCAATCTCGACGAGTTTTCAAGGTCACTCGAGTTTATCCGAACATTCTCGAACAATTATTACACAATTCTAAACATAGACCACCAATATTATTATAAGCAATCGATATTAACAGCTGTCTAATACCTGTTTAACACCAGTTAGACCCTTGGAATGTTCTAGAATGATTAGAATTGTGTAATAATTGTTCGAGAATGTTCGGCTAAACTCGGGGGTGACCTTGAAACAATCATGCGAGGACGAGATTATCGATTATTATAAAGCAATAATAATAATAAATCCTACCTTTCTGTTCGATTAAAATGCATTATAGAAATTAATTAAAAACAAAATTAAATCCGAATTACATTGCGAAAATTAGGGTGAAAATGCTAAAAATGTACTGAAAAAGTGCGAGAGAGGGTACACGAAAAGTAGAAACATAATTATTTTAAGAAATCGGTAAAATTTATTAATATAAAATGATAAACCTTTGGCTCCCTCTATTAACAAATTAGCAGAACGCCCGTAATCGGTAATACAGCTTTCTTCATGACGCGCCCCCTAGTAGTAATAGTACATAGTTTGTCGGTATTCCTTCATAGCGCCATCTCTTAGCAGCATGCATGTTGCCGGTAATACAGTTTCCAGTCATGGAGGGTAAAAATGGCGCCCGAAGTTCCAAAATGGCCGTCATCCAATCAGACAATAGTAGGCGTTTTCAAAATGGCCGCCTTCAGCCAATCACAGAATAGTAGGCGTGTCATCCAAAATGGCGTCGACCAATCAGAAGCAAGGGGAGGAGCTAGAGGAGAGGGGATAGCCAATCAGAGAGCAGCAGGCGTGGCCAGAAGAAAACTGGAGGGGCAACGCTCAGGTGACGCAATACCTACTTATATTTGACTATTTAAAATATTTTTCAAGCTTTAACATAGCATCTCCAGTAAAAAAATTTCCAAAACAAATCAACAAATTTTTCTCCCAAAGCCCCTTAAGGAATTACATGCAAATGTATTTAGGATGGGATCCCAAATTAAGCTAATAAGTAGAAATGTATGCTCCGAGTGGGTTTTCATTAACTATCTATTAACTGTAGTGTATTCTTTTGTATTTGTATTGTTGTAAACGATTTTTTTAAATTTAATTTAATATACAGAATTCAAAATGAATACTATCGTTGCTATAGTTGCTATACATAATATGTTGTTGGTGTTTCATTCACAAAATAACTCTTATAAATAATAAAAGAAAGGTTAGCCAGAATGAATCTAACGTAAATAAATGGGATACCTTTTCCCGAACTGTAGATTCTTTTTTTTTCAATTTTTACTATTAAAAAATAACATTAAAAAATTTGGGTGTTCCCTTCTATCTTTTAATTATTCCTGTGTTCTATTCCAAATTAGTAAGTCTTTGCGATTAACACCTACAACATCTGAGCATAATTTGAATCAATAATAATAAGACGTCGCCGTCGGGAGATCTGTTAATGTAAGAATCAGTGTTTTATCTTTTTGAGATTAAGGTTGTTACAATTGACTAGCTCGTGAGAGCTTTTGAGTGCATTTGTTGCAATTTTGGAACATTACAATTGGCGCCCATCCCGATCTGATTGTTAAGATTATTTACCAATTAATTATATGTTTGCCTAATTAATGAAGGTTTAAAAACAGAATCGGAACTGAAGAAGATTAAATTGAATGAAAATTTGATTTAATTAAAACAGTGCAAGTTTTTGTTATTCAAACTGTGACTGAAGGGGATTGTTTACTCATTTAGAAGGTCAGTTTTATAGGAAGATTAAGAAGTTACCGACTAGAATTAAATTATTTTATAAATTTAGAATTTATTTCCTGCGGCCTTTGTATGTAAATGTGAAATAGTTTTTCTTTAAAATTGTTCTTGAGTATGTAAAATAAAAATAACATTAGAAAATAGGGTGACATCAGTTTCCGCATCATAATTAACACTAATACTTTATTCGTGAAGTTTGTAAAAAACTTTTCACGATTTTTTCCAGATGAATTACATGGACAATACGTAACAGGATGTTATCTCTCGTAAACAAAATTCTACCGCAGAGATACTTTTGTATTTAATCGACATATATTTTTGTTTTATCGGATATCGGATAATCCAAATATTTTCATAATTATGGGTATATTAAGGATGAAGATTATAAACAAAGATTATGCACAAAAAATATCAAATTTGCAAACTATACAATTATGCAACCAATGAATACCTGTATGCAAAAAATAATAAATAGACAGGTGTAATATATAAGTAATAATATACTCTTTATTATTAGCACATTGTTAATTATTACAACTATTAGTTGAATATAGTACAATAATTATTATAAACGTATCCGATTCTTAAAACACGAAAGCCCATAATCATTACAATCTTAGTGTAGATAGAAACAAGGTTTTACGAGCTCAATAAAATCAAAAAAGAATGCATCAAAGATATGCGACTATGAATATTCGTACTTTGTTCATTATTACGATCATTAGATCACATATAATCTTTTCCGTTTATTTTTATGTGCAGAAAACTAGAATGCTGTGTATTTAATGAATAAAATATTGCACATTTCACATAATAATATTTATGTTTTTATGATGCCACCTACCACATAACTTATAAAAGCCTGCTAGGCAATTAATAACGGTGTGCAATTATTAAAAAAAAATTAATAAAAATTAAAAACTCCCATATGATAATAAAAAAGCAATAAATAGAGATAATAATCAACTAACATACTCTACTCTTATTATAATTAACTATACAACACAACTTTACTATTAAACAAATTGAATTTATAATTTTTTACATCGGTAGGCGTATTTAAAATATTGTTGACAAGTACGACTGGACACATTTTCTTAATGATTTAATTTGCTGATAAACAATTAATCCATGCAATATAATCTAAAATACAAGAAACTTCTTGCTCTGTCTCTTTCTCTCTTATTTAGATACATTAATTGTGTCAAAAATTACATCAGAGCTGGCTATAAATCTAAAATAGCCATATACTAATTTTTACATGCCAAGGTGTTATTTGATAAACTTATTTGTGTCAAAAACCTTTGGGGGAGTATGTAACCTGAATATTTTTTTTTGTAAATAACCTAGACAGATACATTAAAATTTTAAAATACAGTGATAATGGTTAATATTTTATGCTTTAATGCCTATGATTGAAGTTTTGAGATTTATTGCGCACTATCGGAAAACCAATACGTAATTTGCCCCCTATCTAATTTATGTAAAACGAGGACGTGTTTTTAAAAGTTAATGCTGGTCCTAATCAAACCCGGATATCTCTAACACCAAATGATTTCAAATTAGTTATAAAAGATCATGTTAACATGCTTTTTGGAAGATTTGACAAAGTGATAAACAAGTTTACGGAATTTCTGTTTTATTTCTGGTTTTAATCGATGCTTCATTTTCTTATCTGTTAGTATTGCTTTTATGCCTTTTTGCAGCCATGATGTAGTTAGTATATTGTTTTTTTAAGACAAATAAAAGTATATTTTTGCATCTACTTTATTTATTTTTACTACTTTATTTATTTTTCTACTTTATTTATTTTTACTACTTTATTTTTTTTATTAAGTTTGGTTCAGTGGCGTAACAACACACTTCTGCAACCCCTACAATGGGGGGGGGGAGAAAAGAAGCCCCAACACGATCAAAATAACATTTTGTTTAATATGTTAATTGATTATATTCTTAGGATTTTACGTTAACACGGTGAATAGGAAATAACGGTAATTTTATGAACCATAATACAGGAGTGTTAAACAGAAAAAAATAATACCTAACTTAGACTGCATTTTAAATTGACTTGACTTTTATTGACTTTATTGTAAAATTTTCCAAAATGCTTTCGAAATAAACAATAATTCGATCAGCTTGATTTTCTTAACAAATTCAGCAATGATTTATTATTTTCATTACAAAACTGCACTGGACGGTTGTTTACCACAATTTAGTAGATGTCATCACCACTACGTTTCATCTTAAAGAGCCCCGAATTTAGGTTATGACTTCTTAGAATATAAATGAAATATGTATAAGCTACGTTGTACGTGCTTTTTTTATTTTGTAAGACAATAACATAAGTATATCGAATTTTATTTCTATGTGTGAGAATGAAATGCACCCCATCCGATATTTCGAGTTTTATTTTCTGGTTTCTACTTTTTTTGTAAGAATTAAGTGGCAGTAAAAAGGAAAACCAGTCTTAAGAAAAAAAATTTAATGTCCATATACTAAATAAGAAACTAAAATATATTTTAAAAAATATTTTAGAAGTTAATTCCGCTGAAAAATAATTTTCAAAATTAAAACTCATTAAAAGTTTTCACACAATACTACATACCTATGCTACAAAAATTATCAAGCTTTAGCCCTTAACATTGAAAATAAAATGGAAAATAGCCCACGAATTTGACATTGAAAATTTAAAATCATTGTAAATGTATTTTCAAAAAAACCTTCGTAATTAACTTAATTGCAATCTAATAATTAGTGTTACGTTGTTTATATTGTATTCTTACGTTATGTTTACATTGTATTGTACTTAATAAAGATTCTGTAAAATGCTACAAAAACTTTTGTTTAGTTGGTATCTTATAAAAGACACAAGTAAGATAAAGAAAGAAACAATAATCTTTATTTTCAGCCATTACTGCAGTTGTTTAGTTTAAAGTTAAAGAAGAAATACTAATACAAAATGGAAATATCTCTTATTAACGGAATACAAGGGATATACATATAAAAGAAAATATAATTTATTTCCATAAGTATTTTTGGGCGACGAATCTGGATGGCGGAGCATCCTTCGTACCTCATAGCACCATTTACTATGATGCTTTGGCCCACCCTACTAGATTTTAGCCGAATCTGGGGAAATTCCAACCCCCGTAGGGATTTTTATGAAAAATGACCAGCTCGACCGGGGATCGAACCTGCGACTCTTGGATTATGAAGCAAACATACAAACCACTAATTCACCGATGCTGGTAAGAATATAATAACAATAACAGTAACGATTACTGCCCCTAACCCCTGCAGCCGACTTATAAATGTTATAGCACAAATCTCACATTTGTGTTACAGCTAAGGAAAAACTAAAGAAAACCTGATTTGCCGGCACTGGGAGTCGATCTCGGACCGCTTGGGTGATAGACCAGCACGCTAATCATTACACTACCAAGGCTATCATCAATATTATTTATTTACTGAATTATTAATTATGAAATTATAGATTACCTTGTTGTAGACAGTTTGGACTGTATAAACATTTATATTGGATTCATCTGATCAACAACTGTTAGAACTTGCACTAAACTGCACTGTTCCAAAAAAATGTATTGTAAATGTGTGTAGGATAATTTAATGCGGAAGATATTTTAATAGATTGTGTCTCCAATGGCTTTGAATAAAGATTATTTCCTTTTTTATACTAGGTGTCGCAAAATGTATGACTTGATAAAAATAGGCGGCATTTTGGCAACTGACAACTAACATCATCGTGCTCTTGACAATTATATAACTGAAAGACGCGAAATACACGGTAATAAATTATGAAACACTATACTCCTCAAGAACACGAAATAATTGACGCAGTGTTTTTGCGGAACCATTCACGTGTGATTCTAGAGCAACGGGAATTTCGGTGAAAGTTTCCCAATATCAGACACTGACTGAACGAACATTTCAACACCTAGCGTCCCTGTTCGAAGAGACAGGAACAGCAAAAGTTAGGGCGAGCACTGGCACCGGTCGATTTAAAATATTGAGCTTGAACGGAAACGTGTTGAGGAAGACCCACGAACATCAACGAGAAGGCGAAGTACACAATTGGAGATGTTAAGTCGAGCGATTCAGAGCCATGCTACGCGACTTTTTGATACCCTAATTAGACGAGTTGGAGTTGGAACACATGTGGTTCCGGTAAGACGGTGTCATCGCACACACAGCGTATGAGACCAGCAGGGGCGGCTCGTGACCATTTTATCTGGGTAGGCAGAATTACAAATGTACAATTTATGATATAATCATCAAAATTGCAATTCGCAAAAAATTAAATACCACTATGGTGTTAAAAACTACTATCAGCAAAATATTTCCCAAAAAATAATTACGTATTATATTAATCAAGAAATAAAAAAATGCCGAAAAAAACGAAAGACGTAGTACTAATAAGCAAAATCAATACATCTCATAACAAATAAATCAAAAGTGAGCAAGCTGCAATGCCAGAATCAACTTAAAAGCATGAGCACGAGAAAATAAATTTTAAAGTTGTTAATTATTACTGTTTTGCTGGAAGGAAGGAAACTGGTGTGTGTGTGTCATAGATCTTTTTCGACATTTTGATGCTCTATCTGAATATGAAATAAAAATTTTAAAATTCCAAAAATCCACTCGAATTGATTAACGGACACACAGATGGACTAGATGGATTTCAGTAACGAACTTTTAAATATGTTAAAAATTAATCTGTATTTTTTAATGGTGCACTCCAGCAGACATAATAACGGCGACAGTACATAGAATTGAATCTTGGACGGAGCTTATCTTCAACCCAGGCTAGCCGGGTCTGGAGCCCAGAAGAAACCGTCCACTAACATCGCTGAGCTCGTGACTACCACAGGCGCTTTCAGCCTCTCAAACTCGGCTAGCCTGACCTGCGTCAGTGATACGTACGCTCGCTTGCATCTATCTCAAGCAAACAAACTCGACGGAATGTTTAATATAGCAGGCTGAGTATAAAGAGAATAAGTAAATAAAATAAAGACAATAACTTTTCTATTTTGGTTTACTATTAAAAAATTTTTTTGAAGAAATTTGAAACCATTTTTGATTTATTTGCACTCAATTTTCCCAGGGTAGGCACTGCCTAACCTGCCTATCTGGACGAGCCGCCACTGTAGACCAGCAATGACGAACTCGGTCGCCCAATATGACAATTACATACTTCTCACTCACAGTTCTCACTCTTTCTAGCGTTATCTGAAGTCGTTAATTTATGTAAACTGTAAACGCCCGTAGATTGTTAGAAGAAATTGAAACAACCCTTTTTTCTTAATCTAAATTATTCCGAATACTTGCAATAAGGTTTGTAAATTTCTTACTGAACGCAAAATATGATACTTACTGTATATGAAATGCTCCTTTAAGACTTTCTTTAAGACATCTTTTCACAAATTATAGCTCAGGATGTAGGTATTAATTTCCATAACACACAGATTATAAGGAAAAGTAAGGTTTTTAAAAGTTACAAAAAAGAATGGGCGCCAGTTATTTGAAATTATTCTAACACGCCCCCAAATAACAAAAGGCTAGATTATGTTGATTAAAGATTAAAAAAAGAAACTAATTAACATTAGTTTGATTGACGTTAACACAAATTAAATTATCAAATAATTTCAATTAATGCTAGGTCCATTTTCAATACAGTAAAGTTTAATTCATAAATTCATTTATTCCAAAATAAAAATATCGGATTATCTCCGATGACAATAAAGAAGTTTTGATGGTAATAATTTTAATAATAAAATAAAAAACTTTGATAAAAATTCTTATTCAAAGGACCAAAATACGTAAAATTACAAAAACGTTCGATGAGACAAAAACAATAGAAATAAATTTCACAGTTACATAAACTTACACTTATCAAACAAAAAATCCTTAATATCTTTGATGCAGAAGCAGAATTTTGCAATTCTTCAAAATGTCCCAAAACACCTCACATTAAAAGACCTTATTCACTAAACTTTAAAACTTTGAATTTTGGCAAAGATGCTGCAACGATGAACTAAAAATTTCTTGAATGAAGTTACTAAAATTATTTCTATAATTTTTCGGCACTGAACCACAATAACAAAATTCCTAAACTGCAGTAATTCCAGTAATTTAATTATTAATTTCAAATTTTATCAATAACTGAAATTCGTTATTAGAATGCTATACTTTCAAATACTTTAAATTCTCTTCTTCAAGTATTTACTAATAATCTTCTGAATTATTCTTTAATGCGTTAACCGAGAAACAAACTTTAAAATTCAATAATAGATTGCATTTTCACTAGAACTTTTAACGAACGGGAATGGGATTTGATTAATCTTATAAACACAAAACTAAAACGGTAGGTTGAAGCCAATAAGCTCCCTGTATTTAGCGAAGAAACGCATAACGGTACCCACACAACTTAGTTAACTTTATTCGATAATTACGCGGGAACTAGAATACTGGAACAAGTCAAGTAACTTGAGGTAGATACCCATTATCCGAACGGACGCCACTTCAGGGTATGAGACCTGCTATCCGAATTGAAGCTCTCGAAAAGACTTGCTTTTTTTTAAACTCCGTCCTTCGATTTATTAACATCATTATTATTAATTATTAGCACGGGATCCGAGCCCGGCCTTATCTGTATTCTTTTACTAACTATAAACTGTAAATTCTAATTAAAACTGAAAACCAACTGAATACTGAAAACTAACTGAAGGCTGAACGCCAACTCTGTAGATTGATTGTAACGTGACTCAACGTCAACTACTATCTGTAGACTTAATATCAACTGAACTATTTTATTGTAGACGAAATGTTTTCTAAAAGGGTGCACTTTTACATGGACCAATAAGGGTATCGCATGATTTCGTTTAGGCGAATCAAAATTAATGTTTTTTACACAAAGAAATCCAGAACGTAGTGCTTCTCACAGCAAAAGTTGCAGACGGAAATTATTTTGAAGTGCAGATGTGTTTATTTAAGAAATATCATTTAGCCTGTACAAGCGATCATTCGTCGAAACAAATGGATTTTTATAATATTTTCGGGGAATAAAAAACTAAAACGTATGTGAGAAAGTTTAAAACATAATTTCACACTGATCAAGATGACTAGTTTTTTTTAATTTTTAGCAACGTAATTACTTGACACTGCAAACACGTACCTTTTATTTACAATAGAAGCTATAATTTTCTTTTTGTTATTTTATTGTACAAGACGGCCCCAGTAGTCTGGAAAGATTTTAAAAAGATGACCTTTGACATATTTTCATGAGGTTTAGTTATACCGCATGCCGATATAATTTTAAATTACAAAAAGAACGTACAAATTTACAGGACCGCATTCAAGATTTTACATAACTTATGCACCAAAATTTTATTAATTCAGGGCTAGTAAAAACATACCGTTACAAAATAGACCAGATAACGCCAGAAGTTCTAGGAGAAGTTATGAAAAATGCGATGAAAAGACCTCAACTTTGCATTAACGCTGGGCGAGAAATCGGGATGGCGGAGCATCTTTCGTACCTGATGGCACCGATTATTATGATCATTTGGCCGACCCTACTAAAAATCAGTCGAAATGAGTTAGTTATTAAACCTATCGTATGAAAACAATATTTAAGCAATTACAATTGTATTCGCGTAGGATACAAAATTGTTGAAGTTGGGTATGTATGCAGTTAGCAATTTCTAGTCTACTATAGACATTTCAAAAGTATTGGAACTCATTGAAGCAAACACCCCAGTAGAATTATATGATTGAGTTATGATGAGTTAGAAATACATAGTTCCATATGAAATCAACCAAGAAAAATTAAATTTGAAATTTGATGCCATGGCTAATTTTTGTGATATTTATTATTTTACGAGGGAAGATCAATATTTACGGTCCCTGATATAGAAAGAGAAAGAATTTTTAAAACATTATTTATTTATTTCTCAACATAATCTCCCTGGACTTCAATGCACTTGGTCCACCCATGTTCCAATGCTTCAATGCCTTTCAGGAAGAAGTTTTCCGGTTGCTCCTCAAACCAGCCATTTACTGCGGTCATAACTTCATTATCGTCTCCATATTTTTTTCCACGCAGGTTTTCCTTTAATTTTGGAAATAGATGGTAATCACTGGGTGCCAGGTCTGGTGAATATGGAGGGTGTTCTAGGATTTCAAAGCCAGCGTTCTGTATGGCAGCCATGACAATGCAGCTCTTGTGAACTGGAGCGTTGTCCTGATGGAACAAAATTTTGTGTGCCAACTTTCCTGGTCTTTTTCGGTCGATGCTTTCGCGCAATTTTGGAATTAACCCTGCATAATAAGAACCCGTTATTGTGTGTCCACGCTGCAAATAATCGATCATCAAAATTCCTTCTGCATCCCAGAACACTGTGGCCATAATCTTTCCAGCCGCCCATTGAACTCGAAATTTGCGTGGAGGTGGAGAACCTCTGTGATGCCACTCTATACTTTGTCTTTTCGTCTCAGGATCAAAATGGTGCACCCATGTTTCATCCACAGTCACAAAGCGAGTGAGAAATTGCTACCGATTGGCCTTCAGGTACTCCAAATTGGCTTCCGAATGCAGCACTCTAGAGCGTTTCTGATCGACGGTCAGCATCATTGGAACCCAACGCGCCGAAATTTTTCTGAGATCAAGAACATTTCTTAAAATATTTTCAACTGACCCATAAGAGATGTTCGTTATTTCCGCGATATGGCGAATAGTCAGTCTTCTATCTGCCATTACCATATCATGGATCAAATTGATGTTTTTGTCAACGGTGACACAGACTGGACGTCCCGCACCTTTCGCATGTTCGCAAGTTGTTCTGCCTAATCTGAACTCACGAGACATATTTTTCACCACTTGGTAAGAAGGGGCAGAGTCCCCTAAAACGTCTGTCATATCCTTGTGAATTTCAGTAGGTGTTAATCCTTTTTTTTGCAAATACTTTATCACCGCTCTGACTTCACTTTTTTCCATTTTTAAAAATTGTCTGTTATCGACCAGCTTAATTATTAATAACTTTCAAAGAACAACACGCACCTACGCAAAACTTGACACAACAAATAATTAGTAATGACAGTTCTCATAGAAAAATGAGTGACGATATCATGCAAAGCCTACTATGTCAGGGACCGTAAATACTGATCTACCCTCGTACATCTAAAATATAATAAGTAACTTTTTTGGCCTTTCCTGTTGCACATTCTTGAGTTATTCAATTTTCAATCAAAATTTCTCAAAACCGTTAGCCACCATAATTTTAAATCATCGAAGAACTCAGTTTCCATAGTATCCATTGTTGTAAATAATTGTAACTACAGTAATAGCGCTTTTGGAGCAAAATAGTTATTTGTGTACCAAGGGAGTTAGGATTATGATAATGCCAGGAGGGCTGTTCTAGCCACAGGGCTTGAAGAGCCCGAGAGATGGAAGTCGCCCATGGACATTATCGTCTAGTAACACTTGTGGTGCATACAAAATTTTGTTTTTCACGAGAATGTATCGTACAAGTAGAAAATTAGTTTTAATTTATACTTTTTGACGTCGCCAAGGACGTTGGTTATATATTTATAAAGCTAGGAATTTTTATGTTTGTCGGATGCCAACAACTTTTACTAAATTTAAAAAAGTCAAACAGAGATTATGACAATTTAAATTCAAACGTTTCTGTTGTTGTTACCAACATGAACACAAAAAAGTCGTAATATCACCAATGACATCTACAGAATAAGTTAATTTTATTTAAGAAATTTCTGCAAAAGTTGACAAAAAAAATTCGTAAACCACGTGCCCAGAATCTACGTGACAAATACTCGTTATTTGTTGTGTTTCAACACACTCGTACACAAACATAGTACAGTATTGTTTTTGGCCTAATGACCTAATTTACTATTGAACATAACGCCGACTGTGATTACGAAGCAAACGATGAGCGGGCGTTATAGACTATAGCGCCCGTTTATAATGCCCTGGTTGTTATGGAGTTGTTTATATAGTTCGTATCACAGGTATAATTACCAAATAATATCCGTGGCGGCGCTCACATACATTATACATTATTTATTGGATTAGATTTAGGATTACTATTTGTTTGTTGTAATATATTGTTTCTTATTCAGTATTCAAAATACTGATTTGATAATATTATTCAATATCAATTTTGTTCTTACAGTAAATAATCAAACTATAATCATGTAATGAAATAATGTTGGAAGTCTAATCTTGAAACTTTTCCGAATCTTGAACGAATGTTTTTGAGCTATCTTGTTATTCTGCTGCGATACATTAATCAAATTGAAAATTGCATATCAATTTCATCTTAGTAGGTACGTTAGTAAAAGTTACTGGAATAAAAACATTCATAACGGTTATCATCGTAAAAACGGAATAAAACTTAATATAAATAATTAATATAAATAAAATAAAAAATGTGGTATTCAAAAATGGGCTATACACTGGAGCAGGTATTTATATGCAAAATTGTAGAGATTTGCGGTCATATATGAGTATTTAAGAAATGTGATTAGGTGATTCCCAACGTGTTGTTCTTTATTATATATCGAAGAAAAAATTAATGCTATCAAGATCCTTTACCCATGAGCTAAGTTTGTTTAAGTTTGTCTTGGAAATTTCTTGTTAAGCAGTGGAAATAATTATATCAGACAACCAAGGGATTACATTATTTATCACTAGAGATCCGATGATCAATTTGGAAAAGTTCGTCGAAAGTGTCTGCTTTATCTTGAGGCAGTGATGAACCGAAGCATTGCTACCAATTCGAACAATTTGCATTTTAGTTTTTGCTTGGTTTTACTTTATGATGACAGCGTTGCTTCTAATTACGGTCACCGGGCCATTTACGACTAACCCACTTGATCCGCGCCCGTAAATTAACATACTATCTATATGTAAAAGAGATCCATCCTAGAATTTATTTTGTTCGACAAGAACGCATAACCTGTGCCACAATTCCATACGGAAGATTAACGATAACGTAAGCTGGAGCTTAATGTTGACAGTTCGAGTTGTTTTAACGTTTTTCGTCACGTATTTTTATGATAAAATACAGGTGTTAAGCTAGATAAGAATTTTAAATTAATTTTAATCAATGCTACTTCCTATTTTTAGGTTACGTTACAACTTGTAGGTTTTGTTAATTTGATCAGATGAAGAACTATGTGTATAAAATAAATTTAAATTTTCAATAATATACATTTTGGAAAAGTTTATTCTTACGATTAAATAGGCAATCGAAATATTGAAAATGTTAAATTCCATTTAAAAGTTTTACAGATAATGGGTTTTTTCTAACCCCTACAAAAAACTCACACTCAAAGAAATAATTTACCACAGGAGCAAAATATGCATTACTGCAACAAAGATTATATGTCACTATAGCGCCAACAAATTTATTTATTACTGTAATCCAACTTTACCCAGCAAACACAGCAGCATATTATATACGTAACTGAGAGTAACAATGCCTACATTATTATGTAGCAGCTAAGTAAAATTCAAGTGATCTGGAGAGCGTCATGTCCGCCTCATTATGCATCTGTTATTTACATAAATTCTATGTCACGGTTAATACATATGAGATATGTAAAATACAATCTGCATTACAAATATACACAAAGCGCCGTATGTTTTAGCTTATTTAATTATGAGCATGTTCTATCATATATAAAATCGCTTTACGTACGACTTTACCTGTAACTACCCTGTAATTGTCTTTGTACTTACCTGTAATCCCTTTGCAACATGATCTTTAAGTTAAAGCAACAATTTTCAAATTTTCCACTTTGTGTAGGATAACTTATTTCTTTAAAATAGTAAGGATTCCTTAAGATTCCTGTAATAGTAAAAATTAGGAGAATAAGAAAAACTCACAACAATATTTTTATTTATTTTGTTTATTAAATATAGAAAAAGATATATAGTTATTAATTAATAACTTATAGAAAAAAATCTGTATTATTACTACATAGCATGCAATAAAACAAAATAGAAAAAATCAAAGCTATGTATAAACAACATTAATCAAAATTGGAAATGCCAACTGATCAAGATTATTCCTGGTTTTTTAACAAATTATGCCATTCGGCTTCGGTATTCAATTTCTCGATTCCTAGTAAATGATATGACGCGTACCTACATTGCTGAAATTTGCTGAATCTACCTTTTTATGGTATTAATTTACAGTGGCCTAATATATTTTGCCTTGAAACGTTTTAATAAACAATAAATACGTTTAATCACTTATCGCTATTTTAAAAATACGTTTCACTTCATAATGAAGTATGAATTCACTCGAAATTAAATTTGTAGCAGCTGCTTATTGCACTTGCGAAATGTTTCCGTCACAGAAATAAAACTGGTTATTGTATTTTAATATTATATATTCAACATACACATAAAACAAACAATGGGCGACCACGATTTAACACACGTCTGCACGATCAAGTGGTACTCGCGCTACTAATGTTTTCCCCCGCACTTTGCAAACAAATTTGTGGTTAAATAGTTATATATTTAACTAGTAAAAAGTGCGACGTAAAATACAAATCACATTATTAATGTCGCATATATGTAAATCTGAAGACACCAGACTTGTATTAAGCATTTCATATCAGAAATATATAACAAATGTTATATTACCAAATTTACATGTGGGGTATGTAAATGTGTTTATATAACTCATTTTACTTGATTGTTATATAGTAGACCAGTAAATGTAACAGTTTTGTTTACTGGGTATTTTTGTAAATTGTTTGTTGGCTTTACACATCTGATTTGAAGTTATTGATGAAATTTATACTTGTTAAACATGATTTATGTTGAGTTAACGTTAACAATCTTTTCTTGAGGAAATACTATTTGTTGCTGTTGATCATATATTAACACTAAAACATTACATATACTAACAAAGTGGCTATGTTGTAAAAACTTATGGAAATACATATTTTCTGCCACCCTAACAAATTTTATGCTGCTGCAACTAAAATTAAGCCAACAAATACAAATTTGTTTTAATGAGATTATCTCTAAAAATGGGTACCTTTTATTAGGTATCGTCCGATAAAAACAATAGTATAGCACTTAGAAATATAGTACAGTTAAACCTCCCTTAACGGGCACCTCTCAATACCGGGCACTTTTTTAGGAACTTTTCTAACATATAGGAGAATTAACGTAAAACGACCTCCTAACAACTCTCAATAACGGACACGGGCAGCAAAAATTTCCCCAATTACCATAATTCTTAAGAAATATACCTCTTTATAACGGGCACAATGAGCAATAAATGGTCGGTGAACAAGGTTATGAACAAATTTCAAAATATAATTTTAAGACGAGATTTCAAAGGGACAATTCGGACGGCGACAAGGTGGCACGTTGAAATAACAGTACTTTGTTAAACTACAAGTTGTATTCAAACGTTAAGGGGATTTTATACCCTTTTTATACTTTTCAAAACAGTCGGTAAACTCAAAGTAGGTACACAATACACACAAAATATAGTTGTGCGATTTTACTACGTACATATCCTAATTATCCTTAATCACTTAATGGCATTTCTCTGAAATATGCTAATGAGGGAACTTCCCAAAGCCGTAGCGGGCGGTTATAAAATATTTCGTAGAATTGTTATCTTCTACCACCCCCAGTACAAAATTTAAGAAAGGGACAAACTTGAAAATTTAATCAGTTTAACACAAGTCACCTAGTTGATAACTATGATGGCACCTATTAAGAGAAAGTTCCTTACCATCGAAGAAAAAGTGGAAATTTTTAAGTGTGGTGAAAAATTTAAATTTAGCACTCGTCAACTCGCAGGCAAATTTTTAATTGGAAAGTCTCAAGCCGCTGAGATTATAAAGAAAAAAGAAGAAATTCTCAAAAAAATTTGTGAAAATGGGGACAGAAAACGAAAAAAGAATTTTCCAAAAATTACAAGTGGTGCATTGGATCAGATAGTATTCGACTGGTTTTGCGAAGTAAGAAATAAAAATATACCACTATCTGGAGTACTTTTAAAAGAAAAAGCTTTAGAAGTTGCAAAAGAATTAGAACTTGTCAGTTTTAAAGCTTCAAATGGATGGTTGGAAAAGTTTTGCAAAAGATGGCAAATAAATTTTAAATCCATTTGTGAGGAAGCAGGTCAGATAAACGAAGATGTTGCGGATTGGAACAAGAAGTTGTTTACTATATAAGTTGTAAACACATACATAAATCCTATTTTTACAGTGATTTTTATTTAAACCCCCTTCGCACAATAAATACATTCATTTTTTATTACATATTTATTGTGTTTTATTACGATATTAAAAAAACGATTTTTAAATATTGACCTCCTATTAACGGGCACCTCCCCATAACGGAGTTTCAAATTCCCCACAGCTGCCCATTGTTGAGAGGTTTTACTGTATTTTACTGTTATATGTAGAAATAACTAACTATTATAAATTTGCTCGTTTTTAAAATATTTAATTTGGTTCAGTAGTTTACGAGAAATCCGCTTACAAAGTCAGAGGACTCTAGAAAAAAAGGATAGTATAATAGTTATGTATTTTATAAATCTCTGTACCAACATCCTTTATATGCATAATAAGTAACGTTTATTCAGTAACAAAAACTAGTGAACGGGTCACAATAAACATGTCAACGATTGCGTTAAAGGCGCATAATTAAAATAGTAAATATTTAATTTCAAACTGTTAATAATGTCTTGTTTAAATCAACTTTGATTTATAATAGATTTATAATAGAAGTTTTCCATTTCTGTTTTATTTGAAAAGAAGTGGATTTTTAAATCTGAGGCATCACTAAATTTGCAATTCATTCTGACCACAGCCTATCAAGCATAGGTTGTGAGGAATAATTTCATAACAATTCTCATAGTATGCTATATAGTTAGAATCGTGCAAAATTTAATAAGGAGATTAAATTATTCACTTTATTTAATTTAACGGCTTGCAACTTAGAATATTGTTTTCGAATTAACTACTTAAATTATGTAGATTCGTTTTCTGGTTTACTTCTCAAATGCTATAAGTAGAACGATGCTTCAGGATTTTAGTGCTGACATTATGATAAGGTATTAATCACTTATCTATAAATCTTTGAAGGAAGTATACAATTTTGCATTTAAACCTTTCCACTCTTACGTACATCTTCATCTTATCTATTATTGTTATCTTTCTAATGACTTGATTAATTAGTACCTTTGCACAGTTTGAATAATGCAAATGCAACATCAGTTCCAAATTAAGATTAAAATGAGACATTTAAAAGTCAAATATAAATTCCACAGTTAATTTTATAGCTTTAACAAATGGGAAAATTATTCCATATTTGTTTAAAATGAAATCAGCGTAATGCGTTTCTTTCAAATTTAAAGTTCAGTTTTAGGATTAAAACCTCCGATGTAAATTTAACAATTTCAAAATAATCGCGGCTATTGTTCTTGTCAAATAGCGACTTTTAACAAAAATCTAGAAATCTGCAAATACTGATTGTTTGAATTGAGATGAACAAATGTATAATTTCTCAATTATAGTTTATAGGTGCGCCCACATAAAAATATGACAACTAATTTATAAAGTTATTAAGATATTTATTAGAAAAAATTAAAAATAAATACAAAAATTACTTAAACAAATCTTTCCTTTCAATGATATCCTATTAATCATTTTAATTGTTGACACTATAAATTTTAAATATATTTATACGTGTATATACAATTTTCGAAATATGCATAATTATTATTTATTTTAGTTTGGAATAAGCATTTTTGATAAATTACTTTAGCGGTTTACCTTTAGAATTTCAAATACATTTTTCAAAAAAAAAATATAAATATTACCCATCTGGAAAGTTAACAAATACAATGGTTTAATTAATCAGTTTTTACCTTTTAAGAGTTATCTAGTGTGTCTTATCCTTGTAGGTATACAATCAAAGCCGATGACTGCGGACGTAAGTTATCTTTTATTCGAATAAAATTTATTACTAGTCAAACTCCTGCTGATACAAAAGACGAAGCGACCAACACCGTTTAAATTTAAACAAAAAGTTTCTTTTCTTCTGGAGGACGAAGAAGTCATTAATAATTACCTTAACAATACCGAGGAGTTGTTAACTCCTTTAATAATGTATTCTTAGTTGCTCACAATGTATACTGTCGTTTGCTTTTTATGGTTTAAATTTAAATCTGTACCAGAAAAGAATATATCACCAAGTAATTCAATTAATTGAATTGTAATAGATAGAATAAATCTGTAGACGAACAACTTACTGCCATGGTCAACATTAAATCTTCGTTGTAATTTATTCTTTTTGACTACTTATTTAGTTATTTTTTAGTTGTGTTGTGTTGCGTTAGTTCCCAAGTAGCAGTAACTGAGATCGGAACTTTGATTGAGTAGTTGCTACGTAACTAAAACTAAATTTTGACTTTATAAGTTTAATTACTTCAATTCGGAATATTTTAACGGTATTATACGGAACGGTATTGCCACTTAGTTTAATTGTTACTTTAAAGTTGTTGCAACTTCAAAGTGATTTTATGATTGTAGCAGGAACTTGCCCGAATCTACTTTAAAGTTTTTAAAACTTTAAACTGACATTTCATTTTTTAATGTTTTTAAACGTTTTATTGTGAAAATATAATATTTTTAAATTTGAGGTTCTTAAGTTAGTAATTCTGCGTTTTGGTAATCGGCATTGATGGTTGGTTTTGTACTACGCATGTCAAAGTGTTTACATTTGCTGGTATTTATTTCTGGGTGTGCAAAATCAAATAAAAGAGTGTATTTGGTGAATTGGTAGCGGTTTTAAAATTTTTATTGTTTTATGTAGCCTTATTGATGTAACTTTGTGTCCTGAGTTTTTCATAATATTTATATTATATTCTTGTTATAAAATTTGGATTATATTAAAAGTATAACATTTTAAGTTCAATATCTATAGGTTGCAATGATTCGATAGGTAAAACTCTGCAGTACGGTATTCTACGACAAAAACTGATTTAAAAGCTCTAATAACATTTTCTTCCCCGATGACCCATTGAAGAGCTAGTTTTAAGTAGTTTTAGATTTTTAAAACTGGCTACAGTGCAGGTTTTTCAATGCTATTTTATCTTGATCGATAAGGTGTTGTTGACACCGTACTGGAAGGTCTTGCTTATCAAATAATTACACCCTGTGTAATATTAATCCTAATTCTATTCTCTAATTCTATGTCTAACAAATTAATTAAGAATTAAAAATTTCATTTATATATGATGCCGTGATAGACAGCTCTAGAAAGATAGATAGCAGCGAATTAGTCTAGCAATCGATTTTAAGACTTCGGAGAACGATATTTCAGCTTTTTTGTTCTTAAAAAAGGTTTACCACTCATAAAATAATTTTAGAGTAACTGTAATAGGCTATTACCTAAATCCAGATTAGTTATTTAGTTATAAGAATCACTAGCTCAGATAATGTCAATCTACTGGTATGACAGCATAGCTGTCGAAACAATATTGTCAGGTTGTATTTTAATAATACATACTGGTATATTGATTACAAAAGTTTCTTTCACGATCGTCAATTAAAATACGCCATACATCCAGTGGCGTAATTACTGAAGCCCCTCTCACGAACAAAAATATTTCAATACTTCGGGACCGGTAGCAACGTATATAAGGGTTAATCATTGTGTATTGATAACTGTAAATTGTTTTATTATAAAAAATGAGAAACTACATAAATAAAGGATAAGTTCACTACTGACTTACTCGAATTTAAAGTGTCAATGCAGTTAGATATAACCAAAACTTTCAAGAATTATTATTTATCATATTTTTTATATTTAAATCAAATAATAATCATTAAAAAATCAATCAGCAAATAAAAGAAAATATGTAGAAAATGTAGCTCATAAAGCACAAGAAGCTACAAATAAGGAAGTGTTCAAAGAATTATTCACAAATATAAAAAACTTGCCTGGAAACAAAATTGTACAAAAACTACAAAATTGTAAACAGCAAACATACAAAACTGTTGTGTACAAATAAACAAATAAAAATGAAAAGTAAATGGAAAGACGGTTAAGGGTTGTCCATAAAATATGTCACGCTATATTCAGGTAATTTCGACCCCCCCTCCCTCTATGTCACACTTCATCACTTTTACGTAACCCCCCTAGGTAATATTACGTCACAACACCTTTGGACCCCTCCCTTGAAAACGAAAACTTTATTATAATTTATATAGGTTTCAATAATACAAATTTAATTTAGCTTATATTAAATAGTTTATAACGGTTTATATTTCTTAAAAGTACATAAATACTTCAAGTCAATAGTAAAAAGTAAAATATCTCAGAAAATATTGAAGAGTACACTATCCAAGAAGTTCACGAAGCTCAAAACTGTTGTAAGAAATTCAAAATTTCTAAACTAATATTAATTTGTAGTGTGCTTCAATGCCCAGCTACAGCTTATTTTTAAGTATATCCAGATGTAATCTACTTTTATTTAACAATTATATGTTTTTCTAAGAAATTCTTCAGGTAGATGATTTAAAAGATTACCCATTCATTGGAAAGTATTCAACAATGCAACCAGTTCTAGAAGATCTTTATTTATTACTTCACAAAATGAATTTGGCATTTCCTACAATAAAGTAAAACCACCCTTTTTATGAGTAACGTAAGTTTTTAAAGAAATTTTAAAGTATTATTGTATTATTGTTATGGCCTGAAAGTAATAATATACTAACGGTAAAATTCTAAACATATTTTAGTAAAATTGTTTATTCGGAATCATATGGTAATATGTGCATTCCTAACCGCCTCAGAGGGTGGGAAATTAACCATTCCTAACTTACTTTTAATTCCCTCTCTTGGTCAGGAATGTAATCATTCCCTACCTGTTATCCCTCTCTTGGTCAGGAATGTGATCATTCCCGACCTGTTGTAAGTTCGTAGTTTGCTCGGTAGAGGGCGGGTGCATTATTAGGTCAAGTTTGTCACTTCAGTTGTCAGTTGTAAATAATTATTATTTGTTAAAAAATATGATGATTCCGAATAAAATAGTATACAAACCTCGGCGGGACGTTTCCTCCTGTCTCGAGCATTAGCTCACCTCGGGCCTGGGCCCTCGGTGAGCTATCTTAGCTCTCGACAGGAATGAAACACTTCCCGCCTCGGTATGTAATCTACTATTAAACTTGTTTTTTTCTTAGAATGGTAAGGGATTACCGTGAATGTACAAACTCCCTAGAACTTTCAAAAACTGCATTAATATTAAGAAAAATATTTTGACATGTTAATGTGACGTCACGTTTTAACTGACCCCTTCACCCCTCTTGTCACGCACCATTATGCTAGGCACAGCCCTCCCCAACCCCCTTACAGCGTACGTATTTTATGGACAGCCCCTTAGAGCATTTCAAAGAAACTTCAAATATGTAACAAATAGCTGTAGTTGAAGTTCAAGAATACCAAAGATCAGATTTTAATATCAGTTCGGATCCACCTACAGAAGTCATTGCGCAATTAAAAAGTAGTAAAACTGCAGGGATTGATCAAGTAATGGCAGAAATATTAAAAATTGATATACAAGTTACTATAAACCTACTGAAACAATTAATTGACAAAATTTGGCTAGAAACAAAATTTCAAAACCACTGGAAGATAGTTGAATTAATCGTAAAGTTACGATAGATTAGATGAAGAACTGCAAAAAGAACAATGTGGTATTAAATCAAGCAGGTCATGCCTGGATCATTTAATAACTCTAAGCATAATAACGGAACAAGCGTTGGAATGCAACTTACCCTTAATACACTCTTGACTTGGCGTTTGTTGACTTTCGAAAAACCTTTAATTGTTTTCTAGGTGCTAGACAATAGTTTCATTTTTAAGCTAAAAGGTATATTGGTAAATAAGAAATCTATATTCATCTTAGAAAATGTGTGACACAGAAAGTTAAGCGTGAGTTATTTTGGTAGTCACCTAGCGAACACTTTGTAGTATTGCATTACGTCGTGAATAATGTAGCCGACCGAGCCAATGCCGATACTTCATTCCTCCTTCTATTGCGGTGATAACGTTAGGTGTAGATGCAGTGTGAAGATCAGACTATTATACGCAAGGAATGCTATGCAGTCTTTCCATCCTTAGAGGAATGTCTGCTGGTTTCTCGGACTTCATACCTAGAGACTTGATAACTGGGCGTGGTTGCTTTCTAGTGCCTGGTTCCAAGGGAGCGACCATCTTGGCTATGATGTGTTGATGTTGTACCGGTTGTACCTTCCCATCAGGGGCTGCCTGCAGTGGTGCCTCAAGCGTAAGCTCGTAACGTAACAACCTCTACTACATAATTTTGATTTAATTAATTCATTTCTGCTCCTCGTACGTATCTACATCATACTGATTCCGCAATTTCAGAAGCAGTTTCCTAACCTTACAAACAGAATGAAATGTAATGGTATTTAAATAATCTAGTGCAACTCTAAACAGAGAAATCAGAACAACTTTGCAAACTAAAATCACAACTTAATTAACAAGCACTAGTCGGCGATGCATCATTGCATCAACCATGGTAATGTTTCTGGGGTACTGGCATCCTAAATCGAGGTTTTTTGGTATTGAACTGTATATTAGCTTCATAACCCACTCAAAAAAATCCATATTTTCTACAATTTCTTTGTATAGTTTTTCTACTAAGACTTATACGAATTTATATCCTTACATGATAGCAATAACTGAAATATATTTTCGGATTCAGTGCATCGTCTTTATGTTAAATCACTTTAGCAAGTTTAGGTAATGATTTCAAGATTTTGGTTTGCCGCCTAGTGATAACAATAATAGGATAGCCTAAAATAACACAGTTCAAAATTAAAGAAGTTGCAGAGAAATGACATTGGAATTTTAAGCTTAATTGAAAGCTTATTAGAAACAGGTAAAAGCTGATGTAACATATTGCTACAATATTGTACAGTCCTTATACCTAAATAAATCGGACTGATATTATAAATGTGCTTAATTCTTATTCTGGTTAAGCAAATAAATTGACAGCACAGCACTAAGTAAGTCTTACCTTTAAAATTGTTTTGCTCTGGCTTTGAAATGTAACAACCCGCCGATAATCATTTATTAATTATCGTATTCAAATATTAGGACACCAGGTATATTTAATTAAATTGGTTAATTTTTATTAAGTCATAAATTACTTTTATAAAATGGATGTATAGCTGACTCGGTGTTTCACAGGAATTATATCTTTTGAACTTTGTTAAACTTCAGACAGGAAACACTAAGCTGCATCAACTTAATTTAATCATATGTGAGATTGTCAAGTGGGCATTTCACACGAAACACAATAAGTTGAGTTATCATAAGACAGGAAATGGTCGTGCAAGTTTCACTCAGCAGTTTGATAAACAAAATAATGTTCAGGTGCAGTTTTGCAAGCTGGCAGAAACTGCTGGAAAAATACGAGCGTTTTTGAAACATCAGCTTTTTGTCGAGCTGTTCAAAAAGCTTGACTTAGAGAGCAGTTCCCGGGTAGATCTTCAACGAAACGGTTTTGGCACTA
The DNA here is from genome assembly GCA_929113105.1 of Agrypnus murinus. Lineage (NCBI taxonomy): Eukaryota > Metazoa > Arthropoda > Insecta > Coleoptera > Elateridae > Agrypnus > Agrypnus murinus. The sequence goes on along the minus strand of OV816028.1, from coordinate 101,552,459 downwards.
AATTAGCTCCAACAAAGAGAGCAATCATTCGGGACTCATTTTTATTTAATTGTGAACTTAAGGGTTTTAAGAAAGTTTGTATCAAAATTAGCCAACTTATAAATATTTTAAATTCAATAATAATAATAACGGGTATTCTAAAAACGGGCGATTAACCCAAAAACCTATTAATTAAAGTGAATTTAACAAGGTCCAGACGGAAAATTGGATTATTTTATTACTTACGCAAAGGGTAAGAAACTTGCACAATCATATCTTGTAATTGTTAAAAGCTTGAAGCTGAATTGAATAGTTGAGCTTACTTTTATGTAAACGATTCACATTGATGTTACTTGGAAGAACGAATTTAAATGTTTTGATGATACCTTCATTTTCAGTTTTATTTAATTTTTAATATATTGGTTAATTCTTTAAATCTGTAGTATCATTGTGTCTTTACCACAACATTCCCCAATCAACACAAGGGCGGAATGTTATAGAAATATTTAACGGGTGGTGGTTAAATCGTTTTGCTATTTTTATCAAAATAGCTATAATTAATGAACAAAAATTAGAGGACACAAATAGTACCATTCGCAAATAAAATGTACACAAAATAAATAACACACAGTATTATTCATAAAATTTTAAAATCTATATATTTAAAACACAAGGCGTATTTTTGTTCCAGTTCGTTTGAGAGTTCCACCGGGCCGATCTAAGCGATCTTTTTTTTTAAATTGAAGCTTTCGCTGTGTAGATCAGTCAACACTATTTAATTTTTGTATTTTTTAATGTTTATATTTTTTATTTAAACAAATATAAAATTTTTAATTTGAGACGGGCGAATCGGACTTTCACTAGGGGCGCGCTCTTACTTTTTACGGTGGTGGGATTCGTAAGTACTCCCGCTTATAAATATAAAAGGGTGATGTAGCAATCCACTTCAAACATTAATAAGCGGTTAATATGCGGTTAATGTTTAAAGAATTGTTAGGTTACGTAGACAAAACCCGCATAGTTGAAAATTAGGAACAACAGATGAATTATTATACAAATAATAGCTGATGGCAATTGCTTATTTAGAGCAGTTTCATACTGTTTGTATAAAAGGCAGGAAATTTGCCAACACTATGTTTACGTCATGTTTTTGAAATATGTACTAATAGACGTTTTCAAGAATGTTTTAAACAAGATCGATTTTTGTTTGTATTCTTATAATTTCGTAAGGTAGAATTTCCGTATGTATGTATGTAGAATAAACTGGCGGGGAGGGGTAAGCCAGAGACGAATATATGTCGGAAGAGAGGAGGGTAAGTTGGGAGAGAGTATTGCTAGGCTTAAGAATTTTCAACTGGTTATGTTTGGTTGCGTTTAAATAATAATCACTAACGAAAATCCAAAGGATTGTAATCACATATCGAAGGTTGTATATAGGGAAATCCTTCAATGCTTTTGACCGTCATGTCTTGACGAGGTTTCCCTAGTTAACAGTAAAAACAAAATAAAAATATGTGATGCCAAATTAAATTCTTTTGATAGGTTCAAAAAAACTGATTGTGATTATTGAAATGCAATAAAAAAATACTAATCGATATTTCTACTTCCCTAAATTGTATTAGCACAAAAAATTAAAAACTTAAAAAATATAAAAAGATTAATTAAAATTATATCTGTCTATATTTATGTTTAGATTTCTCAATTTTTGTTAGTTTAAATGTTTTTACTACAAGTCAAATTTTCACAAGTCAACAAGTCAAATTGGTAGCTAAATAAATAAATGATTAATTTAAAAACTCGTGTTTTAATTTTATTTAAATTAAAAAAAAGGCGTTCAAAAACTGCCATCTCTATATTAGAATTTCCTGACAAATTCAAAATAATATTGTTTATCTCTAATCTAAATTAGCTGGTTTAAATAAATTGACAGTTCCTTCAATGTCGATTGAAAGATTTTTATCGACCCACAAAAATAATAGTTCCACACAATAAATAATAATTTGTTATAGTTTATAACAAATATTTATTATTATCTTTTTTATTATAAACAGGCATGTCCAATTTATAAGAATTTTTAAATAATTTTTTTTCTTCGATAATTCTTTATCATTCACGATGTTAATTAAATGTCTTTCCTTATTAAATTTTCTTTTAGTGCTGAAATATGAATGTTTATACTTTTAAATAATTTGGTTTATCCGTTTATTCTTAAATTGTCATTTTAGACTTTAGCGTTGATATTTATCATAACCACACTTCATTTTAGTTTTGACGTATACACATAACCCTACTTTATTTTATAATGTAATCAAATTTTTCTTTATTTGAATAGCTAAATGAATGCATCATTTCCTTTCTGTGTTGAATGGTTACTAAATCATTGAGCTGTTTATCATATAGCTTGTTACGTTTTAATTTTTCCTTTATTAAATTGTTATTGATATAATAGCGTAGTTAGGGCCGGCGGTAGACGAGTGGTGTCAGTGCATCACTCGTGTTCCAAGGGTCGTAGGTTCGAATCCTACTTGGGGCGACGGGATTTTTCTAATTGGAAAATTCCGCCACCTCAACTATGGGTGTGTGTATTCGTGTTGCATGTTAGATGGGGGACAGATGACCTTAGCTGTTGGCTCCCCCGTAGTGTAGGCGTGAAATAAAAAAAAAAAAAAATAGCGTAGTTATTATTTTTTGAAGATAATTTTTGTAAAATAGAAATAAAGTCTTAAGAAAAGATAAGATAATGCGGTATAGTAGATTAAGTTAAATTCTTTCTGAATGTTACCGCTGATTGCGGCCTAGCGATACGCGTTTTTGAAATTGGGAAATTCCAGCAAGAAATGTTTCGAAGGTATTAGCGTGAGCTATTTGCAATAATTTTGGTTCTTATTTTTTTTAATCACGGGGTGATTAATGGCAATTTATTAAAATTGAATAATTTGGAACTAAAGGAAATAAATAGAATTATTCCATTGGAAGTGGGACAGAATAGTTCTTACCCGTATTGGGGATTTAAGCTTACTTTAAGTATTTAACATAATAGAGTTTTTCTAATTACAAAAATAAAATAGAGTAAATATAATTCTTGTTTAATTATTCCCTTTTAAGCGATTTTTGGTTTTTCCTTTTCTCGATTAAATGGGTTAAATTAAGGCCTACGAAAAGAAGCCCTCACTATTGATTTATTCTGGCACTCTGGTGTTATAAGACAAGGGAAATTCGAAACTGGACCTGGATAAATTGTTCAGAGGAAATTCTTATTATTATTATTGGTAATTTAATAATCAAATAATGAGAGGAACTACTGGCACAGTAGCACCGTTCAAAGGAGCCGCTTCTACAGGGTCCGCAGGATAAGTAGTTCGTGTCTGTTCTGTATAATCCTTTTTTTATCTTATTTTTGTATGTTTACTTTAATGTTTTTTATATACACGCATTTTCGTCAATATTAATTAATATTAATATATATAAAACGCATTATTATTTCTGCTGTGGTAGGTAGAACTTAGATAGGGTTACTTAAAGCTTAACTAGTAATAAGGCTAATAAAGACTTCTTTCTGATCCCTACTTTTACAAGCCCTTTATAATCTTAGTTTATTAATTAACATAAGCGTTGAGTGATTTGGAATCTTGTCAGTATTATAATTTCAACTTATACATTTTCTTTTTGTAATACTAAAATCACTTGGCGTCCATTAATAAATGTACTTTTGGTTTGACTTTAATTATTATTGTTTATTTTGTTACCCACTGAATTTTGGTGTTTTATAACCCAGCCCATTGAGCTAGCTGAGCTGACGAATTAGTAAGTATTTTATTTTATTTTTATTTTGTTTAATAAGGAAAATTTATGTGATAAGCTTTAGAAAAACAAATTAATCTACCATTAAAAACAAAATACAATTTTGTTTTTAAAATGTATAACTAAATTCTGATTTTAAAATTCAAATAAAATACAAAACTTTGTTAAATTTTTGATTTTAAAAACATATAATACTTTGGTTTTATTTTGACATTCCTTATTGGATGTCGATTGAGAAGCCTCAATCCAGATACTATTAACTAACTTAATTTACTTTCAACAAATTTGCACATCATATCATTATATCATTATATGTTAAGATAATTTATTTGAATACTTTTAGTTGTATCTAAGCTTGATATGCAGCCCAACTTACATAAATCTATTTGGCGATAAAAAATATAATACTTAGGTTCTATTTTGAATTTTAACATTTCTTTTGAATGTCGATTGAGAAGTCTCAATTCAGATATTATTAACTAACTAAATTTACTCTCAGCACATTTGCATACTGTTATAAATCATTAATCACCTTCATTATGTGTTAAGCTAATTGATTGGAGTACTTTTAGTTATATATAAACTTTATATGCACCCCAAGCTATTTGGCGATAGAAAATCGCAAGTCTGCAAAATGTTTTCGAGTAATTTTAACAAAGAACATCAACCTTTCTACTAAAAGTTCTTCAAATCCTGTGGTTAAGATAGTATTACATACAATTCTAGCAATACATCCTACCACAAAGTTAAAAAATTGAAAACAATTCAAGAAAACCATTTTACACTGCTAACATTATAATGAAAATCAACAGCTAACAACAATTCTTGCAGATAAGTTAGTTTACCTTTGCATACACCTTAATTACAACTTGCTTCATCTATTGAAGATAATAATTCTACCAGAATATAAGCCAACACATTTCTACTTTGAGACATATCATTATGAAGTGCAAATCGTTACATTAACGATGAAAAATTATCGTTTGCTAAGAAAATTGACATTATTCTTCGTCTGTATTAAATGTAACTAGGAAAACCTCGTCAAGACATGACATTCAAACGCATTGAAAGAATTCTCTATATACAACATTCGATGTGTGATTACAATCCTTCGGATTTTCGTGAGTGATTATTTAAATAAACGCAACCAAACATAACCAATTGAAAATTCTAAGCCTAGCACTTCTCTCTCCCAGATTACCCTTCTCTCTTCCGACATATATTCCTCTCTGGCTTACCCCTGCCCGCCGGTTTATTCTACATACATACATACATACGGAAATTCTACCTTACGAAATGATAAGAATAAAATCAAAAATCGATCTTGTTTAAAATATTTTTGAGATCTGCTACGTTTTATACAAACAATATGAAACTGCTTTGAATAAGCAATTACCATCAGCTATTGTTTGTATAATTCGTCTGTTGTCCATAATTTTCAACTATGCGAGTTTTGTCTACGCAACCTAACAATTTTTTAAACATTAACCACTTATTAATGATGGAAGTGGACGGTCTTTTATATTTATAAGCAGGAGTAGTTAAGAAACTCACCACCGAAGAAAGTGAGAGGGCGTCCCAAGTGAATGTCCGATTAAATAAAATTAAACATTTTAGAGTTTTTCAAATTAAAAATTAAACATTAAAAAAATATAAAAATTAAGTAGTGATGACTAATAAATGTACACTGCGAAAGTTTTAATATAAAAAAAAATCGTTTAGATCGGCCGGTGGAACTCTCAAACGGACTGGAACCAAAATAAACCTTGTGTTTTAAATATATAGATGGATTGTGTGCATGTTACTTTTAATTATTTATTTTAATTCAATTTATGAAACTCTTTTTCAAAATTTAGTTTGAGATTAAAATTATAAATTGAGGTTATGTAACCTTATAAATCGGAGATCTGTAATAGTGCATGGTATTTCCCTAGTAAATGTAATTAAACGCATGGCATCTCCTAAGCAACTCCTAAATATCATGACATTATGTACATAAAACTTTTTGTTTGTTGATCTTTTCAATATATGTTACATAGTTGATGTTATACTGTTGATTATATACAATATTGATATTCTATGTATCATCTATTTTCGCTTAATTTACCCCTTGCGCTTACTTTATATTGCCTTATAGTATCGGCAATACTCACACCTCAACATCACAGAAAAGATATTATCATAGTCTAAGACGGTACATAGTATTGCTTAAGAGCTTAGCTAGATAAGGTACTATCAAAAGCAAAATCATAATTGTTTACACCGCATGAAAATTAGTATGTTGTAAGCAAACCGATTAGTGGGTTTTCCTGAACATGAGATTCTTTTGCAATGACTTAATATCTCTGAACGATAAGCATTCCTTTTACCTCGTCTTTACTCATATACGTAAGATTTTCTCAACGTTTCGTATCATAAATCTGTGCATTTTTGCCAATAATGCACACTTTTAAAAGCAATAAATAATAAATAATGATGTAGATTTTCAAAATACCATTGTGAGGTGTAAAGTATTAAAAAGGATTTTACCTCACGCGAATCGTTTGCCATATAATAATAATATATACTAGATGCTTATCTAGACACTTAATTAAAAATTTAAAAAAATCACAAGCACTAACTTGGGCTTGGCGTGCGGTTTTATTCTAATTTTGTTATTTTTAACTTTTAACTTTTGTTCCTCATTATGATAAAACAAGGTTACATTTTAATAAGCATATTATAAATCAATTTACTTCATCGAGATAACGTCTAAACCATTCTTGCACGATACTTCTTTGACAATTTAATTAACAAGAACAACACTCTCTTTCTACTATTCCATCCTGTACTATTATCTAGTATGCCGTCCGGTGTTAAAAACAAAATTGTCGGGAAATAGTATTCTAGTAGAACACCTGTAATGAAAGAACAAGAAGGATAAATTTCTCGTTCTCACGTATATAGGCAGTTTTTAAGGTGGTTAATCATCATTCCACCTTTTGACCTTAGCCTGTATAACTCACAAACCAGTGCAGCACACCGCATGTGAAAACACTCTTAAATTACAATATTTGACACATGCAGCATTAAATTGCAGCTTACTGACGTATTAGCAATTTTCTTGTACTTATAGGGTAGAACAAATTAAGTCTACCTGTTTCACATAAGCTTATTTATATCTAACTACGCTATGGTTTATTACGTTTACGTCTAAAGTAGTTACCGTATACCGTAAATAACAATACCATATTTCATTTGTTAGAAAAAAATGTCTAAAGTGAGTCATTATTTAAATTTTCTTACTTAAACATGATCATTTCTCATGATTACGGAAGAGACTTGGATGGACGGTTACATCCATAAAGTATATTTTTGTCTTCATTCTTTGATGAATAAAATATGAAGTAATGAAGAAGCAAGACTACTTGTTTGTCACCATTTATACTTGCCTTCTTTTACACTGTTATTTGCTAACAAATGTTCTTCAGAAAGCAAACTACTGGTCCTTCGAATTGGAAATGGCTGAAAAAATCGAAATCTATCAAAGTATTAATAAATAAGATAACGTTTATAAGGGTTTGTGAAACAATAGGAACGAATTATATACAGTTGAAGTATCTTAGGAACGATACTGATCAGAATTACTTCTAGGTATACTAAAGGGTGCCTTTTAGTGAGGTAAACTGCAAATTGGGACTCTTATAAGTATGTACATATTTTCCAGAAATTCTTATACATATCTATTTCTTTTAATATTAATGTAAACCAAACAGACACACGCTGTTTTATCACGAGTACAGTCGAGTGGCAGACAGGCATTCATTTATACTGGTCCCGAAAGTTTGCACTTTGACGTTTCATTAAAATCTTCCGTTGTTTATGTTACTTTCAGGGCCGGATTATGTCATTTGTCGTCTATAGACCCACTCTTATTTACGCTCTTAATAAAAAGACGTTATTTTATGATTGCATGTAATTTATTAAATAAATTAGCAAGCATATTTTAAATAAGAGGTATTTTTTTTAAATTTGACGTCCAAGTTAACTATGACTTAGTTATTTTGCGAACGTACCACACTTACATGCACCGAAACGTACGTCAATGTCAAGATGTTACTTGCCATCTGTTGTGTCACATAAATTATCTTAATTAAGAATTTAAAATTGCAACAGGTTAGATTAGCACAAAACTCGTGGGGCTGAAACGAAAGGCGTACGCAGGATCTGAACTAGAGTGGGCCAATTCATATTAGTTTTAAGGAAGGAGGGAAAAGTGAAACACGACGATTTCTTACAAAATAACACTCAAAACTATTGTAAAACTGTTTTTATTAGTCACTAAAAAATGCGTACTGATTCGCACCCCCCCCCCGCCACACATACGCATCAATTTGAAGAGGGCTTTATTCTCTCTTTATGTACATAAAATATCAAATTAATATTTAATTTTATAGATTTACTGCACACGTAAGTATAATGTATGCAAAATGAAAGTAAAATTACGCACAACTGAGATAACAGAACAAGAATTAACAAGCGAATAATGGAATTATCTAAAATGTTAAAATATTTTGCACTTCCACAGTAAAACACGTGTTTATTTGACTGAATAACCTAAAGGGGCTAATAGTTCTTGTAAAAAGCGACAAAATAATACCGATCCGTTCTTCGGTTATGTTGATACCCTTGACGTCTATCCAGATGTGTACTTATTTAACATTTGGTGAAATTTCTCTGTTTAGTTTCAGATCAAAGTCCTTGCGAGCAATAATTATAAAATTTCAATAAATCTCATGCAATTTTTTATATAAAAACACCGAAATCAAGGGAGCGATCGCTCCGAAGTTTGATTCGTAGCGGATTGGGTAATCCGCCGCTGGTTACTTTGCTTTTAAAGCACTAGTTAATTTTGAGCTGAATGATAAATTTTAAGCCGAATAGTAAAGTAGAATAATAGTTCTAGTTGTTGTGGTGGAATATATTTTTTTCTCTAATTACTTTTAATTTTTTGTCATATTTTATTTTGACCTCAACACAAATTCCTTTTTTTAATTTAATTCGTATGACAGAACTATAATTACTTATATTTGCATTTATTTTATTATGCGACGCGCTACGGATATTATTACAGTGCGCTGCGAGAAACAATAAATAAATTGTCTCTACGTCTACGTCTGTAACATGCTCGTTATATAATACTAAAACTACGAGTTATTTTAATGTTAAATTCGTTTTACTGCATAATGGAGAAGTGATTTTTCTATCGGTATGTGCAGCAAAGTTTAAATTGTAGATAATTTGAGTCTATTGCGATGATATAAGATTTAAATTAAAAATATTAATTTTTATTTTTCACTTTTATATAATTTATTGTTTATGTCTGTGATACGAGCGATATAAACGACTTCATTACGCCCTAGGGCATAATAAGCGGGCGTAATCATAACGCCCGCTTGTTTGTAGAATTACACTTACAAAAATGAAAGATACATTAGATTTAGAAAATATTTTAATAATCGAAGTAATATGCTAAACAGATACAATTTTAGTTTCATTTGGAATCTTTGAAATTAAAAACGCAATTAGAAAACGATCCTCTAAGTTTAATATCACCTCCAAGTGAGCAATTTCCGGACTCCATCACGTTTTTTCTAATTGACGACATATTTACTTCAAACTTCGAGGATTCTCCGTCTGTTTTGTCGCCCTGAACTATCATCCGCGAAATTTTGTTTTTAGATGCGATACTATTTTCGATATAGCCTGATGCAACTGTGTCGCCCTTCCATTTTCCATGTCTCTTCAATATCAACATGTCAGCCCCAGCACTTACCAACAGAGTTGCCGATTTACGGCGCAAACAATGTCCGGTATACTCTTTGGCGTCGGCATAACCAAAGTATTTTGCGACTTTTGAAGGTATGCCCCCAAATGTGTTTTTTCCAACGGGTTGGGCCGTGCATCGCCCATTTCGGTAACACAAGAAAAAGCGTCGTTCTTTAAGTCCTTTCGGACGCAAAGCTGCATATTTTCTGTACAATTCCAGGGCATTCATCTCATTCTCTTCCAATCTCTGGCCTGTAGCAGGCAAACGTATAATGACGGTTAACGTGATGTTCAGATATTGTTAGTTTCTGAAATGTATTTTAAATTTTGTTTTAGTAAAAATCAATTTCCCACAGAAGAACAGAAGACAAATTTCCGTCCATTTAAGCAGCAGATGGAAATAAACCGAGGACGCTTTAGAACTCAGGATGGCCGATTGTTAGCTATTTAAGCTATTATTCATTATTATTAATCATACATTACCTAACCATATTAAGTCACCTGTACTTACATAAAAGATTCTATATAAGATAGCAAATTCATTAAGAAAGGAGTAGTCAGGTCGAATGAAGTTATAATATAAGCGATTAGTTTGAACCCTAATAGTGTTGTATTTATTAGCTTTAACAATGCCATTAAATTCTTTATCTTCTATAAAATAATGATAATGATTCTCCAAGAATCCAATGATAAACAAAAAGATACGTATAAATCTTGCAATACATAAAATTTCATGTTTCTTTTTACAAAAATAATGCATGGGACAACATAACCCTATTTTAATGATGCGAATTTTTGGAGTTAAACGACGTGAATTCACGTGTATGATTTAGATAACTGAATTTGTTTTCTCTTGTAGATCCATCTATAGATTTTGTAAAAACAATCGAAAAACATCATTTTTTCACTACTTCAATTGTTATTGACGTCACATAAATTTACATCTAATAGTAATTAATGAATTCCTTAAAACTAATAACATATAAATATAGTTCGTAAAAAGACGAACGAACAAATCAACATAATACACTGGTCCTAAACGCCAGCTGTCAAACATATGATTGAAAACTTTAATTATTCTCTAATTACATAAGTTCTAGCTATGACACAATATGGGGCAGTTGCTTTATAACTCAGCAACTTCTTTACATAAATTTACACTATGTTAATTACAATTGAACATTTAAAGAAAACTCAAAACGTAAAGTTAACACAAATGCATCGTAGAATAACTAGCTTAAATTAGCATCTGATGCTTTTATAACAACTTAAACTATAAAAGTTAATTAAACCATTCTCGCTCTCTGTACTCCAGTTATCCAGGTAACTGAAGTAAAACAATGAATAAAAACATAAAATATTACTAATTTTTAACATGACCTTGGATTGACATCTCCAAACAAAAAAATCAAACATTAACCAGATACAAAGACAACTAATGTGCTTCAGGAATTATAGAGTTTAAGATAGTGACTTATTTTATTTATTTTCTGTACATCTTGAAACTGAGTTAACTTCTAGATAAACGAAAATCCGAACTACGATAGAGCACATAAACGAAATGAAGATAAAACCTCTAAAAACAACTGAAATGCTATCCTCTATATCTGCCTTCCTTGCTCTATAGTGCATGTTATGTAGTATATAGACTAAATTAACTTCTATCATTTCTCTACATTTCAATAATTTTATTAAAGTGCGGTTGCGTTCCTCTAATTTGTCCTGTTTTTCGTAATTTTAAGAATATTGTTGCATGTAATCTTTCCTACAAGAAAAACTAACTACGTACTTAGCAGGTCTCTATTTGTCTTTATTGCATGTGTGCCTATAAAAAGTAAATATTCTTATAATTATTTTTGATTTTTCTATATTATCGAAAGTTTTTACAAAGAGACCTATGCATTATATTTATTAGCTTCAATACCCTATATTGATAAAATCGCACTATCTATGACCCTTAAACTAGTTAACTAAAATGTTTCATTTCCAACTATACTTCAAACAAGGTTTATTGCTTTAAAAATACAATAAAAAATATTGAAATCAGCTGGTCCGTCGTAGCAATCAGCAAAATCTCTTCTAGCACAATAATAAATGTATCAGAACTATGCATTAATTTATGACATCTTCTCAGGCAAATAATACGTTTATTTTAAACCAAACTTTAAATATCAAGTGTTCACAAAAGAATATATCGCCTTCGGAACCATATATTAAATTTTACAAAGCGTAATTACGCTAACAATTGGGTTTTATTTGGTTAGTTTAACAGTTTTCACACAGTATTCTGCACTGTGCGTGCAAATGTCTCTCAAAAAATATTAGAGATAAACAGTTTGGCACATGTTTTGTTATTGGCCATAATGATGCCAGGCTTAAATTTTGCTTAGTTGGAACCTTCTGGAATAATCGTACTTTTGCAATTATTTCGGGAGTACTGATCCTCCCTTGTAGTCGTCGGTAGGGCATTAATCGCAACCTTTCGCACAGGGCTTCGGTACGCTAAGTACCATAGTCACGAAGAGGGTTATTTTAGAAGGAATTTTATCACGGTTTCAATTTTGCGTTACATAGATGTAATCTTATCATATAGTAATAGTCATATAGTCTATCATAGTCAGTGAATTTGCAAGTTAATTATTTTGTTTAGTTTTTTGACGATGTAGGCAAACGATTCAAAATTAGTTCCCTTTGAATTTTGAAGGATTCTTAACTCCGTTACGTTCGAAATAATTTATTCTTTTGATATTTAGTGTACTTGGGTGATTTCTGATTTTATAAGAACGCAAATATTCATCATCACTCTTTATGCAAAAACAGCTTTCAACAGATTACAGTATTAATTAATTCGAGCAATTGATGTTAATTAACTTAAAAATCGAAAATGATGGTGAAGCTTAATGATTTATTTCTTAAAGAAAAGATTTATATTACTTCGTGTTCCAAACATAGTTCAGAGTTTCATTTAACTGTCCCCTTTTGTTTTTCTTGCTGCAGTGTTAGGATTGATGAGTTTTTCTTACGATGATCAAAGCAAGACAATATCAATAGAGCATTGGATTAACTTGGATAGCTAACGTATTGTAAGTAATTCTGTCAAATGATTATTATACTATACAACCTTTGAAAAACATTGAATTCTTTGCAATCCATATTCTCTAGTAAATTATTATAACTTTTTTTAAGTACAGTAATCATTTTATTTATGTGCGCTAACCTGTGAGTAATGATATTCATTACCTACTGGCCGTGAGTAATAACTTAATATATGTTTTTTAACTAAAAGGCGGTACAGACTGCATTCTAATAATGATCCTGAAAATGATAGAATTTGTACGTCGGACATTTTAAAAACGGTAAACGTAACCTCCATAAATTTACAAAAAAAATTAAGAAAAAAGTGCAAACGGCGTATAGGGTGAAAAGTCAGCTTTCTATCGAATGGTATTCTATTTCCGTGTAATGTATCATTACACGCTCGCTGAATAATATACTATTGTTATTCTAGAAAGGGATCCCTGATTAAGTTTGTAATTGTATTTTGAATTTTTTTTTAAACAAAAACAGCGTATTTGCCGTATCTTATTGTTCATGTAACTATATTCTTAAATATTTAATGATCAATTAATTTGCTTAAATAATCGAGAAATCGTTAATAATAAACCGACATATTCTCGTTACAAATTTTTGTCAATCATAATAACAAAGAATTTGGGTGGCGCCCTCTATCATGTTGTTCATTTATTTTTCTCGTCTGCTTTATAAAGAATCTAGCGTTATGTTAGTTATACAATTATTTAATAATGCCATCTTAAAATATGTACGCAAATATCCCGATATTCATCATGATCACCTTTACTATACACGAAACAAAAATGATGCTGTGTTAAAGAAAACAGCTAAAGCAGTTGGTCGAAGGTGCTATTTATTTCATATTCCTAAACTGTATAGTGTATAACTAACTCTACTTACCTAAGCTTGTTATCTTCGGCCATTTTTTAAAATTTATTTATTACTTTTTCTGAAAAAAACATGCGCGACTGTTATTGCAGTCATGTGGTGTGTAACCATCAGCTTTTAAAAATATTTTCTTTATATGTACATTAATTTACTATGGCTGATTGCTTTATTGTTTAATTTTATTGTTTCTGTTAAATTAAATGTACTTACTAAATGTTAATTTAAATTTCAATAAAGTCTATTCTATTTTATTATTGTGTTTAATCTGGAATTAGGGAGCCTTTGCGGATAACACATACCACATAAAAGTAATTTAAATAAGTAAATAGTCTTATCCGGTGTTTTGAGCTTTGTTAGGTATGTCTAAGTTTTCTTGTTAGATTTTAACGTTGCAATTTTGCTAGTTTAATGATCTTGTTGGTGATTTTTCTACTCCTTTCTAGAACGAAACAAAAAACACGTTTCAATGTAGTGCTATTAGTCTATTACTAACATAACGTATTTTTAGGTATTTTGGGTTTTTTAAGCAGTTTTCATTTAGAGCCGCGCATTCCCCCGTGAACCAGGTTCTACAAGTACTGAATGGATGGATTCAACAAACGCCAGTCAACCAGCGCGGTTTTCTTAGACGAGTCGAAATCTTTCGAAAAGTCTGGCATGAAGGATTATTACCCCAAAAGGGGAAGTTAGAATTTCTTGTCCTATTGTCTTGTCCAATACTCTAATGGCGATTCCTTAAGTGCATGTGAGGAATCGGAGCGCCAAGATTGCACTGTACTCCGATGACACGGCAGTTTTGACCTACCTCCAGCATTTGTTGAGATTTTAACTGCAAACTGCGATGGACGAGCTCTAGGAATGGCTTCGCATCTGGCGTATTGAAGTCAATTTCGAAAGAGCTGAACAATGTTTATGACCATATGGAGACCTCAGAACATCTTCACGTTTGTTCGTAAATTTTCAAGATTCCGAGAGAAGCACCAGGCCAGGTAACTAACTTAACTAACCTGGCGCCCGCACAATGTCATTGCGAGAAACATACCAAGATGGTACAAGCTTAGCTGCATCTTTGTAGCCGAAGAGCAAAGCTCAGTTCTGAGAATATTGAGGCTATACAAGGCGATAGCCAAATCGACTATGATTGTGTGTGGGGGGGGGGCTATGCCGCCACAAACGTTCGAAGTTATTAATTTGTTCGATGAAAAACGAGCAGCGAACTCTATGAGCCCGGGTTCCGCATCTGTACATGTGGATGAAACTTCAGGTGACAAAGTTTCGTACACGGGGGTGTATAAAAAAAAATTTCTTATGCCGGAAGATCTCGTTCAAACTCGGCATGTGAACGTAAAATGTCATTAGAAATATTTCTTCTTCATAAAACTATTCCATATTTTAACAAATAAGGTCATTTTCGGAGATCTTTTTTAAAATAGTGCATTTGACAGATACCTAATCTCATCTGTTAACTTTGACACCCCGTATTTCAAGTATTTTTAGTAGCAGAAGTGATTGCCCCACAAAATTCTTTTCCAATCGTAATATTAAAAAAAATCACATATATCCAACTTTATGGCAGACATTGCATATCATTAGATAGAGATTTCATAAGCTATCAGTTTATCTAATTAAATTTACGATTAGTTACAAGTTATAAGCAATAATTTGGTTATGTTATAAATTAAATATCAGTTATTTTGTGTCATCTAAGACTTCCAGTAGAGTTCAATTGTTTCCCAAAAACGTATAAATACTCGGCCATTTTTTAACAAATTCTCTTTTAATTTACATCTTTAGAAAAGTGCACAGCTGTTGGAGAGCAAAGATTTCATTTTATGGTTAGGTTTGGAGTTAAAAAAAATTTAAACAAAGGAGATGTCAGAATTTATAAATTATAACGTTGAACTGTTTTAATATTCATCAAAGTTCTGTGAATACAAGTGCTGTTCTTATAATAATAAGTGCATTAAAGTAATTCATGTGAAAACTTAGAAATGGATTCTTTTTATTTGCTAACACAAGGCTGCGAAATAGAATTTGTAAAAACTTTCCTAGCCGAATTATATATCAATCGACGCGTTTTTGTGAGTAGATGAAAATCTGAAAAAATTCTGGCGACGCGTTTCCAGTTAAATCCCGTTATATTAAATTAAAATATGTGTTTTTTCAAATATTATATTTCAGCAACCGCTTGTCCGATTTTAATGATCTTGGGGTCTATTTAAAGCTAAGAGTGAGTTTTAAATTGGTGTATAAAAATGTTTCTGAAAAAAGTTTTAGAGCTTGGTTCTAAGATTTTTAGAACTTTTTGAAGACTGTGAAGAGAATATTCGTTTTAGTAAAATACCAAAAAATGAGTATCGGACAAGATAAAGAAATTTTATAAAATTTCTATGTAGAAAAAAAATAGAAATTTTCAGATTTAAAGTATAAATTTCATGTTTTTCTATGGAACTGTCTTAGAAACTTATATATCATTATTTTAAAGAGAAAATATATTTTTTGTTCAAAAATGGCACAGTTGTTGTGAAATGTTCCACATTTTTTTGTTTGTTTGTTTAATAGATATTGTTGATATAAATTTTTTCGCCCAAAATCCTTTGCTTTTGTTGAGCGCATAAATTTAGTCTACGTATTTCTGAGCAAATCATTCTGACACAAAATGTCAAAGATTATTCGGCTATTTTCATGGACTTGGGATATTACTGTCGAATAAAGTTGAAAAATTAAGTGCAATTTGTAGTGTGAAAATATTAGGTGCATTGTAGTGGTATATGTGATAATATCAAGATTCCTATCCTCCGAGATGACATAAATGAGGCGCATAGTACAACATTTTTTCAACAAATTATTGAATCCTAATATTACAATTTTGGGTGAGTCTAATTCATCTGCCAGGTACTGTAGGCCACTGTTGTACTATTTGCCATCGATTTACACAAATGCAAATACATAAATATTTGTATCAAATATTTAAAGAGAAAACCATCAACTAACATACATCGAGGCTATTATTTACAGTAGCTTAAACATATAAGAATGTACATTGTACATACTATATGAAAGAAAATCGTCCTAATTTTATTTTCCTGTGACTATGTTATCTGAAACGTGATGAATAAACGGAATTTATTAATAATAATTTGAATAGTTTCATTTGAATTATTTCATTCTTTCAGGAATGCCATTACTTTACTACCTTTAAATAAACTAATAAAGATTCTAAGATGCCTGCTTATGTAAGACATTCTATTAACTTGCACATAGGTTATCGTTCTCCCTAGAGTTCCAAGAGTTCAAATCGAGTTCAAACACACATCGCACTCTATATATTGAATAAAATGTAACAGCAATAAAATATTATTCCATTTAACTCGCTTGCGTGTTACTTGAAACGGTATAAATTTTACTTTAAATTGATTTACATGTAAATTCTTGAAACTTAGCCGTGTTATGTACTTATTCGGTGTGTAGGTAAAATATGTTAAATTTGTTCTAATCTAGAAACATCAATCAGTTTGGGGTAGAATTTATGCAGAACACGAACTACATATATGGGAACAGCTACTACATCTACGTCTGGTAATTTAAAACTCGACTAGCTTTAAGGTGTTTCGGATATGAAGCGTATAAATAAGGATGAGTGGCAAAATCTTGTATCTCAAAGAAGTGAAAGATAACTGATGTTAGTAAGTATATTTTTCTTTATATTGTACTACACATGCATTACACTAGTTAAAGATTACACGGTATCATTTCTATCTTCTTTCTATTTTAAGGTTAGAATTTTTAAAAATAACTAATCAAAAGTTAAAAGAACAGAAAGAAGTAAACGGAATAGAAGAGAAATTGAAAAAATCAAAAACAATATATTAGAAGCAGCTAAGGGAACTTGTAGAACGGCAAAAATAGCCAACAAAGATATGAATAAGAGTGGTGGAATACAGCAGAAATACAAATTAAAATAAAAGACAAGAAAAAAGGGGAAAAGATACTTAGGCACAAGAAAAATTAGAGGATTCCGAAACATATAAGAGATGACTCTGAAGAAAGCAAACCAAGAATCATGTATACGATTTGGACAAAAAAGACAGAACATTACAGAGAGTACCAAAAACTATTAAATAGAATACTAAAACAATTGAAATGGAAGAAAGAATATAATATATGACAAATAAAAAAGATGAAGAAGGGATCTTAATTAGAGAGGAGGGCAACATAATGGTAAGGTGGAGACAATAGTTTGAAGAATTGACAGAGTTCGGATTTAACTGACAAACGAAGAAGAAATAAGTGACATGCAAGAAATAGAACTAATACAAAAAGAAGAAATAGCAGAAGCTATAAAAAAAATAAAAAATAGGGAAAACAGTAGGAAGAGACAACATTGTAATGTTGCTTTTATACTTGCGTGTCCTAATGAACTCCATTAGGACACGCATTTGCGTGTCCTAATGAGAAACAGTAAAATTTTGTTTTTTAAAGTTGGTAACACCTAACAGCTGTTCTTAAATGTCAAACTTATTATATTTAAAAGTGCGGTTATGTTGTTATGTGATAAAATGCCAAACTTTTAAAATATAAAATAAACATACACAAAATAAATTAATTAAATTAAAAACTATTTAATACATTCACAAATTATTCTTTATACATCTTTTGTATTAAAAGTACAGTTATTATACACTTTGATTGTAACAGCAGAAGTGTCCTGGGCATTAATCTTAAATGAAGGTAAATTTTGCCCCTCAACAATGTTTTGTTGACTCACTGGGTTGCTGATAAAAAGACAAACAATGCTAAAATCGCTATTTTGAGGTTAGAATGTGATGATGTTAGGTTACAGTTAGTAAAAAAGTTGGTTGTATTTACGTGAAAATTAGTGATTCTAATCTTTTAATTTAGTAAAGATATATTTGCACTTACATATGTATTACCAAGTTTATTTTCAGTAGTGGGATTTTTAAATTCTTTTTAATAAGATGGAGGGAGAGAATATCTGACCATTTTACCTTCTTGTCACAGAAACTAAATTAATTTTATAAAAACAAAACAATTTAAATAACAAATGCTGAAGTTGAATTTTCAGTGTAGCCAACTGTCAAAATGTACTTAACAAAATTTCACTAACAAATCTTATTTAAAACTAATTTATTTTTTAGAAATTAACGAAATAACGACGCAAGTATAAAAATTAGTATAAAGTATTCGTTTCATAAGGTGTTTTAGCGCACTTGTCCGTTAGAAAACTCTCCGCTTCGCTGGTCATTTTCTAAACTCGGATGCGTGCGCTAAAAACGCGTCTTATGAAACTAATACTTTAATATACTATTAAAATGACTAACCAAAGTAAATACGTCAACGTTCAAGTTTTATCAATGACCAAACATGTATATAAACTACACATATAAAAACAGAAACATAAGTAAACATATTTTTGTAGGACGTTAATTTTCATATCTGCTACAGGACCACATATCTAAATACCTGGATAAGCAGTGAAAGGTAAAAAGTATACAAGGCACAGACAAATAAATAATATATCACATATAAAATACAATATATCAAACAGGTGTACAAAAACAATGTTGAAAGGGCTATCGATTTTCAATCGAGAGATTAAGGATTCAGATTAATTAATGAATAGACACAATTTATTCAATATAAAAGGGAACAATAAACCTAAAACTTGCGTGAAAGAAATTACTGTTACAGGCAAACTGCTATTCTCTTATTCTTTATCATCTTTAATAATCCAAAAAGAAAAATGGCAGCGTTTCTAACGACACAAAATGATATTATTACCTTTGGAACAAACTGTTATAAACATCCCCAAGCAATCTATATTCAAACCAAATATTATCTGTTATTGTAAAATGATTCATGTCTTTCACCTGCACCTGCCTCTAATAGTATAGTTAAACAAATTGATTATTATGTAATTTGCATTTTTGACTAAATGACTTTCTATAACTGCTTTAATGTATTCTTGATTGTCTAGATTTGACCCCTACTGGCTAAAAAGGGACGAAACACCTTAGTATTGGGAATAATAATTTATACAGTAGAAATTTCCTAAAGAGACCACCTTTGAGACTGACCCAAAATGGTCAATGTAAGCAGGAGGTCACTTTGAAAAAGTGTGAATGATTTATACACTACAATTTGCCCAAAACAGTCCACACTCGTCAGTATTAAAAATATCCTCTGATTTAAAGCCCTTTGCAAACTCTGTAGAAGGAATACGAAAATCACTTACTGTTGGAGGATTAATTTCATTTGCATCACCAACTAAACTTTTCTGGGAAATGTTTTAAAATTTTAATGCTACTTCTTGTAACATTGGTGCAGAAAGTCTTGCATTTACACTGCACATTTTTAAAAACCAATTTAAAGTTAATTAATTAACCACTTCAAATTCTGTTGAATATCTTTTTCTGAAGAAGTCTAAAGAATCTTCTTCGTAACGTTGTTGATATTCTAATTTTTTTTAAATATTATTTACTGTTGTTTTGCGAATACCAAAATGTCCCGCTGTTTTTCTTTCACTGTGGTTTTTTAAAACCTCTAGCGCATTTTGTTTTTCTTGTAAATTTAGTTCTTTGTAAACTTTTTTGTTTGAAGTCATCTTGATCGCACTAATTAACACAATGGTTTCAATCAACAGATGAAACAAGACTGATTTTATAAAACAATTTTAAAACTATCCAAGAGTTACTAATGTAAAAGTTTGCAGGTAATGAATTTGTCAGAAGCAGAAATAAAGTCTTAAAACTTGGAAATACCTGAACCCAACTGGTCACTGTTAAGCGATTATGATGCATTCTTAGAAATTCTTTGAATGCAATTTACATATACATGCTTGCTTAAACTTTTAGATTAGTTTTAACTGTTATAAGTAATCCCTTGGCTAATGGTAACATTACACAAACATTTTTTAACAAATATTCGAGGTAAATGTGGTCAATGGTCACAAAGAAAAGTGGTCAGTTTATACAGTATAAATTACATTAAAGTAATGGGATTTTTGCAGGGACTGAAAAAAAGTGGTCAATATGACCAGAGGGTCAGTTTAAATAGGTGGTCAGATTTACAGGTTTTACTGTATATTAACTAATATGAAAGTACCATAGGAGTGTAATTCGGGAATCATATTATTATTTTATATTATTATTTTGGAAAATGAAACAAACTCCGATAACCGAATTGATGTTTGCAGACAATATGGCCATATAGCAGCGGAATCAGTCGAAAACTTACAACATAATCTATTAGAAGTACTCGACAGAGAATTACCATAGATAAACAGAGAAAAAACGAAAACCATGATAATCTCAAGTGAGAAAAGAGTACATAAAATACGATTACATGGTAAAGAAATAGAACGAGAAAATATCTGCAAATATCAACAAAAGCACAAAACACAAGTAAACGCAATGGAAATGAAATTTCTAAAAAATATAGAAAATAAAATCTAAAAAGATAAAATAACGAATGAAGTATAACTATAATAAAATAGAGAAGGGTCAGCTACGATTGTAAAGAGAAATAACGGATGAAGAAATATGGATTACGATAATAAGCTCAACTCCAAACTGCCTTACACCCAACGGTAAAAAGGCATTAGAGTTAAGTATGGTAAAATAAGTGGTAGGTACAAAGCTAAGAAAGATTAACGGTAGTTTCATTTGCAAGTATTTCCAGAATAATTGAATGAAGAATGTCCGTCTGGTCCTTCATAAGTTCCTCATTATATTAATTGAGCAGCGCATCTTTTAACATATAATCACACTTGCCCCATACAAAATTCAAAAGTTTTACTCCTTAAAAAGAAAGGTTCTAAATTGAATTTCTTGGAAGCATACGAATGAAATAAAACCAAACAACGGAAAGAGGTATCTATGAATGACCAGAACATTTTTCATTCAGAAGGATATTCTGGAAATTCTTGCAAATAAAAGTAGCGTTAATCCTTTTTATCTTTGTACCTATAACGTATTTAGTTATAAGGGGTTGCTATCCTAGTTTTAATATATTTTTGCAATTTCTTTTAAATATTCAGTCTTCTGACGATGATGTAAAAACCAAAATCGCGATTAAGTGTTTTTATTTACTTAATAATGATTAACATACATTTTTCCCAGAAGATGGTTAAACAATAATTCTATTCCTCTGTAGCTGTGTAAGTTTAAAGTATTGAGGCCTTGCAACTATGTGTAAAGTTTGTTATAACATTACATATTGTGATGATATTTGATCATTCTAAGGAGAATTTATTCTCACAATAATCTTTGATAGGTAGATTTTATGCAATTTTATAACTACCCGATTTAATGGCTGCATAACCTCACTTTTATAATAATAGATTGTAAAAACGATTTTTTCAATGAAAATAATTTTAGTTAATTAAGACTAACATGCCCACAAAAACTCTTTATGCAGATAAAGGACATGTGGGAATCCAGATTTTCTTAGTAAAAAGATAATTTTTCTCATAACTTAACGATTTGGAGATCGTTTATGCACTTTTTCAACTTAATGAAGTTTAGGTCAATTTTAATGTCATAAATTGTAACAAAGAATAAATAAAAAAATTCTACATTATTACAAAAAAGATTTTACAAAAATTATTACAAAACTCATTTCTAAATTAATTTACCCAGTAATAGAGATAAACAAATGGATTTCAATTACTGCAAAAAGCTACTCTGCAATCTGTAGAGTGTGCCATAATGCTAGCTCAGCATTATTGTTTAAGAAAGTAAGTAATGCCGACTCTGACATTATGACATTGCTATGGTTAATAGAGACATGTTGAGTCATACTTGGTTGCAAGGAGATTTGTGGTAGGGATTAGGAAGTGATATGAGAAGCGACAATCAAAAGGAAGAGTCGGTGGTATTGTGGGATTTGAAGAAGTAAAAAGTCGCTTCGATTGTCACAACCAGAACAAGGCAATTGGTCCTACAATTTGCAATTAGTTGGTAAGTAAAGATTATGTTATTTATAGATAGAATTAAAGTCGCAGTTATAAGTTAGGTAATTTAAGGTAACCAATAAAGTAGATTAGACAAAGAGTAAGTGTCTTCGTTTAATATAAAGCTGCATGATTTTGTAACATGGTGAAGGCTAATACGAAGGAAGATGAAATTCGAAATATGGTGGAGGCTATTAAACATGAAGCAAACCAAGCTTCGTAACTGGACAGACAAAAGATATTGTATTGAAGATGTATGCGAGTGTATAGTAACTTAACTTATTGAAATACTATATTTTTAACATAGAATTCGTGTTAACGAGATATGTTTATTTCGCAGTCTTATTGAATTTTCAAAATTTTAAAACTGTAAGTTGCTTTAGTAGAAATAAGTACAGTAACATTATAATCATAGGATTGATACGCATTTTAATGTAAAGGTTGGATCTTGTTAATGGAATCACATAAAAACATGTTTGGCTAACTGCGCTTTTCTAACTTTCAATTGAATTATGCAATTTGGCTTGTGTGTTAAGTTTTTGGCATCTAAAGACATTCAGATAACATTATTAACGATTAAATGTTTAGAATTGTGGAGAAAGGAATATGTAAAAACGTGTTATGAAATTAAACTAATGATTATAATAGGAAATTGTTCTTTCTACGACATTAAGATTAAGGGTATTATTCTATTTTCCAACCCAAGTGTTGTATATGATTGGATTCAGAATATTCTTTTCTATAAGTTTATATAATTCTGCATTAGTAAAAGTTTATAAATAATAATTGCGTTATGTAAATACTAAAATGCCAAGATTTTTTGTTTTTTGAGAGAATTTATTTTTTCACAAAATAGTATATAAAGGGAATCCATTTTTTAACAATTAAGTAGCAATATTCTATCAGAGGAACAAGGTGTGTTTCTAGCTACTCTAAAATTGTAAAATTAGAATTAAAAAAATAATGGTTACTGCATTTTGTGATCTTAACTTTAAGAAGTTAGAATTCATCGAATATACTACAGTTTTTTAAACTTTTAAAAATCATTTAAAAAATAATAACATTTATAATTTAACCTTGAGCATTACATAGAATTTTATGAGGTAACAAGTTGTATTCCATGTCATCTGTTTTTGCAAATTATCTTTTGTCTGTGTTTTCTTAATTTCCCATACATGCATAGTAATACATTAGCCTGAATTGGTTACTCCAAATATCTTTTGAAAACGCCACCCTTAGCCGTCAAACTTCCAAAAGAAGTACTTCAGGTTTCACTAAATGATTTTTTTTACGTTAATAGGTCTTAGCTAATTGAATCATTCGTAAAAAGAGCCGTTTCGATGTACCATGCCTACTTAATATATATGTACAATTATCATTAAATATAATTAACATGCAGTTATCATTAGTAAATTATAATCGCCTACAGGGAAAACAAAACATGAGTAGTTCTAGTACTAACATAAGAAAACAGAATCCAATTAAAGTTGCAATCAACGACTAACTATAAATAGTGGATGGTGCTAGTACAGAACAAGTAATCTCTTCTACCTATTACTAACCTACAATCCCTTTTCCCCCTTTAGGAAATAATCGTATTAATTATAAATTGCAAGCAAACTCAAGACAGGTATTGCAAATGCACCTGTGCAGTTAATTTCTGCTTCTTACCTATTTATGATTTATTACACTTCCTTAGTCCTTTTCGTTGTCATGCTACAATAAACCTGTTTTACAGTAATTCTATAATTGTTGTTGTTTATACATACTATCCTGATTAATAAATATGCATAAAAAAGAGAAATTGTAATTTTAGAATACACCCACTCTTTAACTTACTATAAGTACATACTTTATTAGCTTGAGGTTAAAGAGTATGATCCTTTCTTTCTCTTCCTGGTTTTGATTTATGAATTCACTATTGTTATAATTTTTATTTTAGTAGCTAGTTATACCATTCTTGAAGCAAAAGCTTTTCAAATGATTGCATATTATTTATTATTAGTAACGATTTTCAATTTTTATATAAAATATTATGCTTACAAATTTTATTTAAGGGGTACACCTACGATTTTGTTTTTGTCAGGAAATTTTGTGAAATATTAATATTTTAAAATCCTGATTTATATAGTTTATTGTGAAAAAAGTACTTTGTGGGATTATTTTGTAGGTCAGCTATTAGGTAATTTAATTTGTCAGATAAATTTGTTTTGCATTGTATGACTGACTTCTAGTGTGGTCCATTCTATAAAATATGCGATCAAGTTGGTTGAAGTAGTAAAAAAGATAAATATGATACTGTACTTTTATTGTGCGGTAATAAAGTATTATTTATTTTATACACGTATTTGTACAGATACCTACAGCAGTTTATATACAGATGAATCTGCAAATAATCCTAGATAAGATCTTGTTTCTCCAATGAAATTTGAATACCATTGATCAGTTTTATAAAAGATACATCATTCTTAAGTTCATTCTTTGTTTCTATAAATTATTATTATTGGAAAGTAAAATGAGAAGTCCATAAATTTTGTATCGACACGTTTGAAAAGTAGGTGATGCTAAACTATAATATAAAAGCTACTTAAGTAGATGAAATTTAAATAATAATAGTTATATGTATATAGAGTTATCTATATATCTATAATAGTTATGTACGTATTGTAGTTAATAAAGTTAATCTAAAAAGAATGTAAAAATATACAAACAAAATAAACAATTAAAGTTTAACATACAATACAAACAATATAAAGTATTATCAGAAATAGGGTCGTGCATAGTAATCGACTGATCGATTAATCGAACAATCAATTAATCGAATAATCGATTGTTATTTTTAAAAAAGGTTTGACTTGAAACACAGCTTATTCTTCCAGACTAAATTTACATTTATAATCTTCAAAATGTTTATACTTACGTTACGATAATGCTCAAAATTCCCCAGCTTGAGATCTTATCTTTACAAATTTAATTTCAGGATGTAGGTATTGTTTACAATAGCTTCAAATTATAAAAGAATAGATAAAGGTTTGTTTAAGTCACAATAAAATGCATATAATTGGGCGCCATCTGATTATGAAAGTTTTGATAATGATGGTAATTAGAATAATGACCTGGCTCCATTAACCAGAAACTGGAGTCAGATCTAATAAATCTAATTCAATTTTTTAGTCATATTCGGTAATGTCAAAGTTAGATTGGATAAAATATAAATAAAGACTTTCATAATTATATGGGTCAATATTATTCAGTCTCATTAAGTTTAAAAAATTATGTTTATTCATAAACCAAAAAGATGGAAAAGATAACAACTAATCAAAAAATCATTAAGTAAAATCACAGTTCCCTGCATAAGAATTCTTATCAAATGGGAACGTTTTCATACAACAACATAACGACAATAATCGGTACATAAACAATATACTACTTACACAATGTTCACAAAATTCAAAGAGTCAACAATTCGCAATATCTCGTTCAAATGGTTTAATTCACAAAACTAAATCAGAAAAAACTTACACAATATTGCCCTTTATTAACACAGGTATAAACAATTGTCACTGAACTGTAGAAACTGGAAAGACCGTAAAATTCTGCAATCACTAATAACCTAAAACTACTAGAGTTAAACTTCACAATACTGTGCCACAAAGAGGTATTCATTAGTAAAATTCATTCTATCTAATAGCCGATACTACTAGACAACTTGGATAAAAATTACTTGTTTAAATAATTTTGTAGGAAGAAAAGACCATCTTTATTAACAGTCACATCCGCTAAAACGTACGATTTAAGTTTTAAGCTTTAGCGTTATCCGATTTCAAATTATATCCGGACAAAATTTTATAAAAACTTAATTCATTAAGAATTCAACTGTAAATTTCGATAAATTGATCCTGGATCAATCACTGTATTTTTCGTACTTTGACGGCAACTAAACGCAACACTAAATATTGGAAACACCAGCGGCGACCACCCCATCGAATGCGGCAACAATTGTGAGAGCCTCACGCTCGTTTATTACACACAAAATCCAACTAAACAACTTTAAACTTTAAACTTTTAAACTGGAACTGTAATTAGAAATAATTTTCCACTGAATTTACATTATTCAATAATATTAGTACGACAGACTAAACTGGAACAAACTACAGACTTAGAACAAAAAACTATCATCATTTGACCAGAACGCCAAGCATGACGCGGGGGCCGAAGCCCGGCGACTCGAAAGCACCCACTATCTCTGTATTATTCTCTTACTTGATTTATTAAAGCCTGACTGTAGACTGAATGTAAAAACTAACGTATTTCGACGGCAGACGGGAATTTAAGAGGGGTGCACCTTCAAATAGACCAATAAGGGAACGACGAGAATTTTCTAAGTCAACCAAAATTAATATTTTTACACAAAGAAAGTATAGAGCCCGGGATTTTACAACAAGATTTGCAGACCTAAAATCTTTCGAAACGCAGATGTGTTTATTTGAGATTTACCGATAAACACGTATAAGGGAATCATAAATCACGGAAGGAGAGGTTTTAATGATTTTTTCTCATAAAATTTCAACTTATTTAGATGTGAATCCCTGACAATTTGTATTTTAAAAGGTTAGTCTATTCGAAAATATTATTTTTCTCACGAATAATATGAGATGATGACACGTGTGAAAACAATACCTTTAACTACGAGTAAAACGAAGTCAGTAAATTGTTATAAAAAACAATTTCATCCGTCTGGAATGTTTCTTTAAGATGACCTTTAGTGCTTTATGGTGTTTATTTTATGCAGTATACCAACAATGATTTTATATTGAAAGAGAAAATATATGAATACGCAGGGTTTAGAATTTTTTGTTAAATAGGCGTACTAAATTCCATTATTAAAAAGTGGACAAAAACGTAACGTTACAGACTAATTGATTAATCGATCTTTAACATCTGAAGGTGCCCTTAAGATATTCAGTAATAGTAAATCATTAAATTTGCCGATTTAAATTGTATAGGTATTTTTTTAATATTCGTTCAAAAAATTGATAATAGGGCTGCCCTATAAGATCAATCGTTTTAATCGATTATTTTTTTTAATCGAGTTTTGATTATTGATTTCCATAATATCGCACAGCCCTAGTCAGAAATTAAGTTTTTATTCGTTAAATATCCATTTCAATAAAAAAATAATAGTACCTCTGAAATATTTCTAGTTATTTATTTATTTTAATTTTTATTTTGTTGTTTATCGTGCTACTGAAATTTTTAGTTATTATTATTATTATTATTATTATTTGTAGATCTATGATTCAGCTTAAAGGAGTAGAATATGTTCTGCTCATATGTCTGGTCAATGAAAAAAGGCGTTGCAGTTGCTTGAATTGAGAAAGCAAGACTTCAAGCAGCACTATTCGAACAGTTTAAGATGATAATGACATCAGCAATTACAGTTGATTAAGCACATTCAACATTTTAACACTGACGTCAACCTTCTCTAATAAAATGTTTTAACATTCAGATCCAGTTATATCTTTCCCAAATCGAGGCAAGTTATTGATATACCTACTCCCTAAATGTTGCTAATTAATGTAAGTATTGTTAACTTCAATTTAATCAAGTTTCCTTTATTTCTATTTCTAGGGAGAATTTTAGAATCTATTTTAAAATTACTTTAAATTAAAGTAATATTAGAATGCAATTACAACCTAAATATGTATTAAGGTGTTATAGCCTATAAAACTTTTTAAAATAATTTTATAGAGGCCAATAAAATTTTCTTTCTGTTAATATAAGAATGGAAATCTAATAAACTAATAATAGTCTGCCCGTAATGTTTATTATGGACACTCTAACCTCTAGTTAAGATTAATCTTTTAGATAATCAATTTATTTAAGTTCGATGTTTGGTGATGGGTTTATTATCCGCAAATGATAAAGTTGAGATAAGAAATCAATTCAAAGAGAACGGGGCTCAGTTTCCCCCAAACTAATTTCAAATCATCAATAAGAAAACAAAATTATCGCCCTCTTTTTATTTAATTGAGAATCGTCGAATATTGTTGAAACGTTTCATAACCTTATTTTATGGCAGGTAAGTATAGTGTTTCAGTTGGTTCCTTTATAAACTTCTTTACTTTTAAAATATTTAATTTTGATGTCACACTAACTACAAGTTTCCCAACGGATTATTGCGTAAGTACAAATTTTCTTCTTTCTTTCTAAAAGTATATATCCTTTCACTGATTCACTTTGCTCTGCTTTATAGAACCGTTTATTTGCACTGATGTTCTAATACTATCTTATAACCTTTTCTGTCTGAATTTTAGCTCAGCTATATAGCTATGACTGGCCACGAAAATCCGTTCAAATCTTCAAAACTTTTCGGCCTTGGATTCATACAGCCTCTGGGATGGTTTAGCCTTTCCGAACAGCTTTTAACCTTTGCTCTTTTCAAAAACTAAAATTTAACACACACATTCAAATGTAAAAGTTTATATATTCCTGTACCATCATCTTTCAGCGTTTGCAATATATAAGAATGTATAGTTTAGTTTGTTAACATATTTGCGTTCTAATTTATTGCAAAACTTTTTTAAAGAATTTTAAGAACGTGTCTTTTCTTTTTTTATAAATTTTGTTATCTATACTTTGTTTTCCGTTAAGAGTAATGATTATCGTTTATATTTTAAAAAATAATTTAATATTATCTTTCCATGGCTGGAAAGAGAGATATAATTCGTCCTCCTTCACGGTATCCTATATGTATAGAATAGACACAGATTTAATTTCTATGCCTACTAAAATTATAACCTTAAATTCTTTTGTACTAATATTTTTGTTTTCATGTTTTTGAAAATTTCATACTACTCTATACATTTTATTTCTTTTTTTCTAGCTCGATGCAGACCAATGTGAAAGAACATTTATAAGGAAACTTTTCCACTAATACCAATACTTAAAAATTATAATTATAACTAATTAATTATCATAACATACAGACAACGATAACTCCCTTTTTATTAATAAAACTGAGGGATTATTTTTCCTTGAAATAAAATAAATAAAAAAATGTTTTAACTCAAATAGCTCTAAATATCACTATAGTATGGTAGCTATAATAGTTATCATCTGAGCTAACTTGAATTTAAATGATTATGAAATTAACCCTTACTAATTTCATATACTATTTTGATTTTTAAAATTAAGCTCTTAAAATACAAATGTATGTACAGGGTGGCCCACGCAAGATGATCCTGTTCCTTATCTTGGAAACTGTAAGAGTTACGAAAAAATGTTAAATATCAAAGTTGGTTGGTGTGAAACAAATTTTAATTTTATAATAGTTTTGCATATACAGGGTGAGTCATATTGCTGTGGCTACTATAAACTTTTTTATTTTCAATGGAACACCCTGTATATTTTTACTGTTTTTGACTCTACACTTTATTTCAAGTATGTTTGCCTAATGTATTTATCAAAAGTCTGCACAGTTTCTGAGCAAACTCAGTTTTTCTGTTATTTTTTCAAAAATCCAAGTTTCTTCAAAAAATAAATTTACATAGTGCAAGTTACATTTAAACGATTATAATAATACACGATGCTTATATATATATCTAAATCCGCGATTCTGCATAAATTTATTACTGAATAGTATACAGGGTGTTCAATCTGATATACCAAAGATATAAATCTTTGAACAGGAAAACCTCACTTTTTTTCAAAAGGGACACCCTGTATATTTAAATTTTATGTGATTTAGTTTTTGATTCCCTACCAATCCATGTATATATGTTCTATCTAGAAGTGAACAGTTTCAAAGTTATCAGCGTTTTCCTATTTTTTTCGATATTTTTCCTGCTA
Source organism: Agrypnus murinus (assembly GCA_929113105.1). Lineage (NCBI taxonomy): Eukaryota > Metazoa > Arthropoda > Insecta > Coleoptera > Elateridae > Agrypnus > Agrypnus murinus. The sequence continues at coordinate 101,522,086 of OV816028.1, read as the reverse complement.
ATTTGGATGGGAAGATTTTCAGCGTTACAGAAGCAACTCTATCTATTGGCTAATCATTTTTTTGGTTAAGAACTAGATTGACTATTATCAGTTACTATCGATTTCAATGAGTATCGGTTTTTAACTACTGTAATTTGTCACCGCTATGGTCATCCAATATACATAGCAATTCAGGGAGGTTACGTCGAAGGTATATTATAATCGTTCACTAGTTTATGTTTTACTGTAGTAATTTATTCTTATCCTTCTTATCTGTTGCTGTTTGTTTGAAATAAAAATGTTCTAACACACATCTTACAGTTATTGTTCAGCAATTTGATAATAGCTCTTTAATATACCCCATTCTGCATCGGTAAAAATCAGTTGAATCCTACTATTTTTTTAGATGAAAACTAATAATGAAAATGTTGAACTAAACTGTTACAAAACCGTAAAATCATAACCTAGTCTGAAGTCTATAATCTTGAAATGAACTTATACTGTTCGAAAAGGAAATCGGACAAATGACAATGGTTAAATACATATTAAATACTGATACTATTGAAATCAAAAGTAACTGAAAATAGTTAATTTAGTTCTAATCCAAAAACATGATTAGACAATGAATAGAGCTGCGTCTGTAACGCTGAAGATCTTTCCATCCAAATTAGTAAGGAAAATATCTAGAGAACCAGGAAAACGCTGATAACTTGCAAACTGACCAAAAGCATAAACCTTATAACAGGAAAACTTCATTTTTGGAAACTATTCGCTTTTAGATAGAACATATATAAATGAGTTGGTAGGGAACCAAAAACGAAAGCATATAAAATTTAAATATACAGGGTGTCCCATTTGAAAAATGAGGTTTTCCTGTTCAAAGATTTATACTTTGGTCAGTTTCCAAGTTATCATCGCTTTTTCCAGTTTCTCTCGATATTGTCCTTGCTATTTTGGATGGGGAAATCTGCAAGTTACAGAAGCTGCTCTGCATATTGGGTAATCATGTTTTTGGTTAAGAACTAAATTCACTATTTTCAGTTACTTTTGATTTCAATGAGTATCGGTATTTAACTATCTATTTAACCACTACCATTTGTTCGATTTTCTTTGGGAACAGAATAAGTTCAGTTACAGTTTTCTAACAATGTAGTCCAACTTTCATTACTAGTTATCATTTCAAAAAATAGTAGGATTCAACTGATTTTTATTTTTACCCATGCAGAATGGGGGCATTTTAAAGAGCTATTATCAAATTACTGAATAATAACTTAAGATGTGTGTTAGAACATTTTTATTTGAAACAAACAGCGGCAGATAAGAAGGATAAGAATAAATTACTACAGCAAAACATAAACTAGTGAACGATTATAATATACCTTCGACGTAACCTCCCTGCAATGCTATGTATATTGGATGACTATAGCGGTGACAAATGACAGTAGTTAAAAACCGATACTCATTGAAATCGATAGTAACTGATGATAGTCAATCTAGTTCTTAACCAAAAAAATGATTCTTCTTCGATGTGTTATGGATTAAAAATAATTTTTAAATATTCAATATTGTTTGAAAACATCTTTTCTTATTAAAAATTTTCGATATGGTCAAAAATAAAGGTACTTTGCTCTTGAACAAAAATGATATCATTATTATTATTATTATTATGATACGACTGATATAATTTAATATCTGATGGTTGAATTTTGGGTTTTAGAACATGCAGAACTTTTTATGAAGAATAACTGTTTTTCATAAAATCAATAATAACAAAGTTTTCCATATGTAGCCAACTTACGCGAATTACGTTATTAATAAAGAAAACCAACTTTTTAAAAATACAAATATTTATTTTAACACATTAATGTTCAGATATAAAGATGGAGTTTACACACAATTTAAAATAGAGCGACAACTAACGACCGTAATACAGACAAGAACTGAAGCTGAAAAAGATATTACTTATATTTATAATCTTGGTTAGATGTTTATATTATATTTTGGAACTTTCCGTTGGTTGGTTAGTTCTTAAAATCCATTAGGTAAAAAGGTTATTGAATCGTTTTAAGTAACATAAACACTCTTGAACTAATAGTTCTGTAAACATTCTGTCCTTAAGAAAAGATCATTAGAATAATATAAACAAAGTTGCAGACCTGGACCAAAAAGGTTTGAAGTGGTTAGTTTACATTACATATAAGTACCTAAACGTATATACCAGATAACTCTCGGACACGGTGTATATAAAAATATTGATGTCACTTTAGCTGGTGAGCAAATATTTTATTGCTCTGTTGTAATTAGTAAAAAAAAAGTAACAGAAGTTGTTTGTTAGCCCATAACACAATAAATCAATTATGTGTTTATTTAAGTTCTCGGCCAACATAATTTTTGCTATTCTTTTGTTATCTTTCTTAGTTAACTTTTTGACAACCCTATGGTTTTTCCTTGGGGCTATCTAAAAGTTAATCCATAGGATTAACGCTTCTGATACGTCATTTTCTTAACGATTCATATTTTTCTATATATTTTAGTGCTAGAACACCTTTTTCTAACGTTATTGAAACACGGTTATAGTTATAAATATAGTTATAAATAAGTATTCAGTTATTCAGTTTGTGACCAAAAGTAAATTTGTTGCTGGTATTGCTACATAAAGTTTAAAATATCGGTCGTAAAAGATTAACACAACGTAAATTATTAAAAGGGTGGAGGGTTGTGCATCATCAGTCATGCGCTGTATCTCTCGGACTTACTTAAGTCATTGGAATTTGAAAAGATGGTTGGTCATTCTATATCGTCTCTTCAAAGAAGTAGCATCAGTTCTCAATTAGTATTGAGTGTTAGTTCAATTAGTCAGTGTTCATTTAGTGTGTGTGCATCATTTCCAATAATTATTAAGGTAAGTTGATAATCCTTATTTTTAAGTAGGGTTTTAATGTTTACTTTTAGTTACAGTTCGAAAAATAATACCCGCTGCCACTGAACTGGAAATTTTGTGATCCACGAAAGTATGGATCCGGAAGTCTGCAGAAAGAATTAAGAAGTCGCTGTAAAAGAAGCCGCATGTAAAATATTTGTAAATAGCAATTACTTGTATATGTATTTTTTTATAAATGTTTAATACATTTCTAAAATAAAGACAATTTATTATTGTTAGTATTATTACTATTATTATCCATTCTCAAAGAAATAAAATGATCGATCTTAATCGAAGTCGTAATAGCATTATTTGGATAGATAGAAGCTTTATAGTTATACACCCCAAAGGTTATTTTGTTGTTAGAATGAGCAGTTAACTTTTAGTTATGTTTCTCGGGTCAACTTTTGTACAGTCGATATGGTTATCATTTGCACATTATAAGATAACTTAAAGATACTCACTTGGAATGATATAAAAGTTAACCACAGGGCTTAACTTTTTGGTTTGTTGGGGAGGTGTCTAAAAGATGACTTTCAAGGTCAACTTTCGGGTATTTCAAGGGCGTGCTCAAAAGATTACTTTCAAGGTTAACTTTTGGATATCTTTTCTGACTAACTTTTTAACAACTTTGAGGATGGCTTAGGGTTGCTCTATGGTTAGATAATTTGTGACATAGTTAACCTATAGACCAACTTTTGGTTGACAAATGGTAACTTTGTATTTTTGAGAGATTAACTTTTAGTTACCTTTTAGGTAATTTTGGTTATTTGGGATGGGACACTAAAAGAGGGTATCTCAGTGACAAATCCAGTTTTTAAAATAATAAACTAGGCTGTAAGTAAAGTGCTGAACTGACAAAATTTGACAACAGTCTGACGTTTGTATGTAATTAGTATATTATGTAGTCAGGGCTTAATTGAGAGTGTTAGAGCCCGCAGAGTCAGTTAGAGTCGGCGAAAGCCGAAGGCGCTAAGACGATAAAGGTACAAAACTTCAAGTAGGTAGGTGCAGCGATAAAACTTCAAGTAGGTGCAATGGTATATAATTACTGTTATGACTATGGAGACGGCGTAAACAAGGGTAGCTATTTTTCTAGTGGGCTCTAAAAAGTTTTAGAGCCCTAGAGCTCTAATTTAGCTCTAAAGACAGGCCGCTAAATAGGTCATAATCGCCCGACCGGACATAAAATAATTTAAATGGTATTGAAGGAGGGTTGTTAGAAGACTTTTCCCTGTATCTTAGCAATCCATGATCCGATTTCAATTTCTTTGCGCCAAAAGATTTCTTTTTTATTTTCTTTAGAATGAGATGTCACAATGAGCGATGAGGGAGGTGAGATGCAAAATTTTTACTGAGGGTTACTGGCTTAAAAAGTTTCGTCTTCACCGTGATACTCGTTGAAGATAATTTTTTATTATTAGTATTATTACTATTATTATCCATTCTCAAAGAAATAAAATGATCGATCTTAATCGAAGTCGTAATAGCATTATTTGGATAGATAGAAGCTTTATAGTTATACACCCCAAAGGTTATTTTGTTGTTAGAATAAGCAGTTAACTTTTAGTTATGTTTCTCGGGTCAACTTTTGTACAGTCGATATGGTTATCATTTGCACATTATAAGATAACTTAAAGATACTCACTTGGAATGATATAAAAGTTAACCACAGGGCTTAACTTTTTGGTTTGTTGGGGAGGTGTCTAAAAGATGACTTTCAAGGTCAACTTTCGGGTATTTCGAGGGCGTGCTCAAAAGATTACTTTCAAGGTTAACTTTTGGATATCTTTTGTGACTAACTTTTTAACAACTTTGAGGATGGCTTAGGGTTGCTCTATGGTTAGATAATTTGTGACATAGTTAACCTATAGACCAACTTTTGGTTGACAAATGGTAACTTTGTATTTTTGAGAGATTAACTTTTAGTTACCTTTTAGGTAATTTTGGTTATTTGGGATGGGACACTAAAAGAGGGTATCTCAGTGACAAATCCAGTTTTTAAAATAATAAACTAGGCTGTAAGTAAAGTGCTGAACTGACAAAATTTGACAACAGTCTGACGTTTGTATGTAATTAGTATATTATGTAGTCAGGGCTTAATTGAGAGTGTTAGAGCCCGCAGAGTCAGTTAGAGTCGGCGAAAGCCGAAGGCGCTAAGACGATAAAGGTACAAAACTTCAAGTAGGTAGGTGCAGCGATAAAACTTCAAGTAGGTGCAATGGTATATAATTACTGTTATGACTATGGAGACGGCGTAAACAAGGGTAGCTATTTTTCTAGTGGGCTCTAAAAAGTTTTAGAGCCCTAGAGCTCTAATTTAGCTCTAAAGACAGGCCGCTAAATAGGTCATAATCGCCCGACCGGACATAAAATAATTTAAATGGTATTGAAGGAGGGTTGTTAGAAGACTTTTCCCTGTATCTTAGCAATCCATGATCCGATTTCAATTTCTTTGCGCCAAAAGATTTCTTTTTTATTTTCTTTAGAATGAGATGTCACAATGAGCGATGAGGGAGGTGAGATGCAAAATTTTTACTGAGGGTTACTGGCTTAAAAAGTTTCGTCTTCACCGTGATACTCGTTGAAGATAATTTTTTATTATTAGTATTATTACTATTATTATCCATTCTCAAAGAAATAAAATGATCGATCTTAATCGAAGTCGTAATAGCATTATTTGGATAGATAGAAGCTTTATAGTTATACACCCCAAAGGTTATTTTGTTGTTAGAATGAGCAGTTAACTTTTAGTTATGTTTCTCGGGTCAACTTTTGTACAGTCGATATGGTTATCATTTGCACATTATAAGATAACTTAAAGATACTCACTTGGAATGATATAAAAGTTAACCACAGGGCTTAACTTTTTGGTTTGTTGGGGAGGTGTCTAAAAGATGACTTTCAAGGTCAACTTTCGGGTATTTCGAGGGCGTGCTCAAAAGATTACTTTCAAGGTTAACTTTTGGATATCTTTTGTGACTAACTTTTTAACAACTTTGAGGATGGCTTAGGGTTGCTCTATGGTTAGATAATTTGTGACATAGTTAACCTATAGACCAACTTTTGGTTGACAAATGGTAACTTTGTATTTTTGAGAGATTAACTTTTAGTTACCTTTTAGGTAATTTTGGTTATTTGGGATGGGACACTAAAAGAGGGTATCTCAGTGACAAATCCAGTTTTTAAAATAATAAACTAGGCTGTAAGTAAAGTGCTGAACTGACAAAATTTGACAACAGTCTGACGTTTGTATGTAATTAGTATATTATGTAGTCAGGGCTTAATTGAGAGTGTTAGAGCCCGCAGAGTCAGTTAGAGTCGGCGAAAGCCGAAGGCGCTAAGACGATAAAGGTACAAAACTTCAAGTAGGTAGGTGCAGCGATAAAACTTCAAGTAGGTGCAATGGTATATAATTACTGTTATGACTATGGAGACGGCGTAAACAAGGGTAGCTATTTTTCTAGTGGGCTCTAAAAAGTTTTAGAGCCCTAGAGCTCTAATTTAGCTCTAAAGACAGGCCGCTAAATAGGTCATAATCGCCCGACCGGACATAAAATAATTTAAATGGTATTGAAGGAGGGTTGTTAGAAGACTTTTCCCTGTATCTTAGCAATCCATGATCCGATTTCAATTTCTTTGCGCCAAAAGATTTCTTTTTTATTTTCTTTAGAATGAGATGTCACAATGAGCGATGAGGGAGGTGAGATGCAAAATTTTTACTGAGGGTTACTGGCTTAAAAAGTTTCGTCTTCACCGTGATACTCGTTGAAGATAATTTTTTATTATTAGTATTATTACTATTATTATCCATTCTCAAAGAAATAAAATGATCGATCTTAATCGAAGTCGTAATAGCATTATTTGGATAGATAGAAGCTTTATAGTTATACACCCCAAAGGTTATTTTGTTGTTAGAATGAGCAGTTAACTTTTAGTTATGTTTCTCGGGTCAACTTTTGTACAGTCGATATGGTTATCATTTGCACATTATAAGATAACTTAAAGATACTCACTTGGAATGATATAAAAGTTAACCACAGGGCTTAACTTTTTGGTTTGTTGGGGAGGTGTCTAAAAGATGACTTTCAAGGTCAACTTTCGGGTATTTCGAGGGCGTGCTCAAAAGATTACTTTCAAGGTTAACTTTTGGATATCTTTTGTGACTAACTTTTTAACAACTTTGAGGATGGCTTAGGGTTGCTCTATGGTTAGATAATTTGTGACATAGTTAACCTATAGACCAACTTTTGGTTGACAAATGGTAACTTTGTATTTTTGAGAGATTAACTTTTAGTTACCTTTTAGGTAATTTTGGTTATTTGGGATGGGACACTAAAAGAGGGTATCTCAGTGACAAATCCAGTTTTTAAAATAATAAACTAGGCTGTAAGTAAAGTGCTGAACTGACAAAATTTGACAACAGTCTGACGTTTGTATGTAATAGTATATTATGTAGTCAGGGCTTAATTGAGAGTGTTAGAGCCCGCAGAGTCAGTTAGAGTCGGCGAAAGCCGAAGGCGCTAAGACGATAAAGGTACAAAACTTCAAGTAGGTAGGTGCAGCGATAAAACTTCAAGTAGGTGCAATGGTATATAATTACTGTTATGACTATGGAGACGGCGTAAACAAGGGTAGCTATTTTTCTAGTGGGCTCTAAAAAGTTTTAGAGCCCTAGAGCTCTAATTTAGCTCTAAAGACAGGCCGCTAAATAGGTCATAATCGCCCGACCGGACATAAAATAATTTAAATGGTATTGAAGGAGGGTTGTTAGAAGACTTTTCCCTGTATCTTAGCAATCCATGATCCGATTTCAATTTCTTTGCGCCAAAAGATTTCTTTTTTATTTTCTTTAGAATGAGATGTCACAATGAGCGATGAGGGAGGTGAGATGCAAAATTTTTATTGAGGGTTACTGGCTTAAAAAGTTTCGTCTTCACCGTGATACTCGTTGAAGATAATTTTTTGTTAACAATTTGAACTAAGGATTTCTTTCTCATTTTCTTAACACCTATAACCAACCTATCATGAATGTGTTTCTTGTTATTTTGCTAGATTTTTTATTAATTCTTGTATGCAAATGAAAATTAATTGGGAGCACTTCCACTATTAATGCTTAGGTGGTTGTTCTAATATTTACATAGATTGTTTCAAAATTGATTTTTTGTATTCTATACTGACTACTACTGCTATAAATTCTACAGTCATATAGAAAAAATTTTAGGTCGAAGTCCAAGACATACTTTTACATAAATTTGAAGATTATTCTCTTTTTCCACTAACCGATCCAATTATTCCTCTGAAAGATTTCAAAATCCGTCTTAAGATTTTCTAATCTATGCAGTATAAATTTTAACACCTTTTTGACATCGAAACTATTTACAGTTTTGTTAACTTTAAATAATATAATCATTTATATATTAACATTAAATTTAAAACTAGAATATAATTAAGGAAGGCAATAATTGTAAATGTTATGGTAAACACGTACGTGATTATTAATTTGTTACCAATTTATTTTTCTGCGGAATTTACTAAAATCATTTGAAATTCATTCGTATTAATAAAATCGTGTTTGCTTCTATTGTTTGAGTTTTTTTTTACTTTTCTGAATTTTGATTATTATATTAAAGTTTTAGAAAAACGTTATTGTTCCCTTTCTCTATGTATAATTGCTTTTACGCTTTTCCGATGAGGTTTTCTATGGTTTTGAGGTTTTTGTTTCTCGTACTGTGTTTAAAGGATTCAATGTTGTAGATACTGTAATAATTAATTATATCTTTCATAATTTGCTTCAAACCCTCCTTTGAAATGTGTAGCCAAGCATATTTTTGTTCTTCAGACAATACTTGTAAAAACTTTTACCTTCAATTATTCAAATAAAATACCTACTGCTACTTCTTTAGATGACCCACGTATTACCAGGGCCGGCGATCATTATCTGCTTAGTAAGCTCTCACACTGAGGCAATGCGCAACTAGAAACTAGAAACTGACAATATGCAACAGACAATATTATTTTGACCACCTCTCGCACTGCAGCAACTGATTCCTTTTAGTTTGTGTAGCAATCTCAAACAATCATGTCATCCTCTAACAACTCTGGATATGCGATTTTAATTTGGTGGCATTTAAGGAACATAAATTTAATAACAACGAAGAAATTAGCAAGGCTTCGAATTTATTAACAGATTATTTATAAACAATATAAGTTGTAATAACAACCATCCGAGTGATAGATGAAGAATAATCCAATTGCGTCAGCCTTGCACGTAACAATTTCTAACAACTTCCAATAACAATAATAAACCTTTTTCTTTTTATGCTAAATATACATATCTCATTTCTTATTTGGACCGTCTTTAATTACATCAGCCACTGACCTCATAACCTTGACTTGTATTTCGGCCACAATCATAAAACTACCTAATAATTCCAGTAAATAATAAAAAATTAATAATTTACAAGTACTCGTATAATATAGTAATAGCATAAATAATAGTTTGTTATACACATATGTCTTTGTTTCTAATAAATGCTGGATCGTCATGTCTGTTCTATAAAAAAACTCCACTCTCTATTTATAATAATTAGGTATAGGATTTCTATGCATTTGCATGTTTTTTCTGCTTATAGCAAACATATGCAAAGTTATATTTCTACATGTTTAAGCCACATATGAATCACATATGTCAATTTGAAAGCGCATATAAATGCATATTTGTGTTTTTTATAAATGCATGCATAGTTTAGCATTTTTGAACGAGTGTGCATATTTTACTACTTTTTGAGCGTTTTACATGCTTTAATTATGATATTTCTAATATTTTTTAAATAATTTTAGCATTTTAGACAAGCAACCAAGGGCGGCTTAGTTGAGTCTAGGGGAAACCCATAATTTAAGCTTATTGTTAAATACTAGGCTTTAAAATATTTTACTGCCTTAACCATTAAAATGCATTAACTAAAATTTAAATACTTACATCTTGCGGTATTGTGATAAATAGGTATTAGGAAATTCCAAAGACCCTTTGACAACTTCCTGTTCATAGAAAAATTTGCTTGTACTTTTGTTTACTAATCTTGTAATCTTTCAATTAAGACAGTTCAGCAATTGCAAACTGTCTGTTGTCTGCTACACTTCGAAGTTATGTTAAGGAATTCAGTGTTCTTACAACTGACGATAAGGCGTTGTATTGTAGAGTGTGCGACGATAAAGTGACTGCAACGAAACGCTTTCAAGTTACACAACATCTGAACACAGTTCGACATCAAAAGTGTGTTGCCCTGAAATAAAAAAAAACATTGTTACCGGGGTACCTTAATAATTCGCGCGGTGAGTCCAGCAAATCGATCGAATTTAATAAAAAACTAAGTAGTGCATTAGTGGCTGCAGATATCCCGTTAAGTAACATTAATCACTCAGCATTTCGTAATTTTCTGGAAGATATTTCAAAAATGCCAATAGTCTACACTCAGGAAAAATTATTTACCTCGTTTATACGAAGAGACCATAAAATCAATTAGAAAACATGTAGCGAATAACTACATATGGGTTTCCATTGACGAATATACTGACACTACTGAAAGGTGCGTAGAAACTTCATTCCCTTCGTTTTGTAAGTAAAATTTAACTAATTAAAGACAGCAGAGCAATTTATGGATGTTTTATTTTCTATTTTGTTAGTTACATATTTAATCACAACAATATTTTTGCTTGATTAAAATATAATTTTTTTTAAATAACTGTTTTGCGCTAATTGTTTGTAACCGACTAATTATGTAGTTCGATAAAATAAAAATCAAATTTTTGTTTTCAGATACGTGGCTAACGTTATAATTGGCGTTTTAAATTCGGAGAACAATCCCAAATCCTATCTATTAGCAATGGACGTTTTCAAGAGCACTAATCATTGTTCTGTGGCAAAATTGTTTAATGATTCGATGGCTATTTTGTGGCCGGACGGCATACAGTACAACAAAGTACTCCTGTGCGTCACCGACGCGGCACCGTACATGATCAAGGCTGGAACAGACTTACAAGTTCTGTACGAAAAAATGATCCACTTAACTTGTCTTGCCCATGCAATGCATGGAGTTGCGGAAAAAGTGCGGGAGATATATCCTAACGTAAACTATATAATTTCAGATGTAAAAAAATTGTTTGTAAAGCTCCATATCGCATACAAATATTTAGGGAAACTGCTCAAGAAGTGCCTCTCACACCTGAGCCTGTAATAACAAGGTGGGGTACTTGGATTTCTGCAGCAGAATATTATGCAACTTATTTTGATATTATTAAAGCATTGTAAATAAACTTAATAAGCACGATGCACTATGCATACAAAGCGCACAGGATGCTTTTAATACTAAGGAGGTGAGGGCAGAATTATTGTTTGTTTTGACAAATTTTGTGCGTTTAGCTAAAGTAATTCAGAAATTAGAAAGTCAGGGAAATTCATTAGATAAATCTCTTGAGCATGTAAAATTGTTAGGTGTTTCTTTGAATAAAGTAAAAGGGCCAAAGGGTTTGACTATAAAACAAAAATTTAAATCCGTTATAGACAAAAATCCTGGTTTTCACTTAATTAAAAGCATAAACGATGCATTATCTGGCCAAGACATTTTAGACGAGCTAAAACATTATTCGCTTGTAGAATTAAACAACTTTAAGTATGCCCCAATTACGTCTTGCGATGTGGAACGGAGTTTCTCAAAATATAAAACAATATTTAGGGATAATAGGCATATGTTTACTTTTGAAAATTTAAAAATGTACGTCATTGTAAACTGTAACGCTCTATGTTTAGAAAATATAATTAATTAAATTATTGCATAGGATGTCTAATTAAAATTATTTCTGTAAATAAAATGTAAATAACGCTAAACAGGTGGTTTTTTAATAATGAAAGTGCATATATTTATTAAAGATTTCTAATAAACGCATATTTCATGATTTTTAAGTGCATATTTCACGTTTTTATAATGCATAAGTGCATACATATTTCAGCATTTTTAAGTGCATACAAATCCTATACCTAATAATAATAATGCAAGTATTGCTCTATATTGACACGATAAAATCGGCTTCCGACATGCAGTGCATATCGCCGGCAACAAATATTAACGCAACCGTTATCGTTTTTGTAGAAGCGATAACAAGTTGCTCAATGTGAGACGTCTGATTTAACTCAATATAAACAACCCGGTGGCGATAATGATGCGTGTTTCCAATTGCTAGTTGTTGATTGCTTATTGCTTCAGTATGAGAGCCGCCTTAAGTGGAGCATTCCATACCTCAGAAATATCTGCGTATGGAATACCATACCCCAAAAGTTAAAAATAAATATAATATTTAATTAGAAATCATAAACAAAGCAAATAATTTAAATAAAAATCCATTGATTGAACATTGGTAAATATTTAATTGAAGGGTTCGGGATAAAACAGCCGTTGTCCATATTTTATAAAAATCGAATGATAAAAGTACTGAAGAATCGATATTTTCAGTTTTCAAAACTATTTGTGCCTTTTATGGTTGGATCTGCATATTTGTTTACATAAGAATGTAATTTAGACATATTATGTTACGTGTTGATTTCGTGACACCCTGTATCGCGTGACTTTTGTCTCATCTTTTATAGTTTCTTTGGGGATGTTTGCATTCTCCCTATTTTTAGTTGCCATTTGAATTGGTCGAAAGTCTATTCTGTTTTTATAACTACTTCTCCTTTATACCTTTTCGTTTGGTTAGCTTCAAAATACTGTTCTAGTGGCATCGCCTTAGTGAATTAGGACGCGCCAATAAATATAGATGGCATTGTACAACATCAAAATGTCTCCGATATGCGGTAGTTGATGAAGTAATTTTAAGCGCTTCTTTTTGTTGCGTTGTGTTTGAATGGTGATTGTAATTTTGACAGATTAAATTTAATATTCGTGTTAATATTTATTATAACTTTTAAGAAGAGTATTTAGATTTTATAATTTTTGAAATGTCAGGAAAATGAAATTGTCACTCACAGATTCCTTTCAATAATATGTTTACTGTATTGGTAATTATACATATTGCAACAGAGCTGCCGCATAGTTTCTTTTAGCAACTTGTAACTAGAGTACAGGTTCTGGGTGGTGAATTTTCCATTCATATTTGGGAGCCTTTGGGGATTTGACACTATAATTCTTTTGAGGTTATGAACACGTTATTAATGAAACATTTACTAATCGCCGTGCTTTCGACTTTGGAAGAGGTTTCACAATTCTTCGAGATCGCCTTTCAACTTCAAGTCTCATGAAACAGGTCAAGGAAATTAAGGTTAGTGTAACATCAATTTAGGAACGTGGAATCGCGTAGGAATGTGTTTATGCGAACTTTGTTAGAATTTATTCCAGCGAGTGTGCCCGTATAATTTGATTCGTAAACAGTATTAACTAATTACTATTTACAGTGGTTGAAAAACTTATTGCATCAACATGATTTACGCATCTTTTTTAAGTTTGAAACTGGATTTTATTAAAAACTAGGCTGCATAATATTCGTTCTTTTTTAAGTGAATATTTTATGTAATCTGACAATGATTTATAAGTATTTTGATCAAGCAACATATGACTGTCAATTTTTATGTTTATTTCATTTAACTTTGTATACATTTGGAACACGTGTGCAAGTGGTACCTATAATGAAAAACCTTCAGAAAACAAAAGTGTCATTGTCGGACTATCAAGAAAGGGATTGAATACACGCAAAATTTCTCTTCGGGTGTGTTTTATTAATCAATCCACCATAGCAAAGATTTTTCAGAAAATGAAAAAAACAGGTTATGCTGAAAAAGTAAAGGGTCGTGGTTGAAAAAGAGCTTATACTGCAGCAAATGGCAGTTTCTGAAAATGAAATTAAGAAGGAAGAAAATTAAGACGGTTAAATAGTCTGCTAATAACCAGGATCTTAACCTAATTAAGAACTGCTGGAAGATCTCTTTTCAAAAAACCAACACATTTGGCCGAAGAATAGATAGAAATCTTGTAGTTATATGGTTATATTTGCAGTACTTAGTAGTCGCTGAGTAGTTGAGACATCAATACAAGTGATTTCATTTTTTTTATTACAATGTTTTGTTTTTGGCGATATGGTGGACGTAGCTAATAGTATGCACTTCATTTAATAATATATTTCAATATTTTCTAGCAAATGTTAACACTATAGCGACTTGTTAATCTTACCTCTCAAAATCAAATTTTATGTCGATTTATTTAAGATTTACTAAGGTTATACTTCTTTGGGCCTTGACAGGCCGTCGTAAATCTACTTTTATAGTATTCATCAATCATCAACACACATAAAAATACTAGAATTTTTGTCAGCACCCACCAACTCTTTGTTTTATGTCTATTTCAGAAGCAGGTACAGCGCGAAAAGAGCTTTTCGAAATTTGGCGCAAGAAAAGATAGATACCGAAAAGGCCAACTGCTGTTTTCAATTATATTATTGTAAAATATCATTTAAAGGACTCTGGTGATAAAATTTCTTCGTTAATGCAAAGAAAGTTACTGAGTTTTGTAATAATAATGATAATAATTACTACTACCCATTACCTGGCGAACCAGGCCCCAGTAGCTATGAACTGGCGCGGGGGGGAAGGGTGATTATTATTATTACGCAAGCCCATCCTGCGGCTGCAGCCGACTTACAGATGGTATGGCTTAAGCTCCACACTTGTATTACAGATAAGGAAAACTGCAGAAAACCTTAAGGTTTTTTAACCAGATTCGATCTGGTTAAATCGAACCACCGCCTGGGTGGGAGACCATCCCGCTTGCCGCTACACTACAAAGGCTATATAATGTATGTAAGAAATTAAAAAAAAGATAAGCAGTGTCATTGCGCATTAAGGCACATTAAATCTTTTCAACAAAAAATAAAGATTAGCTAAATAGAAAAAATTATTTTATTTAACATCGAATATCCCTGGTTCATCAACTGATAAGAAAGTAGGTGGCCCTTCTAAACCATCTGAAGCCAGTTGCAAAAAATCACAAAAGAGAAAGGTTAGCTCTCTCCCTGCTTCGACAAGTACAAGTGATATATTGTACTTGCCACACAAAATGAGTGTCCAACAGTATGGTAAGAGAGATGCCGCTTAAATTGTAAAGCAAGTATATAGTGTCATCACCAACAAGAGCATATTTTTGTTTTTTTGTTCTAAAAAATATTATTATAGTATTGAATAAGTATTCATCTATCTAAAAGTACAATTATAGTCCTTCATAACCTAGCAAGATTAAAACATACTACTCGAATAATTTAGTCCCGCTAGATCAGTCATAGGAACCACTGTGCGAGGAGGCTCTAGTAAGTACTAACTTCATAAAAAAATACATTTTTGTAAAATAGTTCGTTAATGTTTCATTTAGATGACTTATTTTTTCAAAATTAATTCAAAATACCCCTTACAGCTTTGCAAGATATTTTAGTCTAATTATTAAATAAAAAACATATTATTACCATGAATCATCACTAAAATCACTACACGACACTACAACAATAAACGCAAGTGATTAAAAGCAACAATTAATTTATTTATTCAGCCAATAACTATTTGGTGACTTATTATTAATGTGTATTTTCTGTGGTTTTGTTTTCCGCAAAGAAAGCTTTCAGCTCTTAAAGTACGTTTTATTGGGAAGAGTACCGCATTGGAAGAAGTCGCGGATGTGTAGTTCTTTACTGATATTGTCGGCAGTAGACTCTATTTTAGCTATTTTAATCGTCTCTTGGCGCACGTTGTAGAAGACATCTTGTAAGACCCATGACCTTCTACTAGTTAGCTGGCAGCCGACAAGATTAACTACGGTTAAAGATTGTTACCGATTTCCAATTAGCGATCCCCATTTTGTGGGCAACAATTATTACAGCATTTTATTCAGCAATTTTAGAAATGTAGGGCCGTTCTTCTCCGAACCCTTCAATTATATGCAGTTTAATATGTAAACCTTTCATTTACAAAAATATTCATGTAATTATATATAGTTGTAAATGTTGAATATTTTTCATAACAAATATGAAACGGTGAATTATGAATTCACCGTTTATGAAACATGAATTATTCTTTAGTGTTACCTCTCCTCCTCCACCCTATCGACTGTTATTTATTCAAGAAGTATTTACTCTTTACCTTAGCAAATTTTACTTCGCCGGCCCTGCGTATTACACGTTGACAATGATGCTATAGTCTTGCAGTTTAGCGATTTGCTACGTATCATTCGTCTGGCTTTTAGCGCAATTGTAATATGATAACAGGCTTTATTTACTACCCGTATAGGAACTGCCAGTCTTGACAATAGGCCCTAGCTTGGCTGAATATTGGATTACCAAATGTCGTTATTTCAACATTGGTCCAAGCCTAGGCCAACCTTCAGATCCCATGCCTCGGTTGCTTTGTCGTGGCCCAAGGGTCAACCAACGCCTAGGTACCAATGCTGGGTTCTCTAATCTTTGCCCAAGTCAGAGCCAACCTTCAGCGCCCTAGTCTCTTTCTTACTGTTTGCCCAAGCCCCAACCAATTTTAGTGTTTTTAGACTTGGTTTCTTACCCTTGAACCAAGTTTGGGCCAATCTTCACATATTCTACCAAATCAAGCTTGCGAAGTTTTCTGTCTTTATATCAGCTAGTAATTAATTAAGAGAAAAATGTGAGAAAAGTAAAACTAAAATACCTACATATAATTATTATTACTAAATATAAATTCAGCTTTCAAATTTTTTACGCGCTTCGTTTCTTCGAAACAAGCACAGACATGAAAAGTAAGTAACCCGGCAGCTGCAAGAGGAAACCATTTAGCGGATTATTAGTTATTATTTAGTTATTAGATTATTAGTGTTCATCCGCCTAACATGAGTGATGTTATTACGTTTAACCGTTTTGTTTTGTTTTTTGTTTTGTAATATTATTAATAAAATAATTTTTAAGAAATAGAACATGTTTATATAAAAAAGCTACGCTAATAAGAATAACTACAATTTTTAGTAGTAAAAATTAAACTAGTATTAATTTTTTAAACCACTTTTTAAAATTCGTCATTTCATACAAATATTAATAAGCTATAGTACAGTAGTAAATATTAGGTTGGTCTCATACTCAAAGGTCAGTAATAACCAGGGGCTACCGTTGGATTCCGAATCTATACTGTCACCGATTGTCAGCCTTGATACCATATTAGTATTAAGAATAGTCCAATATTGGTTCTTTACCTTGCGCCAAGACTCAGTATTAACGTCGGCACTGTATTGGTTTTCACTATTGGGCCAAGATGTATCACCAGTCTAGGGCCATGCCTGATTACCAAGCTTGGCACGAAGTTATCATCCCGATTTTAGACCAGCCATGGGCCAGCCTTGGATTTCAGGCTTGTACCAAAGTTGATAGCCATCGTCCCAAGCCTGCTCCAGCCGCGGCCCCTTTGTTATTTCCTATATGGGTAGGTGTCAACATAACACTACTACACTACACTTCGTTGGAGGCGACTCTTGTTATGTAGATAAACAATTATTTGTCGTATCAATCGAACATTTTTACACTACACCTTCTAGAAATCAGAAAATCTTGTAAAAGAGTCAAAATAGGAAGCATTGGATTATAAATCACTTTTACACCTTTCTACACTTTTATTTTCACCTAACACTATAGATCTTTGTCGGTTTCTACTAATATATATTACTATGTGGGGTGATATACACATATAATAAAACAAATTAATAGTACAACCGTATATCACCACAATATATTTTAAATAACAAATTTTGCCCCGTCACTAGCTCAAACTTTAGTCTCAGTAAAGCAATCGACAAATATCTCTTTAATCTGTAATTAATCAACCTTACCTTACCAAATTTTGATATCAATGGGTCCAGCTATAATGATAACACCAGGGCTGGGAAAATTGTAACAAGCTGCAAATCAAAATTATTTCCACACAAGGAAGAAACATGAACAAGAAGCTAAATTCAAACATATAAATAGAAACACAATTTTTATTTCAGCACAAATAAATAACACATAAATAAAAAATAAACAGAAAACAAAAACTACAAATCAGCCTTTTATTATTGTTGGGGATTTCTACGTAATTTTTTTATATATTATCTCTAAACTACTAATCAAAAACATTAAATAAAAATCAAACTTTTATATTCTAATAATATCAATTTACCAAATTTTCTATTTTCTTTTTTATATTTAAAATAAGGTTAAGTTTTCTTAAATGTTAAATTTTTAAATTTATATACTTAATTGTCCCAATGTAAAATATTTAGATTTCTTTTTAATAAAATATTAGTCCGAAATTGTTTCTTTTACTGGCCAGTATAATGAATATTATTATCACTTACTATTTTGCCGCACACTCGATACTTCCTTTAAACTGATCCCAGAAAAAAATACTACTATAATATTCACAACCAACCTCTTGACTGGTGGCAAAGGTATAAAAATGCAAGTTCGCAGAAAACTAATTCTTCTTAAATTTCTTTCCAAATAAAAAATTTTATATGTGGTGAAGTTATCCAAATCAATTCAAAAATTTATTATCTTCTTGATATTACGACGAAAAGGTAAGTTATATGCATTTCTTTACACGAAAATTCATTTGTTAAAATTTGTAACCTCACTTTGTTCTTTCAAATTATTAAAATGCATGTTTTTTTATAGGTTAATCAATACACAAACGACACAACCTCCTCTCAATACGTTCTGGAGATTACTGATTGTTTTTCACAATATAATTTACATTAAAACATACAGAAACAAAAAACTATACAACATTATCAAGTAATCCAGGTACAAAATTTGACATTTAATATTTTTAAATAAAATATAAATTTCTTTACATTTTAGATTTAATCACATAAAAAGAATCCCCAACACTTCCTTAAACTAACAATATAACATTTTTATCTCTAAAACCCAACAATAACCCACAATTTGAGTCGAACAAGCAAATTTTCACACTCGACAAAAATTGTAATAATTTCCATTTAAATCTGTCCACATACCAATTTTACCCTATAATCTATACACAATATGATTATATAACTTTTCCCAATAGTTTGACATCAATAATAATAATACAAAATTAACTCGAAATGATAGTTTAATATCAGCACAGGTGTATGGACATTTTTAAATTGAATTGGCTGAGAAAACACACATATAACTACAAAAACTTTATACAACTTACACAGCCAAGATGTTATCCAACGAAATTCCACAATAACATGATGAACTTACATTAATTAAATTAGAATGGTGGCTCGATAAGCCAATACTATGAATCGCAAAAGGAAAAATCACCCATTTGAAAATTAAGCAAGGTAAGTTACTTTTATATAAGCAAATCTACTCATAATAGCCCGTTTTATTATATTCTAGGTGCAATTTACCAAATTTGAGCTATTGACGGAAAATCAAGAAAACAATTTAACGTACCAATCGTTGTATTAAAAATTACAATTATTAAATTATATACACACTTAAATAGTATCCTTTTGTTGAAATATAAAACTTTTTATGCATGTCAACATAATATGAATAAATTATTCCACTAAAGAAATCCATTTTGAAAAATTATTTTCAAAAATTGAGGTTATGTAATGAATAGATCGGATCGTTAAATAATCTTGCATGAAATGTAACTTTAACAAGAAATTATCGCAAATAGGATGTATTTATCTTAACTCCTGTATTTAGCTGGCTTCAACCGTACTTCTGAAACTATAAAATATACCTTTTAACATGGATTGGTTTAAGAACGCCTGAAAGATAGGCAACCCAAATTACCTATTTAACATTTCTACCTGCAAATAACACAGCAATATGTATCTCTATCGTTTTCAGAAATAATTTATATTATTAAATTTGGATCGATAAAGCATATTAAAAGACGTTAGTTCTGAAATCTTTTCACTTAAGTCGGTTAAGCAGAAATATAATTGAGTGAGTATGAAAACCGGTTGGTTACATTCGATATGTTTACCATGAGTTTTGCAATCTACAGCATATAAGAGCATGTCGATATTATTTATTAAAGCAGCTAATACTACAGAATTATAGATTTTTCGTAATTATAAAAGTTTCTCCCTGCATTACATCTTACACTTAATTGTTTCTACTACTTATTATTGCCTTATTAGGTATAACTTTTTGATGCAAGCCATCTACCTACCGCAAACATATACTTCTCGTTATGACGATTATGTGTATTGCATAGTTAAAATACGGAATTTAATGAACTGGATAAAAATAAAGATAAAACGCATAAAGATAAATAATATTTCCATTTCGATAAGACAACCTGAAGTTAATTTGATACTATATCATTGACTAATTACATATCTATTTCTAGTATAGGCAACCCTAGCGGCAGCTTAAAATGCTTTACTTTGAAGTATTACCCATCCCATGAAGTATACCCATATTATGTAAAAACAGAACCTAAGTTTTACATAGCGTATGTAAATGTATATATATTACATGCGTATTTCTTTATTTTTATGTTCATATAATAAAAAAGGTTTTCAAGTATATACTTACAATTATTAGTAGATTCTTTGTACTTACTCAATGTTAGGTTAGAATGTATAGAACAAAAATATACCTAAAAGTTGTCCAATCCAAGTACTTAACCTGACATAACTATTATACAGTGTGAGTGTAAAGTCTGGAACTATCGCAATAAATCGTTTATTAAAAGTTTTTGAAAAAAATCCTCGAACACGTCAATTTTTATCTTAAATGAGACATATTTTACTGTAATCGTCACTTAAAGATCGTCTTTTGTTTTTGAGTTATGACGTAAGCGATAATTTTTTTAAATGGAAACCCTAATTTTTTATGGTGAATTTGGAAAAAGCATGAAATTCTTAGATCAAATATGATAAAAAAGTGTGATATTGTATTTTTCTATTTGGAAGATATTGTCAAATAGGTCAAATGATTTGATAGCTTATTTACTGTTTCATTGCGTATAATGTATTGAAATTATTATGAAATACAAAAGAAAAAAGAAATAACAAAGTAAAGAAAAACAATTAAATTAAATGTTCGAACTGACCACCATTTTGTGCAAGGCAGTACCCGAGTCTGTACTGAAATTCGCCATGGAATTTACGCAAAATCTCGAGTGGAATTAATCTTATTTCTGTGCGAATTCTTTGCTGTAGCTCTTCTACTGTCTGTGGGCGGTTTATGTAAACCTTACTCTTTAGATAGCCCCATAAAAAAAATCCATCGAAGTTAGGTCGGCTGATCTCGGAGGCCACTCAACAGTTCCCCTTCTGCCTATCCATCTACCAGGAAAAATTTCGTTTAAATAATTCCTAACACCAATAGCAAAATGTGCCGGAGCATCATCTTGCTGAAACCATAATGTATAGCTTGGTAGATCCGGATCTTCATTGTTCGGATAAAGCACCACAAGAGCAGGAATTAAATCGTTTCTTAAGAAATCCAAATACTTTTCACTTGTCAATGGACCCTCGATAAAAAATGGTCCTAGAGTTCTATCCCCTACAATTCCTGCCCAAACATTGAGTTTTTGAGGAAACTGCGTGTGCGTCTCGTTCGTCGCCATCGATATTGCACCGCTCCATCATTACCTCACAGAACTCTGTTCTGCGATCAGGATCATCTCCGTTAAGCTCTTGCACTAACTGAACTTTGTAGGGATGCCATTTATGTTTCTTTAAAATATTTATAACTGACCTTTGAGAAATGTCATTATATGCGGATAGTTCTCTTGTAGTTCCATGGGGATTTTCTTGTAGAGACAACAGAATATCTAATTCGTTACCTTCTTCGGCTGTTGGACGACCACCCCTATGGCGATCTCTTACATGTCCGAGTTCAGAAAACTTTCTTCCTATTTTGGAAACTGTCGCTCTTGTGATAGGTTCTTTATCAGAATACTTGTTATTAAATATCTTACAAACCTCTTGTGTTCTAGTAGGGTCGCCACATCCCCTCAATATTAACATTTCAATTCGCTCTTTTTCAGTCAAATATCGCACCATTATTTACTGAATTACGTAAAAAAGCCCACAATAAAAACAGATAAACAAACTGATAAAGAACTGTCATAATTTTAACGCTGTCAATTGTTACATGGCTACTTGATTTTTTTATTAAAACTTGAAACTCTTGATTGTTATTAGAGTTTTGTTTTAAAACTTTAACGGCCATTATCTCGAAAATTTCAAAATACAGTACTATACTTTTATAGCATATTTGGTCTTAGAATTTCATGCTCTTTCCAAATTCATCATAAAACATTAGGGTTTCCATTTAAAAAAATTATCGCTTACGTCATAACTCAAAAACAAAAGACGATCTTTAAGTGACGATTACAGTAAAATATGTCTCATTTAAGATAAAAATTGACGTGTTCGAGGATATTTTTCAAAAACGTTTAATAAACGATTTATTGCGATAGTTCCAGACTTTACACTCGCACTGTATAATACTTTCCATTAATAATCTTCAACGTATTAAAATGAAGGAAATCAGATGGTCTGTAAGAATAATAAGTATTCTCTAACTATATCAAAGACTTTTTAACTTTGTCTCAACTGAAAATAGACGTGTTACAAAACAGAAAAATGAAACAATGAAGTGGAGAAATGTAGGAGGTTATAAGCCATCCTATTGTCCTAGAAGAAAATGGGAGGTTCGAACTGTCGTTACACTTTGACGCGAACGTGATCTCAATATGAAAGAATAAAAGTGAATTCACGTTAGATTATAATAATTTATTACGAAAACTTTCAAGCTTTTTCTGTAAGCATCCTTTTTGTCAGTTTCTTTAAATTTTTAAAATAGATTTTATATAAAATAGTGTGAGAGAAATAATGATCTCGATGATAAGTTTAAAACAAGTAGTGTTAATGCAATTTGTAAAGGTTTAGCAATTTTAATGGATAATCAGTTCAATATATGTAAACTGTTTTTTTTTCTGATTACTAGTGGTAGTACTGTCCTTATTTGGCAATTTTTAATTAAAAATGATGATATTGCTTAACTGTCTTATTTCGATTACAGCACTTTGATAGCGGTCGGGTTTTATATAATAAGAATGAAGAGGTTAGCAAAGATCAATTTAATGCTTTAGATGTTTAATTTTCATCTTTTTATGATTGTTTTGATACGACCGATCATTTAATTATATTTTGTAACCTACGTAAGCTTTTATTTATTTTGTGAATTAATAACCTGAATGGATTGTTTAACATTAATATACCTTCCCTAGATTTTATGCACGATTGCACGGTGCTGTTGAAGTACTTTGTAAAAATGAACATTATTTTCGTTCTATTCTATACAGATATAATATGCAAATTAGTTAAAGAAATGAAGATATTTCTTTAATTAAAAATGGCGATTGATGCCAATTTTCTAATAAACTACCTTATATAGGAAGTAGGAAAATCGTTTCTAATAGAAGTATACCTAAACAGACTTATATTATATGCAAGTCGTGTTTTCAGAATATCATGCACTTTTATTTAGCGAAATTGATTTCTAGTAGTGAAGAGTTAGTAAAAGATTCAATCAATCTAAACAAACTATTTAAAATATGTAGATAACCTGAAGATATTCATGGGTGGTTATTAAAGAACACATTAGGACCAATGAGTTCCTAAAATTACGCAACTCCTTGATTTTGTTTACAAAGAAATATATCTTAGGTTAGGGTATTAGTACTATTTAATGAAACAAAATGTATATATTATAAAATGTGTGACAGGACAACGTAGGTATTAGTACTGTATTGTTCATGAATTATATCTCCCTTTTTAAACACAAGTTTGACAGTAGGATCTTATTTCTTTCTTAAACCGATCTTTGTTTAATGGGAATTGAATTAAACTGCTCAACAAGAAATTAAATGGCGACATTTTATGCTGTCCACTACGATTTCTTCTAAAAACATCGACAAATTATCAAAGAAAATCAAATACTAACAAAGCATTCGTAACGCGAGTACGCTATTACCAATAGAAAATGAGCCAAAGAAGTTTATTAAACTGCCTTTTCACTCAACCTATCACAATCTATAAAAATATAATAACATAAATAGAAATATAAAGAACCCGTTAGGCAATCCAAAAGATAAAACTGATAAAAAAAATTTAAATCGGAAATACACCAAATCGAATACAAAGATTGTAAGAAAATTTATATTGGAAAGACAAAGAGGTCTATTTTGACTAGATTTAAAGAACATATAACGGATTTTAAATACAATCGCGTAGAAAAAAAATTGTAGCTCAACACATTATATAACACAAATCATGCATTAAAATACAAAAGCTTTTTCGAAAAACAAAGTAGTTGTTAGGTTTTTTTTGTTTAAATAATTAAAAAGTTTGTTTGGACAATTGGATATAAACATTGAAAAGTTGTTACCAGAGGAATACAAAAAATTAGGAAATTATCAACTTCCATTTGAACATCTTTAATAATAAATATAAACAAAACAGGCTAACTGCGAACAAAAGATAAATAAATAAATATTTGTCTTTCCAAAATATACATTTTCATCTGTGAGAAAAGGAAGTAGTGTAAACATTGTACCCAAAAATTCTTTTCAAATAATAACGTTGATTTTAGGTTGAAGTTTACGAAATTTTATGAATGGAAAGGAAATGACAAAATTAAATGCCAACAATTTTCAAACTGTTTTTGTATCAAGCAACCCTCGATTAGGAACACATGGTATAAATAAAATTTATGTTTAAAAATAATTGTATTTTAAGCTGCATGTTTGTGTTAGATGTGCATAGTTATGATTGGCCATCTAAAAATCTACCCACAGAACAGAGGGTCATCATTATAAAAATTTTTTACTTTTTGAGTTTTAATACGGTTTTAAACCTAGAAAGAGTAACATCTCATCGAAATATGTATTAGCATTAGTTAAATACAATGTGTCGTTAGAAGACAGCGTTTAAAATATACTGTAGAAATAAGAATTTGACTTATTGTATGTTTAGGTACTTAAATGTAACTATATAATTCGTAAGCTATTAGCTATTTTCTCTTATTTCTGGTTTGTTTATATAATCATCTTTATAGAATCTTCAAAAATCCCATTTTTTCCGTTTTACTGCACTATAATAATAAATATCTTTCACAGCATCCATTAAACAACAAATTTTACTAATTGAAACAATTTTAAACTTTTTTGATTATATAATATATATTTAATTACTTCATATAAACTACAAGGAAGCTTGAATGAGACCAGTGTTACAAGATAAAATAAGTTATAAGTGTGAAAGTATTAAATTTTAATCTCATTGCATCTTGAAGCGTAAGTTGTTTCTGATAAAATATTATGATAGAAATCACGTATTCACAAATTAAATTAAAAAACTAAATTAAAGAATAGGCGAATTGCTTTTATCGAAAAATAATTCGAAGCAACCCCATAGCATAGCATCATGTATAATTAAAATATTTGATTCTCAATATATATGAACCATAGAAAAGAGAGATCTTTTTCATTAAAAATAAATATTTGAATTTTAATATTATATACATATTGAACATATAATGTTGTTTAAATTTTTATTGTAGGTATATACTTTCAATATGATATTATACGAAATATGAATATATCCTATAAATATTGAGTAAATATGACTAAAGTCTTCATGAAAAAATAAAATAAAAAATGTATTTCCCTTTGATTTATTTCCAGGGGATACCTACAAAAATATCAAATATGAACAGAGGTTGAACATAATATGTATGATGTCATATTGTAGAACATTATTAAAAACTTAGAATACAAACTCATATCCATAATGTTAAATAAAACATATAATAAAAATTATAAACCGCCAATTCACCAAATATACTGTTTTTATTTGATTTTGCGCCACCCATTTGTTTGTTTCTCATCAAACAAACACTATACACTTTAATATACGTGATGTAATTTCACCGAGCTAACATACTAACGTCGATTACCAAAACCAAACTAAACTTTCTATACATAGGGAACATTTAGGGAATTTATTTTTACAATAAATCGTTTAAAAACGTTTTATGAAATAAAAAACTTTTCAAAGGTTCCACACTTCGGCACACATTGTAAGCTGCACTTGAATGCTATGCTAAGTAATATTTATATAATCTATGTTATACATCTTAAATTGAAAATATTTTTGAAAATGTTAAATATCCATAAAATATGAAGATTTAAATGTAAATTGTTTACTGAGAATAAAGCATTTTAAGAATATTCTGATCATGCCAAATTTTATTTGTATATTAAATATTTTGTGTATTAAAATGCAATATACTCTATTATTCTGTATTGCATTTGAAAATAATCAAGTAAAAGCATTAGGTTAAGTTGGTTAAGGTTAAGGTTTAATTGGTTGTGCAAGCACGTATGCCTTTTACTACAAGCAGACCTGGTTTGTTATAAAAAATACACCTTTGCTTCTTTTATTTTACAATAAATGAATTTTCATTTACGTTTGTGTTTTTAAAATTGCAATTAATCTTAAATTATCCTTAATTGAAATAGAAGAGGTACTGGAAACGGCTAGCGCAATTTGAGCGGTTATGTATTGTTTGTTGCATAAAAATATGTACAGTAAATTCAATGCTTTGAGATGATTATTTTAAAATGCAACATAGTGAATACTGCAATTTAATTTAATAGCACTGTATGTATATTTGTCAAAATATGTATGAACTGTAAAGATTCAATAGCAATTATTTGATGTAATTAAGTAATGTAAAATAAAGATTTATTAAATATTTTTTATGTTAAATATACATTTAATATTTAAAATTAATTTAACAAATATATATTAAACATAGTATACTACTGGGGAAATGAAATATAGAAAAGATAAGCAAGTAGGTATTTAGTCAAAAATTTCTTTAAATTTCTATAAATAATAATAATAAAAATAAAATTAAATAATCTGTTTTTCTACAAATTAATTCTACAATTATATAACATATAATAGATTTTGAAAGTTAGATGCTTCGCATGCAATTAATTATGTCTATGCATACGAGGTTAGGACTGATAAACTGGACAATGATACATTGTTTTTATTCACTTTCTAAAATGAAAAATTATGAAAAATGTGGATTTTCAGAGAACGAGATTTAAAATTTGCCTATGTTTAGCTGAAATGCGATGCAATTAATATCACCTTATCAGTTTTTCATATACAATGTAAGTTCGAAGTTTCGTAAGCTAGAAAGGAAAATTCATCTTAGTTATGAATATAATACGTATATAGAAAATGTGAAAAATCGACATTATTGACTTATTTTCGCTGTACTGTAATTTCTTCTTTTTTAAAGAAAATTTGGAAAAGTGGGTAAAAATGTATACAAGGTGATATCTCTCGAAATTTGCATTTTTATTTCAAGAATCTCAATATCTAAAAGAACAAATAATTTAAGTGTCTCGTTATCAAACTATAAAATATATTTATATTATATAAAGCTCTGGTATTGCTTTAAATTAAATTAAACTTTATACCTTTTACCTAATTGTTTCTTATTCTCTGCAAAAATGCATAGAAGGTTGTGCAGTTGTACTTACCCTAAGGTAATTTTTTTTATTGTTTTCTTTGATATAAACTTTTCCCGTATTTGAAACGCTATTTTAATTCAAAATAGTACGTATGTATTCTATAAAGAGAAGCCATTAATATTAAAGTATTACAGTAATTAAATATTATCTATCACTTGCAAGTGAACATATAATATGCAAGCGTCTTGTGGAATCAAATTTATTACAGTAGAAATTAAAGAAAGCATTTAGGTTTAATTCTGCTTAAAACATGATAATAAGGCGATACTTTTATAAATCTTTAGCGAAAATACTGAAACAGGCTAAAAAAGGTGATATCAATTTGATATTAAGTTGTGAAATAAGTAACAATAGAGATTATTTTTGAAATTTACAATCTGTAAGAAATAACTAATACCATTCACATAATTCAGAGGAAATTCCAAGGAATTTAAATAAGGCTATGGGTGAAATAAAGCTCATGTTAAAGTTGTTACTTATATTCTCCTGGAATCTACTGTTCATTTATCACAGTTACATCCTTTTCAACACTAATCCCTTCACTGCATGCCATAATTATAAATACGACACAGTAGATAATTAATTCCACACTAATTGATTTCCATTTCTTCATAAACAGCATCAATAAGATATAGGTTATGTGGAACCAATTTACTTAAATATGAATATTTCGAATGCTTAAACAAATAAATTACAAGCAATTGCAACAGCAGAGAGCAAAGAAAGAAAATTTTAACACAATTCGAACTATTTGAAATGTTCTGCGTGCATATGCAGTAGAGTGAAAGGTTTCATCTCGCGAAGGGGCTGGTTAGGTCAGAGGTTACATAATGCAGCCCAGCCCATCTCGAAGAGATACGCTCAAATATTCTAAAAGAGGAGTGATGGCATTGATTAGATTATAATTTAGAATTACCGGATCTTCTTTTCTTTTTAAGGTATACTGCCATAACATCATTTCTAAATTATTAACAAATTTTTTAAATGCAAAATTTATTGCTTTTACAATTTATTCATCCGTAGGCGTAGTTAACATTTTCAATAAAAATACATACACTGTGCATCAATAAAACATTGTCAGGTGTTGAATGTAAAATATTCTCCTTAAATTTACATTATAGGAGTATCTTTTATTATATACTGTTAACACTGCAAGGAAAGGTATAAATAAACAATCATTGAAATTTATTCAATATTTAACTAGGAAGTAAAGTAATAAGAATCTTGGATTCTATAAAGTACTTTAATATAAATAGTTAAAACTAGGATATAAATGACTGGATGGATCGATCATTGAATTTGAAATAATGTTTTTATTCTAAAATATCTTTTAAATGTGGAAAAGTTCTAAATTAAATTTATTTCGTCATCTATAGGAACTAACAAGCAAAAATCTTAATAACGACTTAACGCATTAAGAAGACAAAGATACACAATTGTAGCTTATCTAGATGAAATTTAGAAATAGAATTTCATACAATCTAATCTCCACAGAAACTACATAAAATAAAATTATATAGGCATAATTATGTTTGCATAAATTTATATTATTTTTACCGTGTTGAACTATAGTTTTTTATTTTTTTATATATATAAAATTAAAATCATTTTTATAGTATATTCATTGCACCGCAAATAATTTTCTTTTGCACTTTTTAAAATTGTTAACCTGTAATTTACAAATTAAAGTAATTTATTTACGAATTAAATGAAACGTTTCAAGTTTGTTGCGGTGATTCGAAATAAAGCACAAAAAATTGACCGAATGCAACTGCAAGCTGTAATAATAATCGGACAGAAGTACTACATTAAAAATTACTTTTGATACACTGATTATTCGTTGTCGTTTAAAATTCTACGGCATTTTTTTACTTTAAGCAATTAGTGAAAACATTAAGTATGCCGACAGCCAAAAAACATTTTATTGTCAACCTTGGTTGAAACGGCAGGCCCGAGCAAAGGCCTCTCTTTTAAATTCTCCGATAATAATTGTTGTCTCTCTTTTTAAATGCAGGTTGATTTATGCGATAATGAATTTTTAATCTTTAATCGAGGTAATAAGAAGAAAAAACTGGAATTTTTTTATAGTATACATATAATAGGTGTAAAAAGTTTTCACATAAATGGCGTTAATTCTCAAAGCTATAAATTCACATGACAAGGTCAGATTATATTATCAAGAAAATAATTCGGAATATTCTTGCAATTTTTACCTTGATTACTGAAGGTATATAAATACGTAGTATATATAATATATTTATATAAATATTTTTCTACTTTGACCTCCATAAATCAGAGAAAACAATTAATGAATTTCCATATTTAATTCTTTTCAACAAAATTATACCTTCGTCCATTAATAACATAACATATATCACAGTTTTTGTATGAATTTTCAAGTCAACACCTTAGAAATAATAAAATTCCTAGCGGTATTTTCTCACAAACATTAATATGTACAAAGAGAAAGACCCCTTAAGACATAATAAAAAAAATAATTCTTCAAAGCGAATGCGCTTGCACACGTTATCAAACCAAGTAACTGCTTTTCTTACAAAGATAAATTTGCTTCAGTATTGCATTCCACTTTAAAACAAACGATAACATTAATATATATACTGTATTAAAATACACCGCCTTTATATGTAAGAATTGCAAAAATGAGTTTAAATTAAAGTAAGAAGAATGTCGGGATTACTTTGTTGTAGTATTATGAAAGAATATAAATGCGCAACCGAAGCGATTAATTTTACTATTTCCCACTATCATTATTATTATTATTATTAAGTCAAGAAAGTTATTAAAGCTTATTATTGTTAATTAAGTAACAACTGTAATTAATTTTAAAACGGGAATTAATTGTATTTTATATGGAATGCAGAAAATATATTTTTCATGCAATTATTTTGCTGACAATATGTGCTAAGTATTATCCTTCTGATTAATTCTAGAATTAATAATAATTTTCTATCAATATTAATAAGCGCAGCTTTTTAATTAGCTACTTAGATAATTAATTTTTATTTATGCTAGAGGCAAAATAATTAGAAAAAACTAGATCTTAAATTTATATACTATCATATATGTTACATATTTTAGATATACTTTATAGTATAAATACAAGTATTAATTGCCACTGCATTATTTTATATGTCGGGTTTACAGAAACTTCTACTTAATAACATAATGTTTTTTAAAAAACAGAAATATGTTATATGTTTATTACATTACTTTGTTAAATATGTATAATTATTATTAGTTACAAATAAAGTTTCTTTTGTAAATATATATACTATATGTAAATGCAATATATCTACAGATACATATACATATACATATTATCACAATTAATCCGTTGACATAGGTGGCAAGGTACGGGTTTGATTACTTAAAAGTCCTGACAACAAACGTTTTAAAATTAATAAAATTAATAAGTAAGTATACAATTCTTTTTGGCTAAATGACATGATTATACCAATTTGCATGTAGAAACAATTTGTTAAATGAATAATTAGAATAATGACATGTAACATTGTAATTACCCTTACTTTAATGCTGAAATTAATATTTTACGTGGTATTCAATCACAATAATTCGTTTTAATACCATTTAGTTATTAGTGGCCTAGTGAAGCGCGAAATTAGAGCAGATTTAAAAACAGTGGGCGTAATTGTATATAAATTAATGCGGCAAATATTAATAAAGACCCATTTATTATTTAATCACGAAATCAATTGGCAAGCCTCGGCGAACTGATAGTAGTATGGTACGATATTCGAAACTAGCTGAAAAACTTCAAAGAGCTGACACTAGAGTGAAACTGCTGTTAATTGTTATGCTGTGGTTCTATCGATGTAACTTACTCATTTAGTGGAATCCTTACAGTAATTCGTTCTCATGATAGGACATTGGGATTTGGTCACGATTTCTCACTTATTTTATTTTTTATTTATTTATTCAAACTATCAACAGGGCAAAGCCAATTACAGGTAATTAATACATTCAATAAACATTCTGTGCAGAAGTTATTAACAAAAATCAAACAATCAATCTCAATCATCATCAAATCAAGAAGAAAATTACCAATTCTGTATTCAAGTCTTAAAGGAGATGTTTTTCGAGAATACGTAATGCCATACCGGGGAAATCCCCGGTGGCCCGGTCGGGTCAGCCGTTTATTCTACATACAAACATACGGAAAGTCTACTTTACAAAATGATAAGAATAAAATCGATCTTGTTTAAAACATTCTTGAAAACGTCTATTAGTACATATTTCAAAAACATGATATAAACATAGTGTTAGCAAATTTCCTGCGTTTTACACAAACAATATGAAACTGCTCTGAATAAGCAATTGCCATCAGCTATTATTTGTATAATAATTCGTCTGTTGTCCATAATTTTCAACTATGCGGGTTTTATCTATGTAACCTAACAATTTAACATTAACCGCATATTAACCGCTTATTAATGATTCAAATGGATTGCTGCATCACCCTTTTATATTTATAAGCGGGAGTACTTACGAAACTCACCACCGTAAAAAGTGAGAGGGCGCCCCAAGTGAATGTCCGATTCGCCCGTTTTTTAATCTTTATCTTTAATATCTTTAATAATTATACAATGTGCTGGACAAAGATTTCAAATTAAACATTCTATATTTGTTTAAATAAAAAATATAAATATTAAAAAAATACAAAAATTAAATAGGATTGACTGATCTACAAGGCGAAAGCTTCAATTTAAAAGAAATCACTTAGATCGGCCCGGTGGAACTCTCAAACGAACTGGAACAAAAAAAAGCCTTGTGTTTTAAATATATAGACAAGGATTGATATTGGTCGGTTTTTTGCGGTCGATGCTAAACAGGCAGTGATTCTTTAGAGTGAACTTGTGATTCCTCCCCCTCTCCTTTCAGTTGACACAATAATGACCGATAATGAAAGGAAAGAGGGGAAAGATGGAGCGGAAAAATTGAGAGACAAGAAATGTTAGAAAATTATTAGAAAGCAGTGCTGTCAAATGTCCGAAAATCAGCGATATCTTTTCTGCTCGTCCTACTGCATCTACTTCTAAAGACGAGGGACGTGAATTGGATATTGATTCTGAATCTACAAAGGAAACTGACAAAGCCGCTGTTTCAGATGATACTACTGAATATGAATCAGAAAGAGCTTTTATACAAGAATATACTGAAGCAACTCAAATACCTGAAGAAAATTTTGAGGAAAAATTGCCCTTGATGATCAACCGACGATGATCCGACTATGATCCAATTATTTTAAACGACCGAGGCTAGATGATTTAACTTCGTTTTTCAAATTTCAGCCACGACAAAGCACCAAGTTTCTGTTCTTCAAAATTATTGACATTGTGAAATTCATTGGGAGAAGGTGTTTAAGTTACTGAGAAAAAGCTGAAGCAGCTTACACCTTATAAAATGAAAACGACAAATATGGGGATTTTTTAGAACTGATCCTTTTGCTTTCCAAGTATGATATGCGTCTGCAACAGCATGTTCAATAATCAACAGAAAAAAGTAAAACGCAGCATTTACGTGATGTTGCAAAGAGCATCAAGGAGGGGAAATCTAGTGATTTTAATTTCCAAAACATAATTAAATTTGAACAGATTCGATTTAAAAGTGCTTAAAATTGCATTTTAAGGAGACCAAATTTTCAAAATTTTGCGGGGCCCCCACTCCGGGGGTGTCCTTCCCAGACCCTCCAGTGTGGCCGGTACCAACTCTACTTCCCCGGTAAATTTTTAAGTCCCAATCCGACTCTGCGTAATGCACATACATTTACAGTAAATTTGTTCTCTCTAGACTATTGTATAACTCTATCTACATCTTCTTGTAGTTTTATGCAGTCCCCTACGGATGAGACATCATCTGCAAATATATTACATTCAGAATGTCTACTGATGGTCATCAGTAGTGAATGATGGTAAATCATTCAGTAGAAATAAGAACAGGTAAGAATAAGAAGAGGTCCCAAGTTTGACCCTCGACGTACTCCTGATCTAGCGAGATAAGGCCGCGATACATGGTTATTGAACACTACTTATTTACTTCTGTCTTTAAGAATTAACAGTTCTATGTCTGAAATACCTAAATGATGTAGCGTTTCGAACATCACGATGTACCTTGTCAAAGGCCTTGCCAAAATCCGTATAAATATAACATCTAATTGTTGCCTTCATTCATTGCACTTGTAGCTGACTGCACAAAACATAGTAAGTTAGAAACAGTTGGGATAATATTTTCGGGATGAAAGCATGTTGAACTAGTTTTATAATTATATTTCTTTACATGGCTCTAAATATAATTGTACTATATATACTCAAATATCTTATAAGAACTGCTAAGCAATGCTATAGGTCTATAATCTGAACAGTTAGCTTTAAAAACTTTTGAGAACTAAGGCATTTTTGAAAACCGGGCAAACCTTGTGACTTTCCAGACATTAGAAAGCTTCCCAGTCTAAAATAAGATTAAACATAATTTTGAAAGGTCCTAGAAAATAATCTCGAACACATTTTGAATATATAAGAAGGTAATCCCTCAGGACCAACAACAACAAAGAGTTTGATCTATTCCAGAATAATTTCGATACTTTTAAGCGTAATTTGATAAAACTAACCAAAGAAAACAATCCTTCGTTAAAAAAAGTATTTACGTTTGCATGCGTTTCATTACTAAACGAAGAAGTTTGTTTATTACATATTGTGGTCGTGGTAGGTGTTGAACTATTTTAGGAGTCTTAAACAGTTTGTTTTTCAGACAGTTTTACTACCACTAAACAACAAAAAAGGTGACAGATTCCAGAACGTCTAAAACAGTTTCGAGTTTCTTTTAAAATAATTTGTAATACATTAGAAATAACAGCATCAAAAGCTTTAAACTTGTTGGGTTGGCCTAGCTTAATATGCTCTGTTGCTTAAAACGAAAATACACTAAAAAGTTTTGGAGCCGGACATTTCGGCGCGGCCGTTTAGACGTGGCCATTTTGGCGCGGCTGTTTCGGCGCAGGGACAGTTCGGCGCGGACCTCTTAAGCGCAAGGACACTTCGGCGCGAGAAATTGTCTAGTATTATTGTAATGAACAAAATCTGTAGTTACTTACAGGTAATAAATGCAGTATTCGATAAATACGTACAGTATGATGAGAAAAAAGCTCAATATTTGTCAATCACAAAATCTCGTATGTACTACCAGATTTTAGAAAAATTTACTTTTCTAGGCTACTAAAACATTAAAAATTTTGCACAAGGGAATAATTTCTAATAAGAATTTAATTTGTTTATTATAAATGCCTTATTGTTTTTCAGAATATCATGTTTGATAATTATGTTAATAACTTTTAAAAAATCAAAAATTTAATAAAATCAATTAAATGACATAGGAAAATTAATATTAACATTGAATATCGTACCACTGATAAATACGTGTCCCACTTCAGGAATTTTCTCAATAGATGGATACGGGATTAACAAATCCAAGCGAAATTCTGGAATTAAGAAGGTGTATGTGTGTACATACAAATAAAAACAAGGTTACTATGATAATAGGGTAGCTTGTCCCAAAAAATTAGACTAATAGTTCAAAAAAACGTTTTGTTTAAATATCTCCGAAAGTTCTACCCTAACTGTCCTTGCGCCGAACTGTCCGGCGCCAAACTGTCCCCGCGCCGAAACGGCCGCGCCGAGATGGCCGACCCAAATGTCCTAGACCGTAAAAAGTTCATTCTTAATACTTTATTAATTCAGTTAACAGTTAATTACTTAATGCATACGTGTATTATTGTCATAATGTACTCGTTGTAATAATAATAATAGTAATTTTAAACAATAATTCTAAAATAATAAGCGAGCCAATAAAATAACAAACACACATACACACTTTTCTGTTTGTTTTTTCATTTATTATTTAGTACGTTACCCTTTAAAAATTAGGTAAACTGCAGACAACCATATGTGTCTTCATAATAACCACTGGAAAAGGTCGATACCCTAATGATAATAAATACTGTAATTATGACAATAAATGTGTAAACTTGAACTTAAACGGACTTTCTAAGTGGATTATTAAAGGTTTCACCTAATTGCGATCGTCTAAGAGAATGTGGTTTATAAAATTGGTTTTTTTGCTTAAACGGTATGATTACAAAAAACTGTACTTAGATACTTTATTGTGATTAATGAGGCACACCTTTTGTTCAAATCTTCTAATCACAGTATGTTTAGTAACCTGATAATATGTGACGTCGAAGTTCCAAACTTTTTCTGCATAAACCTGCAGAGGGAGACCACGGCGCTACTCGACTATTTTGTTTCTTTTGATGTACTCTACCACCTGCTCTAATAATGGTGGTTATACTCCTTACATGCTGTATGTGTTGCGGCGCTTCGTACTGCGTAGGGCTGCTGCAAAATAATAACGCATTCTACTACAGTTACCCTTCATTTATAACCTTAGCTTCATGTGAATCATATTAATAAATAAAATAATCTCCACCTAAAAGTTTTTTCACAGATTTGACAATTGTGTATTTAAAGAATGAACGGAAAATTTGATAAATATATACAGCATTTTGACATTCGTAGACTATAGATTGTTTTAACACACTGAGAAAAACATTTATTTAGACCAATTAAATTTATTTAATTCAACTAAATATTTAGTTAAATCAAATACAAAGTAGTTTATTTCACGAAATACTTAGTTGAATTAAATAAATTTAATTGGTCCTACTGAATGGCTTTCTTAGTGCATTAACAGGTTTGACTATAGATACTAATCTATCAAAGATTACAGAGAGTTCGAACTCTCCGTAGGAATAGTATCATGCGAGCTATTTAAAATATTTTATATTTAAAATTAGCTACATTAAACAATATATTATATTTATCACATTTAAGTTGTAATTTATCTTGAAAAGTGGACGTGCTACCGAAATTGCCTGGATAGTATATCAACAAAATCGATTAGTTAAAATTACAGAGTGGTTAAATCATAAAAAGTTTTAAATTGATTTACATGTTATATTTATTTATTTACAGTTTATATTTATAACGAGTTTTCATTTCTTAATCAAAGTCAACATGTGTCAAGTCATTTCCCATCCCATATCATATATATTAGAAATTAAGTTTGTTTTGGATTTATTAGTAATAATTTGTAATAATTTTCATTTATAAAAAGAAATTCAATTAATCATATAAACTAGTTAGAAATAACCGCACAATGATAGAATTAATTAGTTCTAACGCAGAGTTTCGAGTTATTCAGCTTTCAATATTGTTAATAAATCTTACGAAGCACTTTTCACCAGCACATGTCCAACTCAAAGTTACATAAAATAAAAAATTGTCAACAATATCAATCTTTTGGAGACTTGAAATATTTGAGAATAATTTAGATTACTAATAACCAATTTATAAACAAAATAATTACGAACTTTATTCTACGTGTTTTTAAATAGAACAATATTTTGTACCTAATATTTAGACTACGACTATTTGGCAAAGTCGCATAGCTATATTAATCTTGGATTTTGGAGAGGGTTTATGTTGAGGATGTCGCATAAATATGCCTTGAATTCAATGTTTTCTAAAATAAAATATTAATACAGTACATTTCCAATTTGCTGAAAAAATCTAATGCACCTAACAATCAGCAGGAAATACACATGGAATATGTGTGCACACCTGTGCACCATTATTATATTCGACGCGCCTTTCAAACATTTCTTCATACTTTACTAAAATATTGTTACAGGGTTGTACATAAATAACAAAATGTAGCAATACATTCTTATAATAAATATAATATTATATAAACTTTAAAGCGAGAGTAATAAGTCAAGACAAGCTGCTAAGATACAATTCCTGTAACTGTTTTGGTATCAGAAAGGCAAAATTTTATA
Organism: Agrypnus murinus; assembly: GCA_929113105.1. Classification (NCBI taxonomy): domain Eukaryota; kingdom Metazoa; phylum Arthropoda; class Insecta; order Coleoptera; family Elateridae; genus Agrypnus; species Agrypnus murinus. The sequence continues at coordinate 101,484,637 of OV816028.1, read as the reverse complement.
CTTTCAAAATCGAAAATAAATTACTATTTTCAAAAATTCTTTTAAACCATTTTGTATTCCAGAATGTTTTACTACAACAGAAATAATTTGCATTTTTACTTGGTAGAATATAATCTATTGAAATGTAAACTTTTGCTAGAGGGCTTCTTACCTCATTTATCTTGTCCATTACTCTCATTATCTCTCAATTTGTTCACAAATTAAGAGATAAGTTCTGAATTACGCTTCATAAGGTTTAAACAGGATGTAATAACTCTTTATCAATCTGTTTAGATTAATCTTTTAAATAGTTAACCCGCAATAAGATCTATGACAACGAAATAAATGTAATTCCATAAACAAACAGAATCGCCATTATACAGGGTGTGTCAGAACCCCCGCACCAGACTTTACCAACGCATTTCTGATGACATTTGGAACAAAGACTCTTAATAAACGTTTTTGATTAGAAAAAGTTCAAATTTTTAATAATTTTGACCGACGCTTTTATAAAAGTACGTATAAAATTATAACGAAAATTACCAGGGTTAAAGGGCAAAATTTAAAAATGTCATTTAATTACAGTAACATTAATTTAGTTAATTTTAAGAAGAGAAGATAAATGAAAATGAACATGTATTACCTCTATGTATATTTAGTCGTATCGTACGTCGCTGACATTTTTAAAAGCTTAAATAATATCAGTGTTGCTTGAAACCTGATCTCATTTTATCTGTCTACACAAGTGTTGACCGAGACTCTCCATTTACTTATTTATTAGCTTATAATATCCGTGATTCAATGAGGGGGATTCCCCGATCTTACGAATCATCATCGTTTACAATGACTTAACAGACACCCTATCCTTTTCTTAATTATCTGCATTCGCGGAATTATCATTTAAGTGACTGACCTCATTCAATTGTATTATAAAAACGATCATGTTGCAGAATCAGCAATGTAAACATAACAAACCATAGAACATTTTGTTTGAAGAAAATAACAATTATATCCGTCTTTATTTTCATTTTTCCCGAAAAATACGCTTCTGAGAAAAAGTGTTATTGGGGTTTCTTGTTTGTCTTATCGATGTCTATATACCTGCCGCGTTTGATTACCTTGTTATGAGCCACTCTGTATACGGGGACGGTTGAAAAGCTCTAAAAATATTGTGTATACTAGAAAATTTCTTACATACACTCAAACAATATTTAATTTGTTTTCTTAAAATATCTATGAGATTGAAGGTCAACGTGATTTTTTAAATGGCAACTATTGTTAAAGACTCAATAGCAACATTGAAAAGCGAATTTAACGATTTAATATTTTTAAAAGTTTTTTCAAGAAAACATGGAAAGCATAGTAAAAAATACTAAAGAAAACAAGAGGAATTTAAAAAAAGAGAAAATATACATTATTTTGAAAAATAAAAATTGAAAGTATTCACAATACATTCGATTGCAGTAATAGTGAAAAGATTATTTAAAAAAAATGAGTATTTTGATAAATATGTGTAGTAATAGTTATTTATTGTACTAAGTGTGTAGTTAATAATGCATTAGTCAAGCAATAAAAGTTTAGCCACAAGACCGTCAGGTTGAGTGGCTAATTTTCTCAAGTAACGAATGTGCAATTACACACGTTGCAATACAATGTTTTATCCAATACCTCTTTTTAATGTGTTTTCATTCGAATAATATTTTCAATTTGATAATTCAGTTAATATATTAATTTTTGTATTTGTCAAAAATCATAATTGCATTGGAAGGTCATAAAATTTATGGACGATAATTCTCTAAGTAGTGACTTTTTGAATATTCTCTCACTAGTGAGTAATACATCACATTACTTAAATGCAAAATCATCGTATTAATAGCGTCATTATTAGGAGGTGTTGGATAAAACAGTATATTACATAATATTTGATCTATTAGTTTTTGGGCGCAAGGAATCGGGATCGCGAATCATTCCTTGTACCTTGTTTCAGAAGGCACAACATTTTCGTGGTAAAATTTTGATCTGCTGTTTTCGCGATATTCAACCGTTCCCAAACTTACCTAGTAGCGACTCTGATGCATATCCGCTACGATGCACACTTCGGACTTGAGGTACTATTTCACAATTTTTTGTAAACAAATAAATGGAAAACGTTCTGTCCCAAGAGAAAGAGATAGGAAAAGACTGAATTGAAAAAATACCGCTTGCTGGACTCATGGGAAGGCCATCTCGGAAACTATAAATCACTGCTTTTCGACATTTGTATATTTTTATACTCTGATAATACTAATTAAGAAATTTAAATAGGAATCGGAAATATGAAAATAAAAAGAAGGAACTTGAAAAATCCAGACCGCAAATAGAACATTATTGGAATGACTATCACTTTTATAAACCGCAATATAGCTCGATTCACTTGAACCTAAATACTAGAGAATAAATGATGGTTTTATTTTAAGATTTACAAGGTAGGTCTGGTATTTCCTGTCTTATAAATGATATGTTATTTAAATAGTCATCATTCTATTCAAGTTTTTCATTGTTCAATAGTCATTTGATTAATTTAAAAATCTAATGATCGTAGAAAACTTTTGTAACATCTTTCTAGGTTAATGTCTTGCAAAAATAACACCAAAAAGCAAATGAAAGAACGGTATTGCAATTCCACTACAAGGTTTAGCTGTTAAAAGTTTTGATTAAAAAGATAAAAAAGCAATAAATAAAAAATTAAAACCTACAAATATATCATGGAATATTTATTGCCATTGTCGCCGACTACTAGTTTTCAACAAGAAGAATGAAATATTCGGTGTATTCTCAAAGCTATTAAGTGATGGCTTTGAATGTATAACACCTACACATTTTATTTAAAAAAATCTTTTAAATGTTTGTGCAATAGGAGAATTTCAAAAACTTGCATAAACATTTAATTTATATTTAGGGAATTCTGAACGTCAAGATGATTTTATTCAAGATTTATGTTTGTTGTTTATCTGATTTTTAATAGTTTCTTCATGGTTTAATATCAAAGTTGTGACATGCTTCTTTCTGATATTCACAACTGTGATGTATATATAATAGTCTGGGGTATGTGAATTATTTTAGGAACGTTAATGGTTTTTTTACTCTTTTCTAAAGTACCACATAGAAAATTTATTTTTTGATTATATAAATTTAAGGTACGTATTATCACAATGTGGGATCAGGTGAATAATTATAAATGCAGATAAATACAGACAAACAAATTGTAAGTTAACGGCGCACAAATATACAATAGATATCTTACATTGTAATTAGTTCTAGCTCCGGCTTAAATTTTTATTGTTAGGATAAACTTTAATATCGCACAAAATTGAGACTCCCTCAGGTCGGGTCTCTTTGAAGATCTCTTAGTTCTTATTTTTGATATACAAGTAATTAAAATACCAATACACAAATAAGTTTTCATAAGATAATAAAAAACTTCTTTATTTTTATTTAACACAATTAAACACAATAACAAAAATAGGTATCTATCAATCTTATATATCTTTTGTTTTGACTCAAAAAGACTCGTCTGATTAAAATTGAATTATTAAATTTGTGAATTACTTTTTATTGGCATTAACATGAATCTGTCTTTTTGCTTCTTATTTTAAATTTATCAATCGCAAAGTTCGTTAATAGATTTCTTTTTATGGATCCAATAATAAATAATAACCTTATAATTTTTTTTATTTTAAATATAAAAAAATTATTTATTTAACTTATAATTTGTTTATAATTTTCCTTTTTACTGGTATCTTGTAATCTTAAGATTAATTAAACTTATTAAAAACTCAGGCTTATTATTTTAATTGTTTAAAATTTCAGACACAATTATGTTCCAATATTTTAAAAGTGAAGCCAATTGCTACCATCTCTAGACCTAAGCTTCCAGTCTGCTGCTTTCTTCCGACGACATAAAATGTCAAAACTAAAATTCTTATTCGACATTTGCAATGATCCAAATCCATACAAAATTTCGATATATAATTGAATTTCAATTCCATATATTATTTGTCAACAATTGGTAAGTCCAAACTTACAATAATTTCCATAAAATCTTATTAATTAATATTTTCCTTCTTTGAGAAATGACTTTTCGGTGTTATTATTATTTTTGTCTTCACCTTATAAACAATTAACTTGAACATTTTATGTTGGTTTAATCAGTCTTTGAGGTTTGACATTTAAATTACAACCTTAGACATTTTTCAACTGACGTAAACTAAATTTCAATTACTTTGTTTTTAACATAACCTTACAAAAATCTGATTTGAAGCGCCCCAGAGGTGCATGTTCCCCTTTCGATGCTTTAGGGTTTATTTTTTGTTAAAGAAATGGCTTCCCTTACATACATTTTGAAAAAAACAATTGAATTTTTAGTTTTAAACAAAAGAAAATGACTAAACACTAACCCTAATTTATTTTACAAATTTTCATTTAAAGAAAAACTCTACCATCTTGTAGAACTCAAAATTGCGAATCTTCCAATATATACATTTGACATGAATCATAGATTATTTATATACATTTTTTGTCAACGGAACAACATTGTTTTCAACTAAATTAATAACAAATTTATAATAACACAATTTCACAATGCTCCTTGTTTATAAATCTATGGATTACACCATTTATAATCTTAATTAGATATTTTTCTAGATCGTGTATTCCGCGGCCCCGACGCATTTTTATGATTAGTGAATCTCCAGAAATTATTCTTAAGCAACTTTTAATTTGATGCTTTTTTTGTTCTTAATAAAAATATTTGTTTTTTTACATGTGATGTTTACATGCAGATCAAGCTAAAACATGAGTTACATACAAGTGACAAAATGGACACATGAAATAATAGGTAATTATAGGTTTTGCAATAGTTCTGTAAACTCTTTATAAAAACTTTACAAGTTGATATAATTAGAGAAAACACAAAAAATAATGCCATACTTACGGTTTTGTTTCAAGATGTCCTTAATGATTAATTTACGTCGTGAAGGCGTTACGTATAATGTCGCATGTGTTACGTACTGTGACAAGTCAAAAATTACATGTTTCATTCAATATTACTAATGAATTTCCAATACAATTTCTTTTAGTTTAATCGATTTTTATTTGCCTAGCACATTTTTTTATTATTCAATAACAATGAACTGCAATTTAAAACTAAACTCACTGGTATTATTGCCTTAAACCACCACCGTAATTGCATGCACCGAATGACAGTTTTCATCCTACTGCACACATTTTTGCAAAAAAGTCTAACAAACAAGCCATTAACTTTGTTGTTTGGCTGTAGTAACTACAATTCCTGTTATAACATGAATTTGACACTGGCTAGAATGCATTGGTTTAAGTCTGTTTAAGCATTATTGAACATTGAATTTCAGAGAGAGAGACCTGTAGAGGTTGACCTTTTCGCGAAATGCGCGAGATACTACAAAACAATAAGCAGCCCAAATTGCATACAACTACTGCACTGCAGTAGTTTACAAAAGCGTAGCCTGTCAAACATATTTTTCACATATTATTTCCAAACGAACCAATCTTTATGTGATTATTAGTATAACATATGCGGTTAAGCTGCTACTCTATTCAATTCCAATAAAACATCTTATCAACAAGCTTTAAAAATATCAAACTTGAATGTTACACAAAGGTACTACACAAACAAAATACCTCCTTAAAATGAAATACTTTCAGTAATAAACACAACAGGTAAGTAATTATATCCTTGCATACTTCTTAAATACAACCTGTTTTGTCTGTTTCAGCTAAATTCTGACTTTGAAAAAGTAACAAAACTTGATTAAGAGTTAATAAGTGTTAACGATCCCCACATCGTTAAATTTCTTAGTAAAAACTAATGTTTACCTAAAAATACAGGATTTCATTATATTCTTTTTATGTTTAAAGTGTTTTAGTCCGGATGTTAGTCCTAGCTGACTAGTTTTATTTATATTAAGAAAATATATTTCCCCAATTATATCAAAAAGTGAGGTTATGTTACTTATAGAACGGAATCTCTAAAATTTTAATGATGTATGCCTGCTAATGTAATGTAATGTAATACGAGTTGTATCTTCCTAACATGATTGAAAATCATAGCAGTATATACGTAAGTATGTATGTAACCTGCATTTTTAAGGTTTTTCTCTCTTTCCACAGTAACGGGTTTAATGTAAAGGTAGTTTAAAATGTACTACATATACGTTGAAAGGCCTTAGATATATATCTTTGAAAGTAACTGGTTTATTAGTCTCTCTGTAAGGAATAACTACTTCAATGGTTCTAAAATCGCTGCACAATGTTTTATAAACTTATGATAATTAGACACCAGACCAATAAATTTTCCTAACTAGTAGTTAGTATCATTGGTAGTGAAATGTCTTTGACTACCTGAATCTTCGAAGGCTGCGGAAGAATACCTAGTGAAGATATAACATATGGTGCCTAAAAGTCTAATTCACTAACTCCAAAAGTAGTAGATGTCTTTTTTTCAGAGTTTCAGTGTCGTTTTAGGATAATGCTAGGAATGGCTGGAGAACCTTCAGAGTTCTGTGAACGTTGGGTTCACCAAATATTATACGTAATGGTTGTATGTGATCACCAATGTCGCATAAATATAAATAATTTACGCGACATATATAATTATATTAATATACGTATAATATTAATATATAACGTATTTACGCCACAGTTTTGAGTATATTCTTCAACATACATTGTATTACTAAAACTAAGGGCCGATCTTTTTAATTGATATGGTTATAACTGTTCTTTCTACAATTGTCTCTATGACAATTGGAATAATGCAAACTTACATAAGATCTTAAACAAGATTAAAAATTTGCTTTATACTAATAAAGGAATAGTAATTTACGTTATAAGTCCTGGAAATGGAATTTTACAGTCGAGTACGGTGTTACGGACAAGGCGACGAAGGAACCGAGTCCGGAACATCGAAACGAAACTGTAAGACCATTTCCAGGACGTATGACGTAATGCGTTTTATTTTATACTGCAATTATTGGAATATTGGTTTAATTAAGAAAAATTATATAAAATAAATTTCCGAATGCAAAATATGGACATCTATGAAGAACAAGTTTCCATGGTAACTGATTACGTACTAAAACATTGTTCAGTTGATTGATTGTATTTGCGTCCGGTAAATTTTTTACAGTCATACTAGACTGTAATAGTTATTTACGTTATAAGTCCTGGAAATGGAATTTTACAGTCGAGTAAGATGTTACGGACAAGGCGACGAAGGAGCCGAGTCCGGAACATCGAAACGAGACTGTAAAACCATTTCCAGGACGTATGACGTAATGCGTTTTATTTTATACTGCAATTATTGGAACATTGGTTTAATTAAAAAAAATTATATAAAATAAATTTCCAAATGCAAAATATGCATATATCTATGAAGGACGAGTGTCCATGGTAACTGATTACGTACTAAAACATTATCCAGTTGATTGATTGTATTTGCGTCCGGTAAAACTTTTTACAGTCATACTAGACTGTAAAATTTTTTTTCGCCTACCTGATCAGAAAGTGCTTTCTAAATGTCCTGTTTTTAGGGCAGTTAAGCCTTCTTTGCGGGCCTCTTATGTCAAACTTTTTACTGCCCTCTTATGTCAAATACATAACCTCTATACTACTACTAGATGAAAGCACGATTTATTTATGTTAAGTTGGAGATACTGTAAAAATTGAAATTGTTTTTTAAATTGTCATACTTTGACCACTCCTGTGCATTATCCTAAAAATATTTTAATAAAAAATGAAATCATTAGTTTTTAACATTAAAAATATAACTCATTCGTAAAACTTTTAGCAACGGAATATGACGGAAAATGTAATCTCAAACATATTTTTACTTAACCTTTAAAAATATAAAAAACATACGTCAAATTTTTCTAGGCTTCTTAGATCATAACTTTGATTTTCATGTCTTCGTCGATAAATTTGTCGTTTGTTTTTTTCTTTTCACAGTGTCATTGTATGTATAAATGGAGGTTGTGACAATTAATTAATAAAAAGAAAATTGTAATTTCAATAAATTATACAATGAATTAGGTTAGGTTAGGTTAGCTTATAGTATATTACATTACTAGTGTGGAAAGTGAAACTTTTCGTACGCACGAGTGTGAATTGACGCACGAGGCGTAAGCCGAGTGCGGAAATCACACGAGTGCAGAAAAGCTACTTTCCAACGTGTAATGTACAATATTTTTCCTACGACCCCCCAAATTTCAAATGTTTAAAAAATTTTGATTTTTTAAAATTTTCAAGAATATATAATTTTTGAAGATTTTAAAGCAAAATTTTTATGGTTAGGTTTAACAGAGAAAATCACACTTAAAGCTAATTTTCTTAAGCCATTTATTTTTAGGATATAAAGTTTAATTTCTTAAACAATTTAGTTTCACAATATGAATAATTATAACGAAATTTCTATCAAAACATTTCCAGAAAAATAAAATTAAGTTATGTTGACAACTTAATTTTATTTTTCTGGAGCTGAATTATGACAATTGTTAAAGTGAATAGGTGTTTGTTAACATTTTATTTAATAGATTATTTTACTAAATATAAATTTCAATTTTAAAAACTCATATATTCATAACTTATTTAAACATAGTATAAAATTAAACCTGGGGTTTAGCAGCAAAATTAATTAAATGAATTACTATTACAATTTATAATATAATAATCTCAGAGGCACATAATTTATTTTTTATTTATATTTAATAATATCTCTATAATTAACAAATATAACTTCAACTAATAACACAATGCCAGGTGTGAAAGAGGTTGCCTAACTAAATTATTTGACATTATTACTCTTATTTTTCTCCCATTTGGCATCGGTGATTTTAATCTTGGCAAACTTGCTTCAATAATTTTCATGTATTATAGTGAGGTTACGTTAGGTGTAATCTATTAGATATTTCTTTTTGATAGCTAAAATAACTAATTAAACATTAATTAAAGTTATATTTATAAGAAAAGAATAGATACATAATGGTAAAAATGCTTCTCAAAATTGGATTAAACATTAATGTCATCATTTTAATGTAAACAAAATTCATGGATTTCTAGATATTGCTTAGCGTGACGTATTTTCATAACACACATGTGTGTTATGTTCCTAACATACGCGTGTTATATGACTCACTTTCTTAATATCGGTAGCGTTTGCTATTGTTCACTTTCGTATGGGGTCGTAGGAAAACTTAATTACTCATCCTAATTAAAAGTCATATCCTGTTCCTTTTATTTACCAATAATAATAAAAACATTTACTATACGGCCGTGTTGTATGTAGTGTAATGATTATTAGGTTAATTTAGTTAATAAATTACTAAAAACGTCTGGCGTTATTTTCATTTTCATTCATTCCCTCTAACATATACCTATTTAATTTACTAATAAGTTACGTTACTGTTTAACTTTTAGAATTCTTTTTTAAACTTTCAAACAGGTAGGCGAAAAACTTTTGTATGTCACTCGGACCGAAAAGCATTTGTAGCCCTAAGTTGTCCGCTGCCCTCGCTACGCTACGCTTCGCTCGGGCATCAAACAACTGCGGGCTACAAATGCTAATTTTCTGCCCTTGAGACACAAAATACTATTACAATCATACTAGACTGTTACATCGCATTTTCTGGACTGAAAAGTTTGACGTAAAACTGACAAATGTAACACAGTATGAAATAAAAATTTTTACAATCATACTAGACCGTAAAATCGCGTGTTCTGGACTGAAAAGTTTGACGTAAAACTGACAAATGTGACACAGTATGAAATAAATATATTTTTTGACAGATTCAATTATATGTTAATTGGTGTTTAATAAAAATAAAAAAACTCAATCCACTCCTGCTACAATTAAGCAGTTGATCATCTTTAAGACCCTCAATTAAAATATTCATTTCAGATATATCTCAAGTCGTCGAATTCTTTCAAAACTCTTCATTAAATTAGTACAACTAATTAAAGTAAGAGTCGCGCATAATTTTTAAAAGGCTAATTTTTCAACGTCGATTTGTTAAAAAAAAGTGTTTCAAGAATAAGAATTAGGAAATTTATAATGGGGGACAAGAATGTTCATCGAATAGACATTAGTAAAACATCTAATTAACATTTTCGAGAATAAAATTGTTAAAATACCTCACCTTCAATTTTTTCTGGTAATCGTAAGCATTGCTTTTTAATTGGTGTCATCCTTGATTTAAGGAAAGGCAATTAAGAAGAAAATAGTAAAAGTAGTTATTGCTGTTGTTTTATGCATTCGCACTCTGCAGGAAAAGTGTTTTAAAAATGTAGATAAACACGCAGATACTAGGAGAAATATATAAGATATCAAGAATAACTATACCGGCGATGATTATGGGTGAGATAAGAATGCAAAGAAACACGTAAAAAATGTGCAGATTTGTTATTGCATGTATTTTGCTGTGTTTATGTTTAATATCTTTCATCTAAACATAAAGTGTTACTTTATGTTTGTTTCATTTTATTCTACAGTTATGCAGTCTGCTTTATTTTGGTATTGACTACTTTTAAAATGTTCTCTGTCATTACGTACGTATTTTAGTGACAGATATTTTAGGTAATATTTGGAACTTGAAGGAACTTGACAACATTTTGGAATTATTACTTCCATGATTTATGCTTGAAAATAAATGGAAATGGAGGTATCTTGGTACATGAAGCAAAATTCAAGTTGTAAATAATAATGCAGATTAAAAAGCATGTGTATGTTGTATGTATCATGTCATGCTAAACTGTCAACAAAATAACGTAATAACTTTACTTTATGAACACTTCTTGTAAGTGTGGTATTTATAATCCTAGTACTAGTAGTATTTCTTATTAAGAGTTAAATGTGATTTTAAAATAAATAAGTGTTTTCTTTGTTAAGACCTTTGAACTCCATTAAGTTGAAATTAACACGTTTTCATTTACCATCACTTTTTAGTTAAATAAGTAAATAAATAAATGTATTAACCGTTCAAACTTTTTTATGCAAGTTTCTAAAATGAAATTTAAAAAATAGTAAATTTCATCAATAAAGTTGTGAATACCTTAAATAACGAATGACAAATCCGGAATAGTTTGCTGGTCCAATGCGTACAGCTTCCGTCCGCTAATCTCATAATTCTGCATTCGAATCCCGCATCTTTATTAGTCTTTTTTATTAATATATTAAGATTCACCATTAACAATAAAGTGCATCATGAGAAGAAGAAATGTCTAATCCAATCTTTCAAACTATATTTAAAAAAGTATTTCAATTCTAACTGGACAGTGAACATTTTAAGTGGCTTATGACGACTTAGATGGATGCCGACTTAACTGCTCTATGGGTATCTGCCCGGTGACATTATTATAAGTTTTGGCGTATTAGAATTCTCCATTTATTTTTAAGTTTATAAGGAATTTTAATGGTACCTGTATAGATAAAATAAAACAAAGAAATGCACTAAAAAATTATACATGGTCTGTATAGACCTATGGAATTAAAAATGAAAAAGTGAGGATTCAGAATGTTAATTCTTTCCAGACTCTTAAAACGAAACTGCACGAGGAACCTGTGTAGTTTATTAATATCGACGTCGATTGATCAGCCTCAATAAAAAAAAATGAACCGACTCTTATGATTCCTTTAAAACTTAAGTTAGGAAAGATATACCGCATAGCTATACATTTTGAAATATTTCTTAAATAGATTTTTTTTTAATAAAAGATTTATTTAATGTGGTTTTCACTAAATCTTAAAGAATCTGAAAATTGGGCTAAATTGTAAACAGCAAGAAAAGGCGAGCTAGAAAAATTCCTAGCAAAAGTACTAACAGGCATATCTATGGACACTCCGAGAAGAGTGTGATAAGTTTGAAGTAGAACTCTGAAAAAGACAGATATTTTTAATCTGTGGGTAAAATCCACCAGTTTTCCTAAATATGTTAGAAGTTATGGTATGATATTGTCACAAACGGAATTATTTGCACTTTAAATAATTCATAATTTCTCAACTTGCATTTCGTTCAGTGCAAATGTTACCAAGGTTACACTCGTCTCTGCAGCAACTGCTTACGCAATTAAACCACCTACGGCTGCTTCGCCTACGACTCGTCGTTTATATAATACACACTTCTATTTTTGTTATTTAAAGGATGCCCCGCATTTTTTTTCTGATATACAAAGTAGCTGTTTTTTGTGGTTAGATTGAAGTACTGTCTTTGCACTTATTCCATGTTAAGTTTCATAAAATTCAATCGAATGATCTCCTTACGCTGCCGCTTCAATTCCGAACAGTCTGCGGACGCAAAGAAGCGGTAAGAGGGGTCCCTGCTTTAGTAAAACTTAAAAAAACGTGACATGGAGTAGGTGCAGAAGCAATACTCTATTTTAACAATAAGAACCAGTTACTTTGAAGACCAAATGAAATTTTGGGAAAAAATTGTGGGGTGTACTTTATTTTACAATATAAAAGATAAATACACAACAAAATCTAACAATAAAACAACATAACTTACAATATAGGAGGTCAGTACTTTACTCTAGCAACAAGAAATAGCTATTTCGAAAAACCAAAAAATCCAGGGTGGAAATTGCGAGGCGCAGAAATAGATGTGTGCAAACTTCAACTGGTACGGGGCTCGTATATTCATTTACACAGTATGCATTTTTATTTGCATTTCATTATGCATTTATATATTCATCTTATTATCCGTAATATATTCATTTATACAATAAGGTTTCCGCAATATTCATAAGGATACAATATATAAACAGTATATGAAAAATTATAAACTTCAAGCCTAATATTCAGTCGTGAAAATGACTTCAACGTCTCAACATCTTGAAGCGAGCTGGTGAGTAACTTTATATTTATTTATCGAGGGGACTAGAATCTGGTGTTCAGGAGCACTGATTACCTGTCTCCTCTCTGCTTAGTTTTAGGGGTCTTGAATCTGATGCCCAGGGGCATTGATTACCTGACTTCCTAATATGCTTGTTGTAGAACTTAGAGCTAGTGCAGGGTGGTTCCGATCACCCTCATGTTTGTATTAGTTTTAGGAGGACTTGTACGTCCTCACACGATATGATTAATTGTGGTCTGTGTTTACTTCCTAATTCTACCGTATGCTGACGACTAGTATGCTGAACATTAAATATTAGACTATAAGACTATGGTTAATAATAACTAACTTTTGATTAGTTAGCTCAATGTACATAAGTTGTAATGCCCCTTTGGTTGGGCACTAATTTGTAGCCTTAAGATTCTACTAAGCAATAATACTTACGTTCTACTTAATTGGGCCTCGGCTTAGCTTATACAATAAGCACGACTCGTCTCTTGTTAGCTTAAGGCAGGTTGTGGGTAAATTGGAATATCTGCAAATTCATAGAGCTACGGAGAGGGAAGCGAACACTATTGATTTAAACCAATAAAATATTAGCAATAATGCAATACAATAGCGAAGTTCTAGATGTTAATGTGAACCAATCTCAATCGTGCAAGGGCCGAATTTCTCACTTCGTTAAAACAAAAGGATATCAACGAATAAAAAAATAGCTAGAATACATATCAAAAATTAAATTACATGTTGGTGACTATACTACTGTCCATTTGTATTTGATAGATGTAGTATACTTGAAAGTATACCTAACGTCAATATTTAATCATATACATATTGTATTGCAAATTAGCGTTTAAACAATGCTGATATTCCTCAGGAAATGTAAAATCCATGAAGAAGGCATCTATTTAGTTTTTATATAGAATAATAATTTTAATTTGTATTAATTTTATTTCTTTACATAAGTATACATATAGTGTTAATTTATTTAATTTGAAAAAATATACTTAATTATATAAATTTATTTTACAAAATAATATTTGGATTTAGAAACTGTTTTAATTTTTATTTCAACTTTCTATGTAAATGACACTTTATAGGCATTTATAGTAACTAAGTAAATGAATAGTTACAGCTACAACCATATTAGTAATTTACGTTATAAGTCCTGGAAATGGAATTTTACAGTTGAGTAAGATGTTACGGACAAGGAGACGAAGGAGCCGAGTCCGGAACATCAAAACGAGACTGTAAGACCATTTCCAGGACGTATGACGTAATGCGTTTTATTTCATACTGCAATTATTGGAATATTGGTTTAATTAAAAAAAATTATATAAAATAAATTTCCGAATGCAAAATATGGACATCTATGAAGAACGAGTTTCCATGGTAACTACGTACTAAAACATTGTCCACTTGATTGATTGTATTTGCGTCCGGTAAAATCTTTTACAGTCACAAGTCCTGTAAAATTTTTTACAAGCATACTAGACCGTAAAATCGCATGTTCTGGACTAAAAAGTTTGACGTAAAACTGACAAATGTGACACAGTATGAAATAAAAGATTTTACGGGCTCCTAAACGAGACTTGTAAAATTCTACAATGACTATCAACAAAAAACTAATGGAGACTAATTTGTTGCTTAAACCACAACATCATGCTAACGTCTAGCTATAGATTGTCCTACCGCCTTTGATTACAAAATGTTTCTTTATAGAAAATATACAATAAATTAATTAAAAAAACGCTGGTGAAGATGGAAATAAATCTTTATACACGATATGCTTTGCAACTAATCGTTACTGGGCTCACTGGATTATGGAGGCGCGCTCCTTTATCGCACGCCACACAAACTTTTCAGCTCGCCGGTAAAAATTAATTTAAAAAGCTTGCACATCATAGAATTGTGGAATTTGAGATTTTTCTTAAGAAAATATGTAGTAAATATCTATTTGATATGCAGGATACAGAAATCACTATCCATCTACTATCTAAGATAATTATAAAACAAGATGATACGAAATGATTTGCTGAATTTTTAGATTGGTTATATATCCTGATTTATTCGTACCAAATTAAGGTTTTTTAAAAATTATTTACCTTGACGATGCAATTTCAAATCAATGCAATAATAGTGTAACCGTGATTTATTACAAAAGATTAAATTACATTTATAAATCAACATTTGCGCAACAGTGGCACCTTAATATATAATATGTATAACTTCATTCAGACAAATTGAAAATAGAGTTTATATAAAATTAGAATTGGGTCAGATTATAATAGAAAAAAAAAAGATGAATAACTTCTTGATAAATCGATTTTAAAAGGATTTCAATAATAGAAGTCCTTCACTTTTGTATACAAAAAATTTAATTTAACCAAAAACAATTAATTATCCTACACGTACCTGCTTTTAGTCGACCTTACAATTGTGTTACTTTTTAAAACATTGGTTTAGAATCTAATATATTGTATAATAAACTTGAAAATGCATGTATAACAAAAGTGATAATAATATTAAAAACATGCAAAAACTAGTAATGCTGTCCAACACTTCTTTTTCTTCTTAATTTATGATTGTTGTAATTCCATAAAGGATGTAATTTAAGCCCGCTATCCTCCAATTTTAATTTAAAGATTTTTAATGCAGATGGGCGGAAGATATTTTTAAGCATCACTTATCATTATCAATTTGATCAAATAATTTACAATATCAATCGCTTATAATTATAGGTATAGTATTGTACGTGATGCCAACATAGGAAGAAAAAACGGCTAGATAAAAAAGCAGGAACTCATCTACATCAATAAATCTTTCACATTAACAAAAGAGATCAGATAATCTTTATTTTTCGCTTTTTG
Source organism: Agrypnus murinus (assembly GCA_929113105.1). Lineage (NCBI taxonomy): Eukaryota > Metazoa > Arthropoda > Insecta > Coleoptera > Elateridae > Agrypnus > Agrypnus murinus. Next base: position 101,468,889 of record OV816028.1, on the reverse strand, counting down.
TTTTTATATAACAGGATTGATCCACATTAAAAACAATTTTGTCGATTGCAATTAACTAGATGAAAAAAGATCGATGGAATTTCGTGATCGAGGGGTTGACCGGGAGATCAGGAAGCGAAAGATCGTGACCCCGTATAGATAAAAGGTGTGAGAACTGCCGTCGCGACAGAAAACTTAAATTCTCTATACATTCTCAATATTTCTCGTCCTGGTCATAAATTTTACACGCGAGACTAATATATAGAAGAATGAAGTAATTTAATACAGGTATAAAGAAGAAAGAAGTATTGGGACAATACTTCCTTGTTAGAGAAGAAAGCAACCGCTTAAGCAACTTAAGCAGTTTCCCTGACTTGAAATAATGCTTACAGCTGAGTTCACTTTTTAAGTGTTAAAAATTTACTTTATTGCTTAATCATGCGCTATATTGTTTACTATATTCGAAATAAAGTAGATTCTTACCGCTAGTATTTGTTTTTCTATTCCCTAATTAAGGGCATAATATAAAAAAATGTTAACATTAAAACATCAAGAACCAAAAGTTCACCAGGGCTTAACAAAAGTCAACGCAAAAGTCAGGATTGTAATTAAAACCTGTATTTAAATACAATAATAATGCAATAGTTAAAATAATAACAATCGATAAAAATAAAATTTTACTAAATGTAACCAAAATGGTGATAAAAAGTAACAATAATAATAAATAAGGTAGTCAGTAATCAAAATTATCGAAACTGATTTACATTACTGTTGGTTTCTCACCCAAGCGTCCCGATGTCGGTAATCTGGTTAAGGTTTTCTGCAGTTTTTCCTTAGCAGTAACACAAATGTGGGGCTTGTGCTATAGCATCTGTAAGTCGGCTGCAGCTGCACGATAGACTTACATAAAACATAATAATAATAATAATAATAATAATAATAATACTAATCTCACCTTCCTTCCGCATAAGCTTTTAGTTTGTAGGGCCTGATTTCCAGGTTATGTCTAGAAGTCGTTATTATTATTATTACAAAATTTAAAATATTCTTTAACCATCTATGTGCCATCTATTAATTTTCTACAAGAGAAAAATAATTTTACTGATAGTAACAATAATTAGTATATTATAACTATATATACATATTATATAGATAGTCCATTGACTTTTTCCCTCATTTGCAGTGTCGGGATCCCACAGAAACTCTTATGGGAATACAACGGAGGTTATGGAGCTATTAAAGCAAGTACATTACGTTCACCTATACATTATCACTCATACAACATTCATAGCTTATCCTAAGGAGCTCAAATACGATTCTATTAAATTTTTAAAATTCAGTCGCAACCGATCTGTACCAATCGACCACGGGGGGCCTTTATAATTATAAATTAGAAATAAAATAATTTTGATAAAATGAAATATAGTGCTTGGAATAGCACTCTGAAATTATTTCTAAAGTTTCCCAGACCGTTAAAGCGTTGAGACACTTTAATGATATGTAGTAGTTAAATGTTTCTCTCTGTAGGTAACAAAAAACTCTACTTTTACTCGGTAATCAAATTACATTGAAATCAATCAATCAAGTCAAACAACACCATAAATGCATCATACTGACGTTACTATACTTACTAAAAATCTTAATGCTCCGGCCGAGGCATCTTATTAAATCAAATTATACTCAGGCGTTGTGGGTATTAATAACAAAAGATTCTGATTCGATAATAGACTTGGTTTTTTTTACTTTGGAAACCACATCCATGGTTTATCATTGTCATTGTCATTGTCATTGTCATTGTCATTTTCATTGTCATTGTCATTGTCATGTATAAAGCATAATATGATATGGCTTAAAGATAAACGTTCACAAATTTCAGAAGTAGCTTATTTATGCAGATTACAATTTATTATTAGTATATATTACAAAATTGAAATGCAAATTTGATGACATTGATAGCTACATTGTTCCAGAGATAATAAATCCAGGAACAAATACAAAATTAGAGGGCCCCACAAAACTGAATAGATGTTACGTCATTTGAATAAAGACAGGAAGTCACAGTTTGGGAAATTACATCTTTTAAATTTACTTTGAATTGATCTGATCAAATCTTTCTAATTCTCAAAAAATTTATTAATAAAATAAACATGAACGGTTTGTTGAGCCGAACTATATCTAAGATAATTAAATTTGAAATCTTTATATTAAATTAAAAATATATATTGCACTAAAAACCATATTGCTTAAATTCCTAAATACAATAATAATTCCTGCTAAAATTTTCTTTAAATTTCGGGATACCAAACTAAATAAAATCTTAAAATTCTAAACGATAAAAAAATTCATTAGAACTAATACATTATTCAAACATTATTAGTGAAACGTACATAGGCAACTAGACCATAATCCTGAATACAGTTATCCTTAACACTTTATAGCTTCCAAGATTTCGTATAAAAATAGCTCAAACCATTTAAAAAACTAAAACCAAGGACCGTATAACACAAAACTGTTGACTGGAACTAAAGATTGCGGAAAACACACCCTGAATCTTGAACTGTTTTTTATATTTATCAATAGACTTTAAACTTTGCATTAATTTCCAATACAGAATAAATTCACTGTAATTATTAACTTTGACGATACAAAATACTTACTTCAAACTGGATGGTACATAAAACTTAACTACGTAGAATGTTGCTTGAATCATTATGTTTTTGACGAGTCCTTGTGCAATATAATGCGTTATATGAGTATGACTAAAACATAAATTCACTGTTGACTAACTTTAAACTAATTCTTTGAGCTAATGCAGTGTTCAAATGACTAAGCTAACACTAAGCTCTATCGGCCAGTGGTACTAAACAAGATTCACAATGCTAAATCTATACTAAATACTCTTTACTGAATTAATTCTGTATTTACATAATCAACAACACTGAACACTCAAAAAGATTCATACCAATTTTTATATCGATGATATGTTAATAATAAATATCTACGCCAGCCAGAAGGGCGCCGCGAGACTGACTTACAGGGTGCGAAAACTACATCTATTCCACACATTTAAGAAAGGTATGATTTAAACGTTCCAAACAAACCAAACTTGACATTCTTAACCAATGAGAAGAATAACCGAAACAAAAATCATATTAAATATTTTAGAAAGACTTATCAACTCTACAGAAGTAGCAAGCAATAAAATCCGACGCATAGACAAAATAATTAGTTGCAAACTGCTAAGAATTCTCAGAATGAAACGGCTATATTATTCGTAGCCCAAAACACAAAGGAAAATCACGATATTAAAATGCAGCCTACAAATAATTTATTTTTTTGAATTTTGTACGTGCTTTTAAATTACAAGGAGGCTCAGTATCTTTATTACTTGGCAGAATTATTGAGAACTTTCGTCTGCAAAAATAAATTTTAAATGCAGCTGTCCATAGCTAACCCAAACGAAATATCTCACTGTACACAGGGCCATAGTAGGATTATTTTTATTAAATGCATATCCAAATTTACAAATTGAATCTTCGAATTTTCTTCACGTTACATCTCTTTCCGTAATCTCTTTCTTCATTTCCGTAAAAGTAAAGCGTTCACGAGATGGTTTTCAGTTATTTAGACTCAGATGGATTGGAGGTTAATTAGGATTGTTATCATTTATCTAAAATTGCTAGAGCATGTAAAATTCTTATTCAATTTTGTTTATTTATGTACAATCATATTGCATAAATTTAACCAATTTCTTAACTAAACTTTGGTATGAAGTTACACAGTTAGATGTCACGATTATATGATTCTGTTAATCATATTAGTAGATAATTAAATGTACGTAGATAAGTATGTCCACTTGTTTTAATTTGTTAAATAATTGCCTTTCTTAATAGTTTTAAATTTAATAAATTCATAAAAACGTGTTTCACTAGATAAAAGAATGAAATTATTTCATACTCGTGAAACTGTTGAATTATGTTAAATATACTTCATTCGGTTTTAAACGTTAAATAACAATTAAACGAAATAAAAATAAAAATGAATAAAATTCAAAATGTTGTATTCTTGTTAAGGCAAATGCATTCATCTATTGAAAAAAAAAAACGATTTAAAAGTATTTGTCTAATAATTAATACCGTATAAAAACAAGAATGTATACATTATAACGCACGTGCACTTTAATTGGTTCGTATTATTCTTAATTAACTTCGCATTTCAACATTTATTAGGATTACCTTCACTACAAATTTTAGAAATTCAAAGAGAAGACAGTATTTCGATTGTATTGGCTTGCTCTGAAATCACAAATTATAGTTATTGATAGTGCTATTAAATTAAAATGCATTGAATTTTAAAATAATCGTGTTAAACCATTGCATTTACTACATGTTTATGCAACCAACAATTCAGGGTGTCTTATAGGCCCTGCACCAGACTTTACCAGCACATTTCTGTTGGGATTTGGAACAAAAAATTGTAATAAAGTTTTTTGATTAGAGAGTGACCCAATTTTTAATAATTTAGACCGACTTTTTTATAAAAGTACGCACAAAATTATACTCGCTCATGGGGATATTGATATCATTAATAAAAAATAAAGTTAACTGTATATGTAAGTGCAAGATTGAATTTTAAAGCCAGACAAACATCATGAGATCACATATTACTGTGTATTTCTCTAGTCCAAACCCACCATTTTTAAGCGCCCAATTGCGTTACATTGCACTAATGCAAATTAAATCGCTTCGCTTCGTTGACATAGTGGTTTTGCTTTACTAAAATACACGTTTCAAATGATGACTAATTGTAATACAAAACGTAAGTATACAAAATTGTGCATTAAGCTTTTAATTTTTACAAGACGTTAGTCTACAACGGGATTTTAGTTTTATTTAACCGCGACCACGCATATCTTTTTACTGTAAAATTGGTTAAATCTAGTCTCAACTTTCAATAGTAAAAAATTGGGTAAAAGTCTTCCACATCGAATTCCAATCGCCTATGGAATTTACTAATTAGTATTACATAATGATGCTAACCTAAACAAGAAAATGAAGAATCTGTGTCACAAAAATTACCAGGGTAAAAGGGCAAAATTTAAAAATGTAATTTAATTACAGTAACATTAATTTAGTTAATTTTTAGAAAAGACGTAAAATGAAAATGAACATCTATCACCTCTAGCCATATTTAGTCATATCGTACGTCGCTGACATTTTTAACAGCGTAGATAATATCAGTGTTGCTTGAAATCTGAACTCATTTTATCTGTTTACACAAGTGTTGGTCACGCGTTGACCCAGATTCGCCATTTACTTGTTTATTAGGTTATAATATCCGTGATCCAATGGGGGGATTCCCTAATTTTGCGAATCATCATCGTTTACAATGACTTGACCTACACCAATATCCTTTTCTTATTTATCTGCGTTCGCGGAATTATCATTTAAGTGACTGACCTCATAAAATTGTATTATATAAACGATTATGTTGCAGAATCAGCAATGTAAACATAACAAACAATAAAACATCTTGTTTGAAGAAACAAGAAACAAACACTACTGTATGTGTTAAAAACATTACATCCGTCCTTATTTGCATTTTTTCCGAAAACTACGCTTCTGAAAAAAAATGTTTTAGGGAATTTTTGTTTGTCTTGGATAATTTAAGAGTTGAGTTATTTTTAAGTAAAAACGTAAATGAAAATACGATATGATGTTTTATAACAAACTACGTCTATTCGAGGTGAAATTCATACGTACTTGCCACAACCAACCAATTTAACCTAATGCTTTTACTTGGTTATTTTTAAAAATGGAATATAGAGTAATAGAGTATTGCATTTTAATTTAATAGCACTGCATAAGTAATCGACAAAAGATCGTTGATTTGGTATGGTCCGTTGTGTGAAGTACATAGTAGGTATGCCTTTATGGAGCTGGAATTGACATATAAATGAGATAGGACCTGTAATATTTTTTGAGAAAAACAGGGGAATTTGGAACCTTGTTCGGTGCAACCACAGTTTCTACTGGATATGTCATTAAAGTAAAGATCATTGTTTATTTCGTTTAATTACCTTTGTTTAATTTATAACAACTCAATAACTCAACAATACTAAATAAATATCCCACATTTGGGATACAAATTATAACGGTACAGATTATCATAAATCAATTTTAAAATACCATACTTACTGTAAAACTCATAATTGCACCGGCTGTAAACATCTTGATAACAAATTATAGCTCAGGAAGATAAGGAATAAGGAAGATAAGGAATAAAAGGTAAGGTTTGGTAAAGTCATAAAAAAATATATATATATGGGCGCCATCTACTTGTTAGTCCTTTGTTTATTTTTTAACATGAATAATCACAAGTAGAAGAGAGTATTGACAATATTGATTGAATTGGATTAATAGTAATATTTATTTACGTTAATGTTAGGTTGGTTAAAAATTCATAAAGGACTCTCACAAGTGAAAGGTCCAATATTATCACAGTCTGGTTTTATTTAGATGATGATTTATTTATAAATAAAGTATTTGATTGTATAAAAAACAATAGAAATGGTTTTAAAGGTAGTAGTTTATATATTTTCTTAATATAAAACAATTCTCTAATGAAAATTCTCATTAAAGCAACACAATGTACATAGTTTACAAAAAGTAATCATTAACGGTAGAAATACAAATAATTTTTGTATAAACTTACTTTAGTCAAAAAATTATCCATGAATCCTTGCTACATTATTCAGATGTTGTAATTCTTCAGAATTTTCAAAAGGAGAACCTCACAAAAACAGCTTCTAGTTTCACTTAATCACTAACTACAAAAGCACTTTACAACTAAAAGGTATGAAGCAGGAAAAAGATGGAAAATGTAGTTGTTGGTGCTGTTTTTTCACCCAAGAAGAACGAGCTAAAGTTCACAATAATTGTTTATAATTTGCAAAACCAAATGAGTTTATAAAAAAAATACTTCCATCGGTTAAAATTATCGAAACGACGCCTGTTATTATTCCAAATTAATGCAACAAAACAAAACCGAGAAAATTAATTCTTTATTATTGATTTCATCAATCCTTAAATTCTCTTTGTAGATCCTAAATCGAAATTCATCAAAACAATCTGTAGTTATTACTAAGACGCTATATGAAATTTATTTATTTTTAAACTTATAATTAAATTAAATATTGTACGAGAAATCTTTTATTAATTGATTTTTTAGTTAATTTTAATAACTCGAAAACATTAAACTACGATAAGCGCAATAATACACTATACCGGTAAATTCACAACCTTTATTGAATTGTTCTTAATTCGGCAAACGTAATTTTAAGTATCACTTAAGATTTTAATGACTGAACTCTTTCAAACTTTTCTTTTTAAACACTTTTTCTAATCAAAACGATTAGGCTACTGAACGTACTAGATTAACGTTACCAAGAACTGTGCTGTAATTTAATTGAGGCGTCGAAATGACACCTTTCTGTATTTTATAAACTGAACGCTAACTTAACAGCCCTCATGACTGTCTCGGGGATGGTACATTTTTATGTGCGTCGCATGCATACTTGAGAGAGGAATTTTAAACTGGCCTATTACAAGATAGTCCAACTTTTACAAACCAATGGGGAACTAATACGAAAAGCTTCTAGAACCTTCGATGAAACGTCACTATGAATCCCGCATCTGAAATCTGTTTAGAGGGGAATAAATCGATATTTTTGCAAGTAACTTTCTATGGGTTTCACCAAACTATAACACGTGGCTGCAATGTTTTTTATACGTCTGGATTTTAAGAAATTGTTATAAATTGTAATAAATTGTTAAGAAATTATAATAAATATTGACTAGATGTCATTTTATCCCTTTGTTAGGAATACGGCAATACTTTGAGAGAATTATTCAGACGCCAAATATACTAAAATAATGTCTACAAGATTTTTCTAACAGGAAATTTCATCTTATAAAAATATTTCGAGGTGACTCTTGACATTAAACGAACTATTTGGTTTAAAGCAGAATTTGCAGTATTAACTCAACTGAAAAATAGATTATTTGCACAGGACCGTTCTGACGTTTCTTTACAATATATGCATATAAAATTGCAAATCATAAATTTGAAAATTTTAGCATGCTACAAATTATATATATTAAAATTTAGCATTTAAGAGTAACTAGTATTACGAGGTAACTATTTGGGTTAATTTCTATGACTTACATTCGAGAACCGTTTTGACAGTGTCCGTCTAATATCATTTGGAAAATCAAACTTAAAAATAATTGAAAATTGAGATTTATTTCAATAAAGGCTAGTTTAGACGTCGGATAGATTTTCAGGAAGAATTCTGAAGATTTTAAATATTTATTTTACTTTTTATATTTTAAATATTACAGCTTTCATTTAATTAACACAACCTCAAATAATTTATTCGCATATTTATTCGGTTACTTTAACGTAGGGCATATCATCGCAATATAGCATTTGTTAAACTTCTATAAATGACTGACGGCATTGGACTTTAACGATACTATTTACTCGTACATGCTTCTTCTCTATAAAAATTGCACAAATGTGTTTTGGCTAGTGAGGCCGCTGTACTTGGTCACAATAGTTGAAAAGCTTTTACTGGAAGAACTATAAGGTTAGAAGAAAATCGTGAGAAGATATAGATTAGATAAAAATTAAATTAAAATATTTAACTAAATGCACATACTAATTAAGAGAATTCGCTTACCACATAGAGTACTGCGAAATATTTAATCATTTTCAAAAACTAGCATCCCTATATTTTTGCAGCACACCTAAGGAGTCTTACGATAACGATTTATATGAAAAGAAATGTAGGTTTTTTATGAAATTATAAAAATGTCCCCAGAGGCTGTTACAATTAGGATAGAGATATACAAAGTAAAACTGTAAGCGATTTCTTATAAAATTGTAACTAATATAACAAAAGAAATGTTACATTATAATTATTTATTTTAAAGATCTGAAAATCTACTATAGTGTAATCATTAAAGACCTGTGCTAGTTATTTCCAATAAAAATGTGTAAGAAAAATTTCATTTAAGGCATAAAGTTTTAAAATATATTTTAATGAGCAGTAAATCATACAAGAGAAAAAAGTATTCTTGTAGTATGTAAGACAGGCTGACTCAGTCATAATATTTTATAAACAAGTATACACATAGATTGCATAAAATAACAGAATATAATGAATATCTTCAAATAGCCACAGTCGTCTGATGGATGTTTCTGAAGTAACTTACACTTCTTTTCATTTCTACCTTGCGTTGTTTTAAAGATAAATGATTGATTAGATCCACTCTCAAAGAATACGTGTAGGAACTACTGTGAAAGAAAACGGACCCCCTACTAATATGACTAATAATAGACTACCGATTATTAAAGACAGAAGGTAAACCACTGTCCGTTACGCGAAGTTATCCTTAAGAATTAGTTCTTGTAGACCACCATGGGAGAGGTGATTGGTGCTTTATACCCCAATAAAACATAGTAATAAACAACAATTATTTTATATGAAACTGTTATTAGATGTAAAGCGATTTCTTGGGAAATGTAAACGTCCGTCAATAAATTCCTTAAACGGAATTTATATAAGATAATGAAGCACATTTAAGGTTTGCAAAGCATCAAACTTCTTTAGTGTAGATTGTATAGAATATCTGTCAACATTTTACTTTAAGCCATGATCATAAACAAGGATACGTTGCATATTTTCTTTAATGAGGTGAATTTATATTAAAGTATTTCAGATTTTTAAGATGCTTATGTGCACACGTTACGTTTTAGCGTTAATTATCGTTTTTGAAGATTACGCTTAAAAAATAACGAGGCTATGGAAAAGAAGGATGTTAATGTTATGACCAAATATGGAATATCAAAAAGATTATTTTTTCATCATCATTAATCACATTTTGTATATTCACACTTAATTGCAGACAGTAATTGTTGCCCAGAAGGGACATGAAATAATCTTCAATGTAAAAACGATTGCCTACTCTTAGATAATTATTTATTATAAATCCTAATATATGCAGTAACAGTAAGTTCCGGTAACAGCATCAGTAGATCTTCAGTTAAGGTAATAGCGTAAATCCGCTAGCTTGCAAATTTTAAATTTCCAGTCTTATTAGCATTTAGATCACCTTCTTTACTTTTTGTACAAGTATTACAGTAAATTAAGAAATATTTAATATGACTGATTTTTTGCGAATGGTAAAACTTGAAATTGATGAGAATCACATTTAAACATAGTATAAGAACGTGCTATACAATATTTTATTATCTATGGTTATGCTATTTAAGATACTATTTACCTTTTATAATAATCTCAGGGTCTTATAAATCTATATATATGGTTTTATTTTATCTATTTTGAGACTTCTAGTTATGAGCGAGTCCTTAACTGCGTTGTTTGATTAAGAATTCATTTTTTATGACGATTTTATTACAATTTTATAGGATGGGATCGCCAGTAGCTTTGTTTTAAAGAGATTTTTATCATATGAAAGTTTAAAGTGTCCAGAAATATTTGTCAAATTTGACAGATGAATTTATTTAACCTATACAAATCCATGAATGAATACTATAAAATCAAGTAAGTATTAGATTTATCTCTTTGGTATGTAAATTTTATTTATTTGATGTATTCTTTCAGAACGTATAGGAATCACTTACGGCTTTTACAGGGATTTGAGTTTTAAGGCAAGTATAAGGCTTTTATAATAAATCATCTCTTTCTTTATTTATTCAAAATATTTGTTCCATAACACAAACCAGATGAACTTATATTTTTTTTCTCCCTTCTATCCCTTCGGGTCCTGTCTGCGGTGAGTGGTGTAAATGGACCCCTTCACCGTCGCTACTGCTGACATGGTCCGACACCCTGAAACTTAGCCTCACGCCTCAATGTCTGGGAGTTGTTGAAACGTGTAGGTAACTTTGTTGGAAAGTTGATTTAACTTCCTATGTCAACTTGTATTGTTGACTTTAAACTTCTTTTTAGATTACTGGTACTTTCAGCTAGTTTTGATGAAAGCTTAGGTAATTTTCTCCTTTATCTTACTTTCTTCTTACATTTTGATAATATTTAAAACTCAGTGAATGTTTATATTATAGTTTAACATTTATTTTAACAAATTTTAAATGGATACATAAATTTTACATCTTGATTTGTTTTACAATAATCTTTGTTTTTATTTACCTTAAAGTTAGAACTGAATTCTCTTTTCATATCTCAATATAAACCATCCTCGGTCATTATTTGGGATATACCCATTGTATTTACCTTGACTTCATGGAACCTCATTAATTTGCTCTATTATATATTGTTCTTACAATTAATGGGCAAATTGTATCATGGTAACCATGATCTAGGCTATATTGAGATTATATGTATTGTTTTATGAATTAAATTTTATTTAATTCATAATAATTATAGTTATTAAATCATATATCGTTACATTGTCATTTTCTTATTGGTACTAATTACACTTTCTTTTTCAGAATTAAGCTACAAGTAAACCTTTACTACCTCTAAACAATTCTTTCATTTGAAATGAAATCATGTATAGATAAAAAAATTAATAAATCCCCTTATCCTGAATTATTTGTGATAAATTAATTTATGTTTAAAAAATAAGTTTTCTTATAAAACTCTAATGACTGATGGTCATCAAGTAAACTCTTTTTGTCTTGAGTCATCTAATTACGTCTAACAATGTTCATGAATAATATTTTGAAACGCAACATTCTTTGTAATGATCAATCAAAGTGAAATGAATTAAAACAAAAACCATGGTCATAAATAAAGCTGTATTTAATACATATATGGACAAATAGGTAAAAATGTAACATATTATTTAAACACAAACAAAAATTAAAATATAAAAGAAAATAAACTTTGATACCATAAACAATTGCAAAATCAATCCCAAAATAGTGTAATGGCTTTTATCCGAGAAGTATCATATCTAGCATCAACAGAATCCTAACTTACTAAAATTTACTTAAACTTATTTTAAATACCTTAACTTTTAAATTAATCCAATATTTGGCGACAACAGTTTGCCAACAGTTTTGTTCTAAATCTGCAATTCTCTGCTTCAATATGGTTATAAAATAAAATTGATGGAAGGTCATACACTTCCCTTTCAATTATCCAAATAAATTGTTTTAATAAATCAAACTTAAAATCCAGCTGCGTGTTCAAATTATGTTAAGTCCATATAATAATTATATTTTAAAATTCCCATCCAACATCCAAATTGTAGCGAAGGTTGATAAAATTTATTATCAAATAAAAAAAATTGTATTTGTATTTAAAATTCTGCTGGACTTTCACCCAAGCGGTCCAGGTTCGACTCCTGTTACCGGCAGATCTGGTTAAAGTTTTCTGCAGTTTTCCTTAGCTGTGGCATAAATGTGGGATTTGCGCTATTCCATCTCTAAGTCGGCTGCAGCCGCACGTTGGGCCTGCGTAATAATAATAATAATCGCCCCCTCCCTCCCGCACAAGCTTATAGCTTCTGGGGCCTGATTTCCAAGTTACGGGTTATAGCAATTATTATTATTACTATTTACATTTTTTCGAACTCAAAACATAACCTTAAAATTTAAATATTTGCTCTCAACATGTGCGCACTGTTTGATAGTTCTAAAATAACAGAGCGATTGATACTAAATGGCCTCTCTTTTTATAGCCTTTTTAATAATAATTATAAGGCCACCAGAGAAGATGTCGATCACCCCACATTTCCTGCGCAACTATCAGATAACTAAAATTATCTTAATTATTTAAGATTACCTATTTACACCTTTCCATCTTAACAATTGACAATTCTACCTTATATCCTAATAAACACTATTTACATACCTTTAGATATCAATAACATGAGAATACTAGTTAAATTACATTATTTCAGATTGCAATGGAAAATCGCACATACTTACATTTTATTCCAATATCTTCTACAAAAAGCAACCCTAGCATTCGAGATAGTTTCAATCTTGTGCTTAAGAAACTGCTTGACAAGCCAGCATCAAAACATTGTAGCCACGAGCTGTAAAATTCTGAATAAAAGAAACAATTTAACGATATCAATATCTCGTTAACTTGAAACATAATTTTGAACATTATTTTCGCATATAAATAATTCAGGTAATGTAGTAAATACTTGCATACATCACCATTACAACACACCTAGTGTGTTTTAGATCAAAACTTGCCTTAATTTAGTATCAACTTTATTTTAATTGCCTTATTAGCTGAACAATGAAAAGTTATCAAAATTCTACGGAAAATCTACTTTTAAAATATTCTTTTACTGCCTAGTGTGTTCTGGGGTGCACGTTTATTAAAATAAAACCTTTTGATAGTTTCTTAAAAGAAAATTCTATCAAATAATAATTTTGACGATTTATATTTAGATCTTTATATTTTATAAATATTTAACGTATATTTTTAAAATATTTCCTATTTTGGATATATTATAAATTACATAAATATTACATACAGCTCATCAATGTTTAACTATTTAATTAAAATATGTAAAACATGTGTTGAGGCTTGAAAACCTCTGAAAACTTTCTTTTCATTTTATAAAGTGTTTTTAAACAGTTTGTTATGAAAATATAATAATTGTTTTTTTAAACGTGAGGCTCATAAACTGTAATGTTGGTTCTCTGGTCCTAGTCGACCTTTCTCCAAGGAATAACAATTTTGGAACGAGTAATAAAGTGTATGAAGTTCGTTTGCTAATAAAAGTTTTGATGGTGCAAAATCAAATAAAATAGTGTATTTTAAATAGTGTACCATTGTATTAATTTTTATTAAATGTTTTATGGAACCTTTTGGATATGACTTTCTGTTCTAAGTTTGTAATAATATTTCATAATACAGATTACATCATATTTATTATGTTTAACAAAGTTTTATTTTTTAATATTTTTGTCGGTTTTCTCCGGACAATAAAGCAACTAAAAATGATTTTTTTATCATTATTTTGTTTTATTCCTTTCAAGCAAATTTCAGTCAGACAAATATTCACTCAGTATTTAAGGGATATTCATAATAAGAGATAATCATAATAAGGGATATTAAGATTCATATTATATCAAATACATCATATTATAAGTATATACAATAAAATATATTTAAACAACATTCTAAGTTCAATATCAAATGTTTTTAAATATTATATAATATTTAATTATATTATTTAATATTATATTTTTTTATATTGCTATGTTTGATAAATATTGAGAATGAAATATTTCACTTACATATGAAGCTACATGGATATTCATGATATATAAGTATAAAATTTAAACTGCTGTTAATTTTAACATGTTTTAACAACAAACAATTATAGCGCACTTTAATAAAATTTTTTTACTTGAACACAGAATAAATTAAAAGAAGCAAAGCATTAACCAATAGTCAATTTTATCGTCGTGTTTTTGAATCACTTCAAAAATTTAATTCGGCATTCTCCGTATAAGCTTGTGAACCGTTTATGACTCAATGGAGCGTAATGCACCTAGAATGGCTTCTTTTAGATCGGCCACTGATACGAGTTGGTGCCTATTTTCGTAAATTTTACAAATGATGATTTCCCAACAATTCTCGATGGGTTTTACGGTGGGCGAACGTGGGGGATGATTTTCCTTTGAAAAGGACGATGTTTTGATCAAGATACCATCTTCTTGTAGATGAACTGAGATGGATTGGAGCATTGTCATGTTGGCAGACATAACCCGGTAGCCAATAAGCTTTCAAATCTTCTGCAACCATATTTTGGTAATCCTCGCTATTTATTTTAAAACTAACAAACGCTAAGGATACAGCGCCAGACACTTCAATAGCTGTCCATACAATTACATTGCCACCACCATAATAATTGCGCTTCAAAAACTAACATGCAACTCATGCCAATAATAGCGATAACCATTTGGTCCATACAAATTAAATTTCTTAAGTTAAAAGTTAAAGAAAAACACTTACGGTTGCAAAACACAAACAAAAAAGCAAAAAGAAAAATTACCCTATCCCATTCATTTTCTCAAGTGAATTTATCTCACCGCATCTTGTCATTATAGTGAGGCTGGGTTGAATATGGATTTCCATCCGTTTAATCCAAGGATCGCTTTTAACAACTTTACAAATGGTTTCATGCGACACATTCAATCCCTAACTCCTCTTCAAGATTCTACTTAGTATCCACTGTAGCATTTGAAGCAGCACTGATAAATCTCCTTTTATTACGATCACTAAGCGAGGAAGGACGGCTAGTGAATTTTGCAGTGTCACAACTGTCTTGATCTTTAGTTACAGTGTATCAAGCAGGGCAAGTGACATATTTTACGCGAGTATGAATGTAGACGCATGAGGCTCCAGCCGAGTGCACATACCGAACGAGAGTGCGAACAGTAACGCAGGAACTATGTGTTCATGTTGCCAAAGCAATACCAATCGTATTTTTGGTATTACACAGCAATACCACTTCACTCAGTTCTAACTATATTTATTTCTGTATTTTATGTTATATTTTTTTACAAAATTTAAAATCGTTTCACAAAAAACTTATTGCATTCTTTCACAGACTGCATATGTGCAACGACTTCTGAATAAAAGTCTCATTGAAATTGTTACGCCCTTGTTCCTTGTTAAAGGAAAGTTGGGAAGATGCAGGTAGGGTGTGAAATTCCCAGATAGTATTCCCTAGCTCAGAAGGAGTCGATGGTCGTGGGATTTTTATAATGACAAGACAATTTAAAGAGATGTCGAACTCTATACCAAAATTCATAAAAAGGCGCCACTGGCTCTACCACTAAAACAATATTATATATATGTACGACGATAGTGGCCTCACACCAACGGAACCAGACGTTTCGCTACTACACAATTAATATTCTTCCACAATCAAATAAAATAAACTTACCAGTTACCACCGACCACTATTTCACTAGAGATAGAACCCAGTGATAAGAGCTATAATAAAACACACAAATATATCTAATGATTAAACAACCATAAGTACGGACAAACGTTTAATTAAGGCCATCAATATTAAACAATACAATTTTAGTGATCATCAATTATTTACAAAAACAAAATCAAATGTGGCTACTCGTGGATATCCAGTCGTATTATACATAGAGAAGGTACAATTAAATGCGATTGATAAAAAGTAAGAGTAAAAGCCTAAATTAAAGCATTGATAATTATAATTTAATTATATACTACTCTAAAAGGTAGTAAGTAATAATAAAGCAATATTCCTTTAACGGTCCGCGCTTAAACTAAATAAACTTATCTGAACCCAAATCTTCTCAGCAGGTTGTCGAGGTCCACAGTGGTGTTACTTCACAAACGGTGTCCTACATTTAACCCGTGTCTGCTGCAGCTACGGTGGTGTTTACCAGATAAGGCTATTGACCCAGCAAAGACGAAAAGGGTCAAACGGAAGATAAAGCCAAGACCAGAGGAAAAAAAGAAAGAAAAAAGCAGGGAAAAAAAGAAAAAGCCTCTGAAATAGATAAAATTTGTGATAATTACTTGAATTAGTGAAAAGTAAACAAAGTAATCGACGGACTTACCCAGGAGTTAAACGGCTCAAAGATATTTTGCAGCAGGTGCTGACATTTCCAAAGATCCCTCTAACGAGGTCCAACCCTGACGTCAAACCAAAACGTCCACCAGGTTAATCATGGAGTCTATTAGTGGAAAACAAAATCCTCTAATAGAGCTCCTAAAATACCATAATGACTAAAAATATTCTAGAAAAATAAATTACCATTTACCAGCACTAAACTGCGTATTAGAATTTTACTACAACCAGCTAATCTCAAATTTTGCAGGAAACAAGAACGACCAATTACCCTATCCAACATTCCACTAGGAAAAATTGCAGTGTTACCACGACGAAATATTTAAAACAAAAATATAATTCAAGGTTGGACTAAAAGTATGAAGTGTAGCCTATCCATAGGGGAAACTTGCAAGAAATCGAATTATAATGCTAGCGAAAAGGTGACACGTAACAAAATAAATAGTCATAGGACATAGCTCCGAGTATTCGCGTTTGATGCGTTTTCTGACAGTGTAAAATGTATTTTGTAGTGTAAAGTATGTAATTCTATAACCTTACTAAATCCGTAATGAAGCGAAATGGGATGTGTGAAATGGTTTACTTTCAACACAAAAATTAACGATTATAACATGCGATGAATTCCCTTTTTTGAGAAATACTATTTTAACAATTCCTGCTTCCATATATGACTATAAAGGTAAGTTATTTTTAAAATTATAGTTTATATAAGTATGGCCAAAAATGGGATATACCAAAAAATAAGCTTATAATCATGGGATATCGCGCAATAGATATAAAAAAAGGGTGTTGCAGTGGTCTACACGTGTTTCGCACTTATTAGTGCTCGTCAGGATGGCATAGCAGATAGAATGTAATAAAAACAACCAATTCAAGAAGATGTACAACACAAGTTTCATATACAGCAGTCAACCAAAACAAACGTCACTTGTCGTTGCACTGAAAATTCAGTATCTTCGCAAATGTGTGGTTGGCTGTTATCTGTTAAACCTTGTGTTGTACATCTTGTTGAATTCGTTGCTTTTATTTCATTCTATGCCATCCTGATGAGCACTAATAAGTGCGCAACGCGTCTAGACGGCTGCAACTCACTTTTAATCTATTGCGCGATATCCCTTGGTTATAACCTCTTTTTTGCACGTATGGTTCAGCAATACAGTTATTTTACATTTTCTGCTCCACTTAGTGCGAACCATTCTTTGCAGCGAGTTATGTACACTATTTCTCTTACGATCCAAACAAAAAACTAAATTTAAAAAAAACTCTAACAAAAAGTAAAAATTGTAATTATTACTATTGCTATTATCATATAATTACTTAATAATTATTACTATTATGACTATGTTTATTCTCTAACAAAATCAACATCTGCGGTGCCATTAATTAATGTTTCCTTCCTTAAGTTTTTAAGAATTTATACCTGACTATGAGTCTGGAACCTTTTTAACGGATCATCAAGACCTTAATGACAAGAAAGGTACTCTTAAGTTATTTTTAATATTTAATTATTTTATAATGCTTTACTAAATGCTTTTGGCAGAAAAATTACATTCGTGTCTCAAATTTAACGGTCAACACACACGAAAAAAAAGCTGTAGCTGACATTAGCAAAAACGATATTTCTTTACTTTGCCTGTGGGTAAAATTAATTTTACATCGACATTCCAGTATACCCTTAATTGATTTGTTAAAGAAAATAATTTAGTAATCATTAATAACAGCATAAACTTGACATAATTTGAGATAATCACTTTGAATTTGGTCAGATTCCTAAAGTACCGCTTAGAAATATAATTTAAGAATAATAATGGGCTGTATTGTAAAACCTGAATATACGCATTTTAAGAGGAATCTTGATACAGACATTTACCTAAAATTGGTAAAAATAATTTTCTGCAATTTTTGGCTCAAGACAAACATCGGCAATGATTACTACGGAAATTAGGTGTAAGTACATATATTAATTTGTCGACGATTTAATGGATGAATACGTTCAAAAACTGACTTGATATAAAATTTTAAGCACGTACAATATAAGATGAATCAAGATTTAAAAGTGTTTAAAGTCACGTTTTCGAGGAAATGATCATTTTAAGTCATCATTATAATTATGTATTTAAAATATGCGGACCAGGGTTGAATCGTAAGTGCGTAAAAGACGCAAAAAATGTAATAGGAAAAGATAAAACAGTGAAAAAATTAAATTTTGATTATATAACAAAATACATAAGTATATACACATAATTTAATTATAATCATATACACATAATTTAAGGAACAAAGATAAAAAAGATTGACTACCTAAGATGTAAGATCGTAAGGTTGTTTTAAAATAGTTTCTGAAAAATTATATAGTCAGTTTGAACATTTTTTTTCAATGCGTCTAATGCTATTATTGATTAAGGTCCTTTAATAGTCATTTATGTATTAAGGGCATAATGAAGCTTTTATGCTATTGGCTTATTAGCCATAAAAGCAAGTTATGCCCGCTATACATACACTATTTTATGCACAGATTAAGTTTTTATGTCAAATCTATTATTGTGTAAAAATATAATTAAATGAGTACGTAGGTACATCAAGCCGCTGTGCGTATACTTATGTGCTTATACGAAGTACGTTACTATAGTTACTATTCCAAAATATTTAATTTCAGCTTATTTTCATTGGTGAGAAGTTTACAAATTATATTAAGCACCAATCAAGTTCTACAAAAAGCTTTTGACTTTTAATTGAAGTTTCGTGATTGCCTGTCTGACCATAAAGATGCCCTTGGTCCATAAAAAGACGTTTATGTTTAGATGAGTCTTGCAATAATAGTCTAATTATAACGCATCTGTGCATAAAATAATAAATGATCATATGTGATATGCACTTAATAACAAGTGAAAGTAGTAAAATTCTAATATTAATGTAATTTGAGAATACCCACATAGGAAATAACAAAGGGTCCGCGGCTGGCTCGGGCTTGGGACGATGCTTATCAACTCTGGTACAAGCCTGAAATGTAAGACTGGTAGTGGCGGATTTAGGCACAAGCGTTGGAAGCGGCCGCTTCAGGCCCCACAAGTTAGGGGGCCCCGCAGAGGCCTCCTGCCAAGAACCCTACTGGACACGCGACAATAAAAATTACTGGCGTGGAAATTAACTTTCTCGCAAAAAGTGAAACAAGAAACAGATCATATCGTGTACAGGCTGGTAAAAAAAGTGTACGGTTGACGCATTAGAGTTTCGTACGAAAAGGCAAGCGGCACTCAGAGCGATAGATAAAACATTGTAAGGGAGTATACTGTTCCACAGCATACCCGCGAGGAATGTATCCTCTGTCGGTCCGAATGCTGGTCTTCTCGCACAATCAGCGCGGTCATCCGACTACTATGATGACCAATTTCTTGAATTAGTGGTTTCTGATAGACATTCGGTTAACAGTGGCGGATTTATGCACAAGCGGTGGAAGCGGTCGCTTTCCAGGCCCCACAAGTCAGGGGGCTCCGCAGAGGACCCTTGCCCAGGAGCGCAGTGGACATGCGACAAATAAAATTATTGGCATGGGAACTCACATTGTCAAGAATAGCGAAACATGTGAGAACTTGTTCATATCGCGTACAGGCGGGTAAAAAAGGTGTACTGTTGACGCAATAGAGTTTCGTGCGAAAAGGCATGCATTCAGAGTTATAGGTAAAATTTTTTAACGGAATATACAGTTTCGCAGCAGACCTGCAAGGAATATATCATCTCTGTCGCTCCGAATGGCTTACCTTCAATACCGTCTGACTTACATTCGGTGAAGGGGAACTGCACCATGCTTTCGAATGGTGCAGTTAATGTCATTTGTCAATTCTCAATATTTCCCAATGTTGAAACAATTAAAAAAAATCTTAACATTACCGATATGTAATGCAACTGGAGAACGATCTATCTCCGTTCTTAAACGTGTAAAAAATTATTTAAGAAATAATCTAGGACAAAGTCATTTAAAAAAATTATCAGTAACGTTTATTGAAAATGACATTACGCAAAATTTATGTTTTGACTGTTTTGAAAATATTATTGATAAATTTGAAGCTTCTAAAAGCAGAAAAGTTCCATTATAAATGAACTGATTATGGAATAAAATGTTTTTCTGAAATAAAGTAGAACTTTTGCGGACTCATATGTCACAATGACATATGTCAAAACTGACTTTTACGGACTCATCTGTCATTTTTATTTGCATTGTTTCACATGCATTTGACATATGGCACATCCACTTCAATAGGGACACAAGTGCAAATTTTGGCCATTTGGTGTTATGGTCATATTGCACTTTCTGTTTAAGTCCTGTATGTAGTGCGATAACGCCACATGTTGTATCTAAGACAACCGATTCTTAAAGTCACATAATGTTTGTTGCACTGTAAGAATATTTTGAGTAATATAGCCATATCAAACAAATGTGGCATTACTGTACTTAAGATCTAAATCTTTGTAATGTTATAACGCATTATATGTCACATGTGGCATTATGCTATTGAAGAATTTCGGACTAATAATGCATCATAGTACACTTGCGGCGATATGGTTCTGTGGTGCATGAGCAAATTAGAAAGAAATTCTGATATTTCAGTAAGACAAGCTGAAGGCCTTTCTGTAGGAAGAGCTCAGGGGATGAATAGAAATGAAATAATAACTTTTTTAAGTTACTTGAAAGAGAAATGGTTAATAACAATTTGACAAACCGACCAGAAAGTATATTTAATGTAGATGAAAGTGGAATCCAATTAATCAGTAAGCCAGGAAAGGTATTAACAGCTAAAGGATCTAAGGTCGTCCATATGGTTAGCCCAAGGGAGAAAGGTGAAACTATTTCATTAGTAGCTTGCTGTAACGCCGCGGGTCAATTTCTACCTCCAGTACTGATCATGAAACGAGTTAATAAAAAGTCCGAATTTTGTGATGGCCTTCCTAATGCATCAGACGTTTATATGAACAAAAAATCTTCGCATATAAATTCTGAACTTTTCTTGAGATGGTTTAAGGAACCCTTCTTAGCACGAAAACTTACAGGAGGAAAAAATATTCTAATACTGGGTGGTGATTATTCCCACTCGAGTTCCATTGAACTGATAGATCTGACCACTGAAAATGACGTCATAGTTATATGTTACTCAAGCTCTCCAGTTACTGGACCGGAGTTTTTTCAAGCCGCTAAAGACATATTCTTCCCAAGAGGCTAAATCATGGATGTTAATGAATAAGGGTAGGAACTATCACAAGGTTGCGGGTTGGAGATCTTATAGGGAAAAGTTGGGGAAAAGCAGCCACAGTAGGAAACGCAACTTCAGCCTTCAGAGCATGCGGTATATTTCCTCTAAACCCAAATACTATCCCAGGCCATTTTTTTGCTATATCTGCAAATCAATATCCAGAAAAACCATTAGGTTCTGGACTTTCAACCACGGCTGTGGGTAGTCCTACAAAGATTCTAGAAAAAGACCATCCGATCCTAATCCTACCAAACTCTAAAACAAAGCGTAAACAGGTGGCACAGGTTTTGACTTCCCCTAGAAATTTAATTCGCAAAAAAACTTCAAATGTTTCATTGAAAAAAACTTTAAATCTTATTATCCTACTATATTAAAACGCCAATGTCTGTTGGTTATTGTGATCTCGGGAACGAAAGATCAAATTTACGCGGCGACCTAGATATAAGCTAGGGGCACCGAGAGAAGCAAAATAACACCAAAATTATGGTTCCTACTTTTATGGTTTCTGAGATACAGAATTTCTAAAAGTGCAAAAAAATATCGTCGCGGCTGGGATTCAAATATTGGAGTCAATGACAGGCGCACAACCAACTGCGTTAATCTGGCATCTCAAACATGGTGAATCGAAAATGATTATTAGATAACCTATTTTATAATAATTCATAAATTATCGCGCGCCGTATGCGCTCGGGTCCCCGGTTCTTAATTATTAAAGCTTATTGATAAAGGCCAAGCCAAGAAGCGTAAAATAATTTCATGTTAAACAATTGTCTTCTGAGCCTAGTAAATGTGTAGAGTAATGGAAAAACTGTGTTGTTATCAAAAGGAAAACCGATTGGATCAAGTGTTGTTCTTGCAAAAAAAGGCTTCATTGGTCTTGTACAATGTACGTCCCAAAATAAAAAAAGTAGTGCACATGGCAGCTCACCTAATAAGTATGGCATCTCTCCTACAAGATGTGGAATAGACGCCACTTTACTAACCTTTTTATTTTTTTTTATATAACTGTTGATTCTGCTTAAGAAATCATTATAATTGTTTTAACATTGATTTATCGAAGAAGATAAATGTTTAATTAAAATAAGAAATAAATACCTTTAATAAGTATGAAGGCCTTTTTATTGGGAGCCCTCAATCAAAATGGGTGGCGTCTCTTCTGAATTTACCCTAGTGATCAGAATGTTTTGTTTTGTGAATTTTATTTTTATGAAATAAAGAATAATAAATGTTTCACTATATTATTTTAATATAACCTTTGTTTCGACAGCTAAGCTGTCATTATCAAAAGTTATATGTATATAAACAAACACGTCGGTGATATTTACCTTACAAAAATAGATAACTAGATAAAAACATTTAACACTTCTAGTATTGGAAAATTACTGAGTTCAATTTGTTCATTTATTAAAGGTACTCTGAGTTTGTGTTTCTATATCTCGAAAGCTTCTAAAATGTCTAATTTGCGTTTGTTCTAAACCGTTTGATAGTTTATGCGCTTACATGTCAGAGCAACGAAACTCCAGGAGGCTCATTGTTGCAACCACGCTATGTAACACATCATTAGATCATTACGCAGTAGTCTTACTGAAATAAAAGTGGCGAAAACAGGACTTATTTAGATATTAGGCTGTTTCACTTTAATAATCCTTTCCTGAGGAACCTATATGTCAAGCGATTCAAAAATTTAATCAAAGAAACAAAGAAAGGTAAGTATAAGTAAACTCCTCTTAATAATATTGTTATAATTTTAATTTAAAAATATGTTCTTTACGGTACTTTAAAGGATGTACAATTTTGCTGTGTACAGACGTAGTTTCCACAGGTTGTACTATTGATGCCTAAAGAAGTTATGTAAATTCCAGATATGTTTTTGAGCTGTTTGGAAATGCAAATGGAGAGACTATTTCTTCCTGTTGATTTCTGAGATAGAATTTATTGAAGACCATCTTTAACGTGTAATGTAAAAAAGATATTTCACTAATTATCACTACTATAAGAAACAGCAAAAACTGCGTTTCCTGACAATTGAGTTCACACGTATGGATAATATGCTAAATTATAATAAGTATGTACTGCTTCAAACATAACTTGTAATTACGTGATATTACTGTTTATCTTTGACGCCTTTTTCTTAGTAACATTCCATGTCAAAGTAGTATAAACAACTAATTAGTGTGCGCATTGCGTACTGATTTATACAGAAAAATATCAAATTAATTAAAAAACTACAAAGAATCTAATCATTATAACGCTGACAAATGTTCACTACTATAAGGTAATATTAAAAGTAATTTAACGTTCAAAAACTTTTCTTTTAGCAATAAATCAAGTCCAATGTAGTAATTGTATATTTAATTTTTACAACTAAACTACCTCCATCATAATTTCTTAAGTAGATATAAACGTTGTTATCTTAAGGTTATTTTAAATATAATTACCTGAAACACTTACATTATGGAAACACCTACATTAGTTTATAATTAATTAACCGAATGGATGTATATGTATCTTCATTTATTAAATCACTATAAAATTATAATAATTTTTTTCTAAAGTTCATCATCGGTAATGGCATGTTTGCACATAAAAATAATGCTTTTCTTGAAAGATGCTCTTGTGGTTAATAGAAAGCAACATAAAGAGGTTTTTGCAAATTTTTGTTTTTTATAAAAAGATTCAAGTTTTCTTTTGCATCAAACTTGATAGTCTCCAGAAATAGCCTTTCGTCGACTATCAATAAGAAGATATAACACCGGAATTAAATTTTACACCACTACCAGTACCTTTTTCTATCTTGTTCTGCTATAAATAAGGCTAGGGTTTGTGGACACTTTTTTTTATCTAAGTACTGTAAATCCACATTTCACTATCCATTACCCACCTGCTATAAAAGTTTTTGTTAGCATTGGAGTATATATTTAGTTTTAAATAATATAATTTCAATTATTGAAGAATAATGTGTTATTAAGTTGTTGTTACAAATATCCCTGCAATTAAAATTTCCTTTTTATTTAAATAAGAAATTAATTACTGAATTAAACATTTTGTTAAAACAACACTACTCACTTTAGTCGTCTATTCTTATATGCAAAATATATGTTTTTCTTTATAGATATTTATATTGATAAATAGAGGTTTGAATGTTTAAACAATTAGTTGAAGAATAAATTTTATTAGCTGCAGGTGAATCCTTAATCAGAGAAATAAATGAGTTTACAGTACATAGTGCGGTGACCCTAATAAAAATATAAAAATACTTAAATAAAATCTCCACCGTTATATATAAATTATATACGATGGATTAAGATTAAAATACACCAGACATATTCTTTATTTCTCTCAGCTAGCTCACGTTTGTTCGGTAAAACATAAATTATTTGAATTTCGAGACTCTTATATTCTTTTATGCCTGGAAACAAGAAAAAACTTAAACTGTAAGCACTTATGCTTCTGCAAGCTGGACACTTGTAACTGTAGTCTGAATTTGAAAGAGAATAATGCTGTATGCTTGTATTAGCATCAATTAAACACATACGTAAATTAAAATACAAAAACTTTATTCAAGAACAAAATTATTTTGAGAAAAGCAAAGTCAAAGAAAAAGAAAATATAATTTACAATTGGAGATTGAGAATAAATCCTCAAGCTTGCTCAAACGTCTAGAAAAGTAGTATTATCTGACATAGGATTAAATACAGTTATTCGTTTGAACAAACCAACACAAATAATTATTTAAATGTAACTAAAAATGTTATTCAAAATAAATAAATCTTTATTATAGAAATTTGAATTGTTTTCTTTTAATTGAAAATTAAATGAATTCTTAAAAAGAATTTAATGAGTAAAGACAAATAGATTTAAATACCCTAAGATGAACTTTACAAATCAAGTTATAATTCTTTTAATAAACAAGAAACGATTGTTTTCTTAATCAACCTGGTATGTTGATATAGTTTCCTTTTCAAAATAATTAATCCAATTGGTAATACTGCGATATAACCAAACAGCTGATTGTTGTTTATAAAGATATTCGATAAGTTGATCGATTAACACAAATTAAATTCCCTAGAATTTAATTAAAACGTAAAAACACTTTCAATTTTATTTATATTCGTAGCACAATACTAAATCTTCATTAAAATTCAGGTAAACACCTTTACTTTTTAATTTCAATACTTTGTTTATAATATTGACACTTGTCAAACATCTGGTTATACATATAACCTCAAATTTTTACAGATTTTAATCTGGAGCCGAGCGAGGATTCTTTAAACGCAATTTATCGACTAAATTTGTTTCAAAAATGCAGCAGCTTTTATATCTTCTGCCAAAACAAAAGAACTCTATGACAGATTCTCGAAAATAAAAGACAATCGGCCGACGTTCGTGACGTCATAATCCAAAACATATGATTTTAATTAACACTGATCCCAGATCTGGTATGATAAACTCGTAGATCTTTTAACGTTGATTAAAAACATATAATACATGTATAGTCCCAAAATGAATAATAAAGAAGGTACGGACGAAAAACACTTGTCAATAAAGATTCTCGTTACAGATAATTACATATGGAAAATTAACAAAACAAGAGTTCATCTCTTACAAATTAGCTATATGGATATGGATACACAATGCGTGTGATACAATTGTTTTATACATAAAAATATCTTTACAAAGCAATATAAACATGTTTTTCTTGTAGTACAAACATCGATGTACACCAAAAGATGCTTACACAAACCCCAGCTTGAAAATAACTTCTACGTTAATCAAATTGTGCACAAAATGTCCAGTGTACAATGCACTAAGAGCTCACTTAAAAACAATGACAAGAAAAACCAGGATAAAAGCTACAAGAGTGCGTTTTCAAGAACCGAGAGGAATAAAATACCTCCTTAAATTATAGTGACCAGAATTATATTAAATGAATTCAAAATTTAATTATGTTACATCAATCATAACAAGATTAATCTACTTAATCTATTTACAGGAAAATAACCATGTAAACTTGAGCTGGCCTCTAAAAATAGCAAAGAATATGCTTAACGCTGAATCATCATAACTGAAAATCTTAATGTGGAAATGATTTTCCCTGGCAAGTTGGAAACCTGACCTAAAGTGTAACTTAGGTTGCCTATACATGATTGTGATCAAACAGTCTAGCTAAATCATATCCTTTTTATTTATAAATGTGATTTATTTATTTATGCATGAAATATTAGGAAAGTAAGGTTATATTTGCACGAAATCTTTAATCATAAGTTTTTATTTTAAACATTGATGAATCTAACTAAGCTCCAAACTATAGTCTTTATTAATTATGTGGCCAAGACATGACATGCCCCTCTATTAACTTAAAAACCGATAAAAATATTCATATTACGTTTACGAAGATCTTTCGATGTAATTTTCAAAAACGGTGATACGACATCACCTCAATAGATAAAAAATTCATTTAAAGTTGCTGCCCTAGTTATAACGAACCGTTTTGCTAGCAGTGATATACAGAGTGTAACTAATATAAATATACACCAAGAAATGAATTCATCTTTGGTAACAAATTTTCCTTTGCTGAATAAGTTTTTGTTGTAATAACAGAAAATAAAATTAATTTGTGTTATAGGATCCAATTTAATGAATTTCCATCGCAAATGAACTTTGTTAGTATTTTTAGTAAACATAACAAATTGTTTACGGTTTACAACAAAAGTCATTTGTTGTGAAAACTAATATCATACTAAGTGCAATACTAGTAGAATTTGTAGTATCGATCAGTTTTTTTTTGTATCTGCAACAAATTATTTTGCTGAGAGAGAACACACTAAGAAATAAATTATCTTTGGTAACAAATTCTCATTTGTTGAATTAGTTTTAGTTGATAGAACAAAGTGTTATTACAGATTATTTATGTTGTAGGAACAAACTAATTAGTTTCCATTGCAAATATATTTTGTTGGCTTTTTATCAACTTGTGCTCAATCGGCGGTCAGTTCGGTTACGGTCGTGTTGGACTACTGTGTACCGACGTTACGTTCCTTTGTTGACTCTTGTCTGCACTCTGCAGTTTGCAAGTTTATCTCATTTTTCTGGTGAGTGTTGACTACCTATTGCTGTTCAAAAAGGATCGTACTTAATAATTGTATTCTACAATAACACGTATTAGTGCTATTATTAGTACTTCGAGAACTATAATTGCAATACAGTATAGAATTACAGAAGCGCTAGATCTACTAGACGATTACATTACGATTACTTGAAATATTAAGATTCGTTCCGTAAGTCTTCATATCAGAAGCATAATTAAAACAATATAAGTAATAAAAGAAATATGTAGTAGTTATTCTCGTAAAGACATTATCCTTTTACAAATTCCATTTATTGCTTATTGCACTAATTATGCTTTTGGTATGAAGACTTATGGGACTAACCTTAGTAGCAAATATTCTATCAAATTTAGCAAATTATAAATTTGCTATGAGAATATATTAATTAGTAAAGTTGGCATATTTGGTGTAAGCAAAGGCTGAAAATTTGTTTCTGTATTTTACAAATTGGAACTTGCTGCAGTAAGTAAGAGTTCTGCACTTCCAGAAAATATTAATTAGCTTCTTGTGCAAATTCTGATTGTCCCTTTAACAAAATAATTCTTTGGTTATATTGACACAAAATATTTGCTGTAGTTACTCATATTTTGTTGCTGCAGCATACTATTTTTTAGTGTCTAACAATCCTTAATATAAATAATGAGGGTAGCTGCAATGATTTGGAACACACAATCATTATCAACATGTGATAATTTCCTGCTAGTGTTCGAGAAAATCGCATTTCAAATATTGAGTATGCCCCTCTACTTAAAATTAAATTAAAAATACTAAAGAAGCAAAAAGGTATAAGTGAATCATTTTCAGGATGAAATAAACAAGTAATTTAAGCAAACAACACGTGCCGGCGAAGACGGAAATAGCGATAGCGGTATCGACTAACTTAGCCGTTTTATGTATTTTGTAGCTTTAATGCAGGCTAGTGCATTATTAAGTTATATAGGAAATTGCTAAGTTATCTTTTTTTACGTAAATAACTGCTAGTTAATGCGGAATATCGTGATATGATATTCTTTATGGTGAGTGTCGGGGTAATATGCACTCGTACCCGGAAATTGTACCGAGAAAGGTTTTCCAATAAACGTCTACCCTCATTGCAAGACATTTCTACTTGCGTTCGATGATATCAAGAAAATGTAAAACTATAAACTTTGTGCTCTTAACCCTCGGTTACCCCAGCTCCACACATGCGTTATTCGTTGACGAATGTTTGTTATTCGTACACAAATACGTGAAGTGTGGATAATATATTCGTATTCGTATACGAATATTTGCTATTCGTCCACGAACACGAGTACGATCCGTCTTGTAGCGGTAAATTAGCGCGAGTCAAAGGGATCAAACATTCGTCTTAATCCTCACGTGTCTGCCTTATATACACTATACGCGAATATTCGGTTACCGTATGTGAAGTGTGTAGGGAATTGTTCGGATACATTCGCAAACGAACATTCAGTCATGAATATTCGCGTTTACACACGAATATTCGTATACGCATGTGTGGAGCTGGGGTTAGGCGCGCGGTTTTCTATAACGCGGTTAAGCGCTATGTACCCCACAGGTGCATATATGATAATGACTGTTTTTTCAATTGGATTTTTATCATTGACTCTGATAAAAGTTTTTAGAGAATTATAGAAGCCATATTTACTTAGTGGATTGCTTTAACTACAATAGCTGAAAGCTATTTTAGCAGGAATCAAAACTAATGATGCGGATGTTGTATTTTTGAATTTACAGTTGATAAAAACTAGGAGTAAATTGTAAAAAAACATAAAAAAATGCAAACATACCAACATAAAAACTACAATTTATTTTTCTTATACAATAGTTGCCTACAAACAAAACACAATTACTCTGATAATTCATTAACATCATCATTAGTACTAGCAAGACAACTTTCACAAAGGATTTTAGAATGTTGTTTCAAACATAAGGCCATGCCGCATTTTTCGCAACAATAGACAGTGGAAGCTGATTTTTTGTTTCTTGATAACACGGTTGGCACCGTCGTCTTTTTGAGGTACTCGGTGTTACCGGTTTTTCTTGAGCACTAGAAGACTTGTATTTTTGTAACAAGCTTTTTACGTCTTCTAAAGGAAGACTTGAAATTTGAGCTCTAA
Source organism: Agrypnus murinus (assembly GCA_929113105.1). Classification (NCBI taxonomy): domain Eukaryota; kingdom Metazoa; phylum Arthropoda; class Insecta; order Coleoptera; family Elateridae; genus Agrypnus; species Agrypnus murinus. The sequence continues at coordinate 101,438,794 of OV816028.1, read as the reverse complement.
TTTTCAATTGTTCTTCTAATAAACTCAAAGCTAATTTTTTCAAAAATCACGTCTTGGGGTGAATTCATTTTTGTTCGCGAGAAGAATGACTCGGGAGTTTATTCCAGCGACGTTCATTATGTGATAAAAAATCACCATTGGCCACCTTCTCGTCGACCTACCAACACTACATGCCGCACAAAGTTTGTCGACGACATCGACGCCCGATTTTGTGTCATTATAAAATAAAATAATTTCTGGCTTCGTTTCGGTATCATCCGAAACTTCACTTGAAGCCACATGCATGCTGGAACGTAGGACAACAGTTTTACCCTTTTTGGGAACAAGGGTCTCATCTTTTGTGTATCCAAAAACGCTGCTAAAACAGGCTCGACCCTTTGGAGTCACGAAGTGTTGCGGCAGCTCCCTTTTGTTTTTTCTCATAGTTCCAACATAGGAGACTTTATCTTTTTAACTCTCTTACCAATTTCAAACTGGTGAACCAATTATCAGCAGTAATATTTCGGCCAGAACCAAAAATTGGCCTAGACAGTCGCATTACAATAGAATCCGCAGAATTGGATTGACAAAATGGTCCTTCCGCTTGTTGCCCACAGTATATCCCCATATTAGCCGTATAGTACAATTTGGCATCGCTAAGACAAAATATTTTTATGCCGTATTTGTTGGGTTTGGATGGGATATATTGCCTGAATGAACATCTACCTCGGAATCCAGGCAACATTTCATCAATTGTCACATTGTGCCCCAGATGATAATGTTTTTGGCAGTTTTCAATAAACATTGCAAAAAGTTCTCTTACTGGCGCCAATTTGTCTAATTCCCGTCGCGATTCTCTCGTCCCTTTGTCGTCGTATCGCAAACACCTTACCAAGAACCGAAATCGTTTTTCGGACATGGTCATTCGGAACATGCTTATCCCTAAACCGTCAGGGTCCCAAAAATCACTCAGCCGCTGATGCCTCCCTCGAAATACACCTGAGAGATACAACAGTCCCAAAAATGCTTTTATTTCTGCAATGTTTGTAGGCCTGCAATCTCTTTCCCTTCCAAATTTTTCGCGAATAGTCTCTATATGTTGATTAGTGTATTGTACTAATAAATTTAGAATAGAATCCGTAAAAAACAAATTCCAGCATTCTAATTCGGTTTTGGCATTCCTCGCATCTTGGCCTACTACACCCGGTAGTTTTACCAAAATATTATGCGGGCGTCTTTTTGAAACTTTAGGAATTTCTTTTTTACACTGTGTGCCGTCTTTACCTAAAAATTTATTTTTATATAAACAACAGTAAGTTATAAAAAAAGCCGCCTACCAGAAAAATAACTATCAACTACTTCTGCTTCTTCAGCTTCCTCGTCATCATCAGTAAGTTCATGATCCGTGTTGGAATCAACTGATCGGATTCTACAAAATCATCTGAATCTGATTCGTCAGTTTCATCAAAATCTTCGTTTTCAATATCGGCACTAGGTTCGTCATCTACAAGAAGTAGACGCTGCACCTCGTCAATGTCCTCCGGTTTAGTCAAATTGTAAACTTTTTTCGTAGTCATCGTCAAGCATAAAAAAACCGCTTTACAATAATTTTTTCGGGCTTAGAACGTTTTAATCGCACAAAGTTTTCGGCAAGACTGAGTCAGAAAATTTGTAACGTGTATAGGCGCTATGTACCTGACAGGTACAAAGCCGACACCGCTTCGTTTTTATAACAATAGCCTAATCATAAAAGCGTATTTGGACTTGCCTTTCCAGGAAAAGGTTGAGGATAGATTAGAGCAGGAATACGCTTCACCGCATAATTTTAGTATTAAAAGTTTCCGAGAAATTTAGAAATTACGAACGCATCCACCTCCTGAGTGCACGCGCGCCTAAATGAAGGTTAAATGTCCGTATTCGTCAACATGTTTCTAATGAAAATATAAATGTATACTGACGCAGACTTGAACACTGAGATGATAATGCCTTTTTGTATTTGCTTTGTAATCAATCTGTACGAACAAACGTATCAAAAACTGTAAACGTTTATGCAGTTAGTTGTTAATGCTACTCAGAATAACATCACTTTTTAAACAAAGAAACCCACCAATCGTACATTATAAAAACTTGTGAAGTATTATGTTATGTTTGATTGTACTTGAATTGTATACATTATTTTGATCAACTCGCTGTGTAGTGTTTCTGTACCATAATTACTACTCCTATTTATTCCTAATTACATAAATTTTATAAGCAATGAATTTACCAGGATCGGTCACTTGGTGACTCATTCACATTACTCTAGTTTCATTTTATTATTTCAAAATGAATATGCTTGAATACAAGTTGACCTTGTTCTGTTATCACTTTATCACTTTTTTTTCTTAAGTGTTAAGAGGTTATAAATATGTAGAATAATAATTATTTTTTTCTTTGAGTAAGTTCAGTTTTGAATTAGATTCTTAAAACAAAGTCCAAAGTTAAAACAAAGGTCCTAATTTACTTTTATTATTTCGGTTCACAAATTACTTAGAGAAAATGTGTCACAACATGTACATAAAACGCAGCAAGTAGTTAAACATTGAAACACTCGTTTTTCTGTACGGCAAAATAAACAATAAAAATTATACTTACGTTAAAAGATGCTCAAGATTACCACGGCTTGACATTTAGCTCTTTCTTACAAATTTAAATTTTTAGGTCGCAGGTGTTAAACCTAAAAGCTTCTAATTAAATAATGGATTCAGAAATAAATAATAATATGTTGGGCGCCACCAAAACTGAGGATGTTTTTCATAAAACATGAATAAAATTTAGAAAAAGCGAAGGTTATCAGCTAAGGAACTAACCTCCTTATTAATTTTGACGTTAATTTAATTACAACATTAATCAAACAATGAAAGATCTTGATTAGCCAAAGAAACAAGAAACATCAGCAGTCCGTTTAGCCAAGCTATGTCAAGTAATCAATTTGAAATCTGTATATTAAAAAACAAAAGAAAATGGTACATACAATGCAAATCAAAATAGTTACACATTAATAAAAAAATAGCAGATTCAAAATACAAAACACATTAAAAAAGTTATCATTAATGAAAATTTGTGAATTCAAAATATAAAACCATCAAATTAAAATAGTTATTATTCATTAAAGTGAGTAAAATTTCGGGATCCCAAATGATTAAATATTATCTAACAATACAATATTAATAAAATTAAATACCTTAGCCACTTTTTATCGTCCATAGTAGTGTTCAAACCAAAATTCCTTTCACAAGTTGAAGGATTCGAACTCTTGACAATCAAAACACCTTAAAAGCTTTAAACAAAGCTACAATAACAAACTGCTGGCGTAACGATGCGGGAAGAAGTCTTCTGGATTATGAACTAAATGTTGTTAACGAGATTCATTAAACTTCAGCTCAACTGTTTTGCAATAACTGCCTTCGATATTAAATTCTTTATTATTCTTCTGACTGGAACGGTACTCAAAATTACTTGAATGTTGCTCAAAATAATTGTTGAAATTATTATGATTCGGCAAGAACAATGTAACTGTATGAAAATCCCCTTTTCTTAAACATGGGAATTAACACTGAGTTCTACTAACAAATGTCCGGCAACTAAACCATTCTTCAATAAATGAAGAATCACGAAATAACTGTAGTTAAGCGGTACTGTAAAACTGTATTTTTATTCGAACAACTCGAAAAACTAGACGGCACTTTAAATAGTTAATTTGTTATTTTATAATAAACAAATTGAACAGTACTAACACATACTCAAACGGAAAATTATTAAATTCACTTAACGGGATGTATAATTGTACCTCGCCGAGGCACAAGGCACGCCGAACAAAAACTTTAGCCGATCTATATGCAATAGTATTCTATAAAGATCGAAACTGAACTATCTCGGAAGCTCACTTCACAGCAAGTGTGTTCTCATTACCGCAACTTAGAAGCGAGTGTCGATCTTTCTAAAAGCTACAGATTGCATTATTATAGTTCATAAGATGCAAATAGTATACCCAATCAGAAGAACGCCAGATCCCATCTTGACAAATGAGAGCATTTTAGTCCACGTGGAGTCGATAAGGGGAATTTTTCTAGTTTTTACTATTGAACTCGGGCCTTAAAGAACCAAACGCTACGCAGTTAGTATATTCGCAGACAAGGGGTGTGATACAGATGTTGTTTTTCTCGAGACTGCCGACGCGTCAAATTATTTAAACAAGTAGCAAACATGAAATTCGATAAAAGTGACTTCAATAAAATTTATTATAAGCCATATTTAATAGTTTCCAAGATTTTTAACAAAGAAGCTACGTTAACCAAAGCACACGTGCATAAACAGAATACAGAAAGAAATAAATTACCGCCCAAATGCTTTTTACAATATTAAGAAAATTTGATACCAACCTTTTTTAAAATAAGTTTTATGGGGTTGTTTATATCGAATGCTAATGCAAGTTTACAGTTTAAAAAGAACGTAAATTTGCAGAACCGGACTTAAGATTTTTGTGACATTATCGACAAAATTGCATTTATTTGCAAGAGCTTGTAAAAAATATATCGTTACAACATAATTAAGACAAACAAAATATCCCTGTGATATTTTTTTTCTTAGAAGCGTAGTTCTCCAAAAAATTGCAAATAAAGAAGGGTACACAATTTTGAGCACATACTATAAAGTTTGTTACAAGGCGTTGTTGCTTCAAGTTACATGGGTTGTGGACGACTCAGTAACTGGTAGTTTAAGAATATTACCATGTCTTATTTTTCAATGTCATTGTGCACTTGATGAATGAGTAATAATAGCGTTTAATAAAAAATACTTTTATTATAAAACACATTGTTACATTCGTAGATAATCTAATGAGATTGTTTACTTTTAATTTTCTCATTAATCAGCTGTTTTAAATTAATTTGTGTAAATCTGCATAATTTATGTAGTCTCGTTGGGTATGTTCTGCTTTCTGGATACATTTTACCATTTTACTATTAACCCTGTCTTAAGATTACGCATAGCAGTGACACACAGTTATAATAACTAAAGCGAATTAAATAAACATTTACCTTACAAGTCGCGTAAATCTGTTTTCAGGTTAGCAGTGTTGATTATTATTTAGTTTGGATACCATTACAATTTCTTTCCTTAAATTAATAATAAACATACAAAAAGCTAGAATGAATCATACTAAAGTGGCGTCTTTCATCTTTATCCACAGCTGGTGTAGCCTGATATTCTTCCAACAGTGTTAATTAACACTAATTGGTAAATCTCATGGAGAATTAGACTTCCATGTAAATAGATTTACACAAAAATTTCTTTTCATTTCTTACCTGATAGTTTTTGCTTCGTTCTCAAATTTGTAAAACTACAACAATATAATTCTAGCTGGCGATGAACGATATAACGCACGCGCGTTATAATTGAATGTGCTTTTCTAAAACCGTCAACCAAAATTACCCAAGATTTTTACTTTTTTAGTGAAAAAACTAGATTCCAAATGTCAACAGAAATCCACTGGTCAAGTTTTACGAACGGACTGTAAGCCGGCAATATATTAGTAGTTAGGTTCTTTTTAAATAAATATATAGGGTCATCGAAAAATAATAAAAGTTTTGAGTAAGAAAATTTTAATTAACACCGTATAGTAAAGTCAAAAATCACAATTAATAAGGGTCCACAAACCAACCATTTTTTAAAATGCAACGATATTTAGTTTTGTTACTATCAAAAGTATGGACCAACATACGCTCTAAATTTCTTTCTATATTTTTATATAGTTTGCTAAAATATAAACTCTGAAATAGAGTAGAGGATATTTTCCTCTACTATATGTTAAATATTTCAAACTATCACATTCTTCAATACTAACAAAAAGTTTATCAACAGGTGGGTAGTGGATAGTGGAATAAATGAGTTTGCAGTATTTGGATAAGAGAGTGGCAACATTTTATTCTCTTTTATGTAAAAAATTTAACCGAACCCAAGGAATTCAAGATACACCTTTCTCTATATTTTTATTTTACGCATCTATTTTTTATTGATATATAATATGGATTTAAATGATAATATATATGTAATATTGATTTTCTTGTTTCTTACATATCAAATTAAATTCTAAATTAAAAAATAATTATAGTATAAAGTAAAGTAAAGTATTCGTCGTAATATGTATACTTGCTAAGAATACGACGAAAGTTTTAGTTGAACCATGTGATACCAATAACATAACTGTATGCTGCACAATACCACCAAATTGAATATTTCGAAGTCCAACAGCTTTCGTGGTACTATTTATGTATTTATAATATCTTGAATAATTTAAGTATAATTTTTAATTGACTTTATGCTTGAGAAACCAGTATGTAGAGACGCACAAGCAATAAATTATCACAGTCTTATAACTCCTATCTTCAAAGATGAAAAACAACCACAATAACAAGAAATACTGCCTCATGCATGTATGAAGTACTTAATTTATACCCAAAAAATACACCAGTAACACATGCAAGTTATCTTTTAAACGTAGTGCTAAATAATTAAAATTTATTTATCTTACGACATCTTACTTTAAAAGCACATACAAAATAGAAGAAGCGCTATTAGCTGCCACATACGTTTTAAATCTTATACTATATACCGATTGAATCAAACAGAAGTTTTAGCTTTATACGTTTTCTTGCTTCTCCCAGCCTTTAAAATTATTTATGCCTTCAGCTACTACACTTTACTACAACCATAATTCAGTGTAATTACAGAGCGGCTAACTGAAGATACCAAGATATCTTTTCGCAATGTAGCACTAACATTAGTAGAGGAATATAACAAAAAAAGAAGATATTTAAAGCAAGTAATATTTAGTTGTTTTAATTTAATTTTAATTTTGGTATTTATTAGAAGCATTTGAAGTTTTATAATCGCGATGATTTCTTGATTATCGCTTTTGAGATTAATGTCTTTTATATGTGATTGGGATATTCATTAGGTGTATAGACTGGACGGTATGCAATTAAATCGTTGATGAGATAGGGTTAGAATATGATATAGAAGGCCTTAATCAATCTGCTGAAGGGTAGCATTAAATTCAATTAACTAGTAAAAGGTGCGAATCTTATAGATTGCTAATAGGTAACAGGTAAAGTTGATTATGAGAATCAGCTTTACATATAGATTTTTCAAAAACAATCATCAGGTACATAAATGCTAATAAATATTGTGAAACCTGTTATGAATAGATTTTATAAATCATATATTCAAAGCACAGGTTAATCCCTACATTCGATTTCTGAAGTAGACATACAATCCATTTTTTAATTGTTTTGCTTAGTCAAAGAAAAATAGACTGTACAACTTGTGTGGAAGACCCATATCGCCCTCGAATGATTGAGGCACTCCGGGTTCGGCGTCGTGCCTCAAACTTCGTCGTCGTGCGATATGGGCATAATTTACACTCACGTTGTACAAACTACTATTATTTTATTGCATGAGTATGGAGAAGGAAGTATGCACGATGGACCTGCATAATAATGATAATCGCCCTCCCTCCCGCAAAAACTTCATAGCTTCTGGGGCCCGGCTTCCAGTTTATGGGTAGTAGTCGTTATTATTACCCTAAGACTCAAAGAATTACTAAGTAGGTGTCAAACGCTGATAATAAAAATATTTTGATTAGATGTTGATAGTTCTTTTTTGCTATTTTGGTTAGTTAAATTAAACAAGAATATTGTAGGTCCTTAAACCTGCGCTGATTTCCACCATTTAGTAGTCCATCAAATCGGATGTAGTTTGCATCCAAATAACTAAATAATTTATCAATAAACTAGTTCGCTATAGCCCTAGAGTAAACTTTTCAGAACGTAAGATAATCAAAAATTAATTTATTCGGACCAAAGAAATTCTTACCCAATTAAACGAACCTGAACAATAAATGTTGTTGTTAATTGTGGTTGCACTGAAAACTCAGTGTCTTCCGGCGGATACTGCAAATGTGCGGTTGGCTGCTATCTGTGAAGCCTTGTGTTGTTACATATTTTTTGAGTTTGTTGCTTTTACTTCATTCTATCTGCTATGCCGTCCTGATGAGCACTAATAAATGCGAAACAGTGTAGACGGCTGCAACTCACTTTTCCTTTCTTCTCTGTTGCGCGATAACCCATGATTATAACCCTTTCTTGTTGTTGTTAATGAGATTAAAAAGAAGTTTTATGCTAACTATGCAGTGGCGTATTTAGGGGGTGCTTTGCCTTAAAAGCACCCCCCCCAAGACTACATATCAGTATTTCTCATGTTTCATTCAGTTGATGAACTGAATAATTATTAAGATAATCCATATCGTATCATTCATAATTCTCTTAACTTGTTTTTTCAGTTTTACGTATAAAAATGGTGGGACATTCCAGATGTCGGTAATCCCTTTTTGAAAAAATTGAATAGTACTTTACTTAAGTAATAGCAGGTAGGTATGTAATCCCCTTATACAATGCCTACTGCAATACAGGCCATTAACAAGCAGTAGGGGGATATGAGTTTGTTTGCTCTTCTCCTGAAACCATCCTACGTAGGAAGTGCACTGATTACTGAATTTATTTAATACATTTATGATTAATACTGAATTTAATTATTAGATTTGAGTTTCTTTAATTTTTGTTCATTAATAGTTTATTAGTATATTTGAATAATTGGTTAAAAAAAATATTGGCCAAAATAGATGGAGTTTTATTCTTAAAATAAAATTTATGCTGTTTTCATTACTACCCTCACATTTTAAAATATCCAAATATGATGGGGACCACTTTTAGCTCGTCAGAAAGCACTCTTTAATTTTCAAAAAAAAAGTTAATAAAGTTTGGTAACGTTAATCTTACCTTACTTCAATTTTACTTTAAGAATATGTGTTCAACTTAAATCAAATTGTATAACTGTATTCTGTATACTTACCATCAGTTATTTTCGGAATCTGTAATTCATTTTATACAAAAAATCCTCAGCGATTTGCAATCTGGTTTTCAAATGTTTATTCATTGCAGTAAACTGATAAATAACAAATATTAAACCGTTAATAAATTAGTGTGGGTACTTTAAGTTAAAAATTATCTTTTATCAATTACTGAAAACAATAAGCCCCTCCCACAAGTTATACTTCTAAAAATGACACTGTGACACTATGATCCTCGAAGTTTTTAAAGATACCATTGTAAATTCCTTTAGGTGAGGACTACACTAAACTATAAATACAGTAAGCTGTAACTAATACATTAAGCTGTACTGGTTGCAATTTTTCTTATTTTTGTCAACCTCGTGCTTCCATTGTTTTTAGTTTTTTACTTTTAAACATAACATTAATAAATTAATTAATTAAAAAAATAATGAATTAAAAAAATCAACAAATTAAATATAACAACTTAGTTTTTATTAGTTGGTTGAGCTTAGTTATATTTTCTTGTTGCGAATGAAAGGACAAACCAGTTTTATTATTAACAAGTGGTAATTCTTATTATTAGTAACTTGTTAATTAAATTATGGAAAATGTAACTCTTCGAAACATGGGTTCAAATACACTTCTAGAATATTAACGAGTTTTGTTGCAGCAAGTGTAGCAATAGCTTCGTGATACGAATAATATCGTCAGAGGAGCCATATTTCACTTGTTCAAATTGTATAGACGAATCTGATTAATTAAACTGAAAGCTTTGCAAAAGTGTCTTTATTTTTCCAAAAATTGAGAACGATATTAAACTAATAACAACAATAATATTATTGTTAGATGCTAGTTGTTAACATAACCTATAATTAATAATAATTTTGTACAATCAATGATAAAATAAGCATAATTACAGTTATCATATAATTTAAAGTATTATCACGGTACTATATTTTGTTGCTATAGGTCCTAATTTTGAACTAAAGAAATACCCACTTCCGTCAATAATATCGAAAACGAAGGAAACGCTCGAGTCCTTAAATATAAATAATAATAAATTATCAATACAAAGATGTATTGTGTCCCAAAAATACATAACACTGGAAATTTAATAAGGCCAATCGTATCAGATGCAGATACTCTGATCAGAAATCAATACAAAAATCTGCCCACGAACATAAATAGTTTAGCTGTAGAAAATTTACTAGAATTTGTATAATAAATTACCCTTATAATACAATAATTACTCTTTTACAAACATTGAGACATTATTAGCGAAAATCAAATACAATTATAGCCTTCGAAACGCGTGTAGGTTATTACGAATAGAAAACGAGTCAAAATAGTTTATTAAACTGCTTTTTCATCCAATTACTAGACTTAAAAGGTGTATTTCAAGGCGACTTTGTAACAGAATGTTACATATCTAATAACTCACTAAAAAGTATGTTAGGCAATCCAAAATATAAAACGGATAAAACCACATCGAATGCAATTATTGCAATTGAAAGTGTATTAATCAGACAAAGAGGTCGATATTGACAAGATTTAAGATTCAAAGAGCTGATTTTAAATACAACTTATTTAAAAAAATACATATGTGTCGTCGAACATATATTTGACAGTACACGCAATCAAAGTTGATAAATTGTATATTTAGAGAACTAGATGCCTATGAAAGCATTATTATTGTAAAATTTATTAAACAAAACGCCGTAAAAGATTAACAAAAGAACTGTTGAAAATTTTTGGCTAGTATGGAGTCAGTGAAATGGAAGAATGAGACAGAATATAAACGTTTTTTTTGAAGGATAAATTAGTTTTGTTTAAATAATTAAAAATCGTTAATAATTTGGTCATAAACGTTAGAATGAGGTTAACAAAGAAATATAAATTTTCTACGAAGCTACCAGTCTTTGACCTTCCGTTTTCAAAATTTTTAATAAACTACATATAGATAAAACTCTGAAAAGTAAAACACAAGATTGATACAACAAACTACTAATTATGATACTAATTACCCAGGTAGCAGAGGTACGTCATAATAACGTCAACATCTGGCGATAACTCGTCATAAGACGTCAGTGAACCAAAAGTCGACGACATAATAATGTCCAGTAAATGCCATTAAAATAACGGGTCACATATTACGTCATAGTGTCGTCACTTTTGGGTGATATATTTATTATATATTTTACCGGTATCCATAGTAGAAAACTAAATGTTGCGATATCGTGTTTTGTATCTTTAATAATATTAGCATTGTAGATAGTTCTTATAGGCTTCTGTTATAATATCCATAATATTATACGATTCAGTAAGGCTATTACCAAGGCTTATTGTGTTTAAAGTGTGTTCTTGAGACAAAGACAAACACTTATCTATTTGATTATCGTACGAATATTATTATTTATAGTACATTTTTAATATTTGATAAATTACAAATTCATGGTCTGCAATATATTAAATTTTAAAAGCGTCGCTTGCACGATATGCTCGAATAATCAGTTCATCTTAGTTGTCAGTACCAGTCTTTATTCTGTCGTTCATGTGCAGTTTGCCTCCTCTGTCATTTTTGATTTAAAAATTTAAGAAAAACCTTAATCGTCAAAGAGTAAGTATCCATATTCTTCTAGGGAACTGAACATTTTGGTGGTGAACAACTTAAAGTATGACATATTACAGAAAGATTTAACAAATGCGTTGTTTTGGCTACTCTGGTACTTGGCTACTGGTATAATACTCATCAGTCATCATATCAAAAATCTTTGAAGATTTTTGTAAATCTCAAAGAAAATATTGTCAGTTTAGATGTCATTCATTAGAAATAATGAGACAATGATCAATAAAACTAAGTTCTGAATTACGATATATTATCTTTAATTTTAACAAGCAAATTCGTGTTTGTCATTTTCAATAATTTTTTTAGTATATAATCTTTCAATATATGTTATATTTTTGTATATATCAATATGTAATATGTATATTTTTAATATGTAACCTTAAAAGTACTAATAGTTTTTATGTATTCCTAAAAATCTGGGGGGGGGGTGTACCAAATATAACTTGAAAAGACGTCAAATTAATGTGTTTGTAAGACGTGAAATTAACATCTAGCATACTACGTCATTGATCTGAGACATTAGGAAATCATTACCACGTCATATTTACGTCATCCCACGACGACATTAAATTTACGTCACTTAGGGGCCAGTTTTTCACGTCATTTTCACGTGCCCTTGTTTCCTGGGTAGTGTCATTTTCCAAATCTTAAGTACTGCACATGTATATAAGATTTAGTTGTAAACGAAGATAGAGATAAATGATTTAAATTTTTTTAAATTCTTTTAATTAAAAAAAATATATTTCTAAATTGAGTTTGTTGTATGTGTTGTACAAGGATATATTGTAAAACAGTGCATTTAATTTATAAATAAGACAGTCAATTTTGGCAATAAACTACCAATTCAATTTTAATTGGTAACAAGGAAACCTTTAGTGACACAAGTAATCAAAAGAGTTAAGTGTAAGCAAAAGATTGGAACAAAACGCAGCATTTTTCTTTCCAAAGTGATTAAATAAGAAAATTGAATTTGTGTATTGTTATGATATAGGCATCCCGCATTACATGTATGCACGATATGTTGCCTATCTTCCAGGCGAAAGAAGGATTTCACTAATTTTGTTATTTTAAAATTTTGCATTAAATATGTTGAGGATACACACTACAACACTGTGATATGGAAGAGAATAAATTTTAAACGGATTCTTTACTTGAATTTCACAGACTCAATTTCATGATGGGATATTTTGACATTTATATATTTTGAACCCATTTTATGGCATGTTTTCACCTGAAAGGGCTATTATTAAAGGCATAGGTAAGAAGGTATACACAAGTATTTATTACTTTACTTACAGTTTTTATTATTGAATTTCTAGAAAATGTTCTATTTCTTTGACGATTCATCAATTTCCATAGTAGATGGATATTTAGTAGATGGATGTAATTTGAATTTCTAAGTAAAATATTTTACTGCAATATTGTTAACCAAGTTCTAGGGTGCATTTGACACTAGAATGTTAAAGTGGGGAACTTTTTATAGAAAAAGTTTAGGCCTTTGAAATCCCAAAATTATAACGCTTCAGCAGGGTCTGCTACAATGTTAAAATTTAGTTTATATTTATAGTTTTGGTGTCAAAATGTATGTAATTTTTGTTTGATAGGATATTAGAATTAATCTTATGATAAGAAAAGGATGTAGCAATCTGTTAAAATGTTTTTATTTGAATTTTTGTGAAGTAATGTTTGTGAGAAAATTCAAGATGGTTGTCAATGAATCCTAACTCTAAATTTGTATTTTTATAGTCATGTTAGCTATCAAAATGAAGGAAAAATTCTCATCTTTCGTTTTTTAACATTTATTTAAACAATTAATTTAATTTTTTATCGAGAATTTGGTTAGAAAACTAATGTGTTTAAAATTTTCCGTGGCGCCAAACATTTTTAAATTTAAAATAATTTTCAATTTTTAATTTTTTTTTAATAATTTAAGATTGATGGATTGATCAGATAAGAATTAAAAAAGACCAAGAGAATTAGAATGTCTCTTAATTCTTATTTTGTTAAATCTATTTGACACCAAGATTCAATTGATTTTGTTTCATGTATGTTTAATTAATTTTAATTTAGAATTTTAATAGTTGTTTTCGTTTCTCTTCAATGACTTTTAAATTTTTATTTTTTGTGTGTGTTCATAAATAAAATTTATTCATTTAAATGTTTAAAATTAAATTTGTTTGTGTATTTATTTGTGTCTGGTTTATTAACAATGTTTTACAGATTTAATTTAAATAGCTTCCTAATTAATTAGCGACCCGCCTGATTTCGTCTCAGGCATTTATGGAACTTGTTTTACAGTTTAGAAATTATAGCTGGAGAATTTTTTTTTGATAAAGGTAAGTAATATTTGGTTGTGTAAATTTTCAGACTCTTTTACCAAGATTCCGTGTTTGTGAATTTCAATAATAATAAATTTATTTTGCAATTTATAACTTTCATCTTTCATCAAGTGTTGGAGGGTTTATTATTCCTAACAATACAGTTTTTTTAATTGACAATCAATATAATAACATTATGGCGCCCGAACTTGTTACTGTCTTTTTCTTTCTTATTGATATTATATAACAACCTCTTCCCCACCAATATATCATAACATTATGTATCAATTTAAATTTCCTATTTAACAAAGTGAATTATTGTAAACAGTGTATTCAGTTTTTTTTTCAAGTGCCGTCAATTTTAGTTAAAGCTATCAAAAACAACTTAAAATGTAATTGCAAGAAACAGAAAAGATTTAAAAACCATCAAAATATTTTTAAACTGTTTTGAGTCAAGCAGTCTCTCTATGTTAGATTACATTTGTAAACCATAAAAATTAGTCAAGGACGACTTTCTTCTCTTTTCTGACAGAAATATTTTTTAAACTGCATGTTTCTAATATTTGCATGGTTATGATTGACTCTCTAAAAGCCACCCTCAGAAGAGAAGGTTGTTATAACAATATTGGATTTTTTGCCTAGACGTGTTTTAGATTGTACGATTTCCTAAATGCAAAAAACTAGTAAAAACGTATAGTTTTTTTAAGGGAATGTTAAGGGTGCAATAAATGCAGTTCTTAATACCATGAAATAAACCTAGCGTTCCCTACATACAAGTATTCTATCAAGAATAGTTCAAAACCTAATTTATTGACTTACTATCAATCACTTTGCTGGTGTTTATGTAAGTAGACAGGACATGAATTTAAATTTATTTACTTGTGCAACTTAACCTATCTTAACAAACTTGTAAACCTTAAATCATTATACAAGTTTGTAATTCGCAGGTGCTTTTGAAAGTTACATCTAAAAAATCTCGAAGATCTTTAAACTAACAATTGTTAACAAGATATTCGGGTCAGATTCTTTATAAGAAAAAACTATAATGATAAATATATTAGTTGCCGATTTCATAAGAGGATTGCTTCCAACTCAATCCGTATTTTCGTTTTCAAAAAATCATTAATCTCTTTTGGCACTGAATGTCCTTTTCTTGTAGTAAATAATAACATTTTTCTCGTTCTTTTATTTTATATGCCTTTCTAAACGTTGCACCTGAGCTAGCAATAAATTATATCGTAGTTAAATGATAGTTATGAAAAAGTGCAAACACATAATTTCTTATAAAATTGATACAAATTCACTTTAAAAGCGCTCGTTAATAATGAAAGCTCAACAAATTGTGTTTTAACTCGAAATTCTTTGATATTCCCATTTATTAGTCGAAGAAAAATAACATCCTCAATAATTTTCTACCCAAGAATTATGTTACTTTACCTAGTTACCGAGCAATTATTTATAAGATTAATCTAAGTGTACTCTAGAAAAATGGAAAACATGCCTTTGCAAGAGATTCGAGTTGCATGCTGTTGCTGCTGTTGTATGGCGTTGGATTTGTCAGATTGGACGGTTAATTATAATTGAGCTCGTGTATACTACATACAAGTATGTATACATAAAAAATAAATCTTATGCAATTTTAAAATTGCAACTACAACTAACAACGGATATTATTCTAGCAGATGAAAGGAGTAATCAAAATAATGACATCCAAGGTTTTGTTCGATGTGCAGAATGCAAAATTTGTTTTTAATTAGAATAAAATTATACATAGTTTACCTAAACGTAAGCAATAATGAAATAGTAACCACAGGGAACAAATGGACGATAGGAGGTAATTATGAACAGTGGTGAGTGGTTGGGAAAAATGTATTACTGTAATTAAGTTATTCTTTTTAAATACATAATCAGTAATATAATGCATTACTTGCTTTACAGGAAATCTAATTAGTGGTGGTAACATAATATTTTTTATTCAATTATTATTGAACAATTATGTTCCTAAATTCAATCATTTTTTGAATATATATTTAAATACAAATCTAGAAAGTATAATAACTAGTAGTAAGAAATAATCATAAAAGACTTAAATACTTGTAATGATAAAATCTACAAATAAATTAAAAAATGTTATACATATTGCTTTGATTTTCAATCATGTTAGGAAGATACAACCCGTACTAAAATATTTACCAGACATATTTTATGCAAATTTTAAAGATCCGTGCTATGAGTAACATAACCTCACTTTTTGATCTAATTGGAGAAAACTATTTTCTTAAAATAAATAAAACTAGTTAGTTAGGTTTAACATGCACACTAAAAAATACTTGAAACATAAAAGGTTATAGAGAAATCATGTGTTTCTATAGGACAGTAAAATAGAATCCGTTGGTGGAAATAAATGTTGGAAAGCGGGAGATGGTTTCGATTGCTTCATTTGATTGCAAATATAAGTATCCTAGGTTTGCACGGTCCCTCGACGCGAGCTTACCTGAGGGCATCAAAAGAATCACGAAATCTTCGGACCTTTTTTAGTTTTTCGCTTATAACTTCAAAGCGGTGCTTTCTAACGAAAACTTTATTATTACAAGAATCCAAGAGCATTAAATTCTGCGTCGAATGACTATCCAACACTTTAAATTCGGTCCAGTGGTATGGTCCAAATCGACGGTCAAAAAACCACAATTTTACAAATTTTCGATTTTCCGTCAGACCCGACGCCCAGAGGCATTCAGTATAAAAAATCCCGTTGGACTCATTCTGATTGTTAATATAAGTCGAGAAATACCTAAGCTTTGATAGCGTAGAGGTTGCCGGATTAAACTAATGGTCATTTCTTTGTCATCCCCCATCACAGCAATTGGGATCAATCCATATGAAGTGCTGCAGTACTGATCGCCCGATCATTCCGAAAATTTTTTTTTGTGTGTTATCACATGTAAGTAGTGGTAGATCAAAACCACTGTTATATTTGTTTCGTGGTGTGCGCAGTAAAGGTAAATCTTGATATTACGTATCATAACGAGGACTTAAAAACCCATGAATACTAAAATAGTAAAGTTTCAAATTTCATATATTTTATACATAAACTAACCGTATACTTTTAAAAAGAAAATCAGCCCTAAGACTTCATCTTCATCTGAATATATAAAATATGCCTCCCTCAAAAGCGGAAATTTTTGTAAAAACGTTGTTAAACTTCGGAGTTAAATTGCACCCATAAGTAAGCATCCTACGAAAATTATGTTTAGATTAAAAGATGTAGTCCGACATGGGAGCAATACAAAGGTTTCTACCGCTTGTCTCTAGGACTAACCTTTCTTGAGATATCAAGATTTACGTTTACATCAAAAAACTGCAAGAAACGTCGTGCACCACGAAACGAATATGGCTGCCATATTTCAATCAAAAGGAATAAAAATAAAATAACAGCGGTTTTGATCTACCAATACTTAGATGTGATAACACACAAAAGATTTTTTTTTCGAAATGATCGAGCGACCAGTACTGCAGCACTTCATATGGATTGATCCCAATTGCTGTGATGGGGGATGACAAAGAAATGGGCATTAGTTTAATCCGGCAACCTCTACAATATCAAATTAGGTATTTCTCGACTTATATTAACAATCAGAATTAGTCCAACGCTTTTTTTATACGGAAAGCCTCTGGGTGTCCGGTCTGACGGAAAATCGAAAATTTGTAGAATTGTCGTTTTTCGACCGTCGATTTCGATCATACCACTAGACCGCATTTAAAGTATTGGATACTTATCCGACGCAGAATTTAATGCTCTTTAATTCTTGTAAGAGTGAAGTTTTCGTTGGAAGCACCGCTCTGAAGTTATAAGCGAAAAACTAAAAAAGGTCCAAAGATTTCGTGATTCTTTTGATGCCCTCAGGTAAGCTCGCGTCGAGGGACCGTGCAAACCTAGGATACTTATATTTGACGTCAAATGAAGCGATTGAAGCGATCTCCCGCTTTCCAACATTTATTTCCACCAACGGTCCCATTCGGGTCTAATTTTACTGGCCTACTAGGTAAAAATTAGTTTTTATTGATAAATTTAACGATGTGCAGATTAAAACTTAATGAAGTTTTGTTGCATTTTCAAAGTAAAAGATTATCTGAAACAAACAGAACATGTTGTATTTAAGATGTATGTAAAGATATAACTACTCATCTGTAGTATTTATTACTGAAATTTGTGTTTCATTTTAAGGGGTTGTATTTTGTTTGCGTAGTACCTTTGTGTAACATTCAACTTTAATAGAGCCATTTTCTTTTGCTTTTTTTATCAAATCTTATAAAAAAGGAAGCCATTTTTAACAATTATGTAGCTCTAAAACATCCAAAGAACATGCCCATCTGGAGTGCTCCAAATTAAAATGTTGTGTGGTTATGTTGATAATAAAAATAATTCAAATTAAGTTTATGTCAATTTAAAAATATTTAAAGATTATAATTTAATTATCAAACTTAAAAAGTTGTTAAACCAGTTATTAATTATTAAAAGAGAAAACAAAAATTCATAATAACATAATAAGTGAATGATCCAACGAGGGAAAATTATTATTGGATGGAAATTAAAGAAATAAATGGAAATTGTATTTATGAACTTACCAATTATTTATTAATAAACAGTATATGGAGATGGAACTTAACAACAATTAATTATGTTATCGTGTGGAACTGGGTAGTTGCAGAGATCGACTAAAGATCTTAGTTTGGACATTTTACTTTGCTGTCAAGTAAGCAATCAGCTGATATGAGAATAGAGATGGGAGATTTTGGCATCAATATTTAAGGTTAGGTATAGAGGAACATTTTAGTCAAGCTATATAAAAACTAAAATTAAACTGTGAGTTGTTAAACAAAACTGTTCATTTGTTTTATCCCAAACAAAGAATTTTAGATGTTGGGATTTTTATTTAATTAGAAGCAAAACGACAAATAATATTTTCAATCAATTTAAATTTTTGGAACGTTATAATTCAATCAAAATTCAGTCTTTTTGAATGTAACTTTTCGCAAGTTTGATATCATATTTTTATTATTTGTGTTAATAAAAATATAAAATTTTATTATTATATGAAAATTTATTTATATGTTGGTATTAAAAGTCTTCTGTTATTATTTATTACTGTTAATTATTATACTTTCCAGATTTGTATTTAAATATATATTCAAAAAATGAATACGTTTAGGATAATAATTGTTAATAATAATTAAATAAAAAAATAATATAGTAATTACCACTTGCAAGAATTGCTTTGAACTTTTCTTCCCGCTAAAGTAACTCTCAGCCAAAGAAATGTATTTGAACATTTTAATTAAATAAATTAAATTTTAATTAAACAATTATTTTCCATAATATGTAATTTCAAACAAACAGCACAAAAGAGATATCAATGGACACCAGTAGACTCATTAATCAACTCCGTATAATTGTCAAATCTTCCCCATATCTAAGATTAATCCATTATGTAATCGTTCAGTGTTGAATAAAATCCCTTGAATCAAGGAAAGAAAATGTAAATTAACAAATCAAAATACAGACTTTGACAAATGTCAGAAACAAAAACAAAAACAGCTTAGAAGATTTTAATAAAGAAGTAATTTCTTAATTTTAACTAATTGTTTTTTAAATAATTTTAACTAATTTCCAAATTAATAGAATGTAAATTAATCATTGGAATATGGTCAGAAGTGGATACAGATTCAAAAGCTCCAAAAAGGTTTTTTGCGAGGTTTTCAAAATTATCAAAACCACATTAGGTACCTTATTTTAAATGAGCGTTATTTAAAACAGAAATCTTAAAACGTTTAAGTGTAAGCAGTAGCGGCACAATTATCCTTAACACAAAAAATCAATCTCTGAAACAACATTCAAAGGCCTTTACATATTGGATTAAAGTAAGAATTAACTGAAACGTTAACATATCACGATTTATGCACCTTTGGCACGAATTTCCAATTTTCTAATTTTGATTAAGTACTGTAATTAGTTTATATGTACTTACCTATATACATTATATTTACTAGGTGTTATCTTTATGTAAGGGTGTGTTTTTACTAACTTTTTAATAATTGTAGCTAATTGTAACATTGACTTTATTAATTGAATAGCGTATGTTGAAAACTTGTAATAGTATAATAAAGATACTAAATTTCTAATAACATAAAAAGACCTGTCTTCATTTTTCATTACTTCAAAGCAGGACCGGATTTAGACTTGATAAGGCCCTAAGCTATTTGAGATATGGGGCCCTTTAGTATGGGACGTTCTGGACGTGCGGAATTGGGACTAATAATGCCGCAGTATATTTAAGTATACGAGGACGACACTGAAAATTCTTAGAAAATCAAACAAGGATTAGTTTTAAAAAAATTTAAATGATTTTATTGTTTTTCAAAATATTCCCCTTTAACATCAATACATTTTTGCATTCGATGAAACCAGTCCTTAAAGCAATGATGCCACTCTTCCTGAGACACTTCAGAAACCAGGTTTTTGTAATGTTCCACTGCTTCATCTGATGACGAAAAAGTGATTTCACGCATTTTATTTTTAATTTTAGGAAACAAAAAGAAATCGCAAGGTGCAAGGTCAGGGCTGTACGGTGGAGGGTCCATGGTGCTGACTTTTAGGGCAGCCAAATACTCAGTTGTTACTTTTGCTTTATGCGACGATGCGTTGTCATGATGTAAGATTATTTTTCCTTTGGGGCGTTTTTCACGAACTTCAAAAGATTTATGGTAAACAGACATTTGTGTACCAATCGGCAGTAACGGTACGTCTATCTTCTAATGCTATAGTAGCAATATGACCCGTTTTAGAAAAAAACTGGCAAGCATCTTCTTACCAGCACTGCAAATTCTTCGAACTTTTGTAGGCTTAGGTTCGGATCGAAAGACCAATTGAGCCGATAGACTTTTCTTTTGAGGATCATAACAATAAATCCAAGATTCGTCGCCAGTGACGCTATTCCAAACCAAATTTGAAGTGCCGCCTTGGAATTTTTTTTGCTAGTTTCTTCTTAGTTTTTTTGCACCATTCAATGTGTTGTTCTTTTTGGTCGGGAGTCAGTCTATGTGGAATCCATCGACAACAAAGTTTTCTCGCTTCTAGGTGTTGATGTAAAATGTTGTGTATTTGACTCATACTAATGCCCAATGTCGCCTGAATAAATTCATAAGATGTCCGTCGATCTTCCTCAAGCATTGCTCGAACAGCGGCAATATTCTCATAGTAACAGCAGTTCTTGGGCGTCCTTCACGAAATTCACCACTAAGAAAAAACCAGTCTCTTTTGAATTCGCTGTACCAATTACAAATTGTTGTCTTAGACAGGGCTTCTTCGCCAAATGCACTTCTAAGCCGATCTTCACATTGTTTAGGCGTTAATGACGATTTAAAATCATAGTCCGGAAATGTTCTCTAATCAAATTCATTTTTGGGTGAACACGCAATCTTTTATGATAATTAAAAAACTATTAGAGCAAATCGAACAAACTAAACGGCAATCAACTCGCAAAACATTAAAAAGTAGCTGTCAACTAAAAACAAATTTCATTCGTTTTTAGAAACATGGCATTCTAGATATTATCAGTGTTCCCCTCGTATATGACAATTGCTCACTTGGACAATTCTTTTTGGGGGCCCTAAGCTATAGCTTGTGTAGTTTATACGTAAATCATGCTCTGCTTCAAAGCTACCTTTGTTAAACCTTAAAAATAAATCTGCCTTTTTATGTTTTCATAGTGGCATAAAGCTTCTCGAAATGGACTTGCATATACAATTATTATACATGTACGTAACCGCACAATGCAAAAATTAGGTGCACCCATTAACTTTTTTAAATGGAATATAAAATTAAAACGCTCTCACTCGTCAATTTTTTTGTACTTTAAAAGGTGCGGTGAAAAAAGTGTAAGTGAACCGCGAACATTTTGAACATCCTTTACAATAACAAAAAGGGTTATAGATAAACCAAAGTAGGTATCTTAGGTTTTTATTCCAATGCAAATGTATCTTTAAGTTTGTTATTAAATTTCTCAAGATCTACTTATCCAAATTTTAATTTTTTTATATCGTTGAATAACTAATGTTAAGAATTTTTAAATGAGGTATCACTCTAACCAATCCCCTTGCCATTTAGAAGAACTGAAGGGGTAGCTGACATGCAGTAGGTGTTGAAAATGGGGGAAATTTTACATTAGAAAGCAGCAGGTTACTTAAAACAATAATAATAATAATTTATTCAATAATTAAAGAGTTTTTACAACTATGTAATTCATATAAAAAAATAATAATCTACCAGATCAGATAATACTCCGACCATCTACAAAGATAATCAATCTAGCGTGTAGATGATTTAAAAATATAAATAAATATAACAATTAATAACAACTTATATTAAGAAATCACAAATTTGGAACGTGAGACATTTTGCTTTGATATCTACAGAATAAATTGGTACACGAAGAAAGGCAAGTAGTAATTTTGTTGGCATTATAAATAAAATAATTAAAATTTGTCCAACTAAAAGTTTTATGGAGCAAACGAATCAATGTTCATTAATCTACTAGTATTAACTATTTATTATTGCTAATAAATATTTGTAGTATTTGGCATTTTTGTAACTTTGAGTATTTGAGGCATACACAGAGAAAAATGCTATAGCGTACTTTTGCACAACGTTGGTTAGTTGTGATTGTATTATTTTTTTGTACAATTGGTTTCAATTGTTTTAAAGCGTTGCGTATTCTTACTTAATACGATTGTTTGAAGAGGTTGTAAGATTTACTTTCACAAATTGTGCAAAGCAAATTGAAGTAACTGAAGAAATTAATAGTTCACAATATTGTGCTGCGTTTTTCCACAATCTTGTTGTATCTTTTGATACAAGTTGTTTAACTGTAATCATGCACAGTATTGTGCAGCTTTTTAAATTGTATATGCAGAAAAAATACAAATAAAATTGGAAACTGTAAAACAATTTGAGCGAAACCTGTCAAGGTTATTTTTAATGTGGGATTGACCAATTGCATCTATTCGCTCTCAGAGCAGACTCCAGACATAAACAAACTGCAATAAACGCTGTGCTAAGTGGAAATGAAGCCTCCAAAAGAATAATTTAAAGACAGGAAAGATATGTCTGTGATACTGCTTACAGTGTTTGTATACACTTATGAATAACAAGTAGTTCAACTTTGAAAATTACTGTCCAATGAATGGTGATTTGGTACACATCGCTAACGATCTTCCAATGGCAATTCTTTACACTGGCCTCCTCAATCTCCCGATTTGACCCACCTAGACTTTTTTCTGTGGGGTTTTATAGAACTCTACAACCTTATAACCTTAGGATTATAAAATAAAAAGTTGTGGCGACTGTACCCATCACAAAAGAAAATGTGAAAAATCGTATCCGACATGCTTGCCAACTAGTAACGCCTAAAATGTTACACAGACTACGAAATTAATTTAGGAAAAGGGTAGTAAAGTGTGTAGAGATTAAAGGGGGGGCATTTCGAACACCTGAAGCATGATAGACATTCAATTATTTAACCAGTAGAACAAATTTAGCAATTTAGTATAAACATGCGCAGACTGTTTATTTCGAGTCAGCTTTTTATTTATCATTCCGTTTAAAATTCCGCAGTTACCCCCTACCCCTTAAAAAATGGGAACGGGTAAAAATTTAAAAGCCACATCAAAATGTGTCCCCCTTCCTATCAATTACATTGCGTTCAGATAGTCTAAGTCGTTTTTGAGATATCGTTGTAACACTTTAAAATCCTCATCCCGTACATTTTGATAATTAAGCATCATTGAGCAGTAAAGGGAACTGCTCTACCAGG
Organism: Agrypnus murinus; assembly: GCA_929113105.1. Taxonomy (NCBI): domain Eukaryota; kingdom Metazoa; phylum Arthropoda; class Insecta; order Coleoptera; family Elateridae; genus Agrypnus; species Agrypnus murinus. The sequence continues at coordinate 101,415,073 of OV816028.1, read as the reverse complement.
TGTGAATGTTGGTAATAATGTGTGGATACTGGAAGGGAATATGCACCAAGCACAGAAAAATACTGACTTTAGAAACGAATAAATTGCTAACGAACATTACATTATTTCATTTATCAAAAGTGTAGTACTACTACGAACCCGCAGAGCGAGTTGAATGTGCTGATCCGGTTTCATAAGTAAATCATGAATTATTAGCATATCCAAAACTAAAATAATATATGCAGGTCCTTTAAACAATAACACCACATTTTAAAATTTTCAATTAAAATCAGCAAATTAAATTTATTAATAAATAAAATTATATTAGTAGTGTAATAGACTAGATATTAAAGATATCTAATAGTAGTTTATAGAACGTAGTTTGTTAAAATAGCACATAATCATGGGTGACAAAGTAATGGCTTTTAAAATGTCGAATACCATCTCATTACTCCTAATTTTCATCGTTTGCTCATAGTTTCTACTATGTGTCCACTATGTCAGCAAGATATTCTGAAATCATCGACACTTGATCAGTTTTAGCTACATCCGAGATTTTTGTTTAACATGACCTACCTGCTTGAATTTAATGTCCGCGGCCCCTTTAGGTGTCAACTAATTAAGTTACTTTCCATTAGCGCGTCACTTACTTTTGTAGAATCTACCAGTGCTACCTACGCCCGACAGAGCCCCGTCTGACTCTACCTAAAAGTAGAGACCCGCCCTATACCCGCTAGAAGGTGGGATTGTCTTAGCTGTGAGAGGCTAAAGATTATATTTGCTCTGTATTCGCATTAACACCCCTTATAAGGTGATCACCCGGAGTAGCCGCCCTGGAATCAGCCATACCTGTAGATCGTAAGTCACCGAAGTGACTCAAACTACTTGTTCGTCACAGAGTTGCCTCAACTTCATCCAATAGACAGTGCCGAAGCGATTATACCAGGATGAAGCACCTGGTGAAAGGTTTCCACTAAATCAGCGATCAGGGGGTCGCTGCTGGTATAAACCTTTCTAGTATCTCTTGTACGGGAGTCCAGCCTTGTTCTGGGGCCGGCCCAAGCTAAGGGACGGGTACGCTAAGACCAGTCCAGTCATAATGCAGCGATACCTAATGCCGGCCTGCGTTTTAGCTGCAGTTGCCAAAACATTATCACGCGTTGGACAAATTTCAATTAAATTTTTAAAATTTACATAATCTTGTACATTCTGTGTACATCCGCTTCAGTCTGTATTTGATTACTATTTTTTATGCATTGAATAATTTAGTTAGGCATTTTAAATTCCCCCATTAAGACATAAATCGTGAAATGCTTTTTAAGCAAGATGGCATTAGAATCTATAAAAAGCAATTACTATTGCAAAGTACACTGGAGTGCCTCAAAAATAGTTTTATCGTTCGTTTTTTAAATTATTTGATTTAATACCTATCTGCCACTCCAATAGGGCACAGATAAACATATTACGTTAGTATGAGACAACTTACAGAACACATCTTTTAAAAATTCTACTTTAATCATATTACCATTAATTGCAGTATTTACGCCCGCTAATAAAAAAAATGAAATCTGATTTATTAAACTTGTGAGATGCAGAATATTAAACAAAACACACCCCAGCATCCCTAGTTGGGGGAAGGCTTTATCTAAAGCCCTGGATCTCTGATATTGTTGTTTCTATATACGAGGGTGGTCCCAGAAGTACCCGACCTGACCAAGAGGTGGCGGTACATGTTTGGAAATATCACTGTATTGGAAAGTACGCAGTCTGTAAAGCATATGTTTCAAGTTTGAAAGCGCCACGTTGTTCAGTATTTGTTTGGCAGCCATCAATAGTGACCGTGGTCAGTGAATTTGTGAAAATGGAGAAAATTGGTCATCGTTATGTGATACAATACTTTTATTTGAAAGGCCTCAGCCCAACTAATATAAAAGCTGAACTGGATTCTACTCTGGGTGAGTCTGCTCCTTCGTTTACAACAGTTAAATTTTGGGTAGCTGAGTTTAAACGAGGCCGTACGAGCTGCCAAGACGAGCATCGCAGTGGTCGACCAAATGAGGTGACGACTCCAGAAATGGTGAAGAAAATCCACAAAGCGGTACTTGATAATCGTCGACGGAAAGTGCGCGAGCTAGCAGACATTACGGGCATTTCAAAAAGTGCGGTACATCGCATATTATCTGAAAATTTTGACATGAGAAAGCTGTGTGCAAGATGGGTGCCGCGTTTGCTCACACTCGAGCAAAAACAGTGTCGTGAAAATGTTTCAATTGAGTGTTTAGCGAAATTTCACAGCAACAAAGCAGAATTTTTGCGCTGTTTCGTAACAGTGGATGAAACATGGGTCCATCATTTCACACCCGAGACAAAAGAACAACCGAAACAATGGACTCAAAAGGGAGAACCGGCTGCAAAGAAGGCGAAGACCGTTTCATCTGCAGCCAAGGTTATGGCTTCGGTTTTTTGGGATGCGCGTGGAATAATTTTTATTGACTATCTCGAAAAAGGAAAAACTATCAACGGCCAGTATTATGCAAACTTATTGCAACGTTTGAGCGAAGAAATCAACCAAAAACGGCCGCATTTGGCTAAAAAAAAGTGTTGTTTCATCACGACAACGCGCCAGCTCACAAATCCGTTATTGCAATGGCCAAAATTAATCAATTAAAGTTTGAATTGCTACCTCATGCACCATATTCGCCAGATTTAACCCCCTCGGATTATTTTCTGTCCCCAAACTTGAAAAAATGGCTCAGTCGTCAAAGATTTTCCAACGATGAAGAAGTGATGTCAGCAGTTAATGGCTATTTTGAGGAGCAAGACAGTTCTTATTATAAAAAGGGTATCGAACTTTTTGAACACCGCTGGGAAAAGTGTATAGAGCTGAAAGGAGATTACGTCGAAAAATAAATATATCTTTTTCCAAAATTTTTGTGTTTTCTTTGTTGGGTCGGGTACTTTTGGGACCACCCTCGTATTATGTAACTTTCGAGTTTACGTTAATAGCAACAAACACAAATAGGGACATCTACTATCGAATGCAAAAGTTCTGAGCCCTGAGTTTCAATCCGAACAGTTAGATAGATAATTTATTTTTATATAAGATAATAAATTTGTAAAATTATCTGATTTCTGGCTTTTGAATTTTCGCACATTATGTTACAAATAGTCCGTTTTTTGGGAGTTTTGACTTAAAGCAGGTCTTTAATAATTAATATTTTAAAAACTACTTGACAGAATTGAATGTAATTTTATTTGCAACGTAGCTAAAAGTGTTTAATTACAAAAATGTGGAAATTTTTGTAATTAAATATTTGTATTGTTTCTAGTTATTCTTTGAAATAGAGAGTGGTGTTCTGGTGCCTTAATTAAAATCTTTTTTACAAGATAGTATTTTATTAATAAAACAACAAACACTACGATAAATCTTGAGATTATTCAGGAATTAATTAATAAATAATTCTTTAAAAATTATTTTGGAGATATTCACGAATTAATTAATAAATAATTGTTTAAAGAATTATTTATTAATTAATTCGTGAATATTTTCAAAATTTCTTAACGTATTTATTGTTTTATTAAAAATACTATGTTTTGTAAAAAAAATATCTTGATTGAGGGACCAGAAGACCAAAATGCATTACCTTGTATTTCATAGAATAACTTGAGAAATAATACATATATCAAATTACAAAAGTTTGCACATCCATACTAGCTACTTGCATATAAAATTACTTTCAATTCCGTCAAGCAGTTATTGAAATATTAATTATTAAAGACACAGTTTAGGTCAAAACTCAAAACATAATTCGCAAAAATTCAAAAACCTAAAATTATATATTTTTACAAATTTACTATTTTATACAAAAAGGAATTTTCTATCTAACTGTTTTTTGTTTGAATTAATTTGAGCGGTTAGTTATTTTGCTATGCGCATTCAAAATCAATGCTCAAAACATCTGCATTCGATAATATATGATATCCTCCGAATACAAACTTCACCCGAAAGGAATAATCTTAAAAATAACTTTTATTTACTGTAATTAAATTATGTATAGAAACATATAAAATGGGATTTTATATCCTTATATCCTTTGGGGATTTAGCACTATATGTGGTGATTCTGTTATACAAAATAAATAATTCACTTCTTATCAGATAAAGAAAAACTCTGGAACGGCAGTATTTTATACTATGTTTTGTGGCATATTGAATATTATTTAAGAGGAAATAGATTTATATATAATTAATTTTTCAGAATATAAATTTTATTTTCAAAGTATACATGTTGTAATTAAATTTAATCTAAATTAAAAGAAATCCAAAAGTGTTGAAATTATGTTAAGTATGCTGTAAAGATCCTGAGAAATTTATAAAAAGAGGGACTATAAAAGACTATGTAATTTATGTAAAATATATGCATATTGCAGTTATACTGGGTGGAAATAAATGATTTTCATTAAGTTACCATTGCATTCCCCATGTAAAAGCACGACATGCCGCTCTACGAAAATAGAGAAGGAAATACCATAACCTCAAAATAAATTAATTCAATAAGTTCTATGAATTGTTTGACAGATTGATTTCATTTATTGACAGAACTAATTTAGTACTAAATCAAAAAGAGTAGAGCGATACAGAAAAATTTACATGTGAAAAAATTCCAAAGGGAACTTTATTTCCACGCTGTATAAGTGGCATGTTAAAGTTACTAAACGATTTTAAATTTTGAGCTTTATTGTTATTACAGCTTGTATAATTATGCAAGAAAGAGAATTTCAGTATTTCAAAAGCATAATTTTATATAAAAAAAATTAATGGTTGAGCTTCATAAAACGTACCTAATATAGTGAGGTTTATTTATAAAATATTTCTCTATATAAAAATTCTTATTTGTTCTTTGTTTTGAAAGAAATTACTTTATGATATCTCAGGGTCCCACAACTGAATTTATTTAATGTTCTTAATATGAGACTATTCATTCAATCATATAACCATAGGTTCTTTTATTATATGATCTAAATTTTACTTATTGTGGTTATTGAATGTTGTTAGATAAAGTAAGGTTATAGATAACCATTGACATTTATATCAGTACTGTCATACATGACAGTTCCCAACTTAATGCATATAAAATCAAGTAAGCATAACAAATCAATTATTTATTTAACCTCTTTATTTACTACTCTTTTGTTTTGGATGTTAAAAGAAAGAAATCTTACCCAGTCAACTTACATTTATTCCTTCCTAGAATGTTAATGGATAAAACCACTCCTTTTTCCTCTTATCTAACTGCACTTTCACTGCACATACACGTCTTGCAATTTTCACTCTTCCTCCAAGACACACCGACGACTGAAGTTGAACAGGATCTGCAGACCACCTCTGCACTCTATGATGATGATGGATCACAAACCTACTAACTCTTCTATCGGTCCTTGTTGAATAGGTAACTTTATACTTCCTTCTGCACCTCCGGTAAGTCTCTTCGGTTAATCTTGAATTGGCCTCTCAATCTACTGGTATACCTCCAACAGGAACTGCTACTGACTAAATCTTCCACACTACATTAAGTATTGCTAATCTTCTTAAATTGTCTCATTCCTATGTTTAATTATTTTTCTTGAACTACTTAAAATCTATTCTTCTATATCTATCCTCTTCTTTTTATTATTTATGATAAATTTTACCCCCACTTTTATGGTATATTCTAAATTTTCTTCTATCTTCTCTTTTCCAAACTTATTTAGTAATTTATTATCTTCCCTTACTTCTTACACTTAACTATTCCTTTTCCAAATAAAACACAAGACTTTTATTCTATATTTATTAACTTTTTAACTTCTTTTTTAAGAGCTTCTTACAAAAACAACCATCTTTTTTTGACAAACAAAAGCTTATTATTCATATCTCTCTGAGAAACCTATATTTCATTTATTTTAATTTTTATTTTATTTTTATCAGAGATATCACATTTCTTTGATCATTCTTACTACCCTTTCAACAATAATGCAAATTTCTATAGTTATGAACAACTAATTTCTTTATTTAAAATTTCAATTTTGCATTATTATTGAAAGTGTAGTCTTGATTTTATATGATCCATTGATATCCTTAATTAATGTACAAAATTTTCTTTTTCAGGTTGACCTTTGACTAAGATCTCCTTTCTCTTACCATCCTGATTTGAATTTGATATTATAATCTCTTGTATTCTAATAAAGATATGCTATTCCAACTTGATTTATCGTATTTCATTTTTGTATTAAGTTTTCTAATCTGAGCACTACGTTAAGACATTATTTATGTTTTATTTAATGATATTCAAGAACCACAGACTTGGTTGAATTGTTGTTCAAATGAACAATAAATCTTCAAAGTTTAATCTCCGATGCACCTTCTCATATTGTTTTCTCTTTAGCTCAAAAGTGACCATTGCACTAAGTAAATAAATACCTAGAATAGTAAAAAGGCATTTATACTATTCACCTACTACATACTTGCTGTTAACTATAGAAAATGGTGCAAACAAAAACAAAGTTAGTGCAAACGAACGAATCAATTGCGAATCATTAAAATGATAGTACCCAATTAAGGTAGGTAGCGTCTTTCTAAAGAAATGTAAACGCTCACATAAAACACTGTTTTACTGTGCTGTGCAATTTTCAGCTAATCTACTAATTACTTTAATTCTATGAAGCTCATGTTTATTGTAGAAAAACACACTTTCCAATGTTGTAATGGCAAACAGAAAACATCATAATCTTTTTTTTATTAACTTGTTATACGTCTTTGTTTTATAGCCAAGTATTTAAAAGGACGTAACGGTACTGAAAACATTATATAATCCTTTAGAAATTACTCCCAACAATATCTCTTTTCAACATTCTAGGTATAAATTTAGATTTATGGAGAAATTAGACATGTTTGCCCTATATCAGATAGGTACCAATAATAGTATGAACTAATCAGCTTCTGGAAATCTTGGAATTAACTGAGAGAATTATCCTTTTCGTCACGGATAGTAAGTTTTAACATTACCGACTAATGAAGCTTATTCAATTACGTATCATTAATAGGTACAATGTTTCCAATTAGACAACTTATGAGATAAAGCTCTAAATGCTTTAGGCCAAATGATATCTTATTATAATTTTCTTTGTGATGTTAACACACAAACACTGTTAATTCGTGTTTTAATTTTCATCGGGAACACATTATAAACCGTGGGCATTTTATTATATATTAACCATAAAACTAATAAAGTATAAATAGTAATTTAGACATGCCCTATAGTATCATTTCTTTTTATTGCGCCGATGTAAAAGAGAAAGAATTATAAACACCCGTATATAAAATTTCATATATATCGTTATACACGCCCCATGTACCATAAATTGTTATAAAATAATTGCAACTATAAACTAGATTAGATATTTATGTGCTGTTAATGTTATAAACAATAGAGAAACTCGAGATAATTTTATAAGACGAGAAGTAACACAATGTTCACGACGAAATGTATGTATATTGGCTTTTCAGCTTTATAACGCCCACACAACATCCAAATTTAAACAGTTACAAAATCAATTTCGACCAAATTCTAAAGGTAGAAAGTGTTACATATATGCGGTAACAAAATTTATTACAAGAATTTAAATGCATAAGTCAGTTTGTTTTAAGGCGCAAAAGATTTCAAGGATAAGGATAATACGTGTTAATAAATATTTAACAGTCTATTATAATTACTAACAATCATAACTGGGTGCTTTTATACGCTGTATAAGTAATAGTATAAAGATTTCAATGCATGAGAACACGGGTACCACTAGCGTTCTGTTCTTTAATTTCTGAATGCTTGTTCAAATTAAATGGAAATAGTGACCAATCAAAAATTCTTGAGCATACATTATCGTATCTGAACACTCATCTAAGACTCTCTGAAGCTTTAAAGCGAAAAATAAAACAATTTTGACAAGTTGACCTGAAGCAAATGGACAGAAAGCCTCGCATTCCTTAACAATTCCAAAAAAGCTCTATTCAATTAATAAATTGGATTTATATTACGAAATTTTCTTTTGGGACTTTTCCATCAAATACTAAACTGAATCACTTACATCATGAGATCTATATACCTCTAACATAAGATAAGCTCTGAGATAATAATTATTATTATTCATTAAGTAACACCGTTCGCTAATCTTACAATAATGTTCTAAGTAAACTAATCGCATTGATATCAAAATACATAATTTTTCACAGAATGATGCAAGAAATAATCTATATATTTAAAACACAAGGCTCATTTTTGTTCCAGTTCGTTTGAGATTCCTACTCGGCTGATTTATGTGATTATTTTTTTTATATCGAAGCTTTCGTTTTGTATATTAGTCAACACTACTTAATATATGTATTTCATTAAGTTTTATATTTTTAAATAATAAATCTAAAACATTTATTTTGATACGCAAGAGAACGACTACCTGCTTGCAGCGCCATCGCAGTTCCCAGCGTTGGTAGCTTTTGAAACTATTCACGATTATAAAAGTTTGAACCAAACCCATATTAGTCGAAAACCTAATTTTTTAAACCGCGTATTTATTAATAAAAAAATTCCATAATAATAATAACATATTGTTATGATATCAGCACCCCGAATTACATATATGCAGAATGTGTTGGCTATCTTAGAGGCAACGTTGACGATCTACTATGGTTGTGTGGAATTTGCACATAATTAGATTGTAAAGCCATTTCATGTATGGTTTACACCTGAAACAGATGCAAGGCATGCTGATGGAGGTCTATGCAAAGTCTAAAAGCCTTACTAGCAAGTTTAATCTTCCAAATTTGTGAAGTTTCTTTGCATATCAACGATTTCAGTATTTTTTTACTATTTTGCTATTTCCCAAGTTTAATTAATCTGTGAGTGCAAATATTATGTTATGATATTGTAAAGCAGGGTCTGGGGCACACTTGATATGTAAATATTCGTGTTTATGCTTTCTTAATGGAAATCTAGGTTTCTGAAGGTCACTTTTAGCTGCGTTTGTACACAGTATTCTAAAAGTATAAAATTTGATATTATTTAGTAGGTTGGATACCTAAAAACGTGTAAAAATTGTGAGATAGATTCTAGGATTTTCTATACAAAAAAGCATATAATTAACAAATTTAGATTAATTATTTCATATTTTAATGTGTAACTGGAAGCATTCAAGATGGATGCCATTCTTCAAGCCAAACCAACTTATTAGAGAATCTTGCATTTGTTATCTGGTGGAAAACACTAAAAATCTGTCAGCACATTCATTTGTTTATGTAAAAGCTATAAAGACAGATCAAAATTTGGTTACTTTATCTGTATTTTTATATCGTTCAACCAGCGCGTTTGTTCGCAGAGTATAAATTCAAAAATTTTAAGGTTAAGCTCGAGAATTTTTATAACCATTGACATGTCAAAAATTTAAGGTTATAATTTTTGTTGTAAAGTGGTTGTCATTTGTAAAGTTTTTTAAAAGTTAATGAGTGTTTATAATAATCCAGAAGTGAAATCATTTAATTAAAAGATTTTAAAGTAATTAGTTGATAAAAGAAATAGCAATTAACAAAGTAAAGAGAATTATACTGTTTGTTAATTATTTTCTTTTATTACAATTTAAGCGGTATCCAACATTTTCATTTGTGTTCATTTAGTTTTAAAAGTTTAATTTTTGTGGTTGTTTAAAAGAGAAATAAACTAATTCATTTGAATTTTTGTAGTAAACTTTGATTTTTATTTGTTTGTGTTCGGAACAATTAACAATGTTTTGCAGATATAGTTTAAGTAGTGCTTTAATTTTAGCTACCCGCCTGAAAGAGTCTCAAGTTAGTAGTGGAACTTGCTTTTCATTTTACAGTAAATATTTGCCGGTACTTTTTTCTTCAATGGTGAAGGTAGGTTCTTACTTTGTGTATTAGTCGGATGTCTGTTCCTCGTGTTAGTCAAAATAAATTTTTGTATATCAATTTTAAAATTTTTCCATTTACCATTCATCATCGACTATATTTGAATATTTTCTTAATTATTTATTATAAAATTTATCCATCCCCCCCCCCACTATATCGTAGCAATATATTAGTATAATATTTTTATAATTAATGAAAATTCTGCTACTTAAATGTTTCATTCATTTAGCCTTTGTTAGTTACATATACTGTGTGCTCATAAATAAGTATCGATTTTTGTTCCAGTTAGCTTGAGACTTCCACTGGGTCGATTTACGTGATTTTTTCTTTATATTAAAGCGTTGACTATATAGCATCCAGTTTATTGCGATATTTTATTTTGGTATTTCACATAAATATGTGGTAGCAAAAGGCACCAACAAATAAAATAGTATTTAGGCCGTTATTGCAGGAAAGTTTAAAGCTTTGCAAAAGATATCCTTTTGTTATATTACAGGACTTACAACTGGTCCTGCGGAACCCCAAAATATTTCTACGATTATAACTTTTTTTTGACATTTGCCGTTTTAATAAGTTTCCGGAAATACTTCCATGGAAAGTTCCATGGAAACACTATTTTTGTCATGTTTTTGAAATATGTATGTACTAATAGACGTTTTCAAGAATTTTTTAAACAAGATCGATTTTTCATTTTATTCTTATCATTTCGTAAGGTAAACTTTCCGTATGTATGTATGTAGAATAAACCGGTAGGGAGGGGTAAGCCACAGAGGGAGATATGTCGGAAGAAAAGAGGGTAAACTGGGAAAGAGGAGTGCTAGGCTTAGAATTTTCAACTGGTTATGTTTGGTTGCGTTTATTTAAATAATCACTCACGAAAATCCAAAGGATTGTAATCACACAACAAATGTAACTATATAGGGAAATCCTTCAATGCTTTTGACCGTCATGTCTTGGCGAGGTTTTCCTCGTATAATATAAAAAGTATAATTATTACGACTAACATCATGTCCGCAAAAGGAAAATGTTATATAAAGAAGTTTGTCACGCGCAGCACCTAAATTTATTTTAATAAACAAAACAAAAATATAATTAAATCAATATGTAACTATAAACCGGAAACGAATGAACGAGCTTACAGTATTTTATTGTATGAAGTTTCAATAAATCACTACAAAAGGACTAGATTTAGAAAATTACAAATTTAAACAATTCAAGAAAAAATTAATTCGAAACAATGTGCATATAACCGAGTGTACACTTCGGCAGTTTTTATACTATAAAAATAATTATTAAAATAAAGAATTCAACCTGTTTTATGAATTTGTTCAGAATCACAATAAGAATAACAATTCACTTATTATTGTGATAATCATTGGTGTTCTTACCATCTTATTGATAGCGAACATTAGTAACCCCGTCATAGAATGAATCTTATTTGTTTAATAGTGTGTAACGGTATTCTTTTATCAGTCCTGAATGAATGTAGTTTTGTCTACATATTTACTGAAAAATCTAAATTCCGGTCCTGCAAATTTACGTTCTTCTTGCAATTTAAAATCATGTTAGCATTTGGTATAAATAAACCTATAAAAATTATTTTAAAAGGTTGTGTTTCAAACCTTCATAGAATTGTAAGGACATTTGGGCAATAAATTATTTCTTTCTGCGTCTTATTTACTCACGTGTGCGTTAGTTAAAATGGGTTCGTCGTTAAAACCTTGAAAGTTAATAAACATGGTTTGTGGCGAACCTAAATTCATACAGTTCCCATAGACATTGCAGTTTTGCGTTCCTTGAAAATATTATAAAAAAAATCTCCTTTATCTAACAAATGATGTTGGATACGTGTTAAAAATCCCTTTCGGTTATTTACATCTGCGTCTAAAATGTGATATGTCTGCAAAACTTGCTTTAAAATATTATTGTGTTTCTATTTTCTCCTTCGTGAAAACAAGACTGCGTAATTTCTAGTCTTTTAGGGACAGAATCTAATATTGGAATTAAGAAAACTTCCCTTATTAACCACACGTGGACTGTATAGTCCTGATTCGTCTAGGCCAAACCACGCGACCCGGCTATTGGTTGAAGTCGATTTGCATCTAAAAAAACATTCTGACATAGAAAAGAACCCGGCGTTTTAAAAAACAGAGGACTCACTTGACTTCAGTTGCTGATTCGAGACAGTGCAGTTTAAAAATTCAGTCAATGGTCTGAATTCAGTACAGTTTATAGATAATAATGGTCCGATATTTCGTGATGGACCATTAAATAATTATTTTTATCGTTCCAGTTGTTAATTAGTGAATTTATGTTATTAAAAATCAAGTGGTTCTTAAAATTTTCCGGAATCATAGTTGTAAAATTACAGACAACGTATTTGTTTGGGATTATCGTTTATTTGTAGACTTATAATAAAACTAATTAATTCCTGTTCTATACGCCGACCAAAATAAATAATTATCGATTATGTTGGAAGCAACTAAATTAGCGATAAATAATTTTGAATTGTTTAAAACTTTAAAGATATTACCGTTAGTTATCGGACATAAGTTATCATAAATAAAAATATTAAAAAACAGGATTGTTTTAGCTGTGATTTAATAACGAAAGTTATTTAAACCATATGGGTTGTTTCGAACGTTTTGTTTGGTTGAAATGAACTACCAAAAAGTTTCTTTGGACCTGGTGCAGTCGAGCTTAATTCATCAAAAGTTACATTCAGCAACTATCATCCAATGAGAAACGTTTCCAGTCTCTATCAGTTAATAGTAATGGTTTCTGTGATGCAAGTAATTATTGGCTTTGTATGAAATCGATCAAGAGGATCAAGGTATTGTAACCTAAGGATTATCTGTTTTATTGTGTAATTTTTGAGTAGTTTTTTTGTTCTTGTTTATGGATTATTTGGATGTGTTGATATTTATTATTAACTATCGCAAGAGAGCTCTTTTGTAGAGTTTAATACTAGGATGTTAATTTCAATAATATTTGAATATTTTAACTTCAATAATAACTGAATATGTTAATTTCTTTAATGTTTGAATAATTTTAAGTTCAATAAATTTTGAATATTTTCAGTTCAATAATAGTTGAATAATTTAAGTTTAACGATTCCATTGTCTTTTATTTTCTCTGGTTATATTTTTATTTTTTCTTATCCAATTAATATGTTTTCAAGTTTAAACAAAGTGAGCTAAATGGAACCATATAATTATGAATGCTTTATTCATTTTTTTCTAATTTTAATATTGATAAAAATAACGAAATTTTTTTATCAACACCTCTTCTTATTTGAGTTCATTTTCTGATTAGTGAATTCAATATTTTTTTGGCTTAATTAATGCTATTAAATTTCATAATCAGATGGCGCCCTTTTAGTGTATTTATTTGAGTTCTGAAACCTTTATCTACTCCTTTTACAAATAAGACAACTGCAGAACTAATACCTACGACCTGAAATTGTAAGATAGAGCTAAATCTGAAGCCGTGGTAATCTTGAGCATCTTTTAACGTAAGTATAATTTTATTATTAGTATTTACAGGTAGTTTTGCCGTTATAAATTGGCGCCCTCCGCGGAGGCAGGTATTTTTATTGAGAATGAGTGAGATGTTACACTACACGTTTTAATTTATTTATGTGTATAGTCATACTTCTACCTCTTTCATAATTAAAACAATTAAACGCCTTGTCTCAAATAAACGAATAAAATTCCCAATTATTTCTATTACTTTATTACAATAATAATAACATTGAGCCCGTATCTCTGTATAGAGTATCTAACCTCTTGTTCTATAAAATATCTTGTATAACTTCGAATAAAATTAAGTTAAGTTTGCTATTAAATTCTAAATATAATTACATAAAAAGGATATAATAATCGTGTACGTTTTTGGTGTACAAGTCGATGAAGTTTCGTTTTCTGTGTGGTGTATTTTTTTGTGTTTAATCTGACTGACGGTTTCTCTAATGACAAAATCTAAAATGTCAAATTGGATATTGTATAATTTATGAGTAAGTTATGTGTGAAGTACCTTTATATAAACTCGCATATTGTCTATTCGATTCTTCTGTTGGCATTCCTAATCACTTTTTTGGTAATCTAGTGTTCTGGTATAATCATAATTTTAAAAAAGGACGGGGTTCTGTTCCGTTTTTAAACTTTCAGTTCTTCTATGAACCATAAATAAAATTTTTGCACTTAGGTACAGCGGTACAGATTGCTGGTCTGTTTACAGCATACGTTGTCGCTTAATAATGGTTTTTCTTTTATGAAAATAAAACAAGGTATGAATATATTTAAGCTTTTTCTGTGGTAAATTAAATAAAATTTATTTTATCTAACCGCATTTAGTAAGAAACTGTTTTAGGTGATGAGAATTTTTAATTTGTAATTCATTGAAGCCGACATACAAACGATTCTGCAATTTGGATAGGTTGAATTCATAAACCGGCTTGCTATGGTTGATGTTAGTAAAGAAGTTTCTATATGCACGCCACGCTGTTGCATAGCACTGAAATTTTATCATTGCATAGCACTGCATTACAGTAAATTTCATTGTTGAAAAAGTATTCGGCAGTAATTTAAATTTTCAAACTGTTCTTGCTGCTAACAGTAACATAAGTTTCTTGTTTGTAGATAACATCATACCGGCGCTCTATTTGCATAAGTTATTAAAATAGGAACATGGGATTATAGATACACAGATCTCAGTTTCAAATTACTTAATCTTCTTTTCTAAAATCATAAATTAAAGCTTCTCATATATCTTATGTCTGTTAAAAATGAAAGATAAATTATTAATGACTTGTTTAAATCACAGATTCTGATCTGATAGACAAATTCTGATTTAGAAATCTAGTTTTTTAACACATTTATGACTATAGCAAATATTTTCAAAATTAATGCATGCTTGACGTAATTTAATTTTAATATTAATTTATTGCTATGAACTATTCTAATTATAATACCTTAATTGCTTAGGGTAGCATATACTGCTAGATAACATACCTGCTAATGTAAGATACTGACAGGACAGTACATAAATTCACATTCGATTTCACATAAATCATCCATCTCAATCTTAAGTACGTACTAATGATTATTCATTAATAACAAATTATTTTATTAATTGGATTGTCATTTTAAGCAAATAGATTTCATATTAATTTAGTTTTTTTTAACTATGCACAGCTGGATTAGCATTCACAGAACATTAATTTGTTTTTTTGCTACATAAAAATTAGTACCACATAAAAATGTTACTAGACCAATGATGATGTTAAGAATAAAAAATGTGATATTTAAAATCACTTTTATTTTTGAATAAGATTAAAATATTTGTTTCCTGCTACAGTAAGTATGTGGTAGCTATGTACGATTTCTAGGAAAAATAATTACGGAAAGGTATTGATTTTGTATTATACAAAGTTGAAACCAATGAAACAGTTAACTTATCTAGTGTCATTCACTCTAGATTTAGAAGGTTTTAAATAGTGGTAGTAAATTTATTCTTTTAGTATTTATAGTTAAATTCCTTATTTTATGTACGAATTATTGATAATCAGAATTGTTGATTTGTACAATTGATATCATAGTGACAAAGACTGACAAACGTAATGTTACATGTCACAGTTATATTAAACAAACAGAATTACATAAATAAAATATTGCCTTATTACAAGACAGTAACACATTCAAGACCGTAAATATAAACACTAGAAATAGTTATCAGACGAACTTCAAAAACTTAAGAGAATTCTGGAATGCACAAAAATGTATATACGTTATAACAACGAAAAGATTCACTATGCCAAAATTCGTAAACACGTAAAACAGACCACAGAATCGCATAAATTAAAACTAACTTTCAACAAAACTACCACAAAAAAGATCCAGTAGTTGCTTAAACATATTAAAAGACACAAATAAAAAAAATATAATTTGTAACATCCCATGTAATGATTGTAATAAAGTGTATATTGGGCGAACGTGAAAATATCTAAGAATTATACTACAAACACAAACGAAACATAAGAAATGTTCTCACAGGGCACACATCATTAATAAAACATTTAATTGATAACTGGAAAGTCACAACTATTCTGTAATAAGAAATAATTAAAAAAAAAACAACAGAGAGTCTATTTGCAAATTAAAAGCGTTTAATTTTTGTCTTGTGAATATGTAAAGTGTAAATTAGTTATCATTGCATAAATCAACTAAATACCAAATAAAGTCATTAGAACATACAAATTAATTATCCAAGTGGTTAAACGGTTTATGTTTACGGCATAAAGAATTACACCTTGATATAATCTAATGGGTAAGTGTTTAACTTAAAAATAAAAATAATTGTTCTATAACTATAAATAAATTTTTGCAGTACTTTGATGTACCAACTTTTTGATAATGAGTCGGCAAACGGCTCGAAATGTCAGCGTTAAATTGTTGAAATAAAACTTAAACTGGTCCATAAAGGAATTCAGAATTTATTTCGTTATCCTTCCGTTTCCTGAAGGCATCTACATAAAAACAAGCTTGTTCTGTTTTATAGAACGTTTAATTTATTCATTTAACTGAAACAAAATTTATATTTACTTCAATTCTTTATTTATTATTTTGTTTTGTTTATTTGATTTTAAATAGGTATTTCTGTATTAAGAGTAATTAATAGTAAAATTATTCTAGACAATTGTTGTTTGCTTTGAAGAATCGGAAAAGATTTTTTCCTCACGTTGTCGTTGCTATGGAGACGAGCAGAAAATTGATAATTTTGCTTGTTCATCAAAAAATGTCAACTTTCTATTCTCTAATGACATCTGAAAAACCTACTTTTACATGCTAGAGTAGAAAAATTAGTTTTCTGCACGCTACCGACCAATTAAATCTTAAATAAATGTTATATAATGTTGAAATAAAACAGTAGTACTAATAATCTCTGTAGTAGTGATGTTAGTAGATATTTCTGCTACTCTGCAGTATATAAGAATTTTCCTAAATACTTAATCGGTTAATGCTAAAATAAAAAATTGTTCCATAATAGAGAATGATTATAAAAACAGTACAATGGAACATGCTGACACAACATTGCTGAAACAGCTCTATGCACACATAAGATTAAAATGAAACTAAGAATTTGCTGCGTGCAAGAAGAAGTTTCATCGCATGTGAATATAAAAATTACCCGACTCATCAAGCTGAGTCAGTACGTATTTAAGCCATACCGGTGTATACCGAGCTGCAGCGAGCCTAGCTTCAGAGCTATTCTAACGCGGAACTCGAAAACCTCCATGCAACTTGGTGAGTGTTTGAACATTCTATAAGCAACCTCTTGTTATTGCGAATATATTACTTATTTTATAACTTTGTTTTTATTTGTTTATTTGTCTATTTGTCTCTCACTACATCCCAAGTTAGGTTCTTTTTATAACGTGACGATAGATCAACTTTTAATAAATCTCATCCTTAAACACACCTTCAACACCATTTTGATAGACCAATTATTCCATGATGAACCAATTATTCGTTGAGAATATATTAATTAACAACCACAGTACGTTATGTTAATTTCAAGTCTATTCCCCACGTTTTAAAAATCAAAGTTTTGAAAATGGAACTAGTGTGGGACATATATTTTCTGTATGTGAATTTAGCATCTTTAATGATTAATTAATAGTAAACGATAATAGGAAATGTAGGTTATGTAGATGTTAGCAGTTGGTGGAATTGGTGTATTATATTGATGTGTTGGCAATTGAGGAATTGCCTGTTGTTGTGTTGATTCGTTAGCTATTTGTAAAACTGCTGTTGTTGTTGATGATATGTGAATTGAGCTCTGTAAAATTAACCGCACAGTATACTGTTTGCTTGGGGACGGAGAAATGGGCGTATTTCAAAGTCTGCCTCGACCTGGGTAATTAATTAGAATTACACCAGTGGCCCCAGCTGATCACTGGGCAGTCTTGGGGTGCTTATTCCCCTACAGGTTCTTGTATGTCAATCCCGTCGAGGGGCGGACTCGGGGGAGGTAAATACATTGACGGCACCCCAGTGTGTATCTGGTCCTGTTAGCAATTCGGCTAAAGAACGCCCGATGCGCCAAGCATCTGTTTCAGGTCATCATGATCGTAGTAGTGCACTGAAGGTCTTCATTCCCGAAGACTCGAATCATCCAGAAGCAACGTCCCCCAACATCCCCCCGCAACATCGCCCCGTAAGTACTGCTAATTTCCATTTAAAGGGTAAGCGACTATGTGTTGTAATTATATTTTGATGTGTGCCTTAATCCGGCTCTGTGGTATTTTGCGTTTTGGTCTCAAAATGGTACGCACATGAATTGCTGCCAGTGAAGCGTAATCGACCGTTCCCGCCCACTCCGGAGCAAGCAGTCACACAACCCGAAAGGACCTGTCAAATGTAACATTCAGACTTAGGATTAACCAAGATATATATAACATATGGTATGTCAACTCGCCGTCATTTCGTCAACCAATTTTAACGCGAGCTAAATTGCTGATAGATGGCGCGACGTGCGAAGCATAATTGTCATTCTACAGCAACATAACCTGTAATAATGAATATTTACTTTTGGCGTATTTTTTCGTAATACATACATATTTTCATTTAACTTAAATAATAAGAATATAAATTGACCTATGCAAACATTTCTTTTGAGAATTGTAATTAAATTCATCAATTATTTTGTAATATTTTACGGAAAGCAAATAAACAGCATGGATTGATGCAACAGGAGTTTTATTAACAAGTAAAGACCTTCTGTGCCACTTTAAAAAAATCTATATGCGAAATTCAAACCTATTAGACGCTCTAAAAATTTCGTTAAAAAAGAGTAGGTATAAGTAATAAGTCGAATTATATATACTTAATGCTTAAACATGTTTTTAATTACATGCATTAAGCAGGTTAACTAAAACTGTTACTGGTAATTAATAACAATAAAGCACACATCTCAGCATAATTTTTATGGCAACAAGAAGCTAAATAACAATATAAACGTGGTCCACATGTGAAAAGTACAAAAATATTAAATACAGCAGCAGAATGCAGACTTTTGAACTGAAAAGCAATAGTTTTTGACTAGATAACAATTATATTATTGTGCATCTAACTCTGTAACAAACAAGATCCTTTGCAGCAAAACTATCAAAGCATGAACTATTTTTATTTTAAAAATTTAATTACAAACATTTATAAAATAACAAATAACAAGGCCATCAATGATGACAACAACGAAATCAATGATATACCAGACCAATTGTGGTCTGGCAAGGAAGGTGAAGTCAACATCGATCAGGATTACAATAAAATCTAAACATAAATGTAATGTACGTAAAGATTGGCTTGACATTGTAGTACAGACATATTGATATTTTAGAAACAAAATTCGTTCTGGTAACCAAATTTTGAAGTTATTTCAAGAACCTCAGTCACTTCCACGAGAACCCATACAAGACCTTCCATGCAATGTCCCTGAAAATATAAGAGGTTTAGATTGCAAAGCGATTTCATTTTAAGATAAATTTCAAAATTACATTTTGACAACTGATTTTATACATACCTTATATTGTGATTGAGAAATACATAACGGCCCTCACTCCATTACCATTAGCCACATACAGAAAGGTGGAATCCCTAAAAAGAGCAATTTTAATAGAACAATAAACATCAAACTATTTACTGGTAAAATGTATCACATGATACGAATGGCGTTTTGCTATCGAAACCAAAACAAGAAAAATTAGTTTAGAAATAATAAGTGTTCATTTATACTTACCTGTATATTTGAGAACACATCATTTTTTATTAATTCTGGCTTGTTAATTATAATAAACAGAAACAAAGCTGCATAAGAAACATCAATTAAACTGTCGAATAACAATAATAAAAATTTAAATTTTATTCCCATAAGAGTTTAGTTTGTGTGGAACCCCGACACTGCAAAATGCGGTAAAAGGGGAATGGATTATGTATGTATGTATGTATTATTAAAAATAAATTTTGAAGGTTAACACATGTGGTTTGGCTTGACACTCATGGTCAAGGTCCGTAGATGCAAAGCAAGCTTTGAAATATAGGTCATCTCATACACTTCCACTATCAGTAGCGCGAAAATGGCGGAACATGTTAATTAACATGAAAACAGAAATAAGCGACAACTCGACTTGTTTTCAGTTGGGTACTAAGCGTTAATTCAACGTTTTAGAACGTCATGCGCCTCATATGACGATCGTGTTGGCTTTGATAGCAGCCGTATTGCAACTTTTACTAAACGCGAAAATGGCGGCATTGCGATGACCTATATTTCAAAGCTTGCTTTGCATCTACGGACCTTGCTCATGGTTTGACTGTTGTGGCATCTAGCGGCGACTTTCGAACTAATGATCTCGTTTCAATTTTGGGTATAAAATTTATTATGGCAAGCATAGGGGAGTTGACCTACCAGTGTTTTATATATCTTGGGATTAACTTTGATTTGTGAGAATTAGAATTCTTTAAAATAAATGTTCCAAAAGAATGTTTAACAAAATTTTAATCATTATTGAATTACGCCTCCGGCCTACACTAGTAATGTCGTAAAGTCGGTGAAGGTTGTACGTTATCACTTTTTCAGCAAAGCGGTAATAGATTGTCTAAGATGATTTCTGATATAAGATCAATGACTGTTCCGGAAAAGCGTTATGATACTGTTTGCACAAACTCGTGCATAAAAGAGCGCTGAAATTCTATACTTAACTTTACGTGTAATGCATGAACGTACCACCTACCTTTTCGAATTATTCGCCGTTGCATCGATTCTCGATTCGGGGTTCCTTTGGACAATTCGTCTCTTCTTGACCAATTAGATTTATTGGAGTTTATAATATTGATAATTGCACTGATCAAATTATGGAAAATCTGCACTTTATATTTTTGGCATGCGCGTGCGTGCTTGCAACATTATTTTTAAAAGATGAACATCACAAAACGCGGCAAAATCACAACATTTGAAAATAACAGCAACCCTGACACGGTGCACAAACAGATACCAACTCTTATTGCATATTTTAACTTGTTATTCGACACTAATAAAGAATATAAAAAACAATTTAAATTACTTAATGGTTCTCGTCAAAATAGGCCGACATATTGTATTAGTTTCTTTTATAATAATCTTACTCTTGCGTACGTATACTTTGTAGTTACGTTTTTATAAAATGATATTAAAATGCAGGTTTTCAAATTATTTTCAGTTAACACATTTAGAAATCTATTTTATTTAATTAATGATAGAAAAGTGCGTCACATGCTACGTGAGTATTAAGCAGAGTTCACAAATTTCGCCAGGGACTAGCTACAACTTTGAAGGTTTCAGTGTATAAATTTAACCTAAAATCAGTTTTCTGCTGGTATATCCAATGATCACCGTTTTCTTTGAATGGTCACGCTGTTACTGAATGGTCACAAATGGGATCCATAGACACACATATGCATTCTAGACAAATAGTCATAGAAAATAGCTTGAAAAGGAAACATCATTCAGAAAGAAAAAGGCACTGAAATAATAATATCCTATAACCAAACAAACAAATGAAGAAAATGCTTAACGCATCGCAAATCACGCGGAGATCACCAGGCAAGACGCGGTTATCACACGCTCGAAATGTTAAAAAGTACATCTTAACATACGTTGCTTACTTTCTTTAACAGCCGAGAATAACACAAGCTGGTTACTCTGTTATATCAACTTAATGTATTTCACAGCTGTTGATCACGTGTTGGCTTAGATCCTTCATTTGTTTGTTCGGGTAGAGTGTCAATCTACTACTTTACAAAATTAACTAAATAGAATCTTCATAAAGCTGGTAGTCGGCCTCAAAGTGATTTAATATGTAAATATGTGTTCAAATCGTACCCAAAAATTTTCAAAGCGAGATCAGGCGAAAACTCTTGAGACTCTAAATTAGCTAAGCAATTAGATGACTACTGAGAAACCTCGGAACTACAAAACCGCTATCTAAGCCACTTATCCAAAGCCTAAAAGTGATTTACATTTTCCAACTAACGGACAAAAGGTTTCCAACACCCATGATATTACGTTATAACAAAAACGTTAATTTCTCCAAATCGACAAAGCCAAAAAAACAAATTGTTATTCAAATTTTATCAGGGTTGAACAATTCTACCAACTAAATAAAATAAAATAACTAAGTAATGTCATAGGCGGAGTAATACAAAGTTATTATAATCTTTAATCGATTAAACCAAAGAAGCTCGAAACTGCCTGTTTAAAATACGCAAAAAGAAAACCAAAAAGTGTTAATCATAAACGCGGATGCGATGATAGCAAGGCTATCCACAAAACGGTTTAGTTTTGTTTGCGACTGCACAAGCTGTAAAAATCCTATCGCATCTTTTAAAAAAATTTGCGTATCAGTATCTTAGTTTGTGCCGATAACATTTATTCAGAAAGAGAGTGTATTTCTGAAGATTTCAAAGAAATTTTATGGGAACAGAAATGTATAAGTTACACCATAAATGATTATTCATTGACGAGATTAAAATAAACGTAAATTATAACTACCACATATATACCAATTAGTTTGTTAACGACTACGATTTAGATTTAGCTACCGTAAAAAAGTAATCAGCTAAGAGTTGCTTCGAGAACACCAACCAAGAAAAATGAGCCATGACTTTACATAAACATATTACTTATGAGCAAAAAATGTAATTTCATCGTAAAAACCAAAGTAATAACTGCAATTTAATGATTTTTAAAATTAAATAAGAGCTTAATTAAAACAAAAACCAGTTTTCAAGTTTACAGCCTCCTTTACGTTTTTCTTTTGTTCCCATATATCTATTTATATCTGAATGCTCCATATATAGAAATATTTTAATTAAAGTTATTAATACTATAAAAATATGTAGTATTCAAAGTCAACAATTACTTTAGAATAATAAATTATAATTGGAAACGGAAGACTTAAAAATTTTAAGACAAAACCAGAAATCAACGATTTATAAAATATTTCAGTAAACACAATTTCAACACCCTAAAATAATAAATTGTGCAAAGTCAATTTTAATGAACCCGTTGCAATCTGATTGAAACGAATTTAGCAAATGAGAGCAGTTACAACAAAACGAGTTTTAAATTTGCATAATTATCCCTTTACATAATAATGCATTAAAAATCGGTTCAGCACCAGCCAACAAAATAAAGTCGTATCCGTTTGCATTATTTCGCTCCCGGTACAGAAACAGTTTTTTTGTGCTGAAACAGTTTTAATAAATTGAGTCTATTATTTAATTTATTGTTTAATAATTATAATTCTAACACTAACGGCAAGGACAATAAAAAAACTTTTTTTTACTATTATGCACTATATTTAAACATAATTTATAATTTATTGTTGCAAAAAACACTTAATGATATCGAAGTTGAAAACACACCTTGACGACTTTAGTTTTATTGGATTAATAGCATAAAAGACCCATTTGATCAACGTATCATTAGTAATTCTCACTGGCAGTTTTAATTATAGAAAATTTTTTTATTTTTGTCCATCGCCTATTATCTGCATTTGAATATCCACTTTGAAACTGCAGTCATAACTTCTGTATTTAAAGATAATGCTTGAAGATAGTTTATGCTTCATATAATTTAACGTGACAACATTAATTTATTTGCAGAAATTTTATGAACTAGGAGGCCTGTAATTAAATCAAATTAGATACACAAGTCATAATTTTTATGTTACGCGTTTTCGTCATTATATAATAAACTTCTTTAAATTCCAACATTAAAGAAGAAACCGAAGTAGATCATCACTGGAAGGTTTTGTTTTTATTATTTTATGCATGACTGAATGAATCTGTTTAATTACATACTCTGATAAAATACTTCATAATATAGAAGTCAAATTTACATTTTGCAGTTATTTAAATTTAAGATGCTTGAAAGACATTTCTTCAGAATTCTTCTTTTTCTAATGTCATAACGAAGTAAACATTTTTTGAACGAAAAACATCTAGTACTTTCTTTATTCTCTACATCTATATACATTTTCCTTTTTTCTTTCTTTTACAGTATCTTCTGGTTCTGGAGTTGTGCAGATTTCATTTTATTACACATTTAGATCTCTGAGCTACCTATGAAATTACTTCCAATTATTCCATTGAGCTCCAGGCAGAATTATAGGATAAGAATTCAGCGTCTGTAAGTGACTTAGAAAAATAAGTAGCATTTATTTTTAAATTAATTGCAGAAGTGCATTCTACAAGAAAAAGAAGGTAAAATACAAGAACATGTAGAAACTGAAAAAAAATATAATATGACAATTCTTCTAGAACACCTGTGAATGTGCAGCTTATTACCAATAGATACTCGTTTAACATTATTCACAAAGTTGTTTGTACCCTACCCTACCATGTCCATGTACATATAAAAAAAGACGTTTAATACTTTTATAAATAAAAACAGTCTTCTTATTTTTACACACTAAGAGAGATGGTGCGTAAAAACCAAAAGGCATTTCTTTATCAATTTTGCAAAAAAAGGTTCATAGGGTAAACCGCCTAGTTATTGGACATTTAAGATTAAAATCATATTTTTGATTCACATATGTGATGTTCGCCGAAATAAGTAAATGACGTAATGTGCGAAAATCAGTTTCCGAGAAAAACGCGTTTAAAGTTACACAAAGTATTATTACTGTGAACATGGCTTCAGTGGTCTGGTACGCCTTGATATGATTAGTTACTGTCATGGTGACGTCATTTCCTTCGTGTTCCATTTTTTTCAGTTATACTGCGGCGGTAGCTTCAGTTATTGTGGCTGTAACGTAATTCTTATCAGTATTTTCGTGACACAGTTACTAATTAAATGGTCGTAATTTCTCATTTTGAATTATTTTTTCAATTTAAATAATAAAAATAAATAGAATTTGATAAAGAATAAGAAGTTGTAGATAGAATTTACAATGACACAAACGACCAGAATAAGCTTGAAGATGACAGCATCATTTCTGATATCGATGAGGTTGAAGATTACGCAGATTTCGTTGATAAATTTTAATGCAGTAGCTACAAACAGCTCTCGTTTCGATATCGTTAAATTGGAGGAGTCAACTGAAGATAAAGAAGGATTGGTAATGGTCGAATCTATGTATGGAGAAAATTCTCCTCCTTGTGGTTCGAAAAAATGCAATAAAATTATCCGAAAATATCGTATAAGTATAAGATCTTTTCAAGAAATGAGTAAAGACGATCAAGATTTAGTATATTTGAGACATTTACAGTTTCATATGGGAGCAATTTATGATAGTCAGACGCGGAAGAAGTATGGCAAAAGAGCTGAAAGTGATAAGACAAGAATTGATACTGTTTATTTGTTTCGCGAAGTTTATGTTTGTAAAAAATGTTTATCTTTATTTACAACATGCGAAATAAACCGTATAAAAATCTAATTCAACATTTTGAAAACGTTGGCTTTTGTGAACGAAAACATGGACTAAGTGGTAAGCCATCGAAACGTAAATCACGTGTTCTGTATGTGGAGTCAGTTACTCGTATTGTAGAATTTATCAAAAATTTTGCCGAAAAATTTGCTATACCACTTCCTGGTCGAACTTCAGAGCCTATAAAGTGATGAAATTTCCATCAAGTGAAACAAAGTGCGCTGTTTATCGTCGTTTTGTAGAGGTACATATGTCTTCCAGAAGATAAGATCGCACTAAAAATATGGGCGCATTACTGTTCGTACATATCACCGATGAAACCCGCAACTGACCTCTGTGATGTATGCAAACAAAACGCCGTGATTGCCCAATGAGCGTTAACAGAAATCAGCACAGAAGCAAGAGAAGAAAAATTACAAATGGTATACGGGTAAAAATAAATCAATCACTTTGAATTTTCTTTTAACGGGCCATACAAAATTTAGTCCAGACCGTTCGTTCGGGTTAATCAAACTAGAATATGGTGGATCAAATGTGGATTGCTACCAAGATTTCGAAGAAGTTGTTAATTGATCTAGTCATCAAAATTTAATGTTGCTGTGAATGGAAGCACGATACAATGGCAAACGTGGGACGCACATTTTAAAGAGGTCTATCGAACGTTACCAGATAAATTTTCGTGATTCAGTATTTATATTTCAAATTTTTATTATATTATTAATTCAGTGATTGTTTACAATTAGGTATAACAAAAGACCATCATTTTCAGTTCAAAAAAGATGAAATAATCTGCAAACAATTTGTCAACACTGAAGAAGAAAAGCTTCACCTTCGTTTACAGGATAATGTACCATCTGCTGACCATTTACCGTCACTGATTACTCCTGATGGTCTATTTTTGGCAAGGAAATAGTACCTGTACGATAACATCCGCTCTTTATGTAGTGATCCAGGGAAATGCGATTTCGTAGCTCCTAAACCTGACAAACTCAAGAAACAACAGTCAAGCGGAGCGAATGTGATTATGGAGGAATCTGCAGCAGAGTCGACGCAGAAAAGAAAAAAGAAAACCGAAACTAAAGCCTCGAAAAAGAAGAAAACTGAAAATCTCGAAAAAATGAGTGTTAAATCCCAAAAAATACCGAAAATAGATGAAAACTCATCCACACATGTAAAAAGAATGTCAAATAAAAAAAACGTTTTGGTTCATTTACAAGCTCTGCTCTCAGGGCGGTAAGTTCAACTTACCGCCCAAGGTTTGGTAATAAAGTACCTCGTCATTTAAGTCGAAAAACACTCACTATCATTCTAAAATTCGTCCGGATTGACAAAAATTGTTTTTGTTTATTCAACTCCATAACAACCAGGCACATTAACCGACTGAAAATTCACATTTTCAGTGTGATGTGTTTAATCTACATGTTTACTCTATATATTTAAAATTCACTCATAGATCTGATCGGGCAAAAAATAGTGTAAGCATTACGGGCGTTAGGTACGCTTTACCAGTCTCGGCTAATATGGAGACCTCCGCTACGCTTCGGTCTCCACACTATTAGCCTCGACTGGTAAAGGGTACCTACCGCCCTTAATACTTAAATAACTATTTTGAATAAAATTCACCTATTCCATGTTATTCTACCCACTTTTAAGTACCCAAATCCAGTATTAAGTGAAAACCCATTTTTTGACACATTAGGTCCCTTATTTCGACGAATGTCACATATGTGTTATTATTTTATTGCAAAAATACGAATGTGAATGTAGTACCAAAATGAAGGTTCTTGTACCTGTTTATTATGTTTATTATTGCTCAAATTTACCTACATATTATTGTTTTTTAATGAGAAAAAGGAAAAGCATGTCAAACAAATTTAGTTATTGGACCATTTTGGCAGTACTTGGAGGCAAAGATTTTGGTTATTGGACACTAATAAAGTTTTTAATTTGGAAGGTTCCTTAGTCCTTACCTCTCTAGGTAGATATACTAGTGTTATTTAAGTAAGTAAATAATTAAATAGATAAAAGTAATGGGTATGTAAGCATATAACTAAGTAAAACGTACTCCAAATAATTTAACATTCAATGTATTTAGGTAGGTAGCTACTTGAAAATACTAGCTATTCCTAGTAGTATTTGGTACACTCACTCTTTTAAAAATTTCCTTTCCTGTTTCTTTTCCTCTTCTAACTTTAGGGCATGTCTTTTCATACATTTCTTGATAAACCCTTGAAGTTATTGCAAATGGAGTGCGTTCTGTATCGTGTTTATTTTTTCGTTGTGGTGGATCTAGTATTTTCAGGTAACTACCAATACAGTTTTTGCTTGTCGAAGATAGACTTAAAGTATGAGGTATAGGTGTAGAAACGGTAGAAATACCAGCTGGTTCAATTACGACATTTGCAATTATATGAACTTTATTTGAGTTTGTAGCTTCAGCTGCGGAATGTGCTTTAACTTCGGAAACTACACCCTCTTCAGATTGTGTAAGTAATTCTCGATCATCTAGAGCTTCTAGATTTTCTGTATCCTCATCAAGTGTTGTAACTAATTCGGGACTCCCACGCTTCAAGTTCTTGGTGTTTACCTGCTTCATTTTCATTTTATCATCTACTTCGAAAAATTTCTACATTTTATAGAGTCTTAGGAACTCATAATTAAATTCTTGATTATTTATTATTGCCTCCAACTATTTAAACTTTCTTGTGAGGTCTTCTCCGGCAAAATGAAGAAACGTTTTGTAGTCCATCGTCATGGAAGATGTACGTGTTACCGGAAAGTGAAATGATTTTTTGTGAGTCGGTATTAAAATAGGTTAGTAGATGAAAAATATCAGCCCACCTCTATAGGTTTATCCTTACCAAAACACTTTGAAAAATCTATTGCATCAGGGTTAAAGGGAAACAATCCACACGTTTTAAAGCCATTCATTAATGTCTCTGGCTGAACAACTTTTTCTAAGATTAGAGCAAAAGTGGTTTTATTAAACACTTTTCCCGGATTATTGCCATAAAATTCTATAACGGCTTTTTTTCCAGTCAACTTTAATTGGCCGAAACACTGCCACATCACATGGTTGAAGAATCCTTGTGGCATTCGGGTACAATGCAATTATTTCTATGCCCATCTAGAAATAATATAACAGGGAATCATATATTATTTTCTACTAAATGTAGATAAAATAATTATGTTTTCTTATATATTCTGCTTTCTTAAAAAATTGCAACATCTAGAAGGAGGGGGAATATTTTATTGAAACTTTCACCAAATAACTATGAAAACTTAATAAACTAAATCTTAACACAAAAGTCAAATTCAATTGTCGTTAAAGCACAAGAAGTCAATAATGCGTTTGAGCTCCGCGCAATCTTATACACTCATTTACTCGGCGAGGCATGCTTGAAATTAAATGATCAATTTCTTCTTGAGGTATCTGATCCCAAGCTACCTGAAGCTGGTCTCGAAGTTCCTCCAAAGTGTTCGGGGGATGAGGTAGGCGACGCAATCTTCGATCCATGGAATCCCATACATGTTCAATCGGCGATAAATCTGGTGATCTGACCGCCCAAGGTAACATATGGACGTCATTGTCTTCTAAGAACTGGGTACTGATACGTGCTGTATGAGGACGTGCGTTGTCTTGTTGAAAAATAGCACCTTGCGCTTGGAGATATGGTAAAACAACAGGCTCTAAAACGAAATCAATGTACCGCCGGGCGTTTAAAGTGCCTGGAATGAACACTAAAGGTGACCGACTTCCATGGCGTATTGCGCCCCATATCATTACTCCTGGTGTTAAGGCTGTGTGACGCTCTTGAATAAAAGCCTGATTTCGTCGTTGGCCTCTGAGTCTTCTCACCCTTGCGCGACCGTCTGATCTCCACAAACAGAATCGGGATTCATCGCTAAAGACAATTTGTTGCCATTCTTGTCCCCAGAGTTGCCTCTCCATGCACCAGTTTAGCCTGGTAATCCTGTGTTCCCGAGTAAGAGGAATCCGGCAGTATGGACGATAAGATCTCAGGCCGAAGGATCGAATGCGTCGGTAAATCGCGCTCATAGAGATTGCATGGCCTATTGCCCTCACCCAGTCCACTCCTATTGACCGCGACGTCGCCCATGTATCTCTTGTAGCCATTCGTCGAAGAAAACGTTCTTCTCGCTCACGAGACAACCTGGGACGTCCACTACCTCGACGACGTACACTTAGATGTTCGTTTGACCACATTCGGCATGTCCGCAAAATTGTCGCTGTATTTCTGCCAAGCCGTCTTCCAATTTCACGGTACGACAAACCAGCTTCTTGCATGCCCACAATTCTCCCTCTTTCAAAGGGAGTTAACTGATGAAATCGCGCATTTCTTCTCACTGGTGGCATTTTGTATCGTTAGATGACAGAATGAAATGTTTACCATGGAAATGAAGTCATGGATAATAAAGAAAAGGCCAAAAGAAAATGGGTCTTCGGCAAAAGAAAAAAAAGCCAAATCTTCGATATACGTGGAGTTTTTGCACCCACATACTCATCAATGCTTATTAACAATATAAGCGACGATGTGTGCCAAAAATTAAAAATTTTTAATTAGTACATCTGGGTGTTGCATTTTTTTAGGAAAGCAGAATTATTGAAGGTGTCTGCGGTCACCCAACTATTGTCTGATCGTCCAATTTCTCAGATAGCGTTCACAGTACTACTTATTTTTTCAGGAATCCTTTTATAGGAGTAGGTATTGGTCCACCTGGGCCAGACATTTTTGCGGGGGATGCAGTCGTCGTTAAGTACGGAATCTGCATTACCGACATTCTGTATTACCGGCATTTGGTTTGTCACTCGGCTAAATGGTAGCGTCGTTGCTAGGGGAAAGCAGATGGCGCCGGTGTCGTTTTACGTGATTTTTGTACCGACATTCTGTATTATCGGCATTTGGTTCGTCACATGGCTAAATGGAGTTAGTGTTACTAGGGGAAAACAAAGGGCGCCAGTGTCGTTTTACGTGATTTTTGTACCGACATTCTGTATTATCGGCATTTGGTTCGTCATCATGAAGAAAGCTGTATTACCGATTACGGGCGTTCTACTGATTGTTAATAGGGGGAACCAAGGTTTACCATTTTATATTAATAAATTTTACCGATTTCTTAAAATAATTATCGTCGTCATTAATACTTTAATTACATATAATAATTTAAGATAATTAATTCGGCATTAAAATTTTAAACGAAAATCACGGAACAATTTACGGATAATAATAATAATAACAATAATTATAATAATGTCTTTATTTCCCTTACAGGCTTACACCCAAATAGGGAAAAATATGAATTTACAAATGTTTTCATCGTTTATGCTATTCTCGTGTAATATCTCATGGGTAATGTGTAAAGAGCGGAAAATATGCAATGTGCATTTTATGATGTTGATGAAATAAGAATTATTTGTAGATTCAATTAAAATGCCTAAAACCTAAAATTTAAGGCTTTAATATTATTGTTTATTGTATATTTTATATCAATAAATGCGAAACTCCGTGTAATGCCATGTAATAATAATGCAACAATGTAACATAACTGTATACATCGGTGTATACATAAAATAAACTTGATGTTGATGAAATAAATAATAGAAACAAAATTTAATTTATGATTTGATTTATTGAAATTTCCTTATTCTTATAACAAATAAGTTTTTACTAATAATATTTAGTTATTGCTAGTTAGTTAATAGTATATTATATACATATTTGTTGCATTTTTTGTCGAAACCCATGCATTTTTTGTCAAATTTCGTTGCATTTAAATGTGCATATGTTTTCTTTTTGCCTTGCATTTTTCCGCTCTTTAGTAATGTGTATTGTGGTGACAAGATTCACTTGGTATTGTTATGTCTGTTTGTGTTGGTGAATATTTCACCATTTACAACATAATCATGAATAAAGTGGTTGGTGTATTTTTGCATACGAAACAATGGAACATTTATTTACGTTTAAATTTAGGCGATTAGCTTTACACCAATCACATAGAAAGTTAATGTTAGACTGCAAATATAAGCAATCATTGATATCTCGTACTTGATGATATATTTTTAAATCGTCAGCAAATAATAGTTTTTCGCAGTGTATAGATTGATGATGATGATGAATACCACGTAGACACGTCCATTCGTGACGGGTATCTTGGAATACGTTCTGCTTGGTTCGGACATCTTGTATCCCTACCCTCTGGCGTTTAATGTCATGCGTACCTTGCTATCTCTCTCTCTCTCTCTCTCGCTCTCTCCTTCTCACTCTCTCCTTATCATCTATTAGAGAGGACGCATTAAAGAGCCTTCTCTCTCTCTCAATGTCTCCCCTCTCACTCTCTTGCTCTTTCGTTCTCTCCTTATCACCTATTAGAGGACGCATTAAAGAACCTTCTCTCCCTCTCTCACTCTCTCGCTCTCACGCTTTCTCACTCTCTCTCTCCCTTCAACCTAATGCTAGTAAATGAAACAGCAATGGATAGAGGTAACCGTTAGGTCTACTGTTCTGGGATTGGTTCGGACGGCTTTGTTATTTTATACTTGAAAATAAAAAAAAAATCGATAAATGTTTTACTGTTTTTATTATTTTTCGTATAGTTACACAATATTACTAATATTCTATTGTAAATCAGCTTAAACTAGGTGATTATAGTTTTATATAGGATATTACTTTATTACTCAATATAAACTAGATATGTTATATCAGAATGTTACAAATTAATTTTCTAACAAAATAACTTAGATCAGCTTATAAATATATATATATTCTAACACTTAACATTTACTTAATAGAATATTAACTATATATTAAACTTAAACCTCAACATACTTTATTTAATCTAGTAATATAAACTTTATATAGGCAAGAACTGTCATTTAACAACATCTTCCGCCTTTGTCCAGGACTTTTCATTCAAGCCGAGCCATTTGACGTACATGTCACCACTGCTGCGGCGTTTAAGTACTTTTTCAACTAAGTAAACGTCCGGCTGATTGGTTTTCTGCAGCTCGAACTCGTAGAAAGCTCCTCGAACAGCAACCCCATGAAGATCTTCCAGTAGATATGTGACAGGTTTTGTAAATTGAACTTTAACTATTTTGAATAATTCAGTTGACCAGCTGGGCGTGTATCCCTTAGAAAAGACCCCCTTGAACTTACTAATACGTACGAGGTCATTCAAGTCTAGTTTACGTTTACTTCCTGCAGCGACATCTGCTTTTACATTAGTGTCATAAACGGTTAGTTTGGTGGTAGGTGTAACAGTAGCAGGAGCTCGACCTATCGTTCTATGTCTGGTGTTGTTATAGCTGTCAACTACCCTCTGTAATATATCTATCCATTTAAATGATCCTCGGTAGCTAAACTCTTTATACAACTTTTGCTTAATTGTACGGATAACGCGTTCAACTATCGAAGCCTTAATTACGGAATATGTAGAGTAATGATTTATAGTGTGCTCTTTCATTAATCGTTTAAAATGTTTATTGTAAAACTCTTTCCCGAGATCCGTCTGAAGATTCTTGGGTATGACTGAACTCTTAAAGATGCTGCGGACCTGCTTTGTCACATCTTCTCCGGATTTAGTTTTCAACGGTCGTGCATACAGATATTTCGAATAACAGTTTATCATCAGCAGTATGTAACGATACCCCTTATTTACTTTAGCATAGGGCATAAACTCGGCTAAGTCAGCCTGGAACAAGTCCTGGAAATCTTTTATTATAGTGCGACGTCTTTGAAAGTTTTTTCTAGCAGCCCTGTGTATTTCATCAACAACGGTTTGTTTAGCACTAGTCATTATCATACAATTAATCTCAACGACACCAAGAGAGCAACGTCTCAAATAATTATATTGGCAGCAGCCGTGTTTGATGAATACTGAACAATGTTAAAGCAATATATCATTATATACACCCGAAATATTCTATTCTATGATACCTTCCTCCTTAAGTTCGCTTATAATTGATATTATTTCGTTTTCATTCTGTGGACTAGTGTTGCCGGCACTCTTTACAGCATATAACAAACGAAGCCGGTCGACTAGCTCGTTAGCCTTATTCCAGTAGACGTATTCGACTTTGCAATCGCTTAATTTTTTAAAATTTGACGACGATGATGATGATAGTCTAATGCCTAAACCTTTGATTCTGGGTAAGTTTGGTTTAATTATATAATCATACTTCCAATGTTTAACAGCTGTTAGTTTACCCTGTGGTCTATATGATTTCTTATGCGCATTAGTAAGGGCTATTATCTGCATATAATTATTGATATCAGCTTGCGATGGTATAGACTCTAATTCACTAAACGTGAGTAAGTCAAGCAGACCGGGTGTTGCTTTGAAAACGTTGTTTTTAATTATGATGTTTGTATCACGCATAGTCACAGGGGAAGATGCAAATGTCCACGCGTCTCGATCAATTTTATATCTAATACCGAATCTAGTTCTATCTATATTTTTGTTTCCGACAGCGTTAGCTATCAGCATACCGTAATGAGTAGGGAGATCAAGAGTTTTATTAGATTCTTCTTCTTCTTCTTCGTCTGCTTCCGATGATGATGATGTAGCAGGTTGTTTTTTAACTTTCAACTGGGGAATGTAACTAGCAGTAGTAGTAGTAGTAGCAGCAGATGGTTGTGTTTTAACTTTCAATAGGGGTACGTTAGAGGTGTTAACTGATTTAGCAATGGTTTCCAGTGGCGATATAACTGGATTGTGCGTGACGCGATACATACTTCTGCTCTATCACGACGAAAGTATGCAAACTTCTTACGTATAGCATTACGAGCGTGTATTATTTTACGCTTTAAACTCAGATCATACGTGTTGGACATGTCGGCTATGCAGAGACTACTAAACGAATCGACTCTAATTATAAACTTATATATGAATCAAAACCCTTCCGATATCTGCCACGGTCTAGAGAGCTGTCTTTATTAATTACCAGGAAATCATGCGGCTCCTTCCAACACAGAGAGCAAATGTTTTTGAACTGATCATAGCTAATACCGTCTCCTACAACATGATCGCTAAACACGTGTTTTAAGTTCAACTCGTCTTGTCTAAAGAGAATAATTAGGTTTGCATTGTCCCTAATCAGATGTTTCGGTATCTTGGCGTACGTTTGGCCTAGATAAAAACAGTCGACAGCCTTATGCCTACCCATGCTAAAATATTATCTAATCTTTTCCTGCTTGCTGCAAATTATATCATCAAAAATGAACACTGAATTAGGTTTAACATCACCGGGGCTGATTACGTCATCGTTTTCGCTAAATTCATGATATCCCATACCCGTAAGTGGTTTCATAACACGTCTTAAGAATTCATATTTAGGCTGAAATAAAGACTTGGCGTATAGGTAGATATTTTCAAATTTTAATCCGTTTTCGCTAATAAGTAAACCTAACATAGCATTAGTTTTACCGAAGGAAGATGGACCGCTCAATATTGCTCTACATGATACAGGTAACAGGTCGCCATGTTTCCTAACATCCTCGCCTGATCGTCGTTGTAAAGATGTATCATCGCAGTCGTCTAGGTTACATATGTTTAGTGACTTGTTTTGTTTAACAACCTTCATTACGGTATGCGTACGTGTCTAGTCACGGTCTCGTTAAACGGATTATACTCGATTAATGCGTCGTGAAGGATCAAACAATACGCCTTAGTTGTGTTCGTAAATGCGGCTTAAGACTCGAGCTCTAGTCTAATATCGACAGTGGAATCCTTAAAACTCTCTACCTGTCTTGAACAGTCAATAACAAAAATGGGATACGTTTCAAACGATTTGTAGCTGAGTAAACAGCTCTCAGCCGCACCTCTACCTATACCGTCATAGTAGTTCTCACGAAAACGAATATAATTCAGATACGCAGGAATGTAGTCCTTACGGTCGAAATCGAGATTTAAACGCTGATGCGGGAACACTTGCGAATTTAAATACAACTTAACGTCGACCAAGTTCGAATGAGTAAATGTAGTCGGGTTACCCGTTCTTATACCCAGCTGACGCTCATCTTGTAAAACTACAAAGACCCAGCGCGGTTTCTCTAGATCATTGGAGTTCTTTACGCACCAAACCTGGGTTTTAGTAGTTCCCAACGAGGGTAACTCGTGTAATTCCTAACGTCTAAACGGAGCGATAATAGAAGAATTATCTCTTAAACTCTCCACCAGGTTCACTTTGCTTTCATCTGATAACAGTATATGCGGAACTTCCCACGAAAGCTTATCAATCTTGATATCTACATTGGTACCTGCATCACCTGCGTCGCTTTTATAGCAATTAAAATCGTTCTTGGCTCGAATTAAAACTAGCTGACAACTCATATGAGGTATTACTTTTTTACAATCGTCTGCAAATCCAAAGATATCTTTTAATGGTATTCGACACGTGAAATGAAAGACGTTATTCCCCTGGTTATGTAACAAATCATTATCGCTAGTAATCCCTAAGTTCCATGCTGTGCTGGTTAAAGCTCTATCCTCGGCGCCATGTGAAACGAGACCTTTTATAGTGCTTGTAATGCCGGGCTGTTTACAGACATCTATGAGCTGGTTTGTGCCTAATATTAGTTGAATTTCATCAAACAGAAAGTGGGCAAAATTGTTTACCAGAAGGAATTGCTTGTTTTCTGTACGCGTTATGCTACCTTTAACAAGTACATAGCTGTCATACAAAGCTAAAACGTTATCGGAATTTTGTATGCTGATTCTAATGGTGTCGGAATGATTGGCATTTAGCGTAAACGGCAGATAGGTATAAAAATCCTCTTTTATTATATCTGTATCGACGCGAGGCTTCCCAAATATGTTTAATTTATCAATGGTAAAGGTGTCGGTGTTAATATGCATTTTACTTCGTTTTGACATGCTGCTGCTGCTGCTGTTATCGTACTTTAAAGCCTAAAGATTCAAGAAAAAGGCGACGAGCTTTAGTTAGTTTTAATCGAAGGTCTGCACGTGCCGACGTTCGACGGTGAATGACCTTTGATGGACATATGCTGATGTTTTTATAGCTAAAGTTTATTCCCATTTTTCACGTTTAAGTTCTAGCCTGATGCTCGTGAAAGTGTCTTCAGACAAATTTATCAACTCTCCTCTCGCGTCTACCAGTCTAATGGTAATGTTGTCGATCTCGGTGACAGTGATGGGAAAGTAAATCACATGCGATGGCTTCTTTTCAATCAGATAACCGGGTGGTACGCAAACACCAAATTCGAAGATTGTATGACCTGCTTGATTGTTTCTATAT
This sequence comes from Agrypnus murinus, assembly GCA_929113105.1. Lineage (NCBI taxonomy): Eukaryota > Metazoa > Arthropoda > Insecta > Coleoptera > Elateridae > Agrypnus > Agrypnus murinus. The sequence continues at coordinate 101,378,402 of OV816028.1, read as the reverse complement.
GAGCCGCCTGTAATATTCGTGTCTACAAAGATGTTTGGAGTTGAAAGTATATCGACAACTCGATCTGATACGTGTCTACTACCGGGTTCTAGCACGCGCTTCTTAAATCCTAGTAGTGATTCTATGTTATCGGGTTTGGTAAAATCAATCAACTCGGTAGCTGATTCAATCTCACACTTTCCCGTATTAGTGTTAGCTTTGATTTGTAGTAGTAGATCTCCCTCTTCGGGATCGCCACTAATTTGATTGTTTATATAGTTAACGATTTCAGCCAACTCGTAGCTACCCGGTTCAATAGTTATCGCCTTTTCTCCGTAATAAAATTTATTTTTGCCTGGGTATATATTCCGTATCGTGTGACTTGTATATAAGCCGACTAAACCTAGTGAGTATTCGTAACGCACGTGATCTAATGTTATAGGTGGATAAATACGATCCGTAGAAAGCCTGTTTCCTGTACCGTACACCGTGATGGTCCTAGCCATACTTAACCGATTTACACTTTCACCTCTCTTTTATACAAAAATCGTAGACACAGATGTCCGCAGTTGTATGTATTGAACTTTTGTTCTTGGGCTACGTTGTAGTATACGGCGCAGCGAGGCCCTAAATATTTCACAAGTTCAGCTGGTGGTCTCAGGTCTCCGAAGGGGTCATAGTACAAAACCACGTTTCGATCCTTTCTATAGGCAACCCAATGAGTACCCGGTCCTCCTGCGTCGTCAAGATTAACAATAGCTCTTTCGAATTGCAAAGGTTTCGTTGCAGGTAGACTTGTTCTCATATAGACACCTCTAAAATAGGGAATGTCTTTAGCATGTTTTATTATATCTAGGTCTGTAAGTGGTCTCCGAGGCAAGTTATTCAGTTTTTTGACCGCCTGACATATGGTTTTAAGTACAATGCAGCTCCGCCAGCTCTATACGGCTTCAGGTAAAGGGCGTTCCCGTTCTTACCGCCTAAAGCGATAGCTTCCATACTTTTATTATGCCGTGTAGTTTCTTCTAGCTGTCTCTTATTACTATTAGCAGTGTTAACAGCTTTTGCTACCCCTGAGGCGCCTCCTATAATTGCACCGAGAGCCGAGAGGCCAGCAAAAATTGGTATGAGTGGTAAAATACCCCCTGTAGCTGTAGGCACAGGAATTATTCGGGGTACTTTAACGTTTTTTCGACCGCCTACGTTTTGAATGATTCTTCTGGCAGCGCTCAGGGCATGATGTATTAAATCTTTACCCGTGAGTCTCTTACTTGCACGATTCACTACACCAACAAGCTTCTTTAAAACGCCACCTTTGAAAGTGACAGTTTTTCTCTTCTTCATCTTTTTAGCGAGACCCTTTTTCGCCGACAGTTTGTTTGTCTTTACGCCCATTCCCAACTTTCTTTTAGCCTTCATTATACCGGTTACAAACAGAGCTGATGCTTTTTCCCCTAATTTAGAGTCTTTAGCCTTAACACGCTTCCAAGCGGCTTCTTCTAATACACGATCTGCCTGGTGTCTACTGTTCAAATCGGAGCTTTGAGCGTACGAGATGTCGTGCTGCATACACGCCTGGTCCAAAGGATTTATACCTTTATCGCCACGTTGTAATCTTTTAGATAATTTAGTACCAGGTCCACAGTACTGATATGAAGGAAGATGTAGTTCAATAGGCAGCTTGTCTATGAGCTTGTTAACAAAGCCGTTACCCTCGTGAACTAACATCTGGTACTGAGAGAAGAGACTGCTTGTACCTGTATTTATACTCGGTCACCACTGCAGCCGGACTAATCTGTGTTCTGAAATCTCTGCGTATAGATAAAGTCTCTATGATCAGCTTGTAGAATTTCACACAGATGCTTTTCAACATTATGTATTCTTGTTTGAAAACGGTATCTGTCCAGAGCTAATGTTTGCCAGTCTCCCTTTCTCGCCTGTCTGTATGCATACTCCCATACTATCATATGATGTATATTATTCATGCTTGCGTCGGCGAAACTTACTTTCTTTACCATATCGATGTGTTGCTGCTGCTGTTGCTACAAATCGCTATGTTTGGAGAGTTATTGACATTAGTAAAACTAAAAACTTTGTTTAAATACATTTTTTTTATTTCTTCAACGATACATTTAGGCTAAGAAAAAAAATAACTGATTAGCGTAGATATAAGCAAACTAAGCATTTGCGCAGCATTCCCGTAAGGCTCACCACATTTCCTATCTGCGCTAATCAAGCATTTGATATAATACACTTAAAACTAGAATAAAAAATGGTGTAAATATGATTAGGTCAACCGATAGTAGTAGTAAATTCCGTTATTGGTCGGTATTGTACACTCTCTTTATGTTGTAAGAGTTCGTACGTGTTGCAGATTCGGCTATTAGGGCATCAAACGATGATCGCATAACTTTTTGAGTATCCTCGAGCACTTGTACTTTATCTAATAATTTTTTATAATTACTATCTAGGGTATTATTCGTTTCTTCTATCTTTGTCAGCACACTCGAATGATTAGTTTCCATCTCATCATTCGCTATTAGGTGATTTCTCTTTGTTTCTTTTTCCAACGTTGTTAGCAAACTGTTAAGTTTACTAGTTTCAATGTCAACCTTTGTTACCTTTAGCTTTAGATCTTTAATAATGTTCTGAGTGTCGGTAGTCATTGTAATGAAGGTTTGTACAGCAGAGTCGAATTGAGCATCTACATAAGCTTTAGAAGTGACATCCGTGCCATCTATAGGGTAACTTACTGAAACAATACGTTTACCATCTGCATTAAACTGCATTTGATCGTTTGTATGCATAGCCCGATTGTTAAAATACTTCCTAGAGATTACATCTTTATCCTCTAGAGGCTCCCCTATATTACAAATTCTTCCATCTTTAGCATCATAGTACGACCCCTGTCCTTTAGCCTCTCGTCGTCGTCTCAAACAATTAGAGAGTAATTTTCTTTCAACATCGTCCACCAGCTCATCGGTATACTTTTTCGTGCAAACATCGTGGTTGTCAAGCGGTTCTTTAACATGTACAAGTCTTCTTTTCTTAACATCAATTACACCTTCATCGCTATCTGATAACATTAGTACAGAACGCTTCGTGACAAGATCGTTATCGTTGATAGGAGCGCCTACATTAGTTATACGTCGGTTCTCAACATCGAAATTACCCTCTGGTGTTAATTTGAAACCATAACCTCTCGGTCCACGTTTTGTTGCAGCCATTGCTTCATCTGTCATACTCATCATAGCTCTACCGAAGAGGTCTATTGTGGTATAAAATGGTAAACCTTGGTTCCCCCTATTAACAATCAGTAGAACGCCCGTAATCGGTAATACAGCTTTCTTCATGATGACGAACCAAATGCCGATAATTGTCGGTACAAAAATCACGTAAAACGACACTGGCGCCCTTTGTTTTCCCCTAGTAACACTAACTTCATTTAGCCATGTGACGAACCAAATGCCGATAATACAGAATGTCGGTACAAAAATCACGTAAAACGACACCGGCGCCATCTGCTTTCCCCTAGCAACGACGCTACCATTTAGCCGAGTGACAAACCAAATGCCGATAATACAGAATGTCGGTACAAAAACGACACTGGCGCCATCTGTTTTCCCCTAGCAACAGCGTTGCCATTTAGCCGAGTGACGAACCAAATGCCGGTAATACAGAATGTCGGTAATGCAGATTCCGTACTTAACGACGACTGCATCCCCCGCAAAAATGTCTGCCCCAGGTGGTCCAATACCTACTTATAGGCATAAATTGGTGAGCATGACAAACCAGAAGCAGAAAAAGAAAACATTACAGTGATATATTTTTTGATGACCCTTTGTCAATGTTATAAACATTCTTCATGCCATTACCAGCAAAAACTTTATCAGTGCTTGGGCAAATTAGAAACCCTGTTTCACCTCATTCCACGCGTGAGAGGGATCGCTATAATCTATATTTTTGGACAATTTATTTCTGGTATTTCTTTCTGATACACAAGCGCTTGCTGCACTTACTGCTTCGCTAGTTCTCTGCACAGTTGTTGCGTGGCTTCTCAGAAATGCTTAATCGTAAAATAATTGTAAAAATGTTTCCTTTTTTACTAATATAAACATTAACCTTATTTTATTCTATTGAAAACAACTGTCCAATAACTCCCGCATGTCCAACAACTAGGTGGTTTATCCTACTGTAAATAACTTTTATGCTGCAGTTTATTTGTGCAACTTACCAAGAGCCACGTCTCTGTGGCAACATAATCGTAGTTGTTGAATTAACAGTTTCGTCCCCTACCATCACAACTTTAGAATGAATATCAAATAACACCCTATATCAGTAACAAATGAAAGCTTTCTTTAAGAGCTGTCTTTCAGTATAAAAAAGAAAAGAGATTTGTCAATTCGTTTGAAAAAAATCAGAAATTAATGAAAACATCTTAATAATGGCAACAAATTGTTTGAAGAGAAAGAAGTTTGAAATAGGTATCATTGAAGAGCACGTGTTGTTTAACAAAGAAATGCGATTTTCTATAAAGGCATTGTTCACTAACAGCATGTAATATTATAGTAGCTGCATTTCTTTCTTAAACTTATCGCAGCAAAGTTTGTTGCAGCAGCGTTGTGTTAAATATGTCGTATATTCTAAAAGAACGAAATTACTTTATTATACAGTGTAGAAAGTCAATATGCTCGCAGAATGGCAACCATTATCAATGGCCGACATGTGAATACGAATGTATCTCATACTTGCGCGACCCGATTAGTAGCAAAATTTTGTGGAAGTAATCAACAAAATTTATAAACAATAATACTTACGTTAGTAACGAAGGATGGAGCATGGAGAAGGGCGCCAGCATGATTGGTTTAAACAAATAAAATATTGACAGTAATGCTCCACAATAACGGAGTTCTAGATCTTAAGGTGAATCAGTCTCAATCATGTAAAGATCAAATCCGTTCACTCCGTTATAACACTAGAATATCAAACAACGCAAATACAAGGGGAGAGAAATAACTCCAAAAATACAATTTATTTCTTTACACTGGATAAAATCTTTATCCAATCGTTGGATTAATAATGAACTAGAAGGCATTCAGTTGTTTAAATACTCTCTTATTATAGTTAATAGATAATAATGATGTTCCAACTAAATTAAAAAATACTTAGAAATTCATACTTTGGTCGTTATTAAGTTTATTAGTTACAAGAAAAATTAAATTTAGAATCTTGATTTCTTACCGTATCATGGATCTACCTTTAATTGTAACTTTATGAACATTGTAACACATAATTCTAGTAATTTACTCTTAAATTTTTATACGAATAAGAAACGCTTCCATCTAAAAGTAAGATGTAAAAAACGTATCTGGTTGTTTCTATAAACTAAATTAGTTCTACAAACGTTGTTTCCGTTGACAGGTGCAACCCTTTGGAGAAGGCTTTCAGTTGTCACGAGTAAGTATTTCAAATATTGCGGACGACAAGACCATTATTAATGCCTTATATCCAATTACACCTTTAAAACTTCCAAATTAAGAGAATTAACGAATCTTCTTAAAGTATGTTCACTTTCTAAATGCACAAATTTCAAAATAGTTTTGAATAAACTACATCTAGTTAAGGAAAAATCTGTATTTGTTATTTAAAGTATAAAGATTATGAATTTATAATTACTATTTTGGAACAGGCAAACGGCCATTTTCTTCAATTGAGTGCAATTTTCTCTTAATGCCATTCATCACTGTTTGGACAATCTCTATGCCCACCATCTTTGCACACCCTTAATCCTTCTGATGAGTTAAGCCTCGAATTCTGCTTCTTAGTCGTTATCGTAAACCAAATATGATAATATTGGCAAGAAAGTTCCTTCGGCGTAGCCTTTGATATGCTTAGGTACTTATAAGAACCATTTGAAAAAGTGTCTCCGTTAGATAATTTCGACGGAGTTTTCTGCTTTTTGGTGGTAGTTTCTTAACTGTTGGTCATTGTATTCTGAAGCATTCATTTGTTTATGTTATTCTAATCCGAGATGTTATAAAGTTTGCCCAAGAAAACTTTTGGACACCTTGAATTTTCTTGCTAATTTACAAAGACTTACTCCAAGCTTGTGTTTTGCACATCTCTTTAAATCTTTCAACTGGTTTTTACTTAACTGCTGAGATTTAGACTTTTTTGGCAAACCTTCAACTGACTTACTCTTTTTAGAATGTGAAATTATGTTATAAATAGTCCTACGACTTTAACTTTCTTGTACAAAGTGAACCATTATTAACGTTTTGTTGCTCTGTCCAAACATTTTAACTACCCTGTTACCAAAAACTACTTTCATATTTTCGATTTACAAAAAAATACTTTCAAAAGTAACGACAAACTGACATACCGTGTAACAAACTGATTTTTCGTTTTCCACGTTAAATTTTCGCAAAGTGTAACACAGAATAGCAATCACACGTCGATCGGAACAAGTCGTTCATACAGTAACTTGTTATTTAGCGATAAAAATATTTTTGTAAGTATAGATCGAGCGATAAAGATTCCCGTTACCAATAGTCTTAATATAGTAAAGCCCTCTGAAACCGATATGAATTGCAACCTCAATTATTGCTTTTATTTATCTAATTTCTCAATAATTTTGTTTATTGTTTGTAAATAAAATACTGAATATGAATTATTAGAAGAAGAACAACTCCGTTGGATATCAACATTAAATAGTTTACTTTTGAAGATGTTTTATAAGTTTCATGTGCTTCCGTTTTACTTATCATCAGTAAAACTAATTATTAGAATAATACATGTATTAAATAAAAGGTTTAAAATGTAAAATTGTTTTAATTTACCTTATATTAATTGTTAAAACAAAATACGGAGATTTACATTTACAAGCAGTAAAAAGGCGTGAACATAATAGCAACAAGTGTTCTAGTTATAACTATTAAAACTTTGCAATTTGAAAAGTTACTAAAATTAGCGTGAATTTAAAAATTCTACAAATCTAAACTTAATGTAGGTACTATTATTTATGTACAGATACCTGTTTTTTGTCTAGTCAATATAATTTTGCTTAGTTCAAAGCAAATTTTTAATAGTTTAGCTTAGTTGTTCATCATTACGTTTTACGTTTGTACAGCTACATTAAGTTATTTAAAGATTTGTAAAATTTTGAACTTGTCACCAATTTTAGTAACTTTTAAAATTGTAAAGCTTCAACAGTTATAACTAGTCGAATTCCAATACAGCAGCAGCTGATTGTTAGTGTCGTTTTTTCCCACACATGTCTATTGAGAAATACATTGTCAAGTGTATATTGGCGCCAATTCGTTTTATTTTCTCTATCTAGAGTAACATGAACACTAACAAATAAAATTTTACCAATAACTTTAACTCTAAAATATTTATCCAGTACTCTAACAATTGTTCATGGGGCTAATTTTTTACTGAATGGCCATGCATTATGGGATCGGAACCAGTATACTTCTGATTGCTAGCTCTTGACTAAACACTTGTCGTAGAAATAGACTGAATCGGGTTAAATGATAATTCACATCAGAATTTCAACAATGCGTATGTATGTACCTGCAGCAACGATACTGTTAAAAATGTAACCAGTAGACGTGTTCTGTTCAATGTTCAAATTCCATTCAAAAGATCTGCGTGCATCTAACGTTAGTTTTTTATCACTAACTAAGTTGTATGTTGTGGTATTCAGGAAGTCAATATATCTATATAATTAGGCTTCACAGGACGGTACCTATTAATTTGCATATGGCCCGTGTCGACCCCGTTCCGAATTTAGCAAATATATAACTATTAACGGGAAAGAACCAATGACTGAGGTTAAACGGCACTTAAAAAGATCATCATTTTAATATAATAATATTCGATCTATTTTAATGTATCCTGATTATAACTACTTTGAAGCCATGTAATTTATGCCTTTCGATAATACATTTTCCAAATTCAGTCATAAATCAATGTTTACGACGGAATAAAACGTACATACATTAATGCACAAAGAATTTTTTTAAGGGATAAAAAACATTTCCTTATGGATCTTGCTGTGTCGAAATTCCTAAACCTAACAACTTTTTTATAACCGAAAAATCATTTTAATTGACTACTTGTGGTTAACAAGTAATGTTCCAGTTTTTTCTTTCTCACTCTCTCTGTTGGGTACCTTTTTATCTTAAAATTTAAATTATAATACCTTATATATTTTATAGTCAGTTTTGATGCAGATTTCCTGCTTATCAAGGTCACGTTTTCGTTTTTAAATGTATTCGACACTTTGATACTAAAAGATACCAATTAAATACCTATCTTAGAACTTTTTCACGCTCAACATGACAGAAAAGGACAGCACAAATCTTTCTATATATGTGTGTATAAACAATATCATTTATAATATTATTTTTAATTGCTCGTGTAATAATTTACAGCCTCAAGATGTATGGCGCGGAACACATAAGTTATGGAGGAGTAAATTCCTTTATTTTCCTGAATAGTGGTGTTCGTTTTGTCACGAATTCATGATCAAATATTTTATAATGTAGCATTCCAACACTCATAATTCCTTTATTCAATTGCTTGTCTTTCTCTCTGTTGGGGTGTACGTTATTTATATTGTACATTAAACTACTCGAATGAAAAGTTTATAAAATACACCCATATTATCGCCAATATCGATGGTGAGAAAGGAGCTTTAAATTTATCGATTGTTCCATTTTGTTTATTTATTATTAACAGAATCCGGGTTTTTAGAAAACAATCTAGACAGTTCGTGCAAGAAAATTTAATCAAACTAAGCAATAAATCCTTTTTTGTACACTGGCATGGAAACTGCTGGTTTACATTAAGCATTTTTATTAATTAGGAAGTTGCATTCTACCATGGAAATACGGCAATGTGTTCACAATCAGAAAAATCTCACTATTTAACTATTACAGACAAGACTACAAGAAAACTTGGATGAAACTTGATTTATGCAGACTGTACACTTATACAGTATCCCCGGTATCTCCCAATTATCATAGCAGCGTTCAAAAAAATATTGTATGCAGCTGATTGAGCTTGATTTCATTGAAAATTTACTTGTTTCATGGAAATGCATAGATGTTCCGCGAATATTGCCAACCTGAATACTACGCGTGATACCAACCCCGATTTCTTGTGAAATTATCCACTATCGATATTATTCATAATACGTATTAGGTATACGAGCCCAGGTTCATAATAGTTCGGACGTTCGGAAAACACCCCGGAACATTTAATTCGAGATTTTTTTTGTGGCCCACGATACTGTAGCTTTTTATTATTAGAGTGAAGTACTGCCCTGAACTAGTGGTGGGTTATAACGCATAAAGTTCTCGATGCTGCTCGGATAGCGATGGACTCGAGCCCGAGCCAAGCTCGATTCGACTCGAAACTCGACTCGATTTCGAGCCGAGTTTCGAGTCGAGTTCGACAATTCTTTATTCGAGTCGAGTCGAGCTTCACGTACGTCGAGCCCGAATCGAATCGAGTTTTTGAAGTCGAGTTTTTCGAGCCGGCTCGAGAAAATTGTACAGTTTACAGTATTTCCCTTATTTTGTACTTTAACGGATTATAACTAAGAATTTGCGCAATTACTTTTCTTTAAATGGCTTCATTACACTATAACACTTAAAACATAATGAAATTTTTAATTATTATATAATTATTTTATCCCGTTATTAGGGTGTAATGTATTCATCAATCAACTCCTGCACGCCACTTTATAAGTTTTTAACAGCTGAAGTAACAAGAGTTGCTGCTTGCAATCTGATCTTATCTTTTATGTTCAAAACGTGTTCATAACGTCGTGGATTTATTAACTTATATAAAAAAAATTAGTAATTTTAGTTTGTTTTGTTTAGAAGATAAGATGTTGATGTTGATAAGAAGTTAAGATTAATGATGACTTTTAATTTATTAATATAATCAAACACTTCACTATCAGTGGACTCTTAATTTTCAAAATATTGTTGCAATATAAGGATTGCATTGTTTGCTTCATTATTTGATGGTGGGATTCTGACTTCATCTTCTAATTCATCTTCAGACAATGAGTTTTTGTTAGTTGTTTTAACTTCTGAACCGATATCATTTTCGTCAAGTGTACCGCAAATAACAGCGTTATTGTCTATTTCTATGTATTCATTGAAGGAAATCTCAGAGTTTATTGTATTCCACTTTGCAAGCTCCTCATCAGAAAAACATTCTTCCAAATGATTTTCCTTAAATTCTGTGTAAAAACCCGATTCTTAAAACAATTCTTAATTGTTTCTGGTTTAATCTGACTCCAAGACAAACGTATCAAACGCACAGAATCTAGAACATTTATTGCTTTAAGCTGTTTGTTGTTGTCCATTGCTCTATCATTTGCAGTACAATTTGTTTACGGTAAAATTGTTTAAAATTGTGAATGACACCTTGGTGTTAGTACACGGACAAGATCAAAAAACAAACCGGATTCCAGAATCTTCTTCAACAACAAATCAATTTAACAACAAGACAGCATTTAATTTAGACAAGACAACAACAGACAATTTAACAACATTTAACAATTTAGATAAACACTTTATCTAAAAAGGTTTACCTACTTATTTTGGGGATTTTCTAAAATTTTTTTTTAACATTTGGTTTTAAACCGGATGGGAAATGAAAAGGAGCTGCAATGAATCATCCTTTAATCCTTTCTTTGGAACGTGTTTACTATCACCGGCTACTGACTGACACATTTATTGTTTATTTAGGCACCTTAAATACATAATCACAAGAAAACTACCTAAAATTTGCTAAGAATTCACATTTTTGGTTTAAGGTGTAATAAAAAGAACCGACAAAAGTTTAAAAAGATATGTAGTAAATATCAGTAACCAGTCTACAGACTTCTTTCAAGTTGTTAACAACGATTTGTTTTAACGTATAGACTTAGTGGTGAATCAGTGCAAACATTAATATTTTTCTTGTTTACTGAGATTTTGATTTTTATGTTCAATATGGCAGACTTTGACAGTCACGACAGTTAGTCGCCGCAAGTGCTTTCTAGGAAAGCTCGGCTTGACTCGGCTCGAGTCCATCACTATTCTCTGAGTGTTAGCGTATGCTTATGAGAAGCGTTGAATTATGAAGTATATCCATCTTTATTTTAAATGCAGATATTTATATATTGCCGTTTCTATCACTCCCACTGTTTGACAATTCAAGCGACCTTCAAGAGTACCATCCATGCTTATGCACACGTATAGACGTGCATCTGGGTGACATAATAAACCCACCAACTTTAGTGTTAGTACTTTCGATAACAAAATGCTATGATGCTCCGCTATTGTTTAGCTTGACGTCTCGAGAAGTGTTAGACACCTTCTGATTTCCTGACGATTGGGCGCTGGGTGTTACGAGAAGCGTTATAACACACCACCCTGAACCTGCTCAATGCCAACTTTTATGAAATTCTAGAGGTGAATAATAAATTGGAAAGTTTTAACAAAATTTAGAAAGTAGCATATGAATGAAGTATCTAGGGAATACGCCATGTTTTTGTAAAAAACGTATATAATATTACCATAGTGACTCATAATGTTCCAAGGGTATTAAGCACTACATATCGAACCTCGTAGTCAAGATAATATAAGATAAAAATAAACCTAATGCACTAGTAAGACATAATAATATATTATGTATTAAGGGCTTAATTGAGTGTGTTAGAGCCCGCAGAGTCAGTTAGCGCCTGAGGCGAAAGCCGACGGCGCTAAGACGATAAAGGGCTCTAAAACACTAATTAAGCCCGAAATGCATAGGTTAGTTTATGTCCGGCCTAAGTTTAAATTAATATTTAATTTTAAAATAAAAATAATTGAAAAAGTGCAGAACTTCAAGTAGGTAGGTGCAATGGTATATATAATTACTGTTGTTACTATGGTGACGGCGTAGCAACTTACGCTCTAAAAACAGGCCACTAAATAGGTCATACTCTCCCGACCAGACATAAAATACTCTTATTTCTACTATGTAAATGACACTTAGGCACTATAGGCATTTAAGGTAACTAAGTAAATCAGTAGTTGCAGCTACAGTCCTGTAAAATTCTACGGGCCCCTAAGAGAGGCCTGTAAAGTTCATCATAAAAAAGCTAGTGGAAACTAATTTGTTGCTTAATCCAACACCATGACAACCAAACAAGCTATAAATTGTTCTACTGCTTTTGATTACAATATGTCGTTTTATACAAAACATAGAATAAATTAATAAAAGATGCTGGTGAAGGTGGAAATAAGACGTTGTACGTGGAATGTTTTCCAACTAATCTTTACTGGGTTCACTGGATTATAGAGGCTCGCTTCTTAGTCGCTCGCCCCGCACCCTTTCCAGCTCGCCCGTAAAGATTCATTCAGCTTGCCAGGTAAATAACTAGTAATATCAAAAGTTTGACGTAACTTTCAGCTACTGTAACGGTATATTTTTATTAGTCCTGAACAAATGTAGTTTTGCCTACATATTCACTAAAAATGTTAAGTCCGGTTCTGCAAATTTGCGTTCATCTTGAAATGTAGACTTGTGTTAGCATTTGGTACAAACAACCCTATAGAAATTGTTTTAAAAAAAGGTCAGGTTTCAAATCCTCTTAGAATTATAAAAAGCATTTGGGCAATAAATTATTTCTTTCTGTATTTTATTTATGCACGTGTATATTGGTTAAAATAGCTTCTTTATTAAAATCTTGGAAACTATTAAATATGGTTCGTGATAAACTAAATTTTGTTCAATTCCCATAGATATTGTAGTTGGGTTCCGTGAATATGTCATAAAGCAAGTTACCTTTATCAAATTTTATGTTTGCTATGTGTTAAAAATCTCTTTGGTTACTCACATATGCGTTTAAAAAAATAATGACGTGAAGAGTCTGCAGTTTTACAAAACAACATCTGCATGTACTATTCGTCCGCGGAAATACAAACTGCGTAGCATTTAGTTCTTTAGGGTCAAAATATAGTAGCGAAATTAAGAAGATTTTCCCTATTGACTCCACGTGGACTGCGGGGCCCTGATTTGTTCAGATCGGGTCAGGCGTTTCTTTGATTGGCGTACACAGATTTGCACCCTTTAGGATCCTGAGTATATAATAAAAATAACCTTCAATTTACGGAGATTCACTTCAGTTTAAGTCTTTAAGAAGACAGGACACTTGCCTTGAGTTGCGGTTGAGAGACGGTACGTTCGTCAATAATTCAGCGATGATCTGAATATACAGTACAGTTTATAGATAAAAGTGGGTTGTTATTTTGTGATGTCATTGAAACAATTATCTCTACCGTTCCAGTTTTAATTAGTGAGCTTCTGTTATTAAAAATCGTGTGGTTCGTAAAATGTTACGGAATCATTGTTAATAAAAACAACAGAAACGTATCTGTTTGGGACTATCGTTTATTTGTAGACGGGTTCATAATCTAATTAATAAATTCCCGTTCTACATGTGGATAAGATTAAATAATTATCGATTTTATCGGAAGTAACTAAACTAGCAAGTGCTAAATGTGTTTAATTTGTTTAAGATTTTAAAGATATTACTGTTAGTTATCGGACGCAAGTTATTATAAATAAAATTATAATATAGACAAGATTGTTTTAACTGTGTTTTAACAAAGAAAGTTAGTTGAACCATATGGATTGTTTCAATGTTTTGTTTGATTGTAATAAACTATTAAAGAAAAACAAAAGTTTCCTTGGACCTGCTGCAGTCAAAAGTAATTCATCATCATTAACGTTCAGCAATTATCACCTAATAAGAAGCGTTTCTAGTTTCTATCAGTCAAGAGTAATGGTTTTTTGGGATGCAAGTAATTATTGGCTTAAAATGAATTCGATTTATAGGATCAAGGTATGCTAATTTAAGAATTATCTATTTTGTGTGTAATTTTTGTTTGTGTTTACGGATTGTTTAGATAGTTGATTCTTATTATCTATTATAATAAGAGAGCTCTCTAGTAGGATTTAACAATAGAAAGTTAACTTCAACAAGATTCAAATAAATTAACTTCAATAATAACTGAATAAATTTAATTCCGTAATATTTTTATAAATTTATGTTCAATAAAATTCAAATAATTTTATGTTTAATAAATCTTGATCTCAATAAATTTTTGAATATTTTCTGTTCAATAAATTCTGAATAACTGTAAAGTTCAATAGTAGATGAATAATTTAAATTTAATAATCATGTTTCTTATGTTCTTTGGTTATATATGTATATGATCTTTTATTTTTACTATTTAATAAATATGTGTTCAAGTTTAAACCAACTGAGCTAAATGGAACCATATAATTATGAATGTTTTACTCATTTTTTTCCAATTTTGATATTAAAAAGTGTAACAAAATTTTTGTTCAAAACCTGGTAAATTGATCTCATTTTCTGATTAGTGAATTCAATATCTTTTCTGGCCTAACTAATGTCATTAAATTTCATAATCAGATGGCGCCCTTTTAGAATATTTATTTGAGTTCTGAAACCCTTATCTACTTCTTTTACAAATAAGACAGCTGCAGAACCAATAGCTGCGACCTGAAATTAAAAATTTGTAAGATAGAGCTAAATGTCAAGCCGTGGTAATCTTGAGCATCTTTTAACGTAAGTATAAAATTAATTTTCTATTATTGTTTATTTTATCGTACTGAAAAACGTAAAGTCACAATTGTCGTGCAATCGCGGGCTATTATCATTATTTACAGAAATTTTGCTGGTTACACTACTTATAAAAGGAAGTTTTCAAAAGTTTATTAGAAACATAAGTTGTCTTCATCTTTTTGTAGTTCCAGTTCCTTTTGATCACTTATATCGCTCAGTGATAAATTTGTACTATGTGACTACTTTGTGATAGCTGATAAGTCATTTAAGTATAATTTCTCATAGTATTTGATTAGTATATATTTATATTACTAAAATACTGTTGCATTGATCTAGTGTCACAAACAGAATTATTTGGACTTGAAATAATTCATAATTTCTCACCTTGCATTTCGTTCAGTACATATGTTACCAAAGTTACACTCGTCTCTGCAACAGCTGCCTACGCTATTAGACCACCTGCGACCGCTTTGCTTACGACTCGCCATTTATATGATAATGTATGCATCTCATTAGAAGTTACTTATTCATTTATTCAGTATGAATTTATATATGCATCTGATTAGACATAATATATTCATTTATACATTTATGGTTTCCGCAATATTCATGAGGATACAGTACATAAACAGCTTGCTTCAGGTCTAACATTCAGTCGTGAAAATAACTCCATCGAATCAACATCTTGAAGCAAGCTTGTAAGTGGCTTTTATTATTAATTATAAGGGATCTAGATTCTGATGCCTAGGGGCATTGACTCCCTAATGTACTTAGTCATAGTTTATTTAGGGGACTAGAAGCTAGTACCCAGGGGAACCGCATACTTGGTTCCATAAGGCTTAGTTGTATGACATAGTGCTAGTACAGGGTGGTTCCGATCACCTTCATGTTCAATGTTAGTTTTAGGAGGACTTGTCCGCCCTCATACTTATGTTTGTAACCCAATGTATTGTAACTTGTTGTTTAGTATATAATCAATTGTGGTCCGTGTTTACTTTCTATTTCTGCCTCTGACTACGACCCTCAGTCACGTAACCCCACGTGACACTATTATGTCTTCATTCTTTTTCAATTTATTAATCCATGGTCTTCCAGTGCACTTTTTTCGTTGAAAAATGATCAGTTGAACTATTGCTCGTACATTTCTTCTTATATTCTTCCTCGCTAGTTTTTCTTTTGTTTTGTTTTCGATGTTTCTAGGCTCATTCTATGTCTGATTAATTACTGGGTGTGCTTTTTGAATTTTGCAACGAAGTAATACTTTAAAGCAAAGTTTCATGTAAAGTAAAGAAGGGTGGGCTATTTATTTCCACTCCATTTTTATATTCACGTTGACCTCTACATGGATTCGTGACAGCTAATGCTTTAAGCTGCTGCAAGTTGTAAGAATTGCGGTACTAAACTGTAAGCGTCCCCCCCCCCCCCAGGGGGCTGGATAGTTTTCGGCAGTAATCCTCGGGCGCCAGTTATTTTAACGTCGTATTCTCTACGATCTGGGTAGCTGTTAGTGAAGAAAGGTAATCCAGGAACGGCTGAAGTTGTGGAGGCAAATCTAGTCTGGATGACTTTGTAGGCGCCTACCTGTCTTACTAAAGCACTAAAGAAAAGGCAGGTATTATCTTTAACTCTACTGAATAAAACACACTGCCCTTATACCCAACAGTTTTATTACCACTAAAACTGCAACAAGCACTAAGTCTATCTCTGTAATCATGCTGTTATTCACGGTAATTACGGCAAGCGGGATGCAATACAGCGTATTTAATAGAAGATAAAGTGTGTGAGTGCGGCAGGGAATATGGAGGGGAAGACAAGAGGTGTGTCTGACAAGAGTATCACAAGTAATTTGCGGAATGACAGTTCGGGTTCTTGGATGCTGCTCCCAAGTTTACTCGCAGTGAGCCCTCGGAAGAGAAGGAATGTTGAAAAGGAATGAGTGCTACGGTCAAAAAGTGATACTCTTAGTTTTCCTGAAGGTTGGCAGGCTGGCTTGGCTGCTAGCTGGTTCCCAGGTATACGAGTTCAAGAAACTAACTGGGTTAACTAGGGCCAATGCACGCTGTTTTATAGATGTTTGCTGTGTGTGGGGAAACTGGTAGTAGTAAATCGGAGCGGAGTACACAGAATGAATGCCAAGGGAAGAGACGCGTACGCTTGCTTGACTCGGTCGCTTATCCGGGTGGCTATAGATTACAAGGACTGATATGTATTTATTCTTACACAAATAATAATTAAAAACAAAGTAGTAACTTCGTTACATTCTCATGGACGATACTTTGTTCTATACTACATATATTTCTCATTCAGGTAAACTCAGTTTCATGGGTAAAAATTGCATTAATAAAATTATGTTAATTCATATTGAAGAATAATCTTGAAGCAATTTGTTATGCAATTTATAAAAAATTATTTAATAAGTTACATGTAGAGTAAGTATACTAAAATAAATAAACAATATTGAATATACCACAACTGAATGTTTATCTCCTATTAATAATAGCCAGTTCCGATGTCCGGTGTCCAATGTCCGATGTCCACAGAAAAATATCTCGAAAACTAGAAGACTTGGAAAGATGAAATTTTACAAGCAGGTGGGCCTTGCCCCAAAGGGGTGCATAGTATATTTTTAATCCTAAAAAACAGGGGTCGCAGGAGGAGCATTTCTTAAAAAATAATTATGGCTATATATCTCTTGAATGGCGTAAGCTACAAACTTCAAATTTTCAAAGATTATACTTGAAGCAATTCTGAAGATAAGAAAATACAAACATTATCGGCATTTTGTCCAGGGGAGGAGTAAGGCAACATTCCAGGGGGAGAAAAGTTTTCCGCAAAAATAACTATTATAAAAATCTTGATTGTGAGTACTCTGTAAGATATATGCCATCGCAGACTTTTTTGTAGAACTTTTTGAGGGCTACAATTAGTTCGCTTATAGTTTGGCTTTATCTGTTACCATTTTCGCAGCGTAATGCATTTTGTCTCTGTTCGAGCCAATTTTCTTAAGTATGTATTTCATACTTTGCTTATTACTGAACTTTCCAAAAATCCTCTTAATAATTTATGTATATAGAAACCTTTGCTAACTATGGCTAAATAAGCTATGAAATGGTGAATACGGCATCAAAATCTATTCAGTGGTTCTCGAGATTCACCGGTTTTGACAAAAACTGAGCTTACAAAAACTACAAAGTTAATGGGGGCACGTACTGATTGCCAGCGACTGGCGCGTTATAAGCTGTGCCTCCACACGTCGTTGATTTTCCAACGAATATTATGCTATATAAAGTACATAATGTGTTAATAATAAACTACATAGGTATATAATTAAAATAACTATATTATGTATTCTCTTTGAACATACCTACCATTCGTCTAAAGTTATTTTGAAAAAGCAACTTATGTGTTTTTATAGCATTTATTTGAGCAAAAAAAGTGTGGGACTTATTAGAAATTACGAAGAAAGGCATTGCTAATTATGAATCAAACGTGATTATATTATATTATAGTTACATGTTATGATCCGATGGATATTATTATTAAGAAAAATAAAAACTCCACTGCAGTAGCACATCCTGAATTACGGGATCCCAAAAAAATAACTTTTATAAGTAGATCTGTTTTCTTACTTCGTGGATAGCTGACATGATCAGAAGGGACCGTTGATTTTTGAACGGGTATTATGCTAGTATTTTGAAAAAAAATCACGCTCACTGTGCCAATTTTTCGATAGCGCCGTAACGACAAAGTGGTAATTCGTGTGTCAGTATAACTTTGTACTTACAGTACTGTAATGATATTCATCATAAAATCAGTCATTACATCCATATTACCTCAAGAAGGCATTGCATGCTAAGTGATTGCCATGACAACAGTAACAACAGTAACAGTAACAGTATTAATACCAATAGGGCTGTTGGTACATCGACCGTTTCTGTAAGTTATAAAAAATCTTGTATGCGTAGTTTTTTTTGGTCTTAACGCGGCATATTTCTTAATTAAATTGATCCATTTTGGGTCTGTAATCATAAATTCCCTTGGCACATTGTTTTTTGTTTTAGGAATACTGATGAGGATGGAATCAGAATTATACTTTATGTTATCAGTTGACAGATATGTCAGTTCTTCCCTCCTGAGGGCCCCACTATAGCCGAAGATTAGGATTACCTAAAAAATATGTACCAATATTTAGTTTAAATCATGATGTCACATTATATTCTAAAAAAAATTGTGAATACTTACTTTCATAGCCATGTACATATTGTCATCAGCATCGTCAATAAATTTGTTGATTTCATCTTCTTCTAAAATTTTTGATTTTTTGGGGCGTACCCTTCGGAGCATCTTTTCAAAAAGGCTTGAAGTTTATGAAATTTTGAGATGTCCACGTTTTCATATACACTTAAGCACGACCTTAGCTTTGAGTAGAGGGTCTACAAACTTGACGACTTATACTTTTTTCGTTGAACTTCAAAATATGCCAACAAAACTGTCTCCGATATTGTACCAATCTTGTTATCAGCTCGCTACGATTGAAATTCCGTATATTTTTTTTCATAACATTCTCGCGATTTTGTCGGTAACAAATTACCCAAAATATTGTCTGCCAAAGCCCGTATCTCTGGGGGGGTACACGAAAAACCATCAGAAGCGCTCATTTTTACGATTTTTATTATCGAAAAATATGACGTTTTTGAGTTTTTTTTCCACGGCCACCTTGCCGCTTTTAACACAAAAACGTTACCAACTGCAGGAAAATTCCCTAGATTTAAAAATTTTCATTTCTTTCATTATTTTGTTATAAAAAAGCGCAAAGTAGAAAAAATAATGTATGACACCTCGTTTGTAAGGGATTTTCTCGCCCTCACTTCTTTATGGCACTCCTCGCTGCGCTCGTCGTACCCTAAACACGTTCGTGCGAGAAAATCTACCTTACAAAACTCGTATCATAATATACTATTAAAATCTCGTTTTGTATAAATAATAGTATATTATATACCAAGGTTGTGAAGAGTTTTTTCTAGAGCCGAGCATTATTAGATCCCGAGATGCGCAGCATCGAGGGATATAAGATGAGAGGCTCTAGAAAACACTTCACAACCGTGGTGTATATATTATTTTTTTCACTACTAGTACTTTTATTCCTTTTATTCTTCTCACATAAAAAACGTACTATCCCGATCACGGATTTTTTCCTGGATGCCAGTGTATAATGGGATGAATTTTTGCCCCGTGTTACACTAAAATCTGGATTATTGACTAGTAGTCAATAATAAAAAATTATTTACCACTAGGCAAGAAGGCTAACTTCACAAGGTGACAACAGACTAGATAATAGTATGTTTTAAAGCTAGTAGTGAAAAAACGTATTAATCATGCTTTTTTGTAGTTTGCGTTTACATCAAGGCTCATTCAGAACCGAAAGTAGTGCTGAACTAGCTCATTTGAGTTTCGAATTAGAACTAGTGTAATTTAGTTTTTCGAGGTTGTCAGTCATGAACCATGACAAATGAAATGTCATTGAAATCATTGTTAAATTAAAATTTGAATTTTCAAATGTCAAAATTTGACATTTATCGATTGTTGGTACCAACCACGATAAAATTCCCCAAATTTTAAAAGTGCGAATTTTTATTTTAAAACGGATAAAATTAGTAAAAAAGAGGTGCAAAGTACAAAAAATAGTATAAAGAACTCGTTTTATAAGACATTTATTGCACTCATGCTTTAAAAAACTCCCGCTACGCGGTCGTTTTTTAAACTAGCATTCGTGCAATAAATCATGTCGTATAAAACTTGTTCTTTAATATACTATTATTCAACAACCAAACAGAATCAAAATCTCCTACAAACATTCAAAAAACATCACAGTCAGTTAGGGTACAGCTAAAATTGAATCATAACCAAGGTGTTTTAAATAAGAAATTGCAAGAGCTTCCGAAGGCCGACGGTTTGGGGATATCAACCGCCGCATCTTCTACGAAGACTCCCTTGGATCCAGTAAAACATTCCTCGAATCTACAAGCTACAACACCTCCAATTCCTGATGGAAATCACATCAATAACGTTCCTCAAGAACCAAAAGCTACAACACCTGTAGTAACAGCTCCTGAAAAATGTCTTCAACAATTTTCGGACACAACGATGCCGACATCTCTCGTTTCGCCATTGGAACGATGCCATAAGAAGAGATTGTTCTTGGATATAACAGGATTAATATCTTTTTTTCTTTATTTAATTTTGATGTTTAGTTTGTTTTCTCAGATAACCATCAACGAACTTTGCAAAAACCTTAACCTTAACCAACCAAATTTTGTTATGTCAAAACGCGAAAATTTATACAAAGGTCACCCGATTAAACAGCCTTATTACCTCGTAATTAGAACAATGCGAACATTCGACTTTTTGCTAACCGAGAAAATTACAACAGTGCAAATTGCTATTGACCGTACTCAAATTATCTTATCATAAGAGCAAATTCCATTTCGCTAATAAACTTTGGTATTATGTGTAGTGTACTAACTTTCAAGTTATACACCATAAACACTTAAAGTGACTTATATTTTGCCACGTGAGCCTTGTCAACTCGACATTACATGAAATCCTGCATTGATAACATTCAACTAATCAATCCTGAATAGCATTTAGACCTCCCAAATATATGTGCTACCGGATTAAGCTTAAAGTGTTCATTCTCCTCAAATAACAGGATACAAGAAGATTCAATCATACTCTCCAACAGGCAATTTCACCTAGTACTTTCTACAATCTTAGGACAATGCTATGAATGCTGCCTCTGTTTTATGAGTACAACCCCACTTCTTCCATTTCTACGGATAAAATGAATATAACTACATTTATCAATGTTGACCACAAACTTACTACTTAGGCTAACGCTTTTAGATTCAATTAGCATAGTTATTTTTAATCTTAAAAGTTACAACAACTAAATCGTAACGCAAGCATCACTTGTTCACGAAGCACTTATTATGTGGTTCCTTGGTTTTGTTCACGTTCCTAAATTTTATTTCTTTCTTTCTAGTAAGAATTACAGAACGTCCTAACAAGTGATTCCTGTACCATCAAGTTTATTTTAATTAGGTTAAGTTTGCGGCAACACCTTGCAATAAGCAACTCATGTTTTTGCCTTAAGCAATTGATGCCTCTTAGCTATCAGCAGCAAAGGCCTTTCAATTCTTTGATTATTAGCACCTAATTATTAGCATAAGTTTTATTGTCTTAGCATTAAGGAACCATTGAATAGATGCAAATCACCTCAATTTTTTTGTAGGTAGTATACATTAAACATGCCAATACATACAAGTACGACATTAATGTATGCTATTTTTTTGTTGAGGAATGCATTAAATGCCCTTTTGACTCACGGCTCATTTCTTTTGGTACATGTTCAGCCTTTTTTTACCCGGGGTGTAATGTAATGATATTAATCATAAAATCAGTCATTACATCCATATTACCTCAAGAAGGCATTGCATGCTAAGTGATTGCCATGACAACAGTAATCAACAACAAAAGTATAAATAAATATCTCATAGAAGTTACATGTGTTTTATTATCTTCTAGAATAGATAACTCATAAGATAGTGTACAAGACCACACAAGCAACCTGTATTACCACATTGGTCTTCAACGCACTACAGTGCAAAGACTAAACTCGTGGAACAGTTCTGTAAGCACAGACTTGAGACAGTACATTTAAATCTATGTAAATAGTTGGTGCAAAATTTATCACTTGTTTAAAGGGCGAAACATATTAATTTCTTGTTATTCACTTGATTTTTATTTAATTAATATAATTTCGTTTCTTATTTTTGAATGAATATAAATGCTTTGGAAATTTTCTACAATGCTAATAATTACCGTAAACCGAAATAAATTGTATAAATGCTAATTGTACTAGCCAAATAACTGAAGTAAACACAATCTTGTGTGTAGTATAGGGTGGTTATTTCTAACGGCAACCGCAAACAGATATTTATGTGATTGTCGACACCGACTGCTTAACGTACCCAACTGACAGCACGGCGAAGTATACTGAGGTTTTATCGACGAGAAAAATCCTCTCGCCGGTTCCTGGAATAGAATCTGTGTAATACTTTGACTCTTTACTGCGCGACCATCCACATTATTAAGAGGTAAACACATTTTATTTCATACTGTCCGGTAAAAGGGTATTTACCGGACTCATTTGAGTCCGGTAAATGAATTATTACGTTACAAGGCCGGTAAAAAATTTTACCGGACTGAAAATCCAATTTGAGTCCGGTAAAAAATTTTACCGGACTGAAAATCTAATTTGAGTCCGGTAAAAAATTTTACCGGACTGAAAATTTTAAATGCATTTTTTTTTAAAATGAACAATGTGAGGCAGTATGAAATAAAACGCCTTACGTCATACTTCCGGTAAACCATTACAGTAGCTCGTTTCAACATTCGAGACTCGGCTCCTTCGTCGCCTCGTCCCGAAACGTTTTCAACTCGCTACTGTAAACTTGGGTTTACCGGACTTATAACGTAATATACTATTACATTTTGATTCTCTTAGGATACTGTTACTATATATTTATTACAGTATTATTTTGTGTATTATCTTCCAGCTTCGATTTCTATGGTAATATTATTGGTCGGTCTCTTTCTTATTAGAAACAAACGTCAATAAATAATACTAAATAAATTGTGAATGATTAATTGTACGTATAAACAATATAATATTAGTACATAATCAGATAATAAAAATTTATTTATACCAATCAAAATTTATTCCTAATATGTCGATTAAATTTATTGATTTCGTTCTTGAGTTTTATATAAATTGTATAAAAACCTATTAAACCTATATTTCTGACTGGATTATTATAAATTGCTTTCGCCTTTCGGCGGAAGTATAAATAATCAAATGCAACCTTGATTACCTTAAAAATGTGTTCCTGCAACTACCAAAGTGACATATCATAAATTAGCAATAGACAGCCACTTAAGAGAGAAAATAAAATATGAAACTAATGTTTGTCGGTTTCGTGTTTTTATAAATCGAAGCAACGTGCTGTCTTGTGTAAATTAAGGCGAAATAAGAAGTTTTTGCCATCAGATCACTTTTAGTTATTGTACTTCTGATATTATGAACAAATAATGATGACTTGTAGGATATATTATTATTTATTTTATTTTTCTATAAGGAACATACCGACATTTTTGTTTCTATCTATGTATATACCGGGTGACAATGAAAATTCAGGCATGCTTATATCTCCAATACTATTTACGAATCGATTTATGTGTAATTTGGTACAGAGATATTAGCACAATTAGAGATTTACTGATAGGTAGACAAATTGGCGGAATCCGGTTTCGTTGAAAATGGCAATAACTTGGATTTCTTAAGTAGAACACCCTATATATTTTACATCTTTTGTAATCTACGAGTCCGAATATGGTGATGAATTTTCATTTTTTCAATTTTTTAGTTTCAATTTTCTTGTATTTTATAATTTAATAAATACGTATTTTAATATTTTATTTTAGGTGAAAATGAAGTCGTACAAGTTGCGTATCGGTAGATTTGTAAAATTAAATTTTCTACCTACTTAATGGCCAGATGACTCATTATAAGTTCTACTTAAAAATAGTTATTTATTATTAAAGGGAGCAAAATTGTTCATCACATTTTCTATAACCTAATAACCACCGTTAAATATTAAAAAGAACTTGATAAAATCGTATAAAATGAGAAAAGCACCAGAAAAGAATATTTTTATGTGTTAATTAATTGTTACTAACTCTATTTGAAATATCTGTAGCGTTGATTTACTGTTACGATTGTATAATTCAAAACTTAATTTTTTAAGTACTGCTATGTTCATTAAAAGCCCCTCTGAGGTCGAGTGGTAGGGATCCTGCTTCTCTATCAGAGGGACTTGGGTTAAAATCTCGGTTGTGACATTAGGATAACGTATGAAAATTGTATAACTGATAAAGTATGAAGAACCGTAATGTACTTGCTAGAACAGGTAAATATCAAGTAGTTTTTATTGTTTCGGCCCTTGTTTGGTGATACTCCATAATCATGAAATAAATGAAAAAGATTATGATTTGTGAAACCTTTTATAATCTTTTTCAAATATCATTTCATTCTCAGGTAATAGATTGGAATCGTTAATCCTTTTAGAATATTTTATATCATTTTGCTTTAATACGCGGAGCTCTGTTCAAAAATTAGGTTTTCTGTATTGCTCCAGGTATAGTTCTGTTGTATTTAGTTACTGATCACAGCCCCCATGATTACAGCCTTGGTAGTGTAATGTCTAGCGTGCTGGAGTTTCACCCAAGCGGCTCGAGATCGAATCCCGGTGCCGGCAGATCTGGTTAAGGTTTTCTGCAGTTTTCCTTAGCTGTGACACAAATGTGGGATTTGCGCTGCTCCATCTGTAAGTCGGCTGCAGCCGCACGTAGGGCCTACGTAATAATAATAATCGCCCCCTCCCTCCCGTACAAGCTTATAGCTTCTGGGGCCTGGTTTCCAGGTTATGGGTTGTAGCAATTATTATTATTATTATTATTATCAATCTGTTTTAACCGCCACATCTTGGATTCTAACGAGTAATCCCTCATTGTATAGTTATTTAATAACATTCCCATATACTATTTTCCAAACGGACCAATATTGGCTCAACATTGGCACCATTGGGACTGTGGCAAAATAATAACACTGGCAACAATATAGGCATTACTTACATTACCAATCTAAAATACTTGATGTACTTTAGGTACTATGTATGTGTTAAGTTCTAAAATTTAAAATTTCCTCTTAGTTAAAATTAAATATTTTTTCCAGAAAATACGGCAACAGCATAGTGGATAAATAGAATTTGTATAATGTACGTCAATAATAATGTCAATACAGGTACTTTCACTAGCACTTATCTATTTTGGATGACAATATTGATTATAAGTTGTTAGGTTAACATTACCACTGGCGTATGTTGTTGGGTCAATATTGCAGAATGTTCACATGTTCAATTGATCCAATATATCTTCAGCATTGGCCTAATACTGGAACTATATGGTTGTGATACTGGGGTTGTTCGTAAAAAAAGGTTGCTTTATGAATATTCTTGCACCACATTCTTATTTCAAGGTTTGTAGGAATCTAAAACAAATACAATTTTTAAAAAATAAATATTTACGATTTATAAAAATGAATGACAAAATTAATGTCAAATATTACAAAATAAGATTACGAATATTGTTAGTTATTGAACATTCTGTTGAAAGAAAAATGTAATTAACTCTAACGACAACATAAAAAACTCAGGAAATAATTACATAAAAATCGTCTCCTAGACGGAAAAAAAACAAAATAAAGAATAATAAGATTTGTTTTGTATAGCGAAGGAGACATAATAAATTTTGTAACAAAGGATTTAGCTAAAATTAGGCATTAATAGTTATTTATATACCAAGGCGTTAGAATGATGATAATGCCAGGAGGGCGACGATGTTCCACCCCGAGGGCCTGAAGGGCCCTAGTGATGGAAGTCGCCCGATGGGCATTATCATCTAGTAACGCTCGTGGTGCATACAAGGTTTTATTTATCACTAGAATATATTGTACAAATAGAAAATTTTATAATTTTTGGCTTTGCCATGGACGTTGTTTATATATTTATAAAGCTAGAAATTTTTATGTTTGTCGGATGGTAACAACTTTTACTAAATTTACAAAAGTAAAACAGAGATATGACAATTTAAATTCAAATGTTATTGTTGTGGTTAACAACATGAAAACAAAAAAATTCTAATAGCACTAATGTCAACTAAAAAATTAGAATAATTTTATCTAAGAAATTCTAAGAAATCCGATTGCAAAGTAAACGATGAGCGGGCGTAATAGATTACAACGCCCGTTTATAATGGCCTGATTGTTATGGAGTTGTTTATATAGTTCGTACCACATGTATAAACAACGAATAATATGCAAGTGAAACAAATGATTTTATCCAACACCTCTTTATTATGACGTTATAAAAATGATGTTTTTGATTGAATTATGGGGTCTATAAAACACAAGTGGTTTTATGAATCAATAATAAAACTGTTTTTATATAATTCAACAGTTTACAGAAAATAGAACAATTTATTGAACATCAAAAAATACAATACATAAAATTACAATTATAAGAAACAGGAATCTCAGATGAAATCATTTGTTGAGATTTACGTTAACATTTATATTAAAAGATATAACTTTATTTGCTTCATTTTTTGTCACTTCAATGTTGTTTCCACATTCATTCGATTTTTGCTTCTCAGTATTCACAATAACATTGCCTTCTGTTTCCGAATTTCCACCCAGTATCTTCTTAGCAATGTCTATTTTGCTCGAAATTGACTCTTCGACATACGCTTGTGCCACGGTTGTCGACTTCCATCGGCCATGACGTTGGACCATACCAAGATCGGCTCCAGCGTTGGACAATAAACTCGCTGATGTGCGTCTCATACTGTGTCGTGTGTAAGACTCTGATTCTGGTAATTTAAAAAAATCAGCTACTACTGATGGTATTTTGGATAGACTATTTATTCCCACTGGCTGTACTGTGCATTTCTCATTTCTATAGCACAAAAACAACCTGTTGTGAGAAATATTCTTAGGTCGGAGAGACATATATTTTCTACAAATATCCAGCACATTAATTGCAAATCCTTCTTCCATAATCGTAAAGCTACGTGAAACATATGTTTTTGTATCTGGTACATATACCAACATATAGGATCCTTTATCTTCTACATTATCGATTGACATGTTCAATAATTCACAACATCGACACCCACCTGACACACCAAAAATTAGTGCGACCTGTAATGTAAAAAAATTAGATTTCATTCTCTAATAACAAAATCGACCTACCTTCAACATCAAATATTTTTATTGGGTGGTTCTGCTACAAACTGTTGAATATGCTCTCTTTCAAGAACTTTTGATTTCTTGCACTTGTAATTTTTTGATTCGTTCTTCAAAAAAGCGATTAACTTGCCATATTGTGAAATATCTGTATTTTCGTGAAGCTTTAATGTCGATCTTAACATGCTGTATTTCGTCCACATTGAAGAGGCCGCAAATTTTTTTTGGCGTTGAAGAAGTAACCCAACAGTCTTCGCTTACCCCACAAACATCATTTTCCTGTTTCCAGTTATTGAACTCACTCAATTCTTTGTAATAAGCGTCCCTGGATTTCTTGGGTAGCAAACTCGATGTGACTTCTTCAACATCTTTCGCAATTTTTTCAGGAAGAGAACTATTTCTTTTCATTTCCAACAATGTTACAAGCGCCGAAACAGTTTGTTTGCAAAATTTTTCTCAAATAATAAATTTGATGTCAACAACAACATGGCAACCAAATCATAGACTACTACTAATCTTTGTAGATATAAGATTTTTGGGTTTTGATGATTTTTTAAGAACTCTTACAGAGAGAGGTGTTGGATAAAACTATGTATTGTACTCGTGTCTTAACAGCAAATAAGTCACTCAAGAAAAATTATGCCACTCGAGCAAGCTCTCGTGGCTAAACATTTCTTTCGTGACTTATTTGCCTTATAAGACACTTGTATAATAAATAGCTATTATCCACCACCGATATATTATGAAGCCATAATTCTATTGTTTTAAGACGTCTTATGGTATTCATTTAACACTCTTTGTCTTATACGTCATAAGACACTAGAGCGGTTATAGTCACAGAATGAACTTATTTAACAATCAAAAATAAATAGCAACGCTTCCATGACCTTCCAATATTATTTTAATATCAATTTCATATCTTCATGTACCAAATTTTAAATTTTTATTTGAATATTTTTTCTTTGTCGGTACTCAAGAAAAGCGTAAACACTCGAGTTAACGCTCTTGTATCTACCTTTTTCTTTTGTGTCTTAAATGCCTAATCTGACAATGAATAATTATAAAAATAACTGCTAAACCTTTTAAAATAATATAAAGATAGTGTACAATAAATAAAAAATTTGAAATTGAAACTTACTAATTAAATGTGTTTAATTAATAACAAATAATAATAATAATAACGAGATAACAATAATAACGTTGAGATAATAACGTACTGTCACCCCTGTTCTTCAACGTATATTCGGATGTTATGTTTGCCCGTGCCTTGCAAGACTCAAGTGATGGTATCAAAATCAACGGACAAATTATCAATAACTTGCGCTATGCAGATGAAACCGTTATAATTGCCGACAGCCCGGAAGCGTTACAACGACTAATATAGAATAGCGTCTGAAGGGGATCAACTATCATTGAAAATTAACATTGATAAGACAAAGGTGATGGTAGTAAGCAAAACACCCGCGACTCCAGTAAATCTCTCCGTATATGGAAAGCCTATCGAATAGGTCCCAAAGTTTAGGATACCTCGGCTGTTGGATAACTGAAGATCTACGCCCGGACATGGAAATAGTCTACCAAATAGAACAAACGAGGAAAGTATTCCTCAATATGAGTCAACAAAAACCTTAACCTGAAATTAAGATACCGCTTTGTTAAGGGTTATGTTTATGCCGTGCTATTGTATGGAACCAAAACGTGGACTCTCAAAGCCAACACACTTAATAAACTGGAAGCATTTGAAATGTGGGTCTTCAGAATACTATAGAAGGTACCCTGGGCACCCATACATCCAACGCTGAGGTTTTGATACGGATGAATAGAGGAGATAGAGAACTCCTAACTACGATGAAGCGAAGTAAAGTTGCATACCTTGGACACATATTCGGTAATATAAAGTACCTATTCCTGAAGTTGATCATGGAGGGAAAAATTGAGGATAAACGAGGTATAGGCAGGAAGAAGCATTCATGGCTCAAAAATATCAAGGAGTGGACCAACTTGGACGCACACACTGCACAGAACCGAGGAGACTTTGCTGTAATTGTTGCCAACATCCATTGATGGATATGGCACTTTAAGAAGAAGAATAAGAAATATTGAGTTAAAAATCTAGTTTACAAATAGTGCTAAAGAATCCATAGTACAGATAGATTAAAAAATACAATTTAAACCATATAGAAGAAAGGTTGTAAAATTTGGTATACAATCATCCATGACAAGTGGACCTAAAGATAAGAAGAGAAATTGGTAAATTAACATTATTAGAAGTGAAGAAGAAATTAGAGTTGCATCTGGGGCTGATTGAATCCATTAACATCTCTATGAGCTCGAAGCAGATTTGAGAAACAGGCTGATCTTCGGGATGACTCATAAATGCAGTTGAATGGATGAACTAAAATCAAGAGATACATCATATTAATCAGAAAGATTAAGTGCAGTGAAATTGTTTTTAAAAAAGGACAGCAAGAAGTCTGACTATTTACGTTTACACTCTGTTAAGTATTGACAAATTACATTAATAAAGATTATTGTGGTCCTTTTACTTATAGTTACCTGAATGATTTCTGTGGTAGCCGAACGTTGTTACAATTTTTCAAGTTCCATTTTGTTATTAAAATTTTTAAGCATGCAATTTAAAAAACTATCAAGACTATCAAGTCAATTGCAAGAAGTTTAAATATTGTTATAGCCATTGTATTTGACAGTACATTACTAATGTAATGTTGACCTTCAATTTACTCTATTATTATCTCAGTAATAGTTAAGAAAATAATATTTTCAACATTTACACTAATTAAAAATTGATGTTCATAGGCATTTCTATAATTGATAAGATGACTAGCAGCAACAGATTATTTTTCAAGAATTTATAACCATTAACACTTGCAGATTTTTACTTCATAAAGTATTGCATAAACCTTCAACCCATTACCAGATTTAGGTCTCTGTTAACATGAAAAAAAAACCTGCTCCAGTAAATTTACTGTTCCCTCGGGAAAAATACGTATTCATACAATTTTTTTGTTAAAGTCGGCGAGAAGATTGTGTATAACTACAAAATAATTGTGCTGCCTTTTCTGAAAGCAATTTATTCATGCATATAAGTAAGATAATGTTGTTTAAAAGAAGCTTAAGCTCGTTGTGGACGGAAAATGCATGTATCAAGGGCATGTGAAATTAAAATTTAATCGACAGCCGATAAACTATACATTATTAAATTGATTTATGACCATAAACCTATTTATTCCATAACAATAATGTAATTTCTGATTAGCATGTCAAGAACGTGACAGTATTTTGATAACGTTCTGTTTTTCTGCAAATAATTACGACATCTACTGTATTTTATGGAAATACAAAAAATGAACTGTATATGTTCGTGTAATTTTTTTGCACTGACATCAGAACAAACGATATGTAAAAATTACTAGTTCACCAGTTCACCTTATTATTAGTAACGTGATAATGTATTCTCGGCACTTTTACGTTATTAATTGTGTAATAATTGTGCTAAGGCTACATCAGAGTATCAGAAGAGTGTTATTATCATGATATATGATCCTTTAAAGAAAGCTTAATCCCCAAAAACTTGTTCTACAGTATTGTTTTTCTTTGTAACCGGCATGAATGTCTTTAAATTGCAAGTCAATAGCTAAGCCGGTAGTTTTATAAAATTATGATTTATTACCCATTCCGCTGAAGTCAGTTAACAGAGTATATAAATAAATAATTGTTCATAAACTAAAATAGATACAAAGCTGTAACAATACGCTTAAAGCAAATTAAAATAATTGAAAAACATTAACAATAATACATTATTTATTGGCAATCAGCTTTCTACAATATTGTTCCTGTTATGAAGATGTAAAAACACAAGTTTTCTTTAAACTTTACACTTCATGCTATCTTTCTGTAGAAATAAAGGATCTATGTGGAAGATAGCAAAAATTAGTATAATTGGAATTGTAGCAAAAATTAATATAATATAGTCGTATGCAAATTGCAAATATGAGCATCTTTCCAATAAATTAATTGATACCAGTTGGCTTCATATGAAAAAACGAGACAAGCAGCCTCCCTATTTATATAATAAAATAAGGTACAGGACAGATGTGCACAATATAAATCTGCGGCATAAAGGACTGTTGACTATCCCCAAACATAATACTACTTTTTACCAACGTTCTTTTACCTATAATATCGCTAAAATTTATAATGAGATAGCGTTTTCCACCAAAACGCTTAATATTTGTTCAAAAAATTGCTATAAACCGATTGATACACCAGCTCGTAAATAGTCTATGTAATTGATTTTTTGCGTAAATGATTTTTATAAATGTTGTGTTGCACGTTAGCTGGGGACATATAACCTTAACTGTTGGTTTCTCCGTAGTGTAGGTATTAAATAAAAACAAACAAACACGTTAAGATTTTTTTTTATAATGTAACTTTAAACTCACAAAGCCATATCTACCTCCACCTAACATTTAAACTACCACAGTAGCATACTATATTTAATAAATAGTTGTGAAATGTATTTTAAATATTAAATGTTGTTTTAATATAAAAAATATTTATTAAGTCTTTATTTTGTATGGAATAATTTATATTTAAATATTTATATATCATACATATTTAATAAATATTTGCACAAATAAAAATCTAACATTGTTGTCATATTATTTAAGCGTCCCAGAAAAGGAATTCACCTACACTATAATATTAAATAAGCTATATATGAAATTTCAAAGCGACACGTTAGATTGGTTGCATAACCTCAATTTCAAAATTATTATTTTGAGTAAATTTTTCTTTTATGAATTAAAAATATAAGTAATTATGATTTACATGCACACTAGTAGGTACACTTTAGTCAGATAAAGGATATCTGGAAAACTGATTTTTCTATAAAATTTAGTTAATCTTCCTTGTCCGTTAACGATGTGGGAGACGTTTATCTAATTTTTCAATTTTATGAAGTTTGGGGCAATTTTAATGCAAGATTTATGATAACAAAACAGACAAGGTGTATTGTAATCGGCAGGTATACAAGTATTTCCTATCTCACCTTATTAATCAATAGTTAAAAAACGTATTTTCATGTTAACGAAGTTAAATAAGTTTGGTTGAAAATTGTAGAACTGCTTCATTACCACATAATTGTTACTATCTTAAATGTAGGGATTACTTTTTATTATGATATCAGATAAACAACATATAATTATGTTGTGCTTCTGAAACGTTTAACGAATATTGTTAATTGGCTTGTATTTTCATGTAGTTGATGCCTAAAATTGTGCAAATAATGTTATTAAGAGCATATTGTTTAAATTTGTGAAAATAGGAACCTGTAAAAAGGTATTTTTACGTAATTAAGTTAATAAAAGTTTTAAGCAGATTAGAATGCCATAGACATTGAAAAGAGGGCTGATTTTGTAATGAACATATAATGTAATATACCATTAGAGAGATAAGATTATCTAATTAGTTTTAGGATTAATTAAAATTTATAAACAATAATTTGGTTATGTTATAAATCAAATGTCAGTATTCATTTGTTTTAATGAAAATTTAGAAAATTTGAGTTCTTTTGTTGACCAAATTGATATAAAAATCTACGATGTGAATTTTATTAACTATTAATAAAGAAAAACTTATGAAACATTTGACTGGGTTATAAATGGATTTGAAGTTTAATCAAAATAATATTTATACTTACCACTATTGCACATTAAATGGATTTGGAATTCCAATTAGAAAAACCCTTTATTTGGAAATATTTGAAAGTGATCGTTGACATAGTTTATTGAATTATCTTCAAGATTAATGAAAGCAGTTGGTAATTTTGTGGTATCAAAAATTTAAAAAATAAAAATTTAAACGTGAGTTTTTAATAGTAGTTAGTTTAATTTTTAGTAATTAAGGAATATGATGATACCAAAAGTATTAATCTCCAAATAAAGAAAACTGAACTATTTTAGGATTAATAAAAACAAATAATGATAGAATTAAAAAGACTGAATGTAGTAATCTGATTTTGTTGTTGCATTTAAATATTTAAAAATAAATTCGTAATAAAAGTGTTTCTATCTATTCTTTTTACTTCGCATAAAAGAAAATAAATTTTTTGGTATCTATTTTTAATTTTCATTTTGTTTTGTTTGTTATTCTTATAGTAATTGTAAGGATATGTTAAACCATGAAGCGACCCGCCTCAGAGAGTATCAATTTGTGGAAAGGAAGGCTTTTCACAACTACAATATATTTAGCCGGAGCATTTATTTCAATTAAAGCTAAGCAAGTAGTGAGTTATGTATTTAATCTTAGTTACGATAGCATTTATGTCTGTGTCTGCATTAAAAAATATTTCAATAAAAAAATATTATAATAATACGTATTTAATGATTCTATGATATTAGAGGATGAATATTTAAAAGTATATTTGATAAACATTGCATATACAAATAAAACTTAACAATCAATGTTTAACTTTAAAAATAAAATATGTACAACATTTGTTGAAGCGTGAAACCTCTGAAAACTTGCTGTTCAATCTATAAAACGTTTTTAAGCGGTTTATGGTGAAAATATAATTATATTTTTAAACTTGAGGTTCATAAGCGGCAATGTTAGTTCCTTGTGTAAACAGAGTTTCGGTTGGTTACGGCAGTCGACGTTAGTCCGTTGGAATTACAACACGCATAATAAAGTGTATGATGTGTTTGTTTATTAATAAATGTTTGGGTAGTGCAAAACCAAATAAAATGGTGTATTTAGCAAATTGGTTACTGGTTCTTATTGTACTGTAATAATGTTTATTGGATGGTTTATGCAATCTTGTGGATATAACTTTGTGTTCTAACTTTTTAATAATATTTTAAAATATGAAATCATATTTATTATATTGAACCAAGTTTTGTTCTTTATGTCTCTGTAGGTTTTGTCCTAACAATAAATCAAATAAAATATTTTTTTGCTATATTTCTTAAGTGTAGATTTCAGTCGAACAAATATTCACTTAATATTTATGTGATATATTCATAATATATCAAATACATCACATTAAAAGTATATATAATAACATATTTAAACAACTTTATCGATATTTGAAGAGTATAATTAAATAAGTGCCAAAAAATCAGAAGTGTAATTATTGTGTTCAAAGTTATAGAAATCTTTTTTTTAATTGAAACAGAATTCATATGTTTTGTGATATTTAATTACCAGAATTTATAACACTTAGAATCATATACAAGATGATCGGCAAGGCTCTTATAGAATATGTTTTACGACGCAACTATTTTTTATCACCTTTTGGCACTTAGGCCGTTATTTAATTAGGCTATTCATTTATATAATATTAAAAATCAGATGTTTAAAGACTCTGTCGCTTTCTATGTTTGAGAAATATTGAAAATTAAATATTTCGTTTATATAATATGATGCTACCTGTGTATGGTTATAGTTCGATTGAAATGCTGTGGCCATCTAACTGCTCGATGTTTGATAGGTCGAAAGAAATCAAGGGTCATTAGAGTTAACAGGTAGAAGTTACCTGGTATTTCATGGACGTAACATTTAAAAATATTCTAACATAAATAACTACAAAAATAATTACCGTTAAGGAGTAATGTACTATTCACTAATGAACAGGTAAATAACAGGTAATAATTACATTTGTTGAATTGGCGGGTAGGATGCTGTTGAGTTAGATAGAACTCCTTGATTTATCTATTTATCATTTGTTGTTTGCCTTTCAGTTTTGTTTGGACATAGTTTTATTTACTTACCAAAACAAGTTGTCCTATTTTTAAATCTATTATTTTCTATTTTATCTATATATTTTCAACTGAATCAACTAAAATGTAAGTTATATTTGCCAATATCTTTGTTAATTTGTAATGTATTTTTATTCCAGAAGTCAACAACAATACGTTACGCGATTTTAAGTTGAATCCTGCTTGAAGAAGTTTCTTGGTCACCTTATTTCTTTCCTGCTCCTTTCAACTGCATTAGAACTTTATTTATCTGAATTGGATTATTGAACTTAAGTACTGCTTGGATCATGAACTGGTTCTTCGCGAGATCATTTATAAAAACCAAGCCAAAGCCCGCAACAAACCGTCAATGAACATCAATTACACAGACATCTTTCAAGAACTGCCACAACTCCTGTCCGGGGAAGTAAGAGGTGCAGCGGTTAATCCTCAAGAACAACATCGTGGATATGCTTCAGTCCCATCCAATGAGTCCTGGATTGGTCAAAGGAGGAAACAAACGATCATGCTGCCAATGCATTATCTAGTCAGGATGATACTGATAAACAATTTTTAGCTAGCATAGAACATCGTGAGGCATAGCTGTCTGTGAAAGGGACATCATTCCCCTCTGCAGCGAACTTTTAGCCTATTACCTGTTAATATACAATAGGCCGTAAAAATTGTACTTAGGTAGTTGATGCTTTATCGTTGTACGAACTTTAGGGAGTTCCGTCCCGCCTTTAGACATGCCGAAGCATGTCTCCTTAAGTGTAATGGCTTTTAGAACTTCTCCCAATCACTGTACCCAGCTGCAGTCCGGATCATAGGGTGGTCGGGATAGCTCCTAAGCACAGTTACCTGGCGGCATGCAGTTTCCCATAGGCATGAATTTACCCCTTCACACCGGGATAAATCTCACGTTGCTTCTCCTCTTTAAGATTCAGTCAAACAGCGGGTTCCTTACAGTGACCATAAGTGACCTTATCCAAGGCGAGACTCAATTCTACCCACACCGGTATTATATTACCAGGGATCCCCCTGATCGGTATGAGTACCCGGCAAGAATTCTTGCGAATTTCTCTACCACACACTTGATCTGACTGCTTCATCCATTGCCCAGTCATGTTTCCATGCCCCGTATCCAGGTTCCAAAGATAGGGTAGAAGACAGCCAGTTTTACGGGTGAACGTCGTGTGGTCTCCCGTTCACCCGTTCAGCATAGAACATGTAAGGCTAACTGTCCGCGAAAAAGAACTGAATCCTTCTCTACAGTGTTCTATTAGCCTATTACCTTTAAAATATACAATAGGCCGTAGTAATTGTCTATTAGGTATTTGATACATGACTAACTGATTTTACGAACTTTAGGGAGTTCGTTCCCGCCTTTAAGACGTGCCGAAGCACGAATAATTGAGTTACGCTCAATTAGCACGCATTGTCACTACACTAAACAATGCTACCATAAATCACTGGTGGGAGCGAGATACTATCCATACTCTACTAGCTCTCCAGGCTGGTACCGGAGCGATAAACGTGCTCACCCGTCGGCTCCATCTCCGAGGAGGCTGTGAGGGACGTATCTCACGACCAAGGAGATTTCACCTAGTCTATCTTCAGACTATTCCCCCAACATACTGTTCCAAGCTGTTGGGAGCCACTGCCCGATCGAATCCAACCTCAATTGTGGCAGGACTTGGTTTTTAAATGGTTTTGCCACCCCAATCTACCAATATATAGGCTTGGTGGGCCCTCGACAGAGCTTCGTCCGTAAGTCTACAGCTTATAGACCCCCAGTGTGTACCTAGTTTAGGTGAAGTTGTCTTAATTGTGATAGGCTATGTATTCGCTTCAACAATCCTTAAGCGTAAAGGCTTTTTAGAATTTCTCCCAACCACTGTACCCGGCTTCAGACCGGATCATAGGGTGGTCGGGATAGCTCCTAAGCACAATTACCTGGCGGCATGCAGTTTCCCATTGGCATGAATTTACCCCTTCACACCGGGATAAACCTCACTTCGCTTCTCCTCCTTAAGATTCGGCCAAACAGCGGGTTCCGCAGGTGACCATGAATGACCTAAGTCAAGTAGCGGGTTCCGTTTGGTGACCATAAATGACCTCCTCCAAGGCGAGACTCGAATCCGCCCACACCGGTATCATATTACCAGGGCTCCCCCTGATCGGTATGAGTAACCGTCGAGAATTTTCAGGAATTTCTCTACCACACACTTGACCTGACTGCTTCATCCAATACCCAGTCATGTTTCCATGCCCCGTATCCAGGTTCCAAGGATAGGGTAGTAGACAGCCAGTTCTACGGGTGTACGTCGTGTGGTCTCCCGCACACCCGATAGCATAGCATAGAACAATTGGAAACTTTAGAAAATATTGTCAGGTCACCAATACCTTCTAGTTTAAACCATTTTACTCAACTCGTCTTTGAAGAATACTCTGCCAGTGACTCGATTGTCAGCCAACAAATATGTCTATCAGTCTATCTCACAACACAATTATTGCTATGCTGTATTGTGGATTCTTCTCACGTTCACCCTTTTCATCTGAAAAATCACTACAATTAGTTGGAAAATCATTGATATGCTTATCCATAATGTGAAGCTTATTTATTTTTTTTGAACTCCTTATCCTTATAATCTGTCCTACATGAACAATAAGTAATCGGTATAGCTATGTACAAATACGGACTATAGTATGTAAGAAAGCTTTTTTCTCTGCACGATAATACACAACAATAAAACATCAAAATATATGAAGGTATCTATACTTACTTTACTGTGATGCTCAAGATTACCACGGCTTGAGATCTTGCTCTTTATTACAAATTTGAATATCAGGTCGTAGGTATTGGTTCTACAGTTGTCTAATTATTAAAAGGAATATATAAAGGTTTCAAAACTCAATAAAATACACTAATAGGGCGCCATCTGATTATGAGACGTTATAACATTAATTAAACAAAAAAACACCAAGATCACTAATCAGAAAATGAACTCAGATCCAATAAATTTTGATCAAATAATATATTTTAATTAAATATACTCAATAGTATCAAAGTTAGGCTGTAGAAAAAGATAAATAAAACGTTCATAATTATATGGTTCTATGTTGCTCACTTTAATTAAACTTGAAAACATATTTATTAAATGAATATAAAAATAAGACATAAAAATACATTTATTGAACTTGAAACTTCTGATATTAATACCCGGCATAAAAGCTCTTAACGGTAAGGAACGTTTAAATACAAAAATATGTAAATGGTCATCATATAAAAATTGAAATAACTACAAAAATATTACACAATAAAACAAAGAAATCATATTTCACAATACCTTAATCATCTTGATAAGTTTCAAACAAAACCAGTACTAAATTGCACGATATTGCCTTTTATAACACCAGGAACCATTACTGCTGAATAGTAAAAACTGGAACGGATTCTAGACGGCAGTTACTTAATTTGGACCAACGATGAATTAACCTTCACTGCATTATGTCAAGAGGAACTATTGGTGATTCAGTTCACCCTAACCAAAACTTCTAGTGCAACCATATAACTATAATAACTTGAATTATTAGATTGTTATTGAAAGCAATACCATTCTTTTCATTATTATAATTTAATATAATCCGTATGCCACTTAAATCCAGACTGAATTTCATCAATCACTAGAACTTTAATAACAATTTTAACTTGCATTCGATAGTTAATTATAATTTTAATCTTTTATGCGATCCGAATTTCTTTATCATTCAATAGTCCAATCACTTAAGATAAAATCGGTAGTTATTTATTATTATCAAAATGTTGGACGGCAATTAACTTTGTTGTTAAACTGTAAAAGAATAGACGATACTTTCGGTAAGAAAATGAATTTCCCACAATTTAATAGCATAGAAGTCCGGAAAATTTTAGACACAACGAGACTTTTAATAAACGTAAATTCACAACTAATGCAACGGGAACAAAATTTGTCTTCTTCAAAACTATACGTCAATTACCCAAGGCTTGGCGTAAAAACTCTAGCCTGACTAGACGTCAGCTGTCTGTTCAGTAGCTCATCTTAGTTGAGACTGCCTGAAGTTCGGGGTTGTTTTTTACTATATGCGGAGTATTTTTTAGCGGGATGCAGTTCTGCATAGACCAATAAAAGAATCACATGATTTCGGTTTGACGAATCAAAATTAGTGTTTCCAACACAAAGGAAATCTGGAACGCAATATTCTTTACAACATAAATTGCGGACAGGATGTATTCCGAGACACAGATGGCCTCTTTAAAAAATACCATTTAGCACGTACAGTCATTAGCAAATGTCTTGTCCCGAGTAAGGCCGTTGCTGCTTTAAGAATCGAAATACCCCTTATACTGTGTACGAAAGAGACCGAATTAAACAGAGATGGACAACTACCTAGGCAAGATATTTAAATTCTTTAAAGCGTGTTTTGAAAACACGCTTGTAAAAACTCTTGTTACTCATTCTGTTCAAAATTTCTTTGACACACTTTATAAAATAATCCTTTCAAATAGAAGCATCTACTAGTTAAACAAAGTTATATAGCGTGTTTATGGTTCATTCTTTACCTTCAATAAAATATAACTAAACGAAAATAATAATGAAAACAATCTTTAAAAAATAGAGGCTTAGGAGTATTTTAGATAACTAAATAATCCCAGAAACTAATGTTAGCGATAAATAAAAATAAAGTAATAATATAAGCATTTATTTATGTAAATACGTTAAAATTTTAAAAAGTTATTAAATATTCAGTTGTTTTAATAAAAATACTACAAACTAAAAAAAAACTAGAAACATAGATATAGTCAGTACTAAAAACAAAACAGTACAAAACAAAAATTAAGAAACACCCTTGACAAAGCATAGAACCTTAGATATATCATTAATATCTGTTTACCTAAAATTTTTAGAAAATATTTGTGAAAGATTACAGATTTTTTAAATCCCGCCTCCTTTTAAGTAGATTAGTCAATGGGTTTAATTTTTCTTTCTAACACATTATTCTGTGAATTACCCATCTCTCTCTTGCATGTATTACTTGAGTACAAAAGTTGGACCTTTATTATTAAACTTAATTTATTTGACCGGCAACTACTGGGAATTTTACCTGAAGGTGAATAAACCGGCCCTTAATGTTTAAATATATGCCTCGTTTGTATGCTCAATCTGATTCTACTTTGGAAACTCGGGAAATAATTATTGGTATTGATTATTTATTATTTTTACTAATTTTTGCAATAAAAACTGATTACAGTTAGTACTAAAAATTTAGTTTTTTTAGTGTTTACAAAATAATTAAACTTTGTAAATAAACAAATCAAACTCAAATAAATTAATAGAGTTTATAGTAAAGTAGAAAAAAGTATACGATATTTACTTCTTAAAATAGAAGAAACGATAGTAGAAGTGAAACGGCTGTTTTGTAACTCACTTGAAAATAGCAGTTTTTATTACTCTATTGTTGTTAAACAAAGCCACTCTAGGTAGGGTAGCAACCTTTAAAACTGTTTACATTTGGTGTGTTGTTTGTAAAGAAAAGAAGCTATGCTCCGAAACGTACGTCGTTTCTTTTACCAGAATTGTTAAATGTGTTGCCTACTCGGGACAAGACATTTGCTAATGACTGTACAAACTATAATTCCTCTCAGCAAAATAGATTTTGACAAGAGTTTCGGGGAATACAATATTAAAATGTTTATGAGAAAGCTTGAACGCATGATTTCACACGAGCTAAAATATCAATTTTTTACATTTTAACAACGGAATTATTTGGCACTGCAGGCACCTGTCTAAACAATATTCTTATTTTCAACAGAAACTCAATTCTTTATCAATTTTTTTTATACGAAATGACTCTACTAGTCTGAAAGGATTTTTAATAGATGACCTTTAATATATTTTATGAGGTTTATTTATACCGTATGCCGATATAATTTAAAATACAAGAAAGACGCAGATCTACAGGACCGCATTTAAGATTTTTTTAGCAACTTCATGCCATAATTTCATTAATTCAAGACTGGTAAAGAAATACCGTTACAAGTACAACAATAACATGAGGAGAACTTCCAGTGAAGTCGCTCCTTTATATGAAACTTATAGGATATTTAATTTAATATAACGGGATTTAACCGGAAACGTGTCGTCAGAATTGTCCCAGATTTTCAGATTTTCATCTACTCACAAAAACGCATCGATTGATATATAATTCGGCAAGGAAAGTTTTTACACATTCTATTTCGTAGCCTTGTGCTATGAATACCTATAAGAAAATTAAGTCTAAAGGGTAGATAGGTATTAACAATGGTCATTTTAATTTTTCATTAAAAAATTTCACTTTAAATAAACTCATCTATTCGAACGAAATTGGGATGGTTAAGAAAATTCTGCTAGAGATTAAGAAACGGTAAATCAATGTTTTATTACAAACAGGTTAATGCAAAACTAGTTATAAAAGAAAAAGGAAACGAAGCAGAAAATAATTTTCGTATTTAAAAAAAAGCGGTGGAAGAATATTTTCCAAACGAAAATTTGGGCTTAAAGCATGAAGAGATAAAAGAAAGTGAAGATATGGCTTATGCAACGCACATTTTAGATAATACTACAGAGAAGATGGGTAATCAGTTTAAAACAGGTCTAATTTGGCATAAGTCAGAAAATCAAATAATACCAGCTTGATCTCGTCTAAAAAATATCTACAACAAAATGAAGAAGAATCTCGAATTTACCAAAAACTGTGAATATCATTTAAAGCAATAATAGAAAAAGGTTATGCAAGAAGATTGACTGAAGAAACAATTTCATTCGCTAACGAACATCGCTGGTACCATTCACATTTTGCAGTTCTATGCAGGACTAATGAACCAAAACCTAAACAACGATTGCTGAAGAAAATCTGTATAATTGTCGAACAGCTTTATTTGATGTCTGTTACAACACAAAAATGTTTAGTCAAATTAAAATAAAGCAAAAAGATCACAAGATGCACAGAGTTCTTTGTGGTGACAAGTGGCTTCAATGGTATTTGGTTGTTCGTGTTCTCCATGTTCAGTTCAATTTGCTACAAATAAAAAAGCCAGAAAATACCGGTTATAGGTAAAGAAACAGTATAACGATAGAAAACAATCATTATGTAAAATAGATAATCATGCAACCCGTTTTGAATATGTGTTCGAAGTTCATTGAAGTTCCTTGAAACGTCCAGTGCTATAGACACCCAGTCAAGACCTTACGAGTATGTGTGA
This sequence comes from Agrypnus murinus, assembly GCA_929113105.1. NCBI lineage: Eukaryota > Metazoa > Arthropoda > Insecta > Coleoptera > Elateridae > Agrypnus > Agrypnus murinus. Next base: position 101,335,815 of record OV816028.1, on the reverse strand, counting down.
ATGAGCTGCCTGCAAGTCGGCTAACCTCATTTGTTCGTTTATTCATTTTGCAGTCACGGTTTATTTTGGTCTAGTAGGTGTCTTTATTAGAAGGCCGATTGAAAAAATGGGTAGTTCTTTTTTACGTGTTTAACTGTAAGAAGTTAACTGTAACACCAATTAGAATCAACTACCACTTGGTAGAGAAATCTCTGTATACTTTGTATTAGAAATTTCATTAACAGAAGAGGAATTTCTACTTATATTAAATAGTAGCACTGCCAGTAGTTTTATCGAGACTGACAAAGAATTAAATATTCTAATGATCCTGAGAAGATTGGCCATGAACTTTCAAAACACAGCATTAATTGTCAAACTCTGTATCTGGCGAAGAAGATTTTAAGAATATCACTGGGTGCAGTTGATCTACAGATAGAAACGTTAACAAGTATGTTAATAGAGGCTGGGAATATAGAATAATAGATGGTTAACGAAGGTGCCATTACAATCTACAGAAGACGAACCATTCACATCCAATCATTTTTTCATGAAATCAAGCAATCATTCTCAAACTATTAATTCTGAAAAAGTGTATTCGAAAACAACGGAGAATTTCACAACTACAAAATATCTTCTCATGGAGGTGGATAAGAGAGTATCTTCCTGATTTATGTAGATGGGCAAAATGGATAGACATTGTATCCCTTTATAAGAAGAAGATACTAACATCCGTGATACAGATGTACCTAGAAGTACAAGGCTAAACGGTATAATTGTACAAGTATTTGACGTAATTTTTCAAAAGTTAGGTTAGCTTACGTTTACTACCCTACTGAGTAAGAAACTTTACGAAGACCTATTATACCTTAATGGCATTTTTAAGAATCAGAAATTATTTTGAAGGCAAACCAATTTATTTGTTTACATTATTGGAGATGTTATGTGGGTATTTAAGGTGGATTTCTAGTCACCAGTTTGAAACTTTTCTAATTGCTTTATTGTTATTAGCAGTAGATTAGTAATATTTTAGTTATGCATTACTAAACTATGTATCTTTAACACTAGGTTGCGTTTTTTATTATACTCCTTAAATTAATTTTTTAATTAATTAATTAACTCTGTTGCAGTTATATTCTCTTCGTAGCGACAATGCTATAACATTTATTTAGGAATACGTTTGTTAAAAAATATTGAAATCATAAAACATTTCAAATGCAAATACAAAAGTCACTTTAATCAACTAATTAATAAAGATTAATTAATCATGTTATAATATATCATCATCTTACATAGCTCGGTTTCTTGTAGTCGGACAAAGTTCATTGTGCATGCCACAACGTTCCTCGTTCTTCACAAGATCAAAAAATCTTTTAAAAAGTTGTTAATCTTTAATCCTTTCTTGCAAGAAATGCAAGGAAACACATCGTTATTTGGAACACAAAACAATTTCAGATATTCTAGTTGAACTTTTAATTATAGACATAAATGGCGATAGTAGCGTAGTAGTGACAATAAATATACCTACAGCGGTGATGATTAAATTGTTGTTTTTCTTGCTTTCTTTTTTTGTACCATTATCATTGTAACTTACCCATAACACAAGTATTTCTGTAAATATCATTATATATAAGTATCTATAGATTATTTTTATGGAGTCTATTTTTTTCTTTTTCACGCCTACACTACGGGGGAACCAACATAGCTAAGGTCATCTGTCCCCCATCTAACATGCAAGACGGCGAAATTTTCCAATTAGAAAAATCCCGTCGCCCCAAGTGGGATTCGAACCCACGACCCTTGGAACACGAGTGATGCACTGACACCTCCGGCCCTATGGAGTCTAAATGGTGTTTAATAATAAATAAATAGTAAGTTTTTTTTATTTTATTTAAATTCGTATTTCTTCTATAAATATTAATTTATTAAAAACTAAATTAACTATTAGACCAATTAATTTTTAATAATTTTCTAGTAGTTGAAATAGTTATAACTAACTATAATTAATAGCAGGTAGCTTGTCACAGCATTTCAATTGAGCTCTACATTGTTACGTAGCATGCAACTATGGTTAGTAGCTCTCTACTACGTTTAAAAAGTACATGTATAAAATCAAAAAGTCTCGTACAATCTTCCTTCTAATCTTTCACAAATATATTATTGAAAGACATGGTTAACTGAATATAAAAAGATATCAATTTTGATGTCCTTTAAGGTATGTCTGTGTGAATGATTTGTGAGCGTTTCGTGCATCAAAAACAAAAACTCATATAATTTTGTAAATAATCGTAATTTCTTAAACCAGCTCGACTGCTTAACCTAACTTAGGTCTAAAATTCCCTATAACTTTTGTTGTTTTTACAAAAATACTCAAACTGCATAGGTACATAAGTTGCGATTTATAAAAAGAATTTAAACAGCCATCGAATACTTGATATTCAGATATGAGCAGGTAAACACCCCATCAAATAATTCATAAACCCAATCATCATTTTTATTCCGCACGAAACGAGAAGGCTTCAGGGAGGTTTTCGTCGACGGACGAAACGCGACGCATAAAACAAGCTATCACCGTGTGAATAAAATCAAAACACAAAATTCTGATTTGATTATACCAAATTCCTACTGAAATATCGTAAATTCAATAAATTGAAAAAACCGTATCATAGTCTGTTTTATTTTTTATTAGTTTATTATAAGCCGATCGTACCGCTAAGACGATAAAGGCCTTTAAAACACTAATTAAATCCGAAAAGAATACATTAGTTTATGTCCGGTCTAAGTTAAAATTAATTTTCAGTTTCAATAAAAATAATTTGAAGTGCTAAACTTCAAATATGTGCAGTGATCTAGTTACTGTTGTTACTGGAGACGCCGTAAACAAGGATAGCCATTTTTGATTTTAGTATAAGTACGTTGAGATTGCGATGTGTTTTTGTGGTAAAAAATTGATGCCAAACAACATGAAAATAATAGAAGAATCTTAGACTAAGAACACAACAGATCTTTCCGAAGATGTTTATTTTGCCGATCTTTTGGAAAAGTCAGAAAAATATGCGGCATCTTCTTTGTGGATATTTTACTCAATGTTAAAAAAACTCATTGTAATAAGAAAAGGAATTTATATAGAAGCACATAAAAACTGCAAGTTTGTTTAGAACGAAAATCTAAAGACCATAAGCCTAAAAAATAAATTGAAAAGTTAATTGAAGAATTTCCCGAGAAACACATAGTGATCTATAGACCATCTATCTACCATCTACCTCATCTAAATTTCATCTACATCTACTATCTTACATTTAATAGATGTAGTTTAAACATGCTACTTTATTGGTCTATAGAGCTATATATTTTAGACATGTATTAGACATTATCTAGAATTTTCAAAAATTTGTTAATAATGCTTAAAATTAACCTGATAAAAAGTCTACCCTTGCTTAAAAATGGTTCCATAAATAATGATAATCTTTATTTTTCAATTTTATTTTTTTAATGTTATCTAAAGTAAGACTTTTGACACTCCAATCGCCTCCGGTGAAAATAACAGAAATAATATTTCTGCTAGCGGAAGTCTTTTCAAACTTTAATTATCATACATGCACCAAACATTTTCAATTAACCTTGCCCGAGGGACTTTTGGAGATTAGTATTTTTCCTGGAAAAGATCAGGGTTTTCCGACCCCGGCTCCTCGGCATTTGCCTGTCGGTACCTGTTTGTATTTTTACTTGTATTCGTATTGAAATAACGATAATATTCTAATAATAAACATAATCAGAAAGGACATCTCCTTTCTCAATAAACGTCCTATATTGTAACCCTGCACCCACGTGATGGCCATGCGTTCGTGAACTTTGGATGAGGGCAGGGGGTGGTTATTGTTGAATTACCGTTATCGTTCGGTACTCAGTTCGTTTCTAGAACTACCAGAAGTATCTCTGCTGCTTTGGGTATCTAGTTTTTGGATTTATAATATAACAGCAAAAAGTTATTGTTGTAAACTTGCTGAGGTAAGTGTTATTATTATATCAATAATATTTACTTTTTGAACACCCTCTCTATATTTGAGATTGTAAAAAAATTCTTATTTTATACTCTAATAAGAAATATTTAATTTACAGAAAAACAGACTGGCTATAATAGGAGGTGGAACCGTGAGACGACACCCCAACGACACCAAAAAAATCGAACGTAATTTGATGTATCTTATAAGTATTGAGTACTGTTAAGATTCCATTTGACTTTTTTAATAAAAATTATACAGATTATTGTACGTATTATTTTTAACATGACGTCTTATATATGCAAATGCAAATTTGTAGTCTATTAGAACATCTAAAAATAGTATAAGTTAGACGTCGGATATTCCGTCTACGCAAATGCAAATTTGTAGTCTGTTAGAACATCTAAATGTAGTATAGCTTAGACATCAGATATAGGTCCTAAGCAGCTGCAGATTTGCAGTCTTATAGGAACATCTAAAAATAGTATAACTTAGACGTCGTATATAGAATCTAAGTTGCGGACATTTAGTGGTCTACAATGCATCTAGAAAATACAGATAGACGTATATGCTAGATGTTAAGTAAATGTTTATTAGATGACACCGTGTTCCTTGGGTTATTCAGAACACATCAGACGAAACACTTATATAGTTACTTAATGTTTAAGGTAAATTGTTAATTTACAAGTTTTTTTCTAATTTGTATCAAATTATTCAGGTAGCCGTCATAGTAGGAATTGCTGGAACTTGTCGGCGTCAAAGCTTACGTTCTTAAGAGTTATCAACATTGAAGAAATTAATTACGGACGGGGGACGGATTTGAACGGAGAAGATATTCTTGAGTCTATCTAAAGTCTTCAGTGAAAATGAATAAGAATATTTTGAAAAGTTTTAAAGTTTGAACTTAACAGTTCTTTTAGCACTTTAACTTTGTGACTATCTTCCATGTACTGTAAATAATTTGTTTACTTCTTCATGTTATAAAGTAATTTAAGTTACTCTCGACTGCAACTTCGCCTCCGTTACCACTGTTACAAGTATATTTAAGGGACAGGCAGAGATATTCACTTTATGTATATTATGTATAGAAAACAACTCAAATCACTATTAAGACAAGATCAGACAGATCAGACACAATCTAAGTAAGACAAGACTACACGTAAAAAAGAAAATTTAATAAAATAATAATTTGTAAAATTACACAAAAAATTAAAAACTTAAAAAGATCTCATTATGTAGTGAAAACAAAAAAATGACAAATCAACAGTGTAAGATAAAAACCTACTACTAGAAAAAAGAAAAGCAGATTTAAGCACAGAATTCTTTTCTACCCGATTGACGTCCTGACATTGCATACAGCATTATTCAATTTATTGCTCATCATCCTGAGCAAGCTTCGAATAAGACAGTTACTTGTACAATACCGACTATTTATGTATACCAAAATAAAGTCAGAGGAACCTTTCCCATTTAAACCTTGTTAGGACGCTGAGCTTTATCTGTGTGCAAAGTAATAACTCGACCGGATGACAAGTTGTTTTCAATGTTAACTTAAGACTTTGTTATCGCAAAGGGTACATACCCTAGACGGAATTTTTTGTTATATTATTTTTATCATCTGTTTGACCAGGGTTATTAAATAATATATACCTTATTTTTCTTTTACTGGATCTAGATTTTTAAATTTCTATTTAACTAAACCTTTTTTATTTGTTCTATTATTTTATTACTTTGTTTTCGATATCAACATCTGAAAATAAACGTCCATTTCCAAACAGCGTTATTTAAACAGAAATTATATTTTGAATCCCAAAAATTGTTTATTGTGCATTTAACCGATTTTTGTAAATATACATATATGGTTTAATAATTTAATCAATAATGATGTAGTAATGTTTATACTACATATTCTTTAATTAAAATAAACTTTTAAAAGGTAGTAATTAAAAGAAGGTTGTAATCATTAAAGTTCTGAAATACATAATGACAAACCAAATACCTAATGTGCGGCCATTAGAATTACAAAGTTTTAAGATGTATCAATAGATAGATATCTGCAACGTAGCAATACGCGAGGTATAACCTTTTCAAAGATGGATTGTCTGCAGAAGCCTATCTTATCAGCAATGTCGTGGAGTAATAAATAAATATATACACCTTTGAATTTAATGTATTAGCTCAGAAAATTGATTAGATAGTGTAACATATTATTTCGATCTATATTCAAGATTGTAGGTAGCTGCTCTTATATAGCTACTTCATTTCAAGAAGTTGCCTTTAAGATATCCTAGTAATGGTATCAGTGTATCTATGAGAAGTGACAATTTACGATGTTGCTGTTCATGTTGTAATTAGACGCCTTTAGCATTTTCAATTTAAAATGTATGAAAATCGTCCAATTTACTTTATGATATATAACAAAACCTTTAAAGCATAAGTTATTTATTTATTTATAGCACATACTAATTTAATTTATAATTGACAAACATACAAATAACAATATATTACGTTAAACAGTAAATAATAAGGAAAAACGTATCGCATCCAACTGTGAGCAGCGTGTGCTCTATAATTAATCAAACTTATTAATAATATTTATGCATAAATCCATGCAACTAAAAAGAATTACATATAAAATACAGGGTTATTTGTTGAAAAAGCCTATTAAAAATCATAATAGTTGTATTTTATGGCTAAAAATGTCATTAGTCTAAAAACTGAACATTTGTCAATTTTTTTTCTAATGTTGCGATAACTGTAAGTATAAAAACATGTTATACTTAAATGACAACTTGTATAAATGGCTAACTGTCAAGTGTGTTTTATATATTCTACGTGTTTGATTAATTTTCTTCACGATTATTTTATTTATAAAAATCAAATTAATATGCATAAATAATAGTAAATGAGTATATGTCGCGAGCATTTACTTATTTGTAAAATTATTAGTTAACGATTAAATATTTTATTATCTAGTCGAACTGAAATGCTATTTTATATTCATAATTTGATTACCTAACAACTTGTATTAATCAAATTTATGGTATTTTATTGAAAAAAGAAACACCTTTTCACTCTTTATTTGACATACTTAACGTTGATAGTAATCCTATCTGTATAGTATGCATTTGCTAATAATTTCTAAGATCGAGCAAATTAAATTTTGACATAGAGTAATATGATTTAGCCATTTTTGTAAGGTCTCGTATGGTCATATATAATAAGAATAAAAGACATTAATTATCGGATTACACGGTTTGTATATAAATAGTAAGTTATTAAATTTGTTTCTTTTGTTAAATATGTAATTAATATGATATATTGCGAAACAAATAAAACTTATGTTGTCAATTTTCTGAATTAGGACAGACAAACACGCAAGGATCATTCCATACATAAAATACTATTAAAAAATGCATTTATATACATTTATATTAAAGGTCATAGGTAGATTGAAGTATTATCGACTTCATAGAGATATGGATATATGGGCGCCAGCATAATTGATTTAATCTAGATTTTAAAATGAACCAGTCTCAATTTATTATGCAAATACCAATTTCCAACACTCTTGTTATTACACAAAAATAGCATATTATACAAAGTAAGCATAAATAATACCATCAATTTATTTAATTCACATAAAAAATCATTAAATAATTTTTTTTTACATAGCGGCATCAACTTCTATGGTTATTAGCCGCTTTTCTCAGATTGTTTAAAAACAACAGTTCAAACTCTTCTTTGGTATTAATCTGTCTATGTTGGCTTATAATTAACAATGTAAAAAAACAAGCAACTTATTAAAGAAAGCAATATACATATACGAGGGTCGTTTTTTTTTTCAACCTCCGATAGGCTATAAATAAAAGACAAATGTATATAAAAAAATCATTTTATTACTGAAAGTTCTGTATACTTATGGCTACTTTTCGACATACCCACCATAAAGATTGAGGCATTTGTCGTATCTGTGGACAAGCTTTCCAATACCGTCTTCATATAATGTCGCCGCCAACGCATTTAAATAAGTCTTGACGTTGTCTTGAAGATCCTCGGTAGTTTATTGTGGAACTTTACGACGAAACTTTGCGGAGAGACATTTAAAACAAGATAATAGGAATGCTGACTTCTGGAATTTGTTCTGATCCATGACAAGCCCGTCCACACAGTGCTGTTGCAACACAACGGCTCCTTGAGCAATTTCAATGGGACATTTTCGATCACCCGACATTCAGTTCCGATCTAGCACCGAGTGACTTACATCTTTTCCCTGAACTGAAGACGTGGCCAGGAGGACAGTACTTAAACAGTAGGACAGTACCAAACTACCGAGGATCTTCAAGACAACGTCAAGACTCATTTAAATGCGTTGGCGGCAACATTTTATGAAGACAGTATTGGAAAGCTTGTTCACAGATACAACAAATACTTCAATCTTTATGGTGAGTATGCCGAAAAGTAACCATAAGTATACAGAACTTTTAGTAATAAAATGACTTTTTTATATACATTTGTCTTTTATTTATAGCCTATCGGAGGTTGAAAAAAAACGACCCACATAATAACATACATCTCAGAAAAGACTCATCAAGACTATCAAACTGACAAGACAGAGAAAAAACAGATTTGAGAAAGGATACGAAAGAAAAAATAAAAGGGCGTTAAGACAAGTACGTAATAAAATAACAGTAAAATAAAATATAGTTTGTATAAATAAAATATGTATAAATATATGTATATTTATAAAAAACTAAATAAATAAATAAATAAATAAATTGTAAATAACTCGGTGTAAATACTATATCACAGTATAAGAAACTGCTCTAAAGTTTTCATAACTAACTGCTATAGTTTATACAGTAAACGCGTTATTTTTAAAAACATTACTAACTTTTTAACTATGATTGGGTTATTTCCCAAACATTCATCGACATTGTCCGGTAGTTGTAGGTTTGCTCGATGTACTGTATATTGTGGACAGTCTACAAGTATATGCTTTACTCCAAGTATGTCTCCACAATCTTCGCATGCTGGAGGTTGTCTCCCTACCAGCGAGTACGTATTCGTTAGCCGGGTATGTCCAATTCTCAATCTGCAGATAGCTGCTTGCTCTCGCCTGCTCAGCTCAGACAGATATCGCCATTTCGTCACATTTAGTTTAATCGTTTTTAGCTTCGATTCATTGGAAGACCAGATGTTTTGCCACGTAGAGAAGATTTTTTGTCTTAGGTAGCACGAAACGTCCTTGTGACGAATGGCGATGTTCTGATCTACTGTGCCGTCGTCTGCAGCCTGACGGGCTGCCTCATCTGCCTTCTCGTTGCCCGGAATGCCTATATGGCTCGGGATCCAAATGAACACAACTTTTTTTCCATTGGATTCTAGCCACTGTAATAAGGTTAATATATTTTGTACTAAGGGGTCGTCGATAAATGTATTATTAAGGCTTTCGATTGAGCTTTTAGAATCAGTACATATTAATGTTGCGGTGTACTCAGACATTTCAAAGTATCTCAAAGCCTGCCAGATATAATACAACTCCGCGGTGTAAATGCTAGCAATGGGGGTTAGCGACCAAGAGAAAGCATTGCCCCGCACATACATGGCAGACCCTAGTCCCTGGTTCGTTTTCGACCCGTTTGTGTATATGATCAGGCTTTGAGGATACTTGCTTAATATAGAACCGAGTGTTGCTATATAAAACTGATTGCTGATTTCCCCTTTTCTAACTGCAGCGCATTCTATACAGCAGATCGATTTTTGTAGGTTCCATGGAGGTTCTTCACATGGACCAGTCTGGTAGACCGGAGGTAGGTTAGTTTGGACATTATCTAAAAATTCCCGAAATCTGATTCCGCATGGCCGCGTTATTGTACGACGAGAGAAATAAACGTCTTCAAGCTCGTCAGAGAATAAACTTTTATAATTAGGATGATGAGGTTGTCCCCATGTTCTTGCTGCATATTGGCACATTAGATACACGCGTCTCTGCTCTAGAGGAGGGAAACCTCATTCACAGCATAGCGACATGGAAGGGCTAGTGCGAAAAGAACCTGTATCTAACCTTAACCCCATATTTTAAACGGGTTCCAATAACCGTAAAACCGACTTCCATGCAGATGCGTAATCCAGTTTCGAAAGCACTGTCTCACGGTATATATTAAGCAGGGTATCCCTGTCACTTCCCAATTTATGTTTGATAGACACCTCATAATATTGAGAGATTGCTGGCACCTACCACGTAAATTAATGACGTGCTCCTTCCAGTTCAGCTTGGGATCGAATGTGAGCCCCAAGTACCTAGTGGATTCCACAAACTGAATAGTAGAATTGTACAAATTCAGGACATGGTCACCCTGGCATGATCGCAACCGGCAGAAATGCATGCATACGGTTTTTTGGGTTGAGAATTTGAACCCAATGTTGTTAGCAGCAACGGAGAGTCGGTCTATTGCTACTTGCATATCCCTAGATACCTCTTCCATGGAGACGGCGGATTTATAAATGCATAGATCGTCAACATACAACATTTTCTCAACTGACTCGCCGACTGCGCTTAGAAGATTTGTTTACAGCAATAATAAATAAAGTAACGCTTAGCGTTGACTCTTGCGGAATGCCATTCTCCAATACGACCGAAGATGATGCTACATTACCCATTCTCACACTTATCTTTCGGTCTGCCAGAAAACTCCCTATTAAAAGACCCATCTTTCCCCTAATTCCACAATCATAAAGAGTTCTGAGAATATTATGACGCCAAGTCATATCATAAGCCTTCTCTACGTCGAAGAAAACTGCAATGGTATGTTGGCGCAAGGCAAAACTATTTTGGATGGCGTTGTCTAAACAAACAAGATTATCGGTTGTAGATCTATTGCGCCTGAAGCCGTATTGGTATGGAGACTTTGCCCTTCGATATGCCATATCAACCGGTTATTGAGCATTTTTCAAATGCTTGCCAAGGCAACACGTAAGGGAGATGGGTCTATAATTCGAGGGCATCTCTGGGGTTTTTCCTGGCTTTAAAATAGGAACAACTATTGCAGTTTTCCATTGTTCTGGATATTCGCCAGACTGCAAGATCCTGTTATATAAATGCAATAGCGAGTTTTTTTCCTGAAAAGGGTAGATTTTTCAGCATAGAGTATGGAATTCCGTCCGGGCCTGGAGCTGTATCATTGCAAGACATGAATGCATGCTCCAACTTTGCCATGGGGAAATCTTGGTTGTACTCGAAACAAACGTCTGTGGCAAAATCTAGGCGTACTTCTGTATCAGCAATGATACGTCGAAACTCTGGCGAGTAATTAATAGAGCTGCTAACATTTCTAAAGTGCTCTGCCATGATTTCGGCCATAATCATTGAATCAGTCGCCGTCCTATCAGCAGTGACAAGTCGTGACGGAAAATTATTTGTCTGTTTGCCAGAGATCTTCTTGATTTTACTCCAGATTTCACCAGTCGATGAGGCAGGTGTGAGAGAAAACACATATTCTTGCCAGCTCCTACGCTTATAAATTTATATTAGTTTCCGTGCTTTCGGCCGGTATCGTTTAAACGTAATACAATTTTCGGGTGTTGGATTAGATTTGAATCGATTAAATGCTTGCTTTTTCCTCCTAACGGCGCTAGCAATTTCGTCGTTCCACCACGGAACGACTCGTTTTGGCAAACGGCCCGACGATTTCGGGATGCTGGATGTAGCTGCCTCTAGAATAACAGTGGTTATGTTATCTACACATTCCAAAATATTGTTTGGGAAAAGGATTTGTGGTATGGCCTCTGCATACTTCTCCCAATTAGCTTTTTCTACAATCCAGCGTGGTGGTAATGACGATAAGGTCGTAGGTTGAACTGATTTAGGTTTTTTGTTACTATTATAATAAAAGTGAGATTAAAAGTTCTATCCGTTTAATGAGGCTTTGCTCATTTGGTGTGAATTGTAGATTGCGCGTGTGTAAAGTTCTTGTGTGTTATATATCAATGAATATTAGATATTTTAAGAATAATATTAAAACAATTATTTACAACACCCTAATAATCGAAAACATGATTTTACAAACTTTTCACAATATTAAGGATATTAACAAATACTAATAACAACCCTGAATGTGTACAAAAACAATTTACATTAGGTATTCAAAATGTCTTCCACTTTGTTCTAAATCTCCCTTTATTCGAAATACGAATGTAAGATTTTTAGTTTTTCTGGTTTTGTAAACGGTATTATTAAATAAACTTAATTACGAAATAAGACGAATTTTTGTGAATAAGGTTATCAAATTTTGTTTAAGAAATACTTTTTCTTGAATACAACAACATTCTCAAAATAGGTAAGATAGGTTGAGGGGTCAATGCATTTGACGTGTTATTTTAATAATTGAACATCCAGTTTTCTATGCAAAAAATTTGCATGTTTAGAGACGATGTTTAAAATAGTTACAGTTGTAAAAAATGTTTAAATGTTTAATAACTTTAGCAGTCAACACTAGTCAGCACAACACTATTTGACCCGTAGCATAATTTCTCACCATTATATATTTTGATTTCCGTTTTAGTCACAAGTTTTAAACATTTTAAGCTTCAGATGTCCTAAGGTTAAGCTTCCTGGATATTAAAACAGTTGAAGATTTAGGATACTAACATTCGGGAGTTTTATAATTTCTTAGTTTTTCAATAGTTTTAAGCGTCGAATGGTGCAGTTTCAAAGTTTTATTATCATAAAATGTATAAATTTCTTAAAGCTTTGTCTAGCCCTAAATGTTACTTTTTATTTTGTAAAGTTTTTCTTTTTAAACAGCTGTTTCTGATATTACGAGATTATATCAGAAGTTATAAGATGCAACTTTCCCTCTTCAGGATTATAGTGCCCTTTAAAGTTCCGAAACTTTTCTGTTTTATTTTGCCACTTTCCACTTAAACTAAGTATACAACCTTGCTATTGATACTTTTACCAGTACTAATAATACTAGTATTCAAAATCAATATAAGTGAAATTGTTCATACCTTTTAATTTATATAATTTATTGATTATCAAATTAGGTAAAATTTACAGTGTTGTCATTAACTTTAAAAGTTTATTTGACTATTTTCAGTGTTTTTACGTTTTTAAAACGAAATGGTTTAGGCTGTAACCTGTAACACAGTACACTGGCAATGTATAGTGGTGGACAACTTTTATTCCGTCAGTCAACTCCAGTGCTCAAAACTCTAATTTGACCCATAAATAGACGTACGATCAATTTTAACTTAGGTAATAATAAAGCAGGTAATAATTAAAAAAATCATAATTGGTAAAGAATTTTTTGTTTTTTTGCTAAGAATTAACTTCGCAATGCAATTTTGAGAATGTTTAATTTGAAGGCAACCTTAAAAAGTAGGAGTAACCAAGTGTGCCAATGCTGCTTGGAGCATTTTGGACCCACCGTTTATAGTTTGGTATTTAATTTTACTGGCAATTATAATTCTACAGGTAAGAAGGCATTGACTCACCCTGAAATGCTAAACATGCAACGTTGTGTATGGTTAGTCCTTATTTTATACAGTACAAAATTTCTGAAATTGGAACACAAGGATTTTGTTCTATTTGACTAAAAACTTTTTCACAAAGTAGAATTTCAAGCCGATTAAATAACAATAAACTGTGATGCCTCTGGCTGTATGATTCATGATGCTACTTACCAACAGAGGCGCCCATATAACAGTTTGTAGGTAGGGGGGAAAACCAATGTTCAGAACGAGGGGGGTGGGGGTTTGGAAGAAAATGTTTTTTTAAGAAGGATTCGATTATCACACGCGGTAGCTGCAAAATATTGCGTTATAAATTAGGAATTTTAGTTAATCTGTGGGTACGTTTCCAATTTTATAATGTTATAATAGTACATTAAAGTTTTATACGACATGATTTATTGCACGAATGCTAGTTTAAAAAACGACCGCGTAGCGGGAGTTTTTTAAAGCATGAGTGCAATAAATGTCTTATAAGACGAGTTCTTTATACTATTTTTTGTACTTTGCACCTCTTTTTTTACTAATTTTATCCGTTTTAAAATAAAAATTCGCACTTTTAAAATTTGGGGAATTTTATCGTGGTTGGTACCCACAATCGATAAATGTCAAATTTTGACATTTGAAAATTCAAATTTTAATTTAACAATGATTTCAATGACATTTCATTTGTCATGGTTCATGACTGACAACCTCGAAAAACTAAATTACACTAATTCTAATTCGAAACTCAAATGAGCTAGTTCAGCACTACTTTCGGTTCTGAATGAGCCTTGATATAAACGCAAAGTAGAAAAAATAAATTGATATTATCATTATATTTATTATACAGGGTGCATTATCGATTTTGTTACATAGGCGAATAACATGTAAAAACACAATTTGTCAATAGTGACTCCCCTAATTATTTTAGAGGGAGAGTCACTGTTGCAAAGTTATAGATCTTATTGAGTACTCTTAAAAACACGTGTTAAATACACTCGAGGAAAAAAAACGCACCACTTGAAAATGCACCACTTGAAAACGCACCAAAAATACCAAAATTTCAAACCGTCATAACTCGGCGGATTTTGGACGAAAATGAATGAACCTTTGAGTGTTAAAAAGTTTAAAGTGTCTAGTTTAAGGGCGCCTAAGCGAATATTTGGTTTAACCTTTTCCGCTCCCCGCGATCTCCGGAAGAATAAAAAATATTTTTGATTCAAAAAAATGTCGAACTTTAACAGCTTCTACGATGTACCAGAAAAATCGTGGACCCAATCGACCATCAGGACAATAGAGTTCAGCCCTGTTTCTGTAAAGTTCTCAAAATTTCGAGTGCCTAAGATGACTTGGCGCGAAGTTATGAATTTTTGAAATTTACCCTGCATTTAGAGTCTTTCGTGTTCTGCCAGCGACGTGTTTGAACATTTTTTCCCAAATTTAAAAATTTTGAAAAATGTTTTTAATTAATAAAAACATTTTTTTATTAACTTTAATTTTTTAACGTGTAACCGTCGACATCAGCGTTACCCGATGTGCACCATGAGCAGGTTGTCGGTCGGATTTTGCACATCGTATGCGACATACACACACACGAACTCCTACCTCCAAAAGAGCAACAATTCATGCACGTTGAATGTCCGTTAATTGAGGAATTGTAACGCTTCGAATAACTTTCTGATACTGATTAATTTCAAAACATTAATAAAATAAAAATCAAAACACTAATTTAGGCACTTGCACATCGGGTAACGTTGTCGGCGGTTACACGTTAACAAAAATGAACGTTAATAAAAAAATGCTTTTATTAATTAAACATTTTTCAAAATTTTGTATTTGGAAAAGAAAAGATTCAACTCAACCGATAATAATGTCGTTGGCAGAAGAGGAAAAACACTCGACAAAATGTAGGGTAAATTTCAGAAATTCATAACTTTGCGCCAAAAAATCGTAGGCACTCGAAGTTTGAAAACTTGACAAAAAATGGACTGAACTTTATTGCCTTGGAAGTGAATAGGGTCCACGATTTTTTTGGTATGATGTACAAGCTGTTGAAGTTTGACATTTTTTTAATCAAAAGCTTTTTTTTCTGCGAGCGGTCGCAGAAAGGCCTTTACGTAACATTCGCTCGCACGCCCTTAAACTAGACACTTTAAACTTTTTAACACAGAAAGGTTCATCCATTTTCGTCTATAATCCGCCGAGTTGTGACGGTTTGAAATTTTGGTATTTTTGGTGCGTTTTTAAGTGGTGCGTTTTTTCCTCGAGTGTAGTTTCCAAGATATAAGTGATTTTTTGGTATAGGGAATTAACATTGTAAATCAGGAATTTGCTAATAGCAATTACCCCATCAATTAGACATTGCACATAGACATACCACAGCAATAGCAATTACACCTAATTAGACATTAGGTGTACATGCAAGAATTAATCAGCACAGTTTCATGGAGCAAAATCACTTATCAGAGTTTTACACATTACATTTGAAGCTTGTAGCTTAGGCCAGTCACGAGATATATAGCTATAATGATTTTTTAAGAAATGCCTCCCCCTGCTTCCTCTTTTGTTTTTAAGATTAAAAATATACTCATGCACCCCTTTGCAGTAAGGTTCACGTGGCATGTAAAATTTCAGCTTACTAAGTCTTTTAGTTTTCGAGATATTTTTCGGTGCACATCGGATATCGGAACTGGCTATTATTATATGTTTGATTGCGGATCAAGAGATTTAAGCAGATATGAGAATAACCGACGTACTCAAAACCACAGATTCATATACATTAAATAGGTCAGGTATAAATAATGAACTTCAAAATAAAGTGTGGTTCGAAAATTACTCCGACAAATTAGTGGATACAAATTGTTAAAAATACGTGTCTATATACAGAATCGTCTCTAAAAGATAAGATCTTTCATATCTTATGTTTTAATTTATTAATTATTATTTAATTTAATTATTATTAATTTCTAATTTTACTTCGTTGCTATGTGGGTGTTTCTATAACTAATTAGTTATGAGTATGGATAGCAAACTTAACGAACTTAAATATCTACTTATTATTATTAAATTACTGAACCAAGTTGTCCAGTTAAAGTGTTTTTGTAAATGACATAAACGCAGTAAAGTGTAAGAAATGTGATAATTTATCTAACTAGTTTAAAAGATAAAAAGATGTAAAGATTTACTTTCCACTACTTCAATTTTTATTTGTACCAAACTTGTCTACATAACTTAACATGCATGTAAAAAGCAGGTATACAACGATTAACACTATTTTAGAGGTGCCAATAAGCAAATGTCGTGTTGTGCGTGAACGGTAGCAATAGTTTTAATACACCATTAATGTTAATTATCGGAAAATTATTAAGGTTAATTAACCGAAACGCTCTTCTAATGGATGCAAGAAACTTCCTCGTGTTTTCAAGTGATTGCGTGCTGGGCGATCTTTAAATATTTTAGTGATAAAAAAGCTGAACTTATTACCTTGAAAATTTTATTATATTCAAGGTTTACTAATTATTTTATTAAATTATGGTGTTATTAATTTATTGATTTTTAATTATATTTGAAAGGAAAAAGAAGCTTTAGAAGAGGATAAGTATATGCATCATTTAACGCAATCTCGTTTCAGAGCATTCGTTCCATTTATGAACTAATTATCTTTGATTGACAGCGTTGTTAAATATGCGTTTTTGTAACCTGAATTCTATCTCGCAAAAATAAAATTTCGTATCAACAAAAATGAGTGCTTAAAATTATAGTTGACGTGACTTATTATAAAATTATTCCATTACAGCCTGATGTCTTAATCAATTTAACCGACTTTTCAATATGATCTGACATAAATAGAATTGATTTTTAAAATGTCAGAGTATATAATAAGAATGATACTCTTTGTTTTATTTCTTTTCCATGGCCGAGGTCGCATTCTAGAAGGATCTCGTATTGTCATAAAACGGATATGTATATAAAGAAAAAATTACTAAAAATACAAACACAACAAAATTATGGTCTATATGTTAAAATCAATGTTATATATTATATTGCGGTGATCTTTGAATATAAAATAAAATACAATATATCCACCGTTCCAAATATAAACATAAATTATATACAGTGGATTGAAATGAGAATACACAACAGATATTTTTCTTTATTCCTCTCAGCTAGCTCAGGTTTGCTCAGTAAAGCATAAATTATTAGAATTACGAGACTCTTTATTTACTTTTATGGCTGGAAAGAAAGAAAAACTTATATCGTAAGCACTAAAGCTCCTGCAAGCTGGACAACTGCTACTAAACTCTGAATTTAAAAGAAAAGAACGCTGGATGCTTGCATTAACATCAATTAAACACATATGTAAAATTGAAAACACATAAACTATATATAACGAACAAAAATAAAAATCCAAATGGAACGTCAAAATAGAAAAATGTTATTCAAGATAATACAATTGGTAATTGAGAAATAAATTCTCAGGTTTGCTCAAACGTTAGAACTAATTGTAGTGACCTGACATAGGATCAGTACGGTCATTCGTTTGAACAAACCAACACAAATGAAATTTGTTTATAAATAAAAATGTTTGTCAAATGAAAATAAATTTTATATAAAAGAAATTTAGTTGTTTTATTTACTTCAAATCAAATAAATTCTGAAAAGAACTTAATAAACTAAACCAAATAATTTTATATTTGAGGATGAACTTTACAAGTTAATTATTATTTATGAACTTAACAAGAATCATTTACTATAACCAACCTTGTATATTACGATATACTTTCCTTTTTAAAAGTTAATCCTTATTATTGGTAACACTGTGACAGAACCTGTCAGTTGATTTCTTGTTTATAAAATATCGATGCGTAGATCGATGTCAAAAAATAAATTCACTTGGATTTATTTAAATAATCACTTTCACTTTCAATAATTTTTACACAATAATTAAATCTTCTTTTAATCCTTGAAGATTGTCCAAGTAACACTTTTAGTTTAATTTTAAACTTTATTTATACAATGACATTTATATCAAAACATATGGTTAACTATCTAACCTCAAATTAATTACAGATATTTTATCCGGAGTCGAGCATGGGTTTTGCGTTGAACGTTTTATCGACTGACTTTGTTACAATTTGCCCCAGCTTATATAGTTTATGCCAGAACAAAAGAAACCTATGACACTTTTTCAAAACAACGGAACATCGAGCAAGCTCGTGACGTCACTAATCCGGGACAGCTGATATTTTTCTCACTAATCTTAATTCTGTTATTATAGGATTGTAGCCCTTGAAACGAAGATCAATAAAGTATATATCATTATCCCAAAATGTATTGTAACGAAGATATTCGAGAAAAACGTTTGACAATGTACAAAACTCATTACGATCTAATTACATATAAAGTTCAACAAATCAAGGTTCATCCTTTACAAGCTAGTTACAGGAATACATGATACAAGTAATACAATTAATTTATCCATAGAAACATATTTACAATTTAATATAAACATCATTTTTACAGTACGCAATACAATGAATACACCAATTAATGCATATACAAGTGCATCCAGCTTAAATATTAAGTCAACGTTAATCAATTTATGCACAAAATGTCCAGCATACAGTACTCTAAGCACTTGCATAAAAACAAAGGTGAGGAAAAACGGATAAGAGTCTATAAGAGTCATATCAACACGAACGACAGGATTCAATACCTTCATTAATAGAAGTGACCAGAAATCTTGTAAACAAATTCAAAAATTAATTGTATTGTATCAATCATAATAAGATTGACCTAATTGATCTATTTTCAGCTAATTAACAACATGAAACTGAGCTGGTCTCCTGGAATATAGAAAAATCTATCTAGCGTTAAACATCGTAATATGGAAATTTTAATATGGAAATTACTTCTTCCTAACAAGTGGGAACCGTCCCAAAGTAACATGGGTTGCATAAACATGATTATAATTAAGCAATCTAACTAAATTATATCCTTTTTCTAAAAATGAAACCTATTATTATTATGCATGAGAAAGCTTGGTTATGTTTGCATGAAGTTATTATTCTTAATGTTTAATTTGAGTATTAATGAACCTAACTGTGGTCCTATCTATAGCCTTTATATTAATTATACCCATGACATAGCATATCCCTCTTTTAATTTAAATCCGATATAAAAATATTTGTATTAACGTTTCAGTTCGGTCGTTAAAATTTTCAATACGGTGATTTGATATCACCGCAATATGTAATTAAATTAAATTTGCGCACGATAGAGAGATACGATAAAAATTGATTCGCAGAAATAGTTCATATTTATGTTTGACTTTTTGTAGATTACACAGTTTTTTATTTCAAACTAAAATTTTGCAACTTCATATTATGTTGCTATCGTGAGACGAGCCACTACTCCTGATGATATATATGAATAATGTTTTCCTATATCTTTGATTGCGGTTGACTATGTTTCAAAATAGCCCTGTACAAGTAAGATAAGATTTCGTAATGTTTTCTCTCATTTAACTTGGTTGGTTTGTTATTTATATTGATAGTTTGTTATCTTTTTATTCCTTGTGAGATTATAGAGATTATATATAAAAATGTAACGGTTTTAGTAAGTAACAATCTCATTTAGACTCTGCACTGCACTCCTGCAATTTTCTGCAACACAGCTGACGCTTCTAGTACTACTTTCAATGTATATAACTTTGTTCCATGTTGTTGAATTAATCCTTGAAGGGCTCTTAAGATCATCACGATTTGAAATTGTACGTATCGTTTGTAACACATTGAGAAAGAGCAGTTATATTAGCTTGCTTCCTACCTATTAAAAAGGAGTACATATTTACCAGCTATAATGGGAACCTCCTAACTGGCTAGCTCGCGGTGTTAATAAGGAGTCCAGCTATATTAAAATTTATAACTCAAAACATAAACCTGAAACTTACTGAATATTTGGGTCCGGCAAACGTCTGCTTTAAGATAACAGCCGACGCGCCGTTTGAACTGAACACAAGCTATAAAGAAATAAAAGACAAAGAATACAAAAGAAACATAAAGAGATTTAGTCAACCGAACACAAATAATAAACAGTAAAACAATCTCAAAATAAATCAGATAGACAAGATAAAAAAAGAAACTAGAATAGATCACACAAAAAATTAAGTTAAATAAATTCTTTAATAACAATATAAATAATTAGTCGATATCAACGATTTTTATATAGTTCTTGGAATACTACAATTAAACATAATCAAAGAATTAAATTATTTAATAAGTTTGGCAGAAATGTATATTACTTACGATCTCTGCAGAAAAGGTAAATTAGATTACAACTGGCAATTGCGCCACAAAAAAGGTAGAGTTTATCTTTATACCATAACCTAAAAAATAGAAAGGAAGACAAGGAATCATTATATAGTTATAGATGGGTAAAAATTCTGTGTGTTAGAAGAATGTTGTGTATTATTGTTGTCTTCTTGTTGTATGTATCTTGAATTTGAATGATTTGATAAGGGCACTTGACTTTCAGTTGCGGTTCCAAATGTGGTGGATAACAATACGCTTTGGAAGGAAACTTTCCAGTAAGGTGATGTGAGATGTAGGTAATGCAAGAACGAAGCGTAAAACCAAAGCTAAAAAAGGAATTCTGCGTTAATTTAACGGTTTCATAACGTAAACTATATCCTACTAAAAATAGAGGCCCAGAGGGAGATTTATTGCCTATTGTATAGTTAGAAGATATTTCTAGAAAACAAGGAATTGTTAGATATAATCATAATGAATAAATTAGCTTAGAAGTGTATCATGGTGGCGTTCATAGAACAACACGTTGGGTTTATTTGATTATAGTTATAATCACAGGAACCCAACGTCACAGAACCCAACTATCACTTTCGTGAAACTAACTGATTACCAGGAATTAGTTCATTCACAAAAACAAACTCTAAAAGAAAGAAATTCACAAAACTTCTTGCATGAAAGAAACTATACTACTCACAAGATAACTTAGATTCAACTGAACAACAATGGAAAATGGATGGATGGAAAACAGTGATAAAGCCAAATTTACCAATAAAGAAGCCTTAATAGAAACATAACCACCATATTTGGAGTGACAAAACTGATATTAACATAATAGGAAACAGCCTTTTAAGAAAAAAAAATTAGGTTAAACACTAAAGTGAAATCAAACTGGGGAAAACCCAGCTTTGCGAATTTCGACATCTTGGAATAGACATTGTGTTTTATACCAAAAGATAATTTTCACATTTTTTAATTTTCGCCCCAGTTTGACTTTACAATGTATACCTTAATATGCAACTTTGTTAAAAAAGTTTACAGGTTATTCATAGTATTTACCTTGCTGTATTTTACAGTGTTGCCCCAAATTTTAAACCCTTTTATTGGCCAACCGATAAATGCAAATTTCTCAATTTAGAATTATTTATTGGTTTATTCTGCCTTATGACTCTTTCCTGCAAAAATTATTGTAAAGAAAAACTACATACATATTACCGTTAAACCCTTTTGGTAGTTGACTTTCTTGAAATGTGATGTAGTGATCTTCCATACACTTTGTGAAATTGTGTGTAATATCTTACATCGAGAATTTTAAGTGTGTGAAAGCTATAACATTCTCCAGTACTGGAAAACATTTTGTTGAGATTTATTCATCACTAATTTCAGATATCTTTCATTCCATTCCTTGCTTCTGACAAATTCCTACACTTTCATAGAAAACCCTTTTGATTATAATAAAGCCGAAGACCAACTATTCGGTATAACTTGGTTAATTGTAACTTTTTTAGGGTTTTATCCATTTGAATTTTAGGACTTTTCTTCTTTTCGTTGTAAACAACGGACTGGAAATTCTTCCGCACCACGGCAAAATTGTTAACTCGAAGTTGTTACGAAAGAACTTTAGTTCTACCATAAGGAACACAGACAGCATCTTTTGGCTCGCACAACTGCTATTACCTTTTGTGTTTTTACTTTAAAATTTGTTCTTTCTTTTGTATCTCTTAGTTTTTAGGTTATATAATATTATATAGGTTATATTTTCGATAAAGTTTAGTCGAATATTTACACTGTTGCACGATTTAAATTAATGATGCGTTTCATGCAGAAAACGTATTCGTACACTGAGAAAAAGGTTTATTTCCAAATACAAAATGTATTTACTTAGGTACAATTGAGAGTTCTTTAATTAAAGCTAACAAATGTTTTTTAGTTTAATATTGCTGTTTTTAAAAGAACGAAACAAGATATTTTGCTTCAAGTTGGTACTTTATTTGAGTATAATTTATTTCAGTGTTGTAACTATTTTTGACTTAACGCTATCAGTTTAGTTGACCAGCTCTTCATTTAAATAAAATGAATTATTATAATGGGACTGATTTAATGTGAAAGTTGCAACAAATGTTTAATAAAGTTCTCAGAACTAAATTATGAATTGCTGATATTCTATCTTTATTTACTGCAAGCTTGCGTTCCGTGCAGAATATAAACTATTTATTTAAATGAATTGCAGTTAATTTAGTTTTACGATCTCTTTGTTCATCAAATGTACGTTAAGATGACGCGTCCAAAAAGATTGCATCACAACATTTCGACCTTCACCAAGTTTGGAAGTTCTATTACACGGGTTGCAGTTGTAGTTAATTGTGATTACTGATTAAGTGTTTATTATTTCAATGAGTGACCAAAAAAGTTAAAATTCTTTTAATGTTTTAAGTGGAACTGGAAAGAACAGCTAATTGATTATTTTAAAGGTAAGAAAAATTTGATTGATTAGTGCCATATTTAAGTAAGTCATTATGTAATTCTTATTAGAAGTACCAGTAACTAATCAAAGTACTTACTATATATTCAATTAATTTTTAAATAGTTTTATATTACACTGAAAGAAGGAAATTGTTAAATCAAAGAAGAAATCAGCATATTCTAAACTTTAAATATGTGTGCAAAATAAAATGTTAATTTTGGTTTGTTTGTTCAACAATCTGCATCTTTTGGTTAAAGGTTTAAACTGTTTTAACATTCGTTTTAAACAAAATTAACATTGTTGATCTTATATTAAACAATTTCTAATGTTGTGAAAAATGTTTTTACCTCTTCGCTTTAAGTTTTAAGAAAATATAAATATCAAACAAAACAATTATATTTAATTATCATTAAAACTTCATTCAAAGCAACATTGGTAAGTGGTAGTCTTTTTGTTGTGTCAACAATAAATAATTTTTGAACAAGAAATTTTTGAATCAACATTTTCATTTCTCTCAGTGCATACATTTATCATGTTTGTTTAAATATTAGGAGTTTGCAGATTCGCGAATAGTGATGAAATTATCATTTATACGAGTATCATCCTTGGTTCCACCGGCACCAGGAGAAAATGCAGTTCAAGCCAAGCAAGGTAACAGCAATTTTGGAATCCTACCACTCATGAAGCAAAGGCGGGGATTATTTTACAGGTGAAGATACAAATATATTGCATTAAATCATAAAGTAATAAGTATGTCAACAATAAATAATTTTTGAACAAGAAATTTTTGAATCAACATTTTCATTTCTCTCAGTGTATACATTTATCATGTTTGTTTAAATATTAAGAGTTTGCAGATTCGCGAATAGTGATGAAATTATCACTTATACGAGTATCATCGTTGGTTCCACCGGCACCAGGACAAAATGCAGTTCAAGCCAAGTAAGGTAACAGCAATTTTGGAATCCTACCACTCATGAAGCAAAGGCGGGGATTATTTTACAGGTGAAGGTACAAATTATTGCATTAAATCAAAAAGTAATAAGTATCTTATTCATTATTTTTGTTACAGAATCCTGGTGCACACTGGATGTGTAAACATAAACAAGACTAAAATAAAATGTCCAAGTTTGGATTGACCTTTCAACAATTCATTATATGTTTGTAGTAGTGAGTCGTTCAATCCCAGGCAGCACAACAATATCGGTCCAATATTGGCACTTTAATTTGCCATTGGGCCAATATTAACAATTTCTGACCATTATCGTATCATTATTGGCGAATTACAATCAACCAATATTTTAAAAATCATATGTGTACATGATTGGGCCATTATTATTTTTTCATAATTTTGTTTCATAAGGTTTTGAAATATTGGTCTAATATGTTTATTTGTAATTTAGCCAATATTGATAGTACTTGTTGAAGCCAATAATGGCATATCATTAATTTATTTTGGGCAACCAATATTTTAAAAACAATAAATCTCCATCATTGGGCTATTATTGTATTTTAATTATAAATCTCTCAATGTTTCTAAATATTGGTATATTATATGCATTCGTATCTAAGCCAATATTCACAGTTTTTGTTGAAGTCAATATCGGTCCGTTATCAGTTTACTTCAGTCAACCAATATTTTAGGAATAATATAAATCCGTTATCGGGCCATTTGTTTGTTCCTATAATAGACTCTTATCCTTTTAAAATATTGCTGACATAGTGTATAATTGTTATTTAACCAATATTAAATATATAGTATAAAATGTTATTACCTTGGCTTGACAAGAAAATCGAGTTACTTAAATATGGGTAATGAGAGTACATATATATACGGTACAGGGACAATAGTTTAGAAGTAAAAACTCAGCTAAGTAAAATTCTATTGTAAACAATAAACTGGGGTGCTTTCTACGTTTACCAAATAGAAAATCCTAATTTATGTGTAGTTTAAGTTGTAAATATATTATTTGGTTCTTTTCTTTTTTTTTAATTCAGTCTCTGCATTATTCAACCAAATTAAATTACATTAAAAGTATATTATATAGTATTCAGTTTTTATCATTATGCTAGTTTAGGGGAAAATATAGAAGTGAGTTGCCATATTGACAATGTTGGCAGCATTGCATGAAATGATGCAATCTGTTACAATTAGCGCGTCAATTTTGTTGTTCTTTCTCACTCTAGCACCAACGAACTAGTATCTTGTATTTCTTTTAACTATAACTGCACGGCAACCTAACCCCACAATTCAAGTGAATTCACTATCGTGTCAGCAACAACATATTGCCTGTAAGTACCACAATCTTTCATTAGAATTTGTGTACTTAATTATTAAATCGTTTAACTTTTATCAATACCTTCTCTATTCTTTCTAATTTATTAATTAACTGTAATAAGTTTAGAAGTATTTGGTAAATAATTAGATAATAACTGTTGCTACTTCTGGAAGTTACAAAACGCAATGCATATAAAATTGAACATTTTTTTCACATGGTTAGGTACGTTTCTTTTTGTTATTCAAAACATATATCGAAATATGTTTTGTAGCGATTGTAACAGATTTCTATTAGAAACTACTGAAGAAGTAGTAATAGTAAATAATTATCAAAATAAATAAAATACTTACCTATATAGTAAATAGTCTGTTTATTCTAATTTACAAGGCCTTCGCAGTGTTTAACCTCAAAATTGAATTTATAGGAACACTAATTTAGGCTACTTTTATTAGATTTTTAGATTTAAACAAGCACTTCGTTTTGATACTACCTATTTATTATCTTATGGCCGATGCACCCCACATTTTCAAAATAATATCGCAAATTGAAGTCTAGGTTTGCATTAAAAATAAACACACCCATACTGATGTCAATCGTTTTGTACGATCTTATAAATAATTAGATATAATCATTTTGCAAATATTGAATAATTCCTTGAAATATGTAATTCCAAAAATCTCTACGTGCAGATTTTTATATTATTATTTTATTATATTATTATTATATATTTATTCGTCAGATGATTATAACATGTGAAAAGCCTACGGTAAGTGGCCGATGGAAGGAATGTCCTGCGGTTTTAAAAAAAACCGTCTTAAATGTTGATGAAGCAGAGAAGTTATTCCAGAAATTACAGTATGAATCAACGTTATCTGAAAGTAATGGTGAAGATAATGATACAGTTCTAGCCGAAGTCCCAACCGATGGTAAAAATTCAGCTTCTACGATCTTCGAATTAGATAATGGAAATATAACGTAAGATTTGTTCCTGTCTGGTAACCTAAAGTATACGTTAGTAGCTACATTATTTTATGCACTTATTTTTATAGAAAGTATAAGAAAGTGTCTTTGGAAGAAATAAAAGTCAATCAAAAAATAATAAAAAAAGAAGTGGAATCTATGAAGGGTGTACTGCAAAAATTAATTGCTGAAGATCCCAGAATGACTTCACTTGCCCAGTCACCATTTTGCAAGATGACGAATATGTTGCAATAGGCATCTTACACGGTATGTAATTTTTACATGATATGTACCGTAAAGAACAGAAAAGTTGCCCAGCAGAAACTGCAAGGGTAATTTTTTAGGGTTTTGATTTGAGTTAATACTTCTATGAAAGATGGAAGACATTTTGTGGACTGAAAAAAAACTACATCATAATGATTATTAAAATACAACCAACATAAAATATATGTTCAGTCACAGCCAAAAAATAGAAAAATATTGGGCTATTTCGGCTATATTTTCAGTCCACAAAATGTTAATGCCTTCCATCTTCTATAGAAGTATTAACTCAAATATCAAAACCCTAAAAAATTACTCTTGCGGTTTCTGATGGGCAACTTTTCTGTCCTTAACTTATATAAATTATTTATATGTATATATTTATACATCATTTTGAAATTTTCTAAAATATCTAATGTCAGATTTGTATGTAAATTCAAGATTTGTCATACATTATAGGGGAACTTCTAAATTGCTCTAATATTAAAATGTTTTTTGCTGTGGTGAAATAAATTGAATTCCCTCTACGCAATTAATAAATCGTAAGGTCCACTCTTTTGGATTTTGAAACTTTCTATTCATACTGCAATTTTTGTAGGAGAATGGGATCATGGGACATAATTTTTTGGAGTGATAGTGTTGATTTCGTTCCATCAAATTGGGGCAATGCAGAAAAAAGTTTATATCTCTGGCCTTCTCACATTACAAATATGGCAAAAATTCGTCAGATGATTATAACATGTGAAAAGCCTACAGTAAGTGGCCGATGGAAGGAATGTCCTGCGGTTTTTAAAAAAACCGTCTTAAATGTTGATGAAGCAGAGAAGTTATGCCAGAAATTACAGTATGAATCAACGTTATCTGAAAGTAATGGTGAAGATAATGATACAGTTCTAGCCGAAGTCCCAACCGATGGTAAAAATTCAGCTTCTACGATCTTCGAATTAGATAATGGAAATATAACACAAGATTTGTTCCTGTCTGGTAACCTAAAGTATACGTTAGTAGCTACATTATTTTATGCACTTATTTTTATAGAAAGTATAATAAAGTGTCTTTGGAAGAAATAAAAGTCGATCAAAAAATAATAAAAAAAGAAGTGGAATCTATGAAGGGAGTACTGCAAAAATTAATTGCTGAAGATCCCAGATTGACTTCACTTGCCCAGTCACCATTTTGCTTGCCAATTAAAGATGAAACTGAAATGGAGGCGATGGAAAATGTATTGCAAGGCGAAACTGCGTTAGGAAAACTGGTATGTTTTGTAGATTTTATTTTCTTGACGTTTCATTCTTGCTTCTTGTAGGCGCATGAACTTTCTCTAGTGGGAGGCGACAATTCTCACAAGGCAACTTTATTAATTATGAAGAAACTGCTTGCAAAAGAAGTTGCTCTACTCTATTCCAGTAAAGGAAGAAAAGGGAAGAAGAATTTTTCAAGTTTGAAAACATGTGGTGCAGTACAAGGTATCTATTTTCTAAAATTGCAATTGATTTTGAAATGCAAAACAAGTAATGAACATGCTGCTTGAATATGTATAATTTTTCACTAAAGCTTATGGAATCTTTTAATTAATAACTTTTCTGTTTTGTTTCAGCTGCTGTGCGATTGCGCTTTGAAAAAGCTACTGATACTCACATTATGAAAGATGTAGGCCTAGCACTAGCTCAAGCTGGCGACAGAGAAGGGGGTAGAAAGAACAGAGCTTAAGCGAGTTTTGTGTATAATATTGAATTTTATTTTTATTTGATTTTTCTCTTGATTTTTTATTTTTCTGCTTTTGAACAAAGATTTTGAACAAATAGTTAATTAGGCAGTTTTATTTCTAGTCTATTAAGATAACCTAATTTAATCTAAGTGAACAAATTTGTATGAGATTTTGGTTAATTGGAGGCATAACGTGCGGAACAAACTTTGTCAATATTTAGGGGAAACCATTTTGACTAAAGAAGTTTTTATGAGCTTACGTCCAAAACTGCATAGCTGCAAAACTGCAAGAAGCAAAAATTTAATATAACTACTTGATATTACATTTCCAATTTAATTTTATTCAAAAAAACTTGGACTTCTTGTAGTTCCTCAACTATGCAGATTAAGACATAGATTCATAAGAACTTTTCTACTCAAAAAGGTCTCCCCTGTATATTGGCAAAGCTTGTTCTGTCCATTATGATTCATACTGTATACAGGGTCCCACAATGCTGTTTACATGCAATATCTCCCTTATTTGAAAAGATAAAGAAGTCAACCAAAAACTATTGTGAATGTCTCAAAATGGACCTTCAGAAAACATCCTTAAACGCTGGTTGCACAGCAACGTTTAAGAGATCATGCCAACTTGATTAGTTTTTCAAATTGCACCCTTTGTCTTTTTTCACCGAAATGTATTTTTAACTTCATTCTGCATACGGTAGTATGCCTTACTTAATTATCTAATGTGCATTTAGGGGTTGAAAAAAATATTTTTTATAAGTTGAATTTATCTTAAACTTGAAGCAAATGCTCAAAATGCCCTCCTGTGGTCTCTACACGGGCTTTAAAGTGCTTCAGTAGTTCCCTTGTTGATATGGCTCTAATCATATTTTTTGAATAAATTATTTAGTTAGTAAATATGAAGTGTACAATTTATAAAAAATATTTTTTTCAACCCCTAAATGCACATTAGATAATTAAGTAAGGCATACTACCGTATGCAGAATGAAGTGAAGAATACATTTCCATGAAAAAAAACAGGGTACAATTTGAAAAATTAATCAAGTTGACATGATCTCTTAAACGTTGCTATGCAACCAGCATTTAAGGATGTTTTCTGAAGGTCCATTTTGAGTCATTCACAATAGTTTTTGGTTGATATCTTTATCTTTTCAAATAAGGGAGATATTGCGTGTAAACAGCATTGTGGGACACCCTGTATATTATACTATCAATATAATTCTTTAATAACAGCCCAATATATAAAACAATGTTGCATAAACATGATTCTTCAATAAAGGTCCAATATATATGATAATTTAAAGAACCAATAAATAAATAAAATAATGGTCCGTATATATTTTCAAATATGGTATAAATATGGTTTTTCAAAAATGGCCCAATATAGAAACATTTAATAGGACCATGATTACAAAGTGTTGACAGATCTATATTAGCCCAATAAGTCGAATAGTTAAAGAGCCATTATTGCCGCCGCTATTTTGCCAATATTATACCATTATTGTTGTGCTACCTGGGATAACAGACATTCAAAAGGTTTATGTTGCCTATTTCAATAATACTTGATAAATATTATGTTGATGTTTCATTTATTCAATGATTTTCATTAATTATTGGCTAATTTCACGCCAAATCACCTAGAGCTGTTTGCTTCAAGTCTTAGATTTTTTCAAATTTTTTTCTTGTATAGACACATAAATTATGAAATGACATTAAATTAATTTTTTCAGATTTCTTGGATGAAAACAGCCGAAGATTTTTGAAAATTTCGATATCTTTGCAAATACTGCTATCCTACGCTGCGCATCATCTGACTTATTGTCATTACTCTGTTTTTTCTGAGTTATCTGGCTCACCCAAGTGTCAGATTAAAAGCTAGTTTTTAGATCTTTCAGATTATATCAAGTAACGTTCAAAGACATGCACAGTAGAAAAGCAAATTTTAGTGTTTTATGCCTTTGAATCTTGTTTTATAGAATTACCTTAGCATATACGTGGCTTGGTTAAAAAACAAAAAGGGTGTTCTTTGTAGTTTTAAAAAAATTATTTTTGAAAAAAAATTGTTCTCAGAGCCTCCTCTTTTTCTACTGTTCAATGTCTGTTGCACGTTTCTTGATATACTCTGAAAGATCAAAAAACTAGTTTTAATCTGATACCTGAATTAGCCAGATAACATAAAAAATAAGGGAGTTATGACAATTTTAGCCAGATGATGCAAAGTGTGGGCAGGGACGAACCTAAGGAGTTTTTTTGGAGGGGGGTAACCTTAAAATTGCCAACTTATTAAGATGAAAATACCAACTACTAGTTAGAAAATATTTTTATTTGTACCTAACATTATATGAAGCAAAATTAGTATAAATCTTATTTTTATTTAAAACTCTCCAACGTGTACTATGTATGGCAATTAGATTAAATTTAAAAAAAATAAATTGTTTTGGACACATTTTCTTATCTTCTCATTTTTCTCAAATTGTGAAATTGCCAACTCTCGCTCAAAATTATCAACTTTCAGGGGGGAGCTTCCCCTCCCACCCCCCATGGGTTCGTTCCTTAGTGTGGGATAGCAGTATTTTCACTCAAAAAATTAGTTTAATGTCATTTCATAATTCAAGGGCATCTGATCAGAGGGGCGAATTGTGATTTTTTGTTTTGTAAGACATTAATCTGGTCATACAAAACATACGCCTGTTTTGAGAGACAAAAGATCACAAATTTGGTGATACGCTCCTCTAATCTGATGCCCTCGAATGTATCTATGCAAGGAAAAAATGTGAACAAAATCTGAGATATCGAAGCACGGTCATGTTTTAAAATTAGGTGATTTGGCATGAAATTAGCCTATTACTAATGTAGAAAAATGTTTTGTATCTGTAAATTTGAAATAAAACACATTAAAGGTAAATCAGATGTTTTATTGTCTAAAAAGAATGGTGAAGTTTTGTGAACAAAACATGATTTCATTCAATTTTTATAAATAATTAAAAGAAGTAACAATCAATTCTATTAACAATTTGATTTAGTTGTGACATGCATACTTTAATTATGAATATTTTGCTTGCCTTGAGGTAAATAATAATTTAATTTCTTTTAAACCAGCCAACCTTGCAATAAAATTTTCATTAATGTAAAAGAACAAAAAATTTGGTTGTTACAAATAATCTCGAATTATGAAGAAATAATCCGAAGAATGAAACAATTCTGAAGCATACTTACGGGAAGACGGCCTACATTTCCTACAACCTAAGATTTAGTTGATCTAAATAATTAGTTCTATGTTACAACTATTTTACTTATGTTATGGCAAATAAGCCATAGGTTGTAGGAATTATATTTAGTTCTGTGAAACAAACAATATATTTGACTTAACTTTCCGCTTTGTTTCTTTAGAAACACTTTTATTTCAGTTACATAATTCTTGACTCTACTAAATTATTGCTTAATTGTAATATCGAACTTAAGCCTTTGGTTCATATAACTGTATCTTTCTTTCGCCGTATTCAACTTTAGTATTTGTTTACCTCAAATAAATTTTAGTTACATCTAATAAACCTTTTTCTCGGTGTAAGTGCTACTTTCATCGTTTTGCTTTTTCCATTATTCTGAATTTTTACAACTGTTTTAAGAGTTCCTTTTTAGGAATGTATGAACTGATTCAATATTGTTTATAATTTATTATGAAAAATAGTTTATAGATGTAACATCTGATTTCTGAAACGAACTCGTTTTGCAACAGACGTTTGCTGAACCAGAAATTATTATTTCATTTAGATTGCTGGTTTATTTTATAAATGTAAATATAGCTGAACTCTCTATTATAACACTGAGAGCTAACCAGTCACAAAGTTTTTTAATACAAAATGATACACTATATAATTTGTAGACAAAATGATGAGTATCCAAAATATTTTCATGATAAGGAATTAAACGCATTGTGAAGCAATTAAAATCCTTGACTTAGAATTATTTCAATCCAGATATTCATTAGACCCCCTCTAACAGATTAACATGGAAATAATACAGAATTAAAACTTTTCTTGTGAACGCAGATCTAAAGTCAGTAAAAATTACTTTAGGTTAGCAATTAAAGAGAATAAGAAACCTCAAAGTTGTCCATGTTTTTGTCTACTATTAACCTGGATTGAGCGAGAAGTGGGAGTTTTGCAATTATCAGTACAGACAAAGAAAGTAGTTTAGTACTCAGAAAGTAATCTTTCGAAATAGTTATGATGGTGAGGCCAAAAGTTTACTATTGTCTTTGGTATTCGAAATAAGTAATTGATAAAATTGAAAATTTTTGTATTTCTAAAATATTAAATATCTCATTTATTTGCAAATATAATACAAAACAGTAAAAGACACTTATATTGTTTGATTTAATTTTCATTTTGGGCAATATATGACGAAGGTTTTAATTTCTTTGTTTAACACGAAATCATTAAATATTTTATTAAAGGTTTATGTTTGTAGAAGTAAATAATGAAAAGAAAATATACCAGTCAAGTCATAAATCAATCAATAGTCAATCAATCATATATAACTATCTAATAACTTTATTTCAGTCAGAATCATAACAGATAACAGATCAAACGAAAATTCAAGTAAGCTCGTACATTCTAACCGTTTTTCTCTATTTATGCCAGGTTTGGCTTTTTACATTTCGCTTGGGTAAGTAACCGGTAAATATAAATACTCAAAAATACCTGAAAAATGCTTCTCTTCAATATGAACTTTAGCAATAGCCTTTGATACTTCATAAATCAAACTAATCTAATGCGCACATTTATTTTTTGCAATGGATACACTTGGCACGAATTTTGTGAGGTTCAACAGCATGTTTAATAAAATTGTTAAAAAATGCTGCCATGTAGGGCGCTTTCGTCGACCCGTCATCATGAATATATAATATTCGATTGATCTACTATTTACTATTTATAGTCTGAGACACATTTAAAAAGAATAATTGTCCTTTTATTTATAAATTACAATTTACAAGGTGTTAACTTAACAATATTTAATTCTTTTGTTTTGGCGACAATTGAAGTAGGTTTTTTATTATTTTTTCCTTGTGTTATTCTTTACTAGGAAGTCGTACAATTGAAAAAGTGATGATAAGAACTTTTATTATTTTTTCAGGCAATCATAATCATGATTTATGTTAGTAATTGGTAGCTGAATTTAATAAGAATAAAAACTATCTTTAAAACTTTCATTCAAATATTTCAAAATCGCTATTAGTGTTTTAAGCTCATTTTATCGAAAATATAATAAAACAAGAATTAAATGGAAATGACTGACTGGAAAGAGCAGCCTGTTTTTATTTTTTTATGTATAATTAATCGGTGTTCTTTATATATAAAATTTTATATATGCACGCAGCGGCTGCGGTTTTTCATATGAGATTTTATTAATTATAAATACTTTTTTATGGGAATAATAACAACCATTTAACATAAAATGAAAAATGAATTAATTGTATTTATCCGACAGTCGGAATGTCTAAACCGTTATTTTTATATTTGTTATGTTTTCGAATTATTTATTATATAATTTCACTGTTAGTAAATTGATGTTTTAAAATGGGCATTAATTTGATGAATTGTGGTCAACCGACACTTAACATGTTACTAAAACAGATAAATTTTACCTTTCACAACCTTGACCTTAATATTTCAAAATCTGAAACATTGCATCTATAGAAGTTTTAAATCGTGATAGAAAAAAAATTTAAATAATGAGCTGCTAACTTTGTTCTTGTTTTCTAATAAGAATGCACCCATCTACGTATAAGGTTTTTCATGTCTGTTATTTATTACTCTCATTTCAATTTTTATTTCCGTATATAATTCACATCCTGTTTGTTTTACACATGTTAATATAGGTATGCGTCGTATTGGTATTATCTTCGCTTCACTTACTTCAGTGACAGCAGAAACTTACTAATATTTCATAAATATTTTTATCCTTTTAATGTGTCGTGCTCAAATAACCATAAACATCGTTTTTCTCATTAACTTCGAAATTAATTTTCTTCTCGTTTGATACTAGCATGGAGTAACAGGTCTATGAAGTTGCCATTTAGTTATATAATAAATAATGAAATATGTTTGATGCATTAGTGGAAGATTAATTTGAAAAAGTGAATATTTTAATTTATATTTCACAAAATTTGAATTCATGGAGTCTCATCAAGGGTCATGTATGGCTCTTTTAAACTCGTTTGGAATTATCAACAGGTGATTCATGATTCTGAAATACATACATGGAATAGTCATCTATTATGACATACTGATGATTCCAAAGGTGGATAAAATGACCTTACATGACCCTTTATGTTGAATTCCATGCACTCGGTTATTAAATTTATAAATTACATTTAAAAGAATGTTATTATCTACAATTTTCAGAAACAAACAATTTCAAGAAATATACCTAAAAATAAATGTGGGATATTTATTTTCTGTATGAGAATTTAGCATCTTTAGTGATTAATTAATAGTAAACGATAATAGGTAATGTTTTAAATAAGTTCCGCATTGAATTATTTGTAGGAACCTAAAACGTACTTACGAAATACGAAAGAATGTGTAGCCATAAATTAGTAACCCCTCTGACCCTACGTCTTAATAGTTGTAACACCGTCTGAGGCTGCAGAAACACATATTCAAAAGTATACAAAATTAGGGGTAGCGGTCGGGTTATATGTCAGAAGAGACAGTTGCCTTCTGGTAGTGTTGGGCGAACGGTCGGCGGCTCCGAACGTAAAAAGGCCTTTTTAGCGGTTTCCAGTGTAGTGCGTGTATTCCGTATTGAGATTAAAAACGTATATATGCGTAATGCTAATATTAACTGTGTTTGTGAAATGGAAATGGCACTTATATGTGCTGGTACCTGTTTGTTGGTTGTTATTAGGCAACATGAGATATTGCTTGAATTGTGACAGTAGGTATTGGGACACCTGAGCCAGACAGTTCTAGGGACCCTAGATTTTCTGTCTCTCTAATCTGGTGACTTTTTGTCTGTATCTCTCTCTCTCTCTAGGTGGTTAAGTACGGAATTTGTATTACCGACATTCTGTATTATCGGCATTTGGTTCGGCACTTGGCTAAATGGTAACGTCGTTGCTAGGGGAAAACAGATGGCGCCAGTGTCGTTTTACGTCGAATATGGGGTCTTTTTATGTCGATCTCTCTCTAATCTAGGGATTTTTGTCTCGAAGTACGGAATCTGTATTACCGGCCTTGTATATTACCGGCATTTGGTTCGGCGCTCGGCTAAATGGTGTTAGTGTTGCTAGAAAAAAACAGAGGGCGCTAGTGTTTAATTATTTCCATAGATAATATAATAATATACTACGTATATAGAATGCAAACTGAATACAATCAAAATTTTATGAGCTTAGCACCAAAAATACAGATGGCACCTGTAAAGCGGTCTACCATCACCATCTCCATTAATAAAGCCAAGACCCGATTCAACTGGCCACGGACCTACTAGACCTACAGCTTGCTCTATAACTTAGTGACAAACCGTATCAATGCTGTTTACATAATATCTGTACAGTGTAATTGAAATTAAAGGTTAAACGACTAGCGCATTTTCAGCGCTTGCGTATTGTTGATTGCATTTGAAATGATTATTTTAATTTGCTTTTGCAATATAGTACGCATATTACATTTTAATTTAATAGCACGGTATAATATAATCACGTGGGCTGTATCCTATAAATTCAGTTTTTTGTTTTAAAATTGAAACTGACATTTCTCAAAAAATGAAATACTCCAAAATATAATTGTGCCGTTTTAAGTTTTCGCTACAAAATTTATTTGCCATCGATTTTTAAATTCTACAAAGGACCTGACGACATTCTTTAAATGGAAGAACTTTTGTCAACACTCTTACATTGAAAAACTAATTGAGAAGAAAATTAACAATTACCGTATTTGTGATAGGTATAACTAGCACCGGAAAATTAGTTAATAGTGCCTGTTCTAAAGGTAAGGTATTTAATGCTGATAACTTGTAAAGCAGACCGAGTAAATGTTTCGTCGAATTTCTTTAAATAAATTAATTACCATTTTATTATTGTAGCGCAGGAAGAATTTAGAGATGTTATAAAGTATTGCTGGAAAGCCGTACATCAATTTCGAAGACACCGCATGTTCCGAGGATACAATTTCAAATTTTAAGTCAGGCCAACCAAAAACAAAACAGTGTCCAAAAGCAAGAAAAGTTATATCAGAAAGTTAACAAGTTAAAACAAACAATCAATAGACAATTTATTATACGTTTTGTAAAAAAAGGTACATTTCCTTGTAGTCATAAAGCTAGTTTAAAAGATAGCATTGTTTGCAAGATAGTTGGTTTAAACAACAATAATAAGGCAAATGTGGTAGAAATTGTAAATACAATCTGAACTATTTAACCAATCAAGAAAAATGTAGGTATTTGTTACGATGTAAGAATAAATTAATTTAAATAATTACTTGGATTTCTTTCTAAGCCAAAAGGAAAAAATAATTTAAATTCTTAAAGATGAAACCGTACAGGTAAAATGAATTTAAGATACTTAGCCCCAAAAATACAGATGGCGCACGAATTATTCATCGAACAATGCTTGGAGTTTGCATTCTATATACGTAGTATATTATTATATTATCTATAATTATTTCCTTCACGCTCTAACCGAGTACGGTCGTTCTGCTAGTTATTAATAGAGGGCGTCATGAAGGGATCTGTATTACCGGCAGAGTATGTACTACTACTACTAGAGGGCGTCATGAAGAAATCTGTATTACCGGTATGTAGAGGTCGCGTAAAAAGAGAACTGTATTAGAGACCCTTCAATTATAGACCAAGAGCCAGCAACGTATTTCGAGTTGTCATTTCAACAGTCGTGAAAATTTGGGTACTAAATCTTATATACCTGCTGAACACTAAAAGTCAATTCTGGCAGCCCCCTGCGGCCGGGTTATACGACTCCAAAATTACTAAGAGGGTGAAAAATAAGATTCTCTCTCTAACCCGCAGGCCGCTATATAAATGTCTCGCTCGCACTAAAATGCCATATACCTACTTTATTTATTGTGTCAAAATTCAAGACTTTTAAAATAACACAAATGTCACTTTTTTAAATCAACATTTACAGCATTTGGCAACATTTAGAAGGGGAGGAAATGTTCTGGCAATATTTTTTATAAATAAAGAATACTACTGAAAGTAACCTCCTGAAATTTCATGACTGTTACTTTAAATAAATTGAATCTTATTTCTCACCTTCTTAGTGATTTTGGGGTAGTGTACCGGCCGCAGGGGGTTGCCAGAATCGACTTTTAGTGTTCAGCAGGTATATAAGATTTAGTACCCAAATTTTCACGACTGTTGAAATGACAACTCGAAATACGTTGCTGGCTCTTGGTCTATAATTGAAGGGTCTCTAATACTAATAATAATAATAACGCGACCTCTACATACCGGTAATACAGATTTCTTCATGACGCCCTCTAGTAGTAGTAGTACATTTTTAACTTCTTTTGCTTACATAAAATAAATAACAGTAATAATAATTTCTATATATATATTTTTTTAATGAAACATAGGTAACAAAATTGATTAGCATACAAAATATTATATTAAATAAGTATTAAAGAGATAAAGCTAAGAGGTAAGTATTTGCATGAGTTAAAGTGAAATTTATTTATATACATTATTTTTGCTTACGTGTGCTAAATGATAAGGCAATAAGAAACGTATGTATACAGAGAGCAATTAATCGTGAACGAGGCTGTACTTTAAGTAATGATCATATAGAAGTAATTTGTGTCTGTTTGACTAATAAACTTTTTTAGTTCAAATTTACGTTTGTTATGATTTAATTGTTTTATGTTACTTGGAGTGACATTATAAAATTTAGGTCCATAGAAAAACATAGTTTTTTTTTGTAAATGTGTTGATCGAAACAAAAGTAGAGAGACGACGTCATTAGCCACCATTCTGGTTGCATATTTATGCAACGGACTTTGAAAATTGTTAATAAATTTAAACATCTATAGACAAAGATTATAAATAAAAATCTTTTTAAATGGAAGTACATTACTGTCACTATAAAGTTGATCAGTAGAGTATGTCCATTTTTTGAAAAAGATTACTTTAAAAAATAAATTTTGCGCAACTTCAAGACCTCTAAGAGTGGTGTCCAATGCACTACCCCAGATCACAATGCAATATCGTAGTATAGACTCCGCCAAGGCATCGTAAGTGAGCAATAAATTTTTTTTTACGTCTAGTATATTTCTGAGGGTATCAAATGTTGGAAGCAGTCTTCTCAGCTTTAACACTACCTGGTCAATATGGAAACTCCATTTTAGGTGTTGTCGACCACAACCCCAAGATATCTTATCGATTCAACTTTATTAATTAAGGGACAGTTACAGGTGGCGCCTCTGCAATCCTCTACATGGATGTATAAGGTTTCTCTACTTGGCTGACCAGCTGAGTTTAAACTAAATGAAACAAATTTTGTTTTAGCAGTATTAAAGGCTACAATCCAGCCAATGTTTAATAGTAGATAGACTAAATTCTGCTTTGTTATATACTTCGTCCCAGTCGTAACCACTAAATATCGCCGCAGTGTCATCAGCGTATGAAATTAAGTTTTTTTTTTATTTCATTTATGTCATATAAAAAATTGATGTAAATTAAAAATAAAACAGGACCTAAGAGCATACGATGTCTACTAAATTAAATGTTAGCTGATTACGAGAAGTCTCAGTACCGTCTACGATTATGCCCGAGAACATCCGACGAACTGTATAAATCTCATGACGTATTTAAATATGTACATCATTACGCTATGAAGATCTCAGCTATAAATACGGTGTATTCTGTTCGTGCGTGACAGTTATTTGTCATACGTCATCATGAACACAATAGATCTCTTCGGCAGAGCTATGATGAGCATGACAGATGAATCTGATGACGCAGATTCAGCGGCTGCAACAAAACGTGGACCGAGAGGTTATGGTTTCAAATTAACACCAGAGGGCAATTTCGATGTTGAGAACCGACGTATAACTAATGTAGGCGCTCCTATCAACGATAACGATCTTGTCACGAAGCGTTCTGTACTAATGTTATCAGATAGCGATGAAGGTGTAATTGATGTTAAGAAGAGAAGACTAGTACATGTTAAAGGACCGATTGACGACCACGATGTTTGCACGAAAAAGTATACCAACGAGCTGGCGGACGATGTTGAAAGAAAATTACTCTCTAAATGTTTGAGACGAGAGGATAAAGGACGGGGCTAGTACTATAATGCTAAAGATGGAAGAATTTGTAATATATTGTAATAGGGGAACCTCTAGAGGATAAAGATGTAATCTCTATGCAGTATTTTAATAAGCGAGCTATGCATACAAACGATCAAATGCAGTTTAATGGAGATGGTAAACGTATTGTTTCAGTAAGTTACCCTATAGATGGTACGGATGTCGCTTCTAAAGCCTATGTAGATACTCAATTCGACTCTGCTTTACAAACCTTCATTACAATGACTACCGACACTCAGAACACTATTAAAGATCTAAAGCAAAAGGTAACAAAGGTTGACATTGAAACTAGTAAACTTAACAGTTTGCTAACAACGTTGGAAAAAGAAACAAAAAGAAATCTCCTAATAACAAATGGTGAGATGGAAACTAATCATTCAAGTGTGTTGACAAAGATAGAAGAAACGAATAATACCCTAGATAGTAATTATAAAAAATTATTAGATAAAGTACAAGCGCTCGAGGATACTCAAATAGTTATGCGATCATCGTTTGATGCCCTAATAGCCGAATCTGCAACATGTACGAACTCTTACAACATAAAGAGAGTGTACAATGCCGACTAATAACGGAATTTACTACTACTATCGGTTGACCTAATCATATTGATATGGACACCATTTTTTATTCTAGTTTTAAGTGTATTGTATTAATTGTATATCAAATGCCTGATTAGCGCAGACAGGAAATGTGGTGAGCCTTGCGGGAATGCTGCGCAGATGCTTAGTTTGCTTATATCTACACTAATCAGTTATTTTTTTTTTCTATCTTAGTCTAAATGTATCGTTGAAGAAATAAAAAATGTATTTAAACAAAGTTTTAGTTTTACTAATATCAATAACTCTCCAAACATAGCGATATGTAGTAGTAGTAGCAGCAACACATCGATATGGTAAAGAAAGTAAGTTTCGCCGACGTAAGCATGAATAATATACATCATATGATAGTATGGGAGTATGCATACAGACACGCGAGAAAGGGAGACTGGCAACAGATACCGTATTCAAAGAAGAATACATAATGTTGAAAAGCAGCTGTGTAAAATTCTACAAGCTGATTATAGAGACTTTATCTATATGCAGAGATTTCAAAATGTAGATTAGTCCGGCGGCGACCGAGTATAAATACAGGTACAAGCAGTCTCTTCTCTCAGTACCAGATGTTAGTTCACGAGGGTAACGGTGTTATTAACAAGCTCATAGACAAGCTGCCTAATGAACTACATCTTCCTTCCTATCAGTACTGTGGACCAGGTACTAAATTATATAAAAGATTACAACGCGGCGATAAAGGTATAAATCCTTTGAACCAGGCGTGTATGCAACACGACATCTCGTACGCTCAAAGCTCCGATTTGAACAGTAGACACCAGGCAGATCGTGTATTAGAAGAAGCTGCTTGGAAGCGTGTTAAGGCTAAAGACTCTAAATTAGGGGAAAAAGCGTCAGCTCTGTTTGTAACCGGTATAATGAAGGTTAAAAGAAAGTTGGGAATGGGTACGAAGACAGCGACAAAGGTTACAAAGAAGAAGAAAATTGTCACTTTTAAAGGCGGCATTTTAAAGAAGCTTGTTGGTGTAGTGAATCGTGCAAGCAAGAGACTCACGGGTAAAGACTTAATACATCATGCCCTGAGCGCTGCCAGAAGAATCATTCAAAATGTGGGCGGCCGAAAAAACGTTAAAGTACCCCGAATTATTCCAGTGCCTACAGCTACAGGGGGTATTTTGCCACTCATACCAATTTTTTCTGGACTCTCGGCTCTCGGAACAATTATAGGAGGCGCTTCGGGCGTAGCAAAAGCTGTTAACACTGCTAAGTAATAAGAGACAGCTAGAAGAAACTACACGGCATAATAAAAGTATGGAAGCTATCGCTTTAGACGGTAAGAACAGGAAAGCCATTTACCTGAAGCCGTATAGAGCTGGCGGAGCTGCATTGTACTTAAAACCATATGTCGGGTCGAAAAACTGAATAACTTGCCTTGGAGACCACTTACAGACTTAGATATAATAAAACATGCTAAAGACATACCCTATTTTAGAGGTGTCTATATGAGAACAAGTCTACCTTCAACTAAACCTTTGCAATTCGAAAGAGCTATTGTTAATCTTGACGACGCTGGAGGACCGGGTACTCATTGGGTTGCTTATAGAAAGGATCGAAACGTCGTTTTGTACTATGATCCCTTCGGAGACCTAAGACCACCAGCTGAACTTGTGAAATTAGGGCCTCGCTGCGCCGTATACTACATCGTAGCCCAAGAACAAAAGTTCAATACATACAACTGCGGACATCTGTGTCTACGATTTTTGTATAAAAGAGAGGTGAAAGTGTAAATCGGTTAAGTATGGCTAGGACCATCACGGTGTACGGTACAGGGAACAGGCTTTCTACGGATCGTATTTATCCACTTATAACATTAGATCACGTGCGTTACGAATATTTACTAGGATTAGTCGGAATATACGAGGGGACTAACAAAAGTTCGCTTAATAGGCGACTCTTAAATATTTTTTAAAAAACCAAAAATACCAAATCCTTTGCAATTGTTTTATGAGATTTCTTTCAAAATTTCAGAACGATTGGTTAAAATGGAGACGAGAAAGCCCAAAATAGCTGAGGATGCATCAGACGAAATTCCACCACCAACGCAAACAGAAATTCGCTATGTGATTCTCTTCGGTTTTCGGCGTAAACTAAAGCTACTACAAATATTCAATGAATGCCAAATTGCATATGGAACGATTGCATAGTCTCTACAGACTATTTCCAAGTGGTTCCGAAGATACCAGAGGGGATATTTTTCGGTAG
The DNA here is from genome assembly GCA_929113105.1 of Agrypnus murinus. Classification (NCBI taxonomy): domain Eukaryota; kingdom Metazoa; phylum Arthropoda; class Insecta; order Coleoptera; family Elateridae; genus Agrypnus; species Agrypnus murinus. The sequence continues at coordinate 101,293,216 of OV816028.1, read as the reverse complement.
AGGACAACCCCCGAAAAGGTCGACCAAAATCTTCCACTGATGACGTTACTGTGGCTCTGGTGAAGTCCAACGTTGACGAAGATCCACGATTGACACAAGAAATCATTGCTGATGAATTGGCATTGAATGCCATGGCTGTATCGCGAATATTAAATAATCATCTGGGATACACGAAGAAATCTGCTCGATGGGTTTCATGAATTTTAAATGAGGCACAAAAAGAGGCTCGAGTGCGTTTTGCTAAATTTTTCCTAAATAAATTCGAAAACGGGCAGTCTAGCAACTTTAGTAAAGTCGTTACTAGTGACGAATCTTGGTTCTATAAGTACGATCCGGAAACCAAGCAGCAGTCCATGGCATGGAGCCCAACAGCAGCAAACCCACCTGTAAAAGCTAAGCAACAAAAATCAGCAACAAAAGTAATAATGTCAGTTTACTTCACACAATCAAAAATTGTAGCTGCTATTCCCCTGGAAAAGGGCCAGACGGTAACTGCAAAATGGTATACCGAAGAATGCTTACCAAAAGTTTTCAAAAATTTGTTGGAAAACCGGAAGAAAGAGGATTTGAGGCGCTACTTTTTACATCATGACAACGAGCCAGCTCACACTACTGAAATAACGAGTAACTTTATTGCGATCTCTGGCATCGAAGAAATACGACCAGCACCACATTCCCCGGATCTAGCACCTTGTGATTTCTGGTTATTTCCAAAAATTAAAACAAATTTGAGGGGAAAGGTCTTTAACAGTAACGCGGAGATAATTGATAAGGTTAATGCTGAACTTGATAAGCTTAAAAAGCAAGATTTTGAAGACTGTTTTGAGAAGTGGATCCAGAGGCTTAAGAAATGCATTGAAATCAATGGCGATTATGTAGAGAAGATAAAAAAAGACGTAGATTAAGAATAAATATGAAAAGAATTTTTTTGTTTTTTTTTCTGGTCAACTAAGCGAACTTTTGTTAATCCCCTCGTATACCCAGGCAAAAATAAATTTTATTACGGAGAAAAGGTAATAACTATTGAACCGGGTAGCTACGAATTGGCTGAAATCGTTAACTATATAAAGAATCAAATTAGTGGTGATCCGGAAAAGGGAGATCTGCTACTACAAATCAAAGCTAACACCAATATGGGAAAGTGTGAGATTGAATCCGCTACCGAGTTGATCGATTTTACCAAACCCGATAACATAGGATCCCTACTAGGATTTAAGAAGCGCGTGCTAGAACCAGGTAGTAGACACGTATCAGATCGAATTGTCGATATACTTTCAACTCCAAACATCTTTGTAGACACGAATATTACAGGCGGCTCATATAGAAACAATCAATCAGGTCATACAATCTTCTAATTCGGTGTTTGCGTACCACCCGGTTACCTGATTGAAAAGGAGCCATTGCATGTGATTTACTTTTCCATCAGTCACCGAGATCGACAACATTACCATTAGACTAGTAGACGCGAGAGGAAAGTTGATAAATCTGTCTGAAGATACTTTCACGAGCATCAGGCTAGAACTTAAACGTGAAAAATGGGAATAAACTTTAGCTATAAAAACATCAGCATATGTCCATCAAAGGTCATTCACCGACGAACGTCGACCAGTGCAGACCTCCGATTAAAACTAACTAAAGCTCGTCGCTTATTTCTTGAATCTTTAGGCTTTAAAGTACGATAACAGCAGCAAGTCAAAACGAAGTAAAATGCATATTAACACCGACACCTTTACCATTGATAAATTAAACATATTTGGGAAGCCGCGCGTCGATACAGATATAATAAAAGAGGATTTTGATACCTATTTACCGTTTACGTTAAACGCCAATCATTCCGACACCACTAGAATCAGCATACAAAATTCCGATAACGTTTTAGCTTTGTATGACAGCTACGTACTTGTTAAAGGTAGCATAACGCGTGCTGCAAACAAGCAATTCCTTCTGGCAAACAATTTCGCCGACTTTCTGTTTGATGAAATTCAACTAATATTAGGCGCAAATCAACTCATAGATGTATGTAAACAGCCTGGCATTACAAGTACTATAAAACGTCTCGTTTCACATGGCGCCGAGGATAGAGCTTTAACCTGCAATGCATAGAACTTAGGACTTCTTAAAGGTAATGATTTGTTACATAACCAGGGTAATAACGTCTTTCATTTCACGTGTAGAATACCGTTAAAAGATATCTTTGGATTTGCAGACGATTATAAAAAAGTAATACCTCATATGAGTTGTCAGCTAGTTTTAATTCGCGCCAAGAACGATTTTAATTGCTATAAAAGCGACGCAGGTGATGCAGGTACCGATGTAGATATCAAGATTGATAAGCTCTCGTGGGAAGTTCCGCATATATTGTTATCAGATGAAAGCAAAGTGAACCTGGTGGAGAGTTTAAGAGATAATTCTTCTATTATCGCTCCGTTTAGACGTTGGGAATTACACGAGTTACCCTCGTTGGGAACTACTAAAAATCAGGTTTGGCGCGTAAAAAACTCCAATGATCTAGAGAAACCGTGCTGGGTCTTTGAAGTTTTACAAGACGAGCATCAGCTGGGTATAAGAACGAATAACCCGAATACATTTACTCATTCGAACTTAGCCGACGTTAAGTTGTATTTAAATTCGCAAGTGTTCCCACATCAGCTTTTAAATCTCGATTTCGACCGTAAGGACTACATTCCTGCGTATCTGAATTATATTCGTTTTCGTGATAACTACTATGACGGTATAGGTAGAGGTGCGGCTGAAAGCTGTTTACTCAGCTACAAATCGTTTGAAACGTATCCAGTTTTTGTTATTGACTGTTCAAGACAGGTAGAGAGTTTTAAGGATTACACTGTCGATATTAGACTAGAGCTCGAGTCTTCTGCCGCATTTACGAACACAACTAAGGCGTATTGTTTGATCCTTCACGACGCATTAATCGAGTATAATCCGTTTAACGAGACCGTGACTAGACACGTACGCATACCATAATGAAGGTTGTTAAACAAAACGAGTCACTAAACATATGTAACCTAGACGAATGTAATACATCTTTACAACGATCAAGCGAGGATGTTAGGAAACATGGCGACCTGTTACCGATATCATGTCGAGCAATATTGAGCGGACATCTTCCTGCGTTAAAACTAATGCTATGTTAGGTTTACTTATTAGCGAAAACGGTTTAAAATTTGAAAATATCTACCTATATGCCAAGTCTTTATTTCAGCCTAAATATGAATTCTTAAGACGTGTTATGAAACCGCTTACAGATATGGGATATCATGAATTTAGCGAAAACGATGACGTAATCAGCCCCGGTGATGTTAAACCTAATTCTGTGTTCATTTTTGATGATATAATTTGCAGCAAGCAGGAAAAGATTAGAGAATATTTTAGCATGGGTAGGCATAACGGCGTCGACTGTTTTTATCTAGGTCAAACGTACGCCAAGATACCGAAACATCTGATTAGGGACAATGCCAACCTAATTATTCTCTTTAGACAAGACGAGTTGAACTTAAAACACGTGTTTAGCGATCATGTTGTAGGAGACGGTATTAGCTATGATCCGTTCAAAAACATTTGCTCTCTGTGTTGGAAGGAGCCGCATGATTTCCTGGTAATTAATAAAGACTGTTCTCTAGACAAGGGCAGATATCGGAAGGGTTTTGATTCATATATAAGTTTATAACTAGAGCCGATTCGTTTAGTAGTCTCTGCATCGCCGACATGTCCAACACGTATCATCTGAGTTTAAAGCGTAAAATAATACAAGCTCGTAATGCTATACGTAAGAAATTTGCATACTTTCGTCGTGATAGAGCAGAAGCAGAACGTATGTATCGCGTCACGCACAATCCAGTTATATCGCCGCTGGAAACCATTGCTAAATCAGTAAACATCTCTAACGTACCTCTATTGAAAGTTAAAACACAACCATCTGCTGCTACTACTACTACTACTACTGCTAGTTACATTCCTCTGTCGAAAGTTAAAAAACACCTGCTGCATCAGCATCATCATCATCGGAAGCAGATGAAGAAGAAGAAGAAGAATCTAATAAACCTCAGGATCTCCCTACTCATTACGGTATGTTAATAGCTAACGCTGTCGGAAACAAAAATATAGATAGACCTAGATTCGGTATTAGATATAAAATTGATCGAGACGCGTGGACATTTGCATCTTCCCCTGTGACTATGCGTGATACAAACATCATAACTAAAAACAACGTTTTCGAAGCAACACCCGGTCTGTTTGACTTACTCACGTTTAGAGAATTAGAGTCTACACCATCGCAAGATAATATCAATAATTATATTCAGATAATAGCCCTTACTAATGCGCATAAGAAATCCTATAGACCACACGGTAAACTAACAGCTGTTAAACATTGGTAGTATGATTATATAATTAAACCGAACTTACCCAGAATCAAAGGTTTAGGCATTAGACTATCATCATCATCGTCAAATTTAAAAAAATTAAGCAATTGCAAAGTCGATTACGTCTACTGGAATAAGGCTAACGAGCTAGTCGACAGGCTACGTTTGTTATATGCTGTAAAGAGTGCCGGCAATAGTAGTCCACAGAATGAAAACGAAATAATATCAATTATAAGTGAACTTAAGGAGGAAGGCATCATAGAATAAAATATTTCGGGTATATAATGATATATTGCTTTTAACATTATTCAGTATTCATCAAACACGGCTGCTGCTAATATAATTATTTGAGACGTTGCTCTCTCAGTGTCGTTGAGATTAATTGTATTACTCTATGATGAGTACTAAACAAACCGTTGTTGATGAAATACATAGGGCTGCTAGAAAAAAACTTTTAAAGACGCCGCACTATAATAAGAAATTTCCAGGATTTGTTCCAGGCTGACTTAGCCGAGTTTATTCCCTATGCTAAAGTAAATAAGGGGTATCGTTACATACTGCTGATGATAAACTGTTATTCGAAATATCTGTATGCACGTCCGTTGAAAACTAAATCCGGAGAAGAGGTTACAAAGCAGGTCCGCAGCATCTTTAAGAGTGCTAATGCAGTCATACCTAAGAATCTTCAGACGGATCTCGGGAAAGAGTTTTACAATAAACATTTTAAACGATTAATGAAAGAGCACAGTATAAATCATTACTCTACATATTCCATAATTAAGGCTTCAATAGTTGAACGCATTATCCGTACAATTAAGCAAAAGTTGTATAAAGAGTTTAGCTACCGAGGATCATTTAAATGGGTAGATATATTACAGCGGGTAACTATCCGCTGTAATATATCTATCCATGTTGTTATGTCACTGCTATAACAACACCAGACATAGAACGATAGGCCGAGCTCCTGCTACTGTTACACCTACGACCCAACTAGCCGTTTATGACACTAATGTAAAAGCGGATGTCGCTGCAGGAAGTAAGCGTAAACTAGACTTGAATGACCTCGTACGTATTAGTAAGTTCAAAGGGGTCTTTTCTAAGGGATACACGTCCAACTGGTCACTGAATTATTCAAAATGGTTAAAGTTCAATTTACAAAACCTGTCACATATCTGCTGGAAGATCTTCATGGGGTTGCTGTTCGAGGAGCTTTCTACGAGTTCGAGCTGCAGAAAACCAAACAGCCAGACGTTTACTTTGTTGAAAAAGTACTTAAACACCGCAGCAAATGGTGACATTTACGTCAAATGGCTTGGTTTAAACGAAAAGTCCTGGATAAAGGCTGAAGATGTTCTCCCATGACAGTTCTTACCTATATGAAGTTTATATTACTAGATTAAATAAAGTATGTTGAGGTTTAAGTATAATATATAGTTAATATTCTATTAAGTAAATGTTAAGTGTTAGAATATATATCTATAAGTTGATCTAAGTTATTTTGTTAGAAAATTAATTTGTAACATCCTCATATAACATATCTAGTTTCTATTAAGTAATAAAGTATTATACTATATATAACTATAGTCACCTAGTTTAAGCTGATTTACAATAAAATATTAGTAATATTGTGTAACTTTACGAAAAATAATAAAAAACAGTAAAACATTTATCGATTTTTATTTTCACGTATAAAATAACAAAGCCGTCCGAACCAATCCCAGAACAGTATACGTAACGGTTACCTCTATCCAATGTTGTTTCATTTACTAGCATTAGGATGAAGGGAGAGAGCAAGAAGGAGAAAGTGAGAAGGAGAGAGCGAGAAGGAGAGAGTGAGAGAGCGAAAGAGAAGGCTCTTTAATGCGACCTCTAATAGCATCAGTACATAGGTACTACAGATTTCTTCTTCATGACTCCGTCTAGTAGTAGTACATAGGTCGTCGATAATACAGATTATTACATAACGCCCTCTGTTGACAGTATGACAGATTCAGTACAGTTTCAAATTTAGCGCCACATGTTGTGATATAAAATGGCTGCAGACTCTAATAGACGGAGAGCCAACAACGTATTTCGAGTTGTCATTTCAACAGTCGTGAAAATTTGGGTACTAAATCTTATGTACCTGCTGAACACTAAAAGTCGATTCTGGCAACCCCCTGCAGCCAGGACACTACCCCACAATCACTAAGAAGGTGAGAAATAAGATTCAATTTATTTAAAGTAACAGTCATGAAATTTCAGGAGGTTACTTTCGGTAGTATTCTTTATTTATAAAAAATATTGCCAGAACATTTCCTCCCCTTCTAAATGTTGCCAAATGCTGTAAATGTTGATTTAAAAAGTCCCAGAACAGTATACGTAACGGTTACCTCTATCCAATGTTGTTTCATTCACTAGCATTACTAGCGTCCGAACCAATCCCAGAATAGTATACGTAACGGTTACCTCTATCCAATGTTGTTTTATTTACTAGCATTAGGATGAAGGGAGAGAGCAAGAAGGAGAAAGTGAGAAGGAGAGAGCGAGAAGGAGAGAGTAAGAGAGCGAAAGAGGAGGCTCTTTAATGCGACCTCTAATAACATCAGTACATAGGTACTACAGATTTCTTCTTCATGACTCCGTCTAGTAGTAGTACATAGGTCGTCGATAATACAGATTTCTTCATAACGCCCTCTGTTGACAGTATGACAGATTCAGTACAGTTTCAAATTTAGCGCCACATGTTGTGATATAAAATGGCTGCAGACTCTAATAGACGGAGAGCCAACAACGTATTTCGAGTTGTCATTTCAACAGTCGTGAAAATTTGGGTACTAAATCTTATGTACCTGCTGAACACTAAAAGTCGATTCTGGCAACCCCCTGCGGCCGGGACACTACCCCAAAATCACTAAGACGGTGAGAAATAAGATTCAATTTATTTAAAGTAACAGTCATGAAATTTCAGGAGGTTACTTTCGGTAGTATTCTTTATTTATAAAAAATATTGCCAGAACATTTCCTCCCCTTCTAAATGTTGCCAAATGCTGTAAATGTTGATTTAAAAAAGTCCCAGAACAGTATACGTAACGGTTACCTCTATCCAATGTTGTTTCATTCACTAGCATTACTAGCGTCCGAACCAATCCCAGAATAGTATACGTAACGGTTACCTCTATCCAATGTTGTTTCATTTACTAGCATTAGGATGAAGGGAGAGAGCAAGAAGGAGAGAGCGGGAAGGAGAGAGTAGGAGGCTCTTTAATGCGACCTCTAATAGCATCAGTACATAGGTACTACAGATTTCTTCTTCATGACTCCGTCTAGTAGTAGTACATAGGTCGTCGATAATACAGATTTCTTCATAACGTCCTCTGTTGACAGTATGACAGATTCAGTACAGTTTCAAATTTATCGCCACATGTTGTGATATAAAATGGCTGCAGACTCTAATAGACGGAGAGCCAACAACGTATTTCGAGTTGTCATTTCAACAGTCGTGAAAATTTGGGTACTAAATCTTATGTACCTGCTGAACACTAAAAGTCGATTCTGGCAACCCCTTGCGGCCGGGGCACTACCCCAAGATCACTAAGAAGATGAGAAATAAGATTCAATTTATTTAAAGTAACAGTCATGAAATTTCAGGAGGTTACCTTCGGTAGTATTCTTTATTTATAAAAAATATTGCCAGAACATTTCCTCCCCTTCTAAATGTTGCCAAATGCTGTAAATGTTGATTTAAAAAAGTCCCAGAACAGTATACGTAACGGTTACCTCTATCCAATGTTGTTTCATTTACTAGCATTAGGATGAAGGGAGAGAGCAAGAAGGAGAAAGTGAGAAGGAGAGAGCGAGAAGGAGAGAGCGAGAAGGAGAGAGTGAGAGAGCGAAAGAGGAGGCTCTTTAATGCGACCTCTAATAGCATCAGTACATAGGTACTACAGATTTCTTCTTCATGACTCCGTCTAGTAGTAGTACATAGGTCGTCGATAATACAGATTTCTTCATGACGCCCTCTGTTGACAGTATGACAGATTCAGTACAGTTTCAAATTTAGCGCCACATTTTGTGATATAAAATGGCTGCAGACTCTAATAGACGGAGAGTCAACAACGTACTTCGAGTTGTCATTTCAACAGTGGTGAAAATTTGGGTACTAAATCTTATGTACCTGCTGAACACTAAAAGTCGATTTTGGCGGCCCCCTGCGGCCGGGACACTACCCCAAAATCACTAAGAAGGTGAGAAATAAGATTCAATTTATTTAAAGTAACAGTCATAAAATTTCAGGAGGTTACTTTCAGTAGTATTCTTTATTTATAAAAAATATTGCCAGAACATTTCCTCCCCTTCTAAATGTTGCCAAATGCTGTAAATGTTGATTTAAAAAAGTGACATTTGTGTTATTTTAAAAGTCTTGAATTTTGACACAATAAATAAAGTAGGTATATGTAGATATATGGCATGTTAGTGCGAGCGAGACAGTTATATAGCGGCCTGCGGGTTAGAGAGAGAATCTTATTTTTCACCCTCTTAGTAATTTTGGGGTGGTAGAACCCGGCCGCAGGGGGCTGCCAGAATTGACTTTTAGTGTTCAGCAGGTATATAAGATTTAGTACCCAAATTTTCACGACTTTTGAAATGACAACTCGAAATACGTTGCTGGCTCTTGGTCTATAATTGAAGGGTCTCTAATACAGTTCTCTTTTTACGCGACCTCTACATACCGGTAATACAGATTTCTTCATGACGCCCTCTAGTAGTAGTACACGGTCTGCCGGTAATACAGATCCCTTCATGACGCCCTCTATTAACAACTACACAGTATATTGTTTGCTTGGAGACGGAGAAATGGGCGCATTTCAAAGTCGGCCTCGACCTGGGTAATTAATTACGATTACACCAATGACTGCTGATCACTGGGCAGTCTAGTTACCTGTATGTCAACCCCAACGAGGGGAGATCACGGGGGAGGTTAATACATGACGGTGCCCAGTGTGTACCTGGTCCTGTTAGCAATTCGGCTAAAGGGCGCCCGATGGGCAAGCATCTGTCTCAGGTCATCATCATCGTGGTAGTGCACTGAAGGTCTTCACTCCCGAAGACACCAATCATTCAGAAGCAACGTGGGGTAAGGGACTAATTTATTGTAATTATCTTTTCATGTCTTAATCCGGCTCTGTGGTATTTTACGTTTTGGTCTCAAAATGGAACGCATATGAGTTGCTGATAGTGAAGCGTAACCGACCGTTTCCGCCCACTCAGGAGCAAGCAGACGCCAGACACACGACCCGAAAGAATCTGTCAAATGTAACATTCACACTTGGGATTAACTTTGATTTGTGAGAATTAGGAATTCTTTAAAATAAATGTACCAAAAGAATGGTTAACAAAATTTAAATCATTTTTGAATTACGCCTCCGGCCTGCACAAAGATGTATTAAAGTAATAACTTACTATGGTTACAAGAGAATATCATAGACAATAGTCAAAAGTTATTAGATAAAACCTTTAAATTTAAGTCTAATCATAAACATCAGAATATATCACAATCATAAGAAATAATCATACACGCGGCTTTATCCAAGCAGCACCTACATTCATTTTATAAATAAAATAAATACACTTTGTTTCTAAGTATGTAGACACAAAATAGCCTAAACTTCTTTACTATGAAAGTTTGACAGTTACATACATGAAAGATACGAAGAAATTGAAAGACATATATTGAAAATTTCTACCACAAAACGAAGTATCTATAATGAATGTAAATACAAAAACGGATGCTTTTAATGGCTTTGTACGGAAACAATTCAATAGTAGAGAGCGTGAATATTAATGTTAAAATTTACCAGATGCCAGTGCATTTGGAATTTCAATCGTTTCAAGAAAGAAATATTTGAAGCGTGAGGTTTGTTAATTTGTGTATTGCATTACTAAAACCACCATCTGAAATCAAACAAATTAATAAGTTCCCTACTAGAAAAAAAAAAAGTTTTTTCAGGCCAAAGCAGCAATCTCTATCTACCGATTCGAGTAGTACACAACATGATGATTCTCCCCCATCAGCATGAATACGTCGCTACAACTGAATGAAGAGTTGACCAAATAAAACGCGATTGACCATAGACTTTTCCTCAATATCAAACCTGAGATCAAATTTCTAAGAATACTGGCTATCACGTCATTAGGTGTCATGTAGTTTGATATCACAGGTCAAAATAGGTTTTTCTTCTTGTATTCTAATAACACTTCTGAATTTTGAGTTTGCAATTAACTATTTTTTTCGTAAAATGTAATTTATGTGTTACTTTATTTGTAACTATATTGGTCTATATTTTTTATTTTACCACATTAACGTTAACTAATTGTAGAAATCTAATATTGGCTGACTTGATGATCAGATATTTATGTTGATAGAAGTTTCAACAAGTTTCCTACAGCATATCCCTTAAGCCACGGCTTTGGTTTTAAACCAATCACATTTAAAAAAATTGTAGATACATATACAGTTGTTCTTGCAAAAGAAAAGAAGGCACAGAAAAATATTTAGATTAAATAAACCAGTTCGAGATACGGTTTGGTGTGTCTTGTATTAGCAATGTCTCATAATTGACAAATGATCCGAACAGTTTTTATTTTGTTTTCTGGAAACGAGATAGGGTTATCGTCCATTATAAATAAGGGCGAATTCGTATCGGAATTGTTTACTTGCTTCTTCAGTTTTGAAGGTTGGATGTAGGCTACATTAATCTCCCATTGAAAAATCGAAATCAGGTGTCTCTGAGACGCAAGTCTGGACTGATTTTGAATCATACGACTCCTTTGCGGCGGGTCGCATTTATAGGAAATTAAATATATTGTTTTCCAGTTAATTGGTTGTCATTCGTCCAACGCACGCATCAGACGCGTATAGGAAGTCCTAGCTTTACACAGTAACCTAATAGCTATTAATATAACGAGAATATTAAGCGATTTATAAATATCGAGGACGTTGCTAAGCGACGAGGCGTAGCCGAGTCGCCTCTGCAACGTCCGAGATGGGTTAAATCGCTAATATTCGAGTTATATTCAAAGCTTTATCGTATCATCAAAGATAGCAATGCAAACAAAAAAGAGTTGAAAATTGAAACATTGAAAAAAAAGGTCAAAGTTTGTTTTTGAAGGAAATCATGGAAGATTTTGATGTCCCCGCAAATATTTTAGAGGCAGCAAATAGTGTAACATTAGATTTGTTGCCAGATAGATCAAAGGTATTTTATGAAAAAGAATATCGTTTGTTCTGTGAGTGGCGAAATAAAGAAAATGTTCGAGGTGCTGCGGAAGTAGTTTTGTTGGCTTATTTCGGAAAATTGTCAACTGAATATTCTCCTTCATCTCTTTGGCCGAAATATTCTATGTTGAGAGCTTGCTTGGAACTGAAGGAAAGAATACAAATTGACAAGTATGGTAGTTTGATAAAAATTATCAAAAAGAAGAATGTTGGATATCGGCATAAAAAATCGTTAATACTGACGAAAGAACAAGTTGATGAATTTGTGCGTACAGCTCCAGATGAGGTATTTTTAATGATGAAGGTAGCGCCGTTGATTGGACTGGGTGGAGCTTGTAGAACCAACGAATTAGTGAAAATATCTACTGAAGATGTTGAGATCTTAGATAATAAAATAATGGTGACTGTTCCGGACTCAAAAACTCACAAGAAGAAATTTTTTGCCATTGTTTCTGAAGGTGACGTTGATCCTGTGGCTTTAATTAGAAAATATTTAGCTTTACGGCCGCCTCATGTGACGCATAAAAGATTGTTCATATCGTACAGAAATGGCAAGTGTACAATTCAGCCATGCGGTATTCATTTTTTATCTAAAATATCTGAAATAATAGCTACATTTCTCAAACTTGAAAATCCATCTATGTACACTGATCACTGCATTAGGAGATCGGCAGCAACTATTCTTGTTAACACCGGTGGAGACGTCTTAGAACTGCAAGAGCTGGGTGGATGGGAGTCACGCAAGGTCGCTAGAGGGTACTTAGAAGAAAACATAACGAAGAACGTGTCCATCGCAGAGAAGATTCAGGTCGGATCGATTTCGATAGCAAGTACATCTGTTACCTCGTCTGCTACTAAAAAATCAACGGAATTTTCAATTAGACATGAGAATTCGAACAACTCAAGTGGATTAGAAGTCATGTGTGCAGCATCATCTGGGAACAATATTGTTAGTAAAGCTGCAGAAGATCTGGCAGTTATAATGAAGCAGAAGGATGTGTCCTTTAATTTTCAGAATTGTGAAAAGATTGAAATTCATGTTCATAAATAATTTTGTATCTCATATTAATAAATACATTTAACTGTAACTAACGTATTATGGCTGTAACGAATGTGTTATGAATAACTAACTTCTTATGACGTTTCTATGATATTATATTGCTAATAATTATCGAGAAATAAGTAACATTATAGAGATATAATAATCGATGATACGATAAAAAAATTTAAATCTTCATTTTTGAAATCCTCTTTACTCTGAGTGTCGTCTAATCACATCCCTCTAAATGTTTCCATTGAAAAATAACTGTTAAATGACTTATTGAATGGTCATAATATTAAATTTGTCGACGTAATTAACAGTTTCTGAATTATATGGCTTTTAAGTTTTCTACTACCCGATTCAGTAGACATCTGGATTATTTGTGTACTTTTTTTAAGTCCTAGAAATTCCTGGGTACAATCATTTTTTGGATAATAAATAATTTTAAGTCAAATTAAACATATTTAAAGGTGTAGTGAAAACACACTGTAAGCAATTGTAAAGGCACTCTTAACGCGTCTTAGCGATAAACTTGTAATACAGTGTAATCATTGTATCAAAACTTTGTTACAACGAAACCCTTTACCATTTGAAAATGACTACCTTTTAAGGTGATCAGGACTATACTTTAGTATGATGTTTAAGTGAAAACATTCAGTTTCTGAAGGCACTATTTAAAAATGTTAGTACCGGTTAATAAATAAGATAGGAAATTACGAATTTATGAATATATTGAATAGAAGGTACAAGTTTACTTAATGACTTACTTAATGCGGTGACGCATCTAACAGTGGTTTCTTTCAGACATGAATCCTCTTTATCTTTATTGATTATTTCTAGACAGGCTGTACATAATTTGTATGATTGTTTACTAGTTTAAAAAAATGGATATGGATATACAATCACTTGTGTTAGGGGGCCATCTTCTTTAAAACTATCTTTTAATTTATAAAATGCGTAAGAAATTGAAACAAATATAAAACTTTAATTAGGTAGTTTAATTGAATTTAACTAAGGAATTGTAAATAAAACTCCCGTGTCTCGGAATATTTTCCCCAAGATTTGAGACAAAAAAGATTTAGTAGTTTTCTGGACTGATTCCCAGGTCAGATACACTACTGAGTACTAGGTACTAGGAGCTAATAGTTATTTACATTAAAAGCTGCGAAAGTTTACTTTTAGGTGCAAGGTGTTTTTGATTGGCCGAGGCGAAGCGTAAGCGTAGCCGAGGTTAGTTAAAAACACCGAGAACCTGAAAGGGCTTTCGCAGCGTGTAATGTATTAAACTTTTCATTCTTTCCTTGACATTTATTAACCACCGTAAATAAATAAATAAAATGATGATTCAGTGATTATAATAAAATAATGTTTGTATACAAGGGGCTGTCCAATAAATAGGGAGACTAGCTTTTCGTTAACATAATTACAGCCAATTTATAAAATTTATCTATTAACATTGTGTCAGTTTATAAACCACACATTTCTCTACCAGGCTGAGCCAACAATTGAGATACTAGTCGTTAGTTGTCAAAATGACAAGTAAACATGCCGAAGCGCTTGCGAAACGTATTATCCATTTTTATAAAAATGTTGCCGACCATGACAAGTTCAAAACCTTTTGTCACTTCCGAAATGAGGGATTTCGGAATTAACTATATACAAAGTTATGCGAAGGTATGATAATGCACACAAGAGGGCAACTACAAAAGAATTCCTGGTTGTCCATCATCTGTGAGTTCTGCTAACGTAGTTGAGAAAGTGAATAATCCTTCAATTTCCGTACGCAATGCGACCACAAAGCTAAAAATGAAAAAAGTATAGCACAAATAATTAAGCGTAATCAACTCGGAATTAGAACTAATACTAAACGTAGAGCACCGAAATATGTTAAAGATCAAAAACCACGGGCAAAAACCGGATGTAGAAAAAATTATGAGAAAGTGTTGTCATTGGCGATTGACGACGAGAGCTATGTTCCAAGGGATCCTTAGGAAGTACCCGGTAAGCGTTTGTTTCATGCATTTGACCTCCAGAAAGAAGAATATAGCGAGAAAGTTATTCCAAAGCCAAAATTTTTCAACAAATTTAATGTATGGGTTACTATTGACCAAAATGGATCAATTTCTGAACCTTATGTTATGACAATCTGACTGGTGACATGTACTTGGAAAAATGTGTCAAGGGGAGGCTGATTCCTTTCCTCTCAAAGAATAAAAATCAAGAGGTACTTTTCTGATTGGACATGGCAACTGTTCATTATACCAAAAAAACTACGCAGTATTTAAAACAGCAAGGAGTTACTTTCATACCCAGGTCAGATAATGCTCCTAATGTTCCTCAATCGAGAGGTATTAAACGATTTTAGGCATTATGCAAAAAGAAATATTCAAAGCCTATTATGGCACCAAAAAATTAAATTGGATTTCGAAGAATGTTTTAGAGAGTGTTAAGAGAAGCAGTGGAAAAGAGTTGCTGAAAACAGCTTGGAGAAATCTGGGTCAGATTGAATGGAAACGAATTGATGAATCAAATTTTATATAAATGTTAATTAAATAATAATACTAAACAACATTATGTATAATTAAGTATTAAAAAAATTAAAATAACTTAAATTAAAATAAATAGAAATATCTTTTTGAAAATGTACGTTAAATATTTATAAAATATGAAGATTTAAATGTAGATTGTTTGCTCAAAACGAAATATTTAGTGAATATTTCTAATCATGATAAATTTTATGTTAAGTTTTATTTGTTTGTAAAATATTTATCAAATATATAACTTTAAATAATAATTTTTTAATAACATATATTTACCCAAATTTGTATTAAAATGTATAATATATAAAGATTGAAATATAAATTATTCGATGTAAGATAAAGACTTAATAAATATAACGCCGAGGCGCCAGCCGAGGCGTTATAACATCTTCGAGGATTTAAAGAAGCTTGATCTCCGTATTGCATAAGTTGTTTTATTTTATTTCGTATTTCAATCCTAATTTCTCCCTTTTAAAATTCATCCGAATTTATTGTATAATGAAGCAAGTTGCCTTGTCTGTGTCATCATACGCGTAACCAAGGAGATAAAAAGCAGCATATCGCGAGTGGCTGTTATGCAACATCAAATGATTTTTACGTTGCCAACAACAACGGAGATCAAGAACGTCTTGAACTCCGGTGTCATTGAGAACGGAGATCAAGTTATACTTTATTTTACTAATTGTAGTATATAAACAATTGTTTGAAATACGAAATGAAATAAAGAATAATTACACATTTAAATCAGTTGTTTTAGGAGTACATTTAATATTTATATCATATACTGAACTATACCATACACCTATTTATTACTTAGATCCAATTCTGATTCTTGATTCTGAGAATTTGCATACCGTTTACAGTAAAATTAATAATCTAAAATATGAACAAAGACAAAAATAGATTTGCGTAACTTTTCTTTTATTTCCAGTAGCATCCAAACAAATAACATTGATTATATTTATGGCTCTATAACAAGGGCACTATAACATTGCTAGTTTAATAAACCAAATTTTATAATGAAATAAGAATAAATCCTCATTTTCGTTATCTGCAAAATATATAATAATAATAATAATCTGAAGATGCACTTAGTGATTAAATTGTTCTAAAATAATAATTTTTGTTTGATATAAATAATAAAGTAAGTATTTATAACAATTAATTTACAAATAGTTACTATATTTTTAATTATACAAGTACAGTACCAATACTACTGTAAGAGCAAGCTATCGGACTATAAGCAGTTTTAAAAATATTGACACTAAAATAAAAATCCTGTTAAAATTAGCATAACAGAAATTATTAAAGAGTAAAATGATATTCTTGTAATAATCCCTATTAGTGTTTTGTACAGCTGAATTTATTGCTGTAGTTTTCTACTGTATAAAATTATTAAATTATACATCGTTACAACTTATTATAATCATAAGAGTGATTTGTTTAAAAATAATGAATAAAATTAACGATTTTTTTCAATTAAATTATAAATGCTTGTTATTCTTAAATATCACTTGTACCAATCAAACACTTATCAGATAATTGCAAGTCATATCGCTAGATCAATTTTATTATGAGTGTTATGCCATAATAGAGATGCATAGGTTGAATAAAGGTAACGGTTGCAGTAAATAGTTAAAAGGTGCCGCAGATAATGTTGTTTGCTAAATAAGGTGTTTTGGGACATCCATAAACAGTTAGGCACCTACATTCGTAATATTTTTAAAAATTTTCAAAACTTGCGATTTGATAGTCAAATGTCAGTGTAATTAATCTGTGCTAGATTTAAAAAAATAATCTTAGATATAAATCAGAGATGTAACTAGCTGTAGTGATATTTAGTATGTAGTGTATGCATAATGATGTAAGTTAAAAGTCTAACAACAAGCTTAAACGTAATACAATTTTGCCTACAGCAAACACGACGAAAATAACCACAGAAAGATACATTACATATCTTTCTGAAAGATATGTCCTATTGTAATCAAATACATTACCGTGGGTTTGTCAGATTGTCAAATTTGACGACGTTAAATTACTTATACCGGTATCTCTTAAAAATGTACACTATAACAATTACAATGATGACAAAAACAATATTTTCTTAGCAGCACATTAAAAGGCATCAGATATGTGAGATGTCTGTGGAAGAGTAAGTGCATTCTTTCAAGAAATACTCGTGGTGTAAAGGAACGGCTATAGGTCATAGATCTAGACACTCTAGTAGCTAAAAATAAATATAATGTATAACTAAATTGCAATCTGCAAAAAAATTAACTGCGATAATGTAATTTACGTGATAACGATGCCAATTTATTTTCGACTTGAAAAATATTCGTTCTTTTCCTTGTAGAGACAAACATGACACATTCCGTTTTGCAAACATGTGAGTTAAATATGCAATTGCTGATAACCATTACGTCCCAGGTAGCACAACATCGGTCCAATATTGGCACTTTAATTTGTCATTGGGCTAATAATAACAATTTCTGACCGTTATTGTATCGTTATTGGTAAATTGCAGTCAACCAATAGTTTAAAACATATATATGTGTATGATTGGGCCATTGTTGTTCTTTCCAAATTATACTTCATATGGTTTTGAAATATTGCTATCTGCTATTGCTATCTTGGTTAATTGTAATTTACCCAATATTGATGCTACTTGTTGAAGCCAATAATGGCAGATTATTAATTTATTTTGGGCGACCAATATTTTAAAAACAGTAAATCTCCATCATTGATGTATTTTAATAATTAATCTCCCAATGTTTCTAAATATTGGTGTCTTATATACATTCGTATTTAAGTTAATATTCACAGTTTTTCTTGAAGCCAATATTGGTCTATTAACATTCTACTTTAGTCAACCAATATTTTAGGAACACTACAAATCCATTATTGAGCCATTTATTTGTTTCTGTAATAGATGCTTATCCTTTTAAAGTATTGTTTGTATATATGTAATTGTTATTTAACCAATATAACATTTTTTGTTAGTCAATATTGGTAAGTTATTCATTTGTTTCAGGCTACCAATACTTTATACATACATCTCTAATTCGGCAAGCTTATTTTATCGGTAGATATCGTGATGATGATGTATGAACAGTATACATATAAAAAGAACGTGTTATTCAATATTTTATTATCAACGATTATGTTATTGAGTCTGCTCCTTCGTTTACAACAGTTAAATTTTGGGTAGCTGAGTTTAAACGAGGCCGTACGAGCTGCCAAGACGAGCATCGCAGTGGTCGACCAAATGAGGTGACGACTCCAGAAATGGTGAAGAAAATCCACAAAGCGGTACTTGATGATCGTCGACTAAAAGTGCGCGAGCTAAAAGACATTACGGGCATTTCAAAAAGTGCGGTACATCGCATATTATCTGAAAATTTGGACATGAAAAAGCTGTGTGCAAGATGGGTGTCGCGTTTGCTCACACTCGAGCACAGTGTCGTGAAAATGTTTCAATTGAGTGTTTAGCGAAGTTTCACAGCAACAAAGCAGAATTTTTGCGCCGTTTCGTAACAATGGATGAAACATGGGTCCATCATTTCACACCCGAGACAAAAGAACAATCGAAACAATGGACTCAAAAGGGAGAACCGGCTCCAAAGAAGGCGAAGACCGTTTCATCTGCAGGCAAGGTTATGGCGTCGGTTTTTTGGGATGCGCTTGGAATAATTTTTATTGACTATCTCGAAAAAGGAGAAACTATCAACGTCCAGTATTATGCAAACTTATTGCAACGTTTGAGCTAAGAAATCAAGCAAAAACGGCCGCATTTGGCTAAAAAGAAAGTGTTGTTTCATCACGACAACGCGCCAGCTCACAAATCCGTTATTGCAATGGCCAAAATTAATCAATTAAAGTTTGAATTGCTACCTCATGCACCATATTCGCCAGATTTAGTCCCCTCGGATTATTTTCTGTTCCCAAACTTGAAAAAATGGCTCAGTGGTCAAAGATTTTCCAACGATGAAGAAGTGATGTCAGGAGTTAATGGCTATTTTGAGGAGCAAGACAGTTCTTATTCTAAAAAGGGTATCGAACTTTTTGAACACCGCTGGGAAAAGTGTATAGAGCTGAAAGGAGATTACGTTGAAAAATAAATAAATCTTTTTCCAAAATTTTTGTGTTTTCTTTGTTGGGTCGGGTACTTCTGGGACCACCCTCGCAGTTTGGTTTTAATGAGATTTTTATCGTATGAAAGTTTAAAAGTGACAGTTCAGAAATATTTATCAAATCGGGCAGATCAATTTGACTTAACCTCAAACAACTCTATAAATGAATATTATAAAATTAAGTAAGTGTTATATTTATTTCATGGGTATACAAATTTTGTTTATTTGATTTATTGTTTCAGAGCACATAGGAATTCACTTACGGTTTTTACAGAGAAATGAGTGTTAAATTTGAAGTAAGTATCCGCTTTTATAATAAACCTTCTTTGTAGCAGCACTATTCTTTCTTTTTTTATTTAAAACACTTTTTTCATAACACCAACCTGATGAACATAGATGTGTCTCTTCCTTCTATCCTTTCACGTTCTGTCTGCGGTGAGTGGTGTAATTGGCCCCCTACACCGTCGCTGCTGACACCCTGCGACTCCGCCTCCGGCCTCGATGTCTGGAAGTTACTGAAACTTGTGGGTAACGTTGTCGAAGAGTTTATTTTGCATTCCTACTTCAACTTGTATTGTTGACTTTAAACTTCTTTTCTTTATTTTTAGTTTACTGATGCATGCTGTTCAACGATGAATCTACTTTCAGCATGCCTCGATGTTTCGTCTTCAACACCTTAGGACTATTAGTATGTTTAGAAAGTTTACGCAATTTTATTCTTATATTTTGATAGTAATTAAAACTCGGAGGCTATTTATATGATGGTTTAACATTTATTTTAACTTTTTTTAACAAATTTTAAATGGATACATAAATTTTACATCTTGAATTCATTTTTGTATAATTTATATTTTTTTGTATTTACCTTAGAGACCAATACAATTTAATTCTCATTTTCGAATCCCAATATAAACCAACATTGGTCATTATTTGAATTATATCCATTACGTTTATCTTGGCTCCATGGAACCTCATTAATTTTCTCTATTATTTATTCTCATTGCAATTATTGGTCAAATTTTGTCATGGTAACCGTGATCTAGGCTATTAGGATTATATGTACTTTAAATTTTATTTATTCTTATAAAATCATATGGTCATTGTCATTTTCTTATTGGTTCTAATTACAGTTTCTTTTTCAGAATTAAACTGCAAGTGGGCTTTTATTATCCCATAACAGTTCTTTTATTTGAAATGAAATCATGTACTGACGGTCATCTAGTTAACTCTTTCTATCTTGAGTCATTACTAACTTGATATATGTGAAAAATATTCCTGAACTCATCTAATTACATTTAACAGTGTTCATAAATAATATTCTGAAACTCTGGATCTTTGTAATGATCAATTAAAGAAAAATGAATTAAAACAAGAACCATAATCTTAAAGTAACATCGCAGTATGTACAACAAAGGTAATGCATCCCGCAGGGTGGCTGAAAGCGGGCAGCCATTGCGAAGTAGCGCCCCCACGGGCATCAGCTCAGTACACTTCGTTCCAATACACATACCTGTTCGTAAACACAACCATATAAACACACAAAAACAATTTTCTACTTTAATCCAAAAACACACGCTACACACACGTACACTGCATACGGGCCGCTCACCAACACGCGCACTCATCCTAGCTTGACAGCGTGGGGAACTAGTAGCAGTCTGAGACCTTGAGCTCGCCTGATAGAGGATACCGCGAATAAGACTGGGTTCCAAGGTGTGCGCTCCCAGGCTGCAAGGTAGTACAGGGGCCCGGGGCGGTCTAGCCAACATGAACTGGCGGACAGGGACCTTGCGGTATAATGCAGGGGGCTCCGTCTACACCACCAGAGTTGAGTTCTTTGGAATCCTTTGTCAGATGCTGGTTCCTCAAACTGTTAAACACAAAAGTGATGAAAAACACGCACCTTATATAGACACACAGACACACACACACACACACACCTCCCAAACAAATTAATTCTTAAATTGATGAATGTTGATAATATTATAAACGTAACAAATGTGCCCACTACAAACTGCAACCCTGCACTACAAACTGAGCTTTTCGGTTCATCCCCTTTACCAGCTCCCACAACTCTCATCCCCTCCCCAAACACCTCCCAAATATTTTATTCTTTTCCTATATCCTCTCTAGATACCCGGCTATCGTCACATAGTTTCCAGCAATTTTCTAGTCAGCTTTTAGAAGCTGATAAGTATCTTTCCTTTTTTTCTAGTCAATCTTTCTGTGTAAACTCTGAAACTGATTCGTTGACTTCAATCGCCTGGAAAAAGAAAATACCTGATGAGACAACACATGAAGTGAATCAGGAAATAAATAGTGTCAGAAAATATCCAATTAGTTATTCCAAAATCAATTATCTACTCACCCAAAATTAAGAATCTTTTACGAACGTTAGGCCTTTCGTTATTCTTATTACAAGAACAAGAACATTAAAAAAAATTTGTTGGTGAAGTCAAGAGTGTTAAGAAAATTAGTATTGCATTGTTAGTTGAAAGCATGGGAAAAGAACAAACAAAAATATTATTAAACTTGACAAAATTTGATGCAATTAAAGTAAAAGTTTCTCCTCATAGAACTGTAAATTACTTAAAAGGAGTCATAACGTGCCAAGATCTAAATAATTGCAGTATACATGAAATAAGAGAGGAATTGCTTAAAATGAGGCGTATTATTGATGTGATAAGGCTTTCTGTCAAGAGACAGGGTCAAGTTATAGCTACATCTTCGTATGTTGTAACCTTTGCTGGAACCATTTTTTCGGAACAATCAAAGTCGCTTTTTATTCTCTATCAGTTCGACCATACATTCCTGCACCCCTACGCTGTTTCAAATCCAAGTTTGGTCATGCAGCGGTTAATTGCCGTAGAGACCAGATATGTGTTTGTGGAAACCCCACAAACCCAGACAACCCTAGTCAGAAACCGATTGTATGTGTTAACTGCGGAGCGATGACCAACCAGATAGTTTTAGAAACTGTCCATCATGTCGACAAGAAGCAGCCATACAAATGATTAAAGTCACTAAGCGTTTTAGTTATCCGGAAGCTAAGCAAGAAGTTTTGTCAAGTTCACCTGCACTCAACAATATATCTCTTTTACAACTTTTACAATCTTTTACAACTTCCCAATTGATCAAACCTCTCCTACCTCAAATTTCCACCGCTGCCTCCTTAAATTGCCACCCTCTACTTCCCAACCCTTAAGATAACCGCTTAAAATAGTTTTTTCTAACTATGCTGTAGATTCCTTTTCCCTCCAAATAAAGCATATCCCACCAACGAAAACCAATCAAATCCCAAAATTCACAGAAAGAGAGAGAAATCCCAAAAGTGAAATCTCAAAAAGAGAGTACACGTCAGCACACACATACGTTTTACTTCAATGGTGCTTGTATACAAAATGCAGACAGTGCTTGTTATTTAGGATTAATACCAGACCCCAAGCATGTAACTAAAAACGGTTAAGAAAATATGTTTACTTTTCTTTATTCTTTTTTATTCACACTTCCGGGAAGAAATATTGGTTAAGTACCACTGTGTACATAAGATTAAATTAAAGAAAACATGTAATTGAAGGTACTCTTTCTGAAGTGAATAATCACTATAATTCTGGAATTTCTTGGGGCGAACTCGACCATTAAGAAACCTTGTACTCAAAACGTCTCACTTTAATTTTTAAACTTCTTGAAGAACCGTTAATATTATTAATACACTTTTTATACATCACATTAAATTTTAATAATGAAATGTAATTTACTTCCTTTTTATTAGTTTATTTTTAGCATGAGCTGATCCAATAATTTTCCAATCTACTTTTATTCTTAAAGAATTAACAAATACAAATTATAGATATTGGCATATTTGTAAAACAAATATTGTTAAATTTACACTGTATTTAACGGTGTCTCCTAACCTCATATTGTATTTGGGTAATTGCTAATTCGTATTTCAGTAGCAAGGTCACCTTTTTCTCGGCATAAAACTTTATGGTTAAGAGACACCGTTAAATATAGTGTTGTGATAAACCACAGTCCTTACAATCCATTATTAGTATCGTTAAATTTATTAAAAATAGAAAATAATCACACACAATATGCAAACTAAGATGATATCTTCAAATAGTTAATGTAGTCAGTCCTAAGCCTAGAGCAGACAACTTCACTCTAAAATCTTGCACAAAATACGAGTTTAGATTTTTATTTTGTAGTAATCCCATTATTAACAGTTATATCACGAGTACTAGAAACTTTATCGATTAAATTATGCACGTTGCATGAGTGCAATTAGTAGGTAATGAAGAAAATTTGTTGCATTTTAAATGAAAGAACATTCTGAAATTCTTCCAACTACAAACAATTTTTTGGTTCACCAGGTGGCCGTTTCTGGTTGTGCAGTAAGAGTGAAGTAATGCACCCTGCACGTACTCCCTACCAAGTTTCATTAAGTTTTATTGGTGAGTTCCTTCACATCGCTTCTCTTCGCGTTCACAAATTAACAGGGTTCTCAAAAACTTGGAATGAGTGGTGCGAGGGAACCCTTTAATAGAATTTCATGAAAGTTGGCATGAAACAGGTTCAGGGGCAGTACTTCACTCAAACAGCAAGAAGCAACTTTATCGTGGACTACACGAACTATTATAATGTGCAAACTATTATGGGCTTGGGCTCGTATGCTTGTTCAGGTGGAGAATTTAAGGAAGGAAATTAATTGAACTATTTCAGGTCGTTGTAAAGGAGCAAGAACATATATTGTCATGATATTTGATCATGCAAAAGAGAGAATTCACCCACCCACACAATTATTTAATAGGCAAATTATGCAATTTCACATTTATTCGATTGAATGGTTGTATAACAGGACTTTCCAAGTAATGAATTTTGATAAAAAGACTCTTTTATGGAATATAATCAGTTAATTATTTTTAACATGCATACCAAAACTCTTTATGCAGATAAATGATATTAGATATAATCTAGTTTTTCATAGTATTTAGATGGTATTTCTTATAACTTGACAATTTGCTTGTCATTTTTTCAATTTAATAAAGTTTGATTCTATTTCAAAGAAAGAATCCATCTGGAACAGACAAAATGAATTGTATTGAGAATGTATCAAATATTTAGCAACTTACCTTATGGAATATTAGTTGAGACTTTGTTTTCATATTAACAATAAATCTTCAGATTGCAGTTTTGATGAATTTCAGAATTTTAAAGCTGTTACTAGCTTGTTTTTGTGGAAATTTGTAGAGAACCATTATATCCACAGAATTGATATACTATTTTATGTAAAGGCTGAATTTTGTTGATAGTAGCAAATAGAAACATATTGTCGAATTCCGCTTTTCTTCAAGTGATTTATGTAAATTGACTTATAAGTCAAAGTTTTTGGTATTTAAAAACATTCAAAAAATGTTAGTTAGTTAGGATGTAATGTTTAGATTTGTAAAGAAAGGAATATGTAAAAAGGTATTATTAGATCATTAAGCGCCTAATTAGATTTAAGAAATCGTCAGCTCATCGATATTAAACTGTAAGGTTAATTTTATTTGTTGACCCAAGTACTGTGTAGTTTTTATATCAATAAAAGATTATAAATAAAAATAGGTTTAAGAAAATGATATGTCAAGATTCAGTTGTTTAGTTGAACTTTTTCATCGAGGTTATTTGTTTTGGTCAAATCATCAATAAAAACACGACCATTTTTATCAATAAATTCTCTTCTTTTTCCATCATTAACAAAGAGCACACATCTTGTTGAGCTCAAATATATTTAAGGTTAGGTTTAGAAATATAAACAAGTGTCAAATATTAGAGGTTAAAATTATTTTTGAAAACTTCAAAGTGAATTAATTTGGAGTTTATAAAAGAAAGTGTTTGATTAACAAGTTTCAAAATTTAAACGAGTTTTTAATTGGATCTTCGATTGATTAGTTTTAACAAGGAAATTTATGGAAATTTTATTTAATAATAAATGGAATTGAATTTTGATAAAAATATTTTATTTACCATTGATTTATAAAAATGACCTGGATTTGGAATTCCGGTTGGTAAAATCATTTTTATATAAATTTAATTATGTAAACGATGATACATGTTTGCTGATTTCAATGTCAAACATTACTGAAAGCAAGCAGCTGGTACAAGGGAATTTGGAAAATAAAGTTGATAATCTTGTGGCGTCAACTTTTAAGAAAATAATAGTTTAAATATTTTCTTGGTTTTAAATTATTACATGCATAATAATTAAAATAAAAACGCGAGTTTGTCACATTAGTTAATTATTTTAATAAATACTACTATATGACACCAAAATAATAAAATTATAAACAAATTATAATCATTATATTATTATTATTATTAAATTATAATCCTTAAAAATAAATTTTTTATAGTTTAATATAATTAAAATTAAATGATTTTGTTAAAAAAACATTAAATAAAGAAAGCTTAACTATTTTGGAATTAATTAATTTTTATTAGAGAATTAAAAAGATAGAATTTTGTATTAAGATCTTTATTTTGCAAATTTAAATTAAAAAGTTCATACGTAAGAGAAATCTCAGTCTTTTTAATTTACATAGAAGAAAAACAATTCTTCCGGTATCAATTATAATTTTTTGTTGTTCATTATTTTGTTTTAATCAAATATAAAATTAGTTATTATTATCTCATTATCTTAGTGATTTATTTGTATATGTGTTTTTCTATTATTTTGTTCATAATTAATAAGAATTTAGAAAACCTTTAATGTGACCCGCCTGAGAGAGTCTCAGCTCTGTGGAAAGTAAAGCTTTTTATTACTGCAATATATTTGGCCAGAGAATTATTTTATTATAAGGTAAGCACATTGTAAGTTGTATGTTTTGTGTCTTTTTTATATTCAAGTCATCATTTGTCTGTCTGTTAGTATTATTATTATTTTTAAACCCCCCATATCACGGTAATGTGTATGTGCAATAACGCTACCACGCAAAGATCGAATTGTACACCAAGGTCATGCCAGTGTTTCCTGTTCCCAATGCATACCTATTGGAAAATTCTAATATGTTCTCAACCTTATACGATTCTAGTAAACACCACTCCGAAGGTGTCTAATAAAGTACTGGGATCGCGCAAAGGCTGTCTTCAGCAAGCTGTATCTTTTCTATCATTTAAAAACAAAACTGCTGTTTCCTTGTGCAGCTTTGGTTATACAACCGGCGCTCAAGTACACATTACAGACGTGATGCTAAAATGCTAAAAAGCCCGTAAGAGCAATTCTCAAGGATCCAGAAAGAGGAGCTATAAACAATCTGCAACTTCGTGTTCCACGTGGATACCAACAACACCAACAACCATTCTAGACAGTCAGTCATGCGCTTCCATACTCGCTGCATATTATTCAGGTTTGTTTATCGGTGTTGGGAAGCTAAAACTTCGACGACATCTGTAGTTTTGCTTGATAAGTAGAGAGCATTTCAACAATTACCGATCTTCCTCCGTCCGCGTCTATGGTTTATCAGGTTTATGGTAAAAAGATTGTCGTCAGTTATGAATGTCCTAAAAGTTAATAATTTGTTGATGATGAATAAAATTATTATAGACTCACACTAAGACGTAACTGATTGAATTATACCATCGATTTGCTACCGTCTGGCCTTAAATTGATCACGAAGGTACAGAAAGTCACGTGGATGACCAAGATCAAATTCTGTTTTACCTGTGTTTGTGGCTTTCACCATCTGTTCAATTTAAAAAAAATACTACTTTATAGCCGACAAAGTGACGATTAATCAAAAACTATGCCAGATAAGAAAACCTATGTTTCTATAAAAATTGTTGGCCACCGACTTGTTGGTCATGACTCTCCATTGATATCTGATTTACCTGTAATATCGGAAATAAATAAATTATATAAATAAAGATCGTCGGCAAACAATACAATAATTTATTTGTAAAATATAGAACACAGCGCCTATAATTTACAAAACATTGATATAAATTATGGTAGGCATATTACTCTATGGAAACGTGGCCTAATCTCCACTGGAAATCAATTGATTATAAATAATTGATACCTAAATCAATTAGCACTCTATATACCTGGTATCATATGGAATTAGACTCCCAGAAAAGGGAGAGGGTGGAGTTTCTTTCAATTAATTACATATAGACGATTAATTCGTTAGAATGAATAATTCCCAGTGGAACCAGGCCAACTCCCTTGTTGTTGTAAAACAGCAAACGAAGAATTTTGATACTTTACCTCCCTCTACTTTATTCTATCGCCTTTCCATTCTTTTGCTAGCCTTATGAAAATATTTTTGCTAGTTTCCTGTGATTTTTACCTATTTATACAACATTGTTGCGTTTTCATACTACATTTTTATCATTAATTACATTAATAATCATTAAATTGACCGCTCTTTGTGTCTCTTGTGTCTTTGTGAAGCAACGAGTGTTGTGTCAATGTCAAGTTTTTCTATAAAATTGTGAAAAAACGTACGCCATATCCCGCTACCTCTGTTAAAACCGCTACCGCTGATGGCTCCGAACAAGACTACGAAAAGTTATAAGATCTTCTCAACACCTCCAGCCCTAAAGGTAGGTCCAGTAAACTAAGTTCGGTCAATTTAGACGTAAATAATAAATTATAACCAGTAACAAAAATTACTATTGTTTATTATACAGTCCACTCTATAAACGCAACATTTTGTTCCTCCGAACCCGGATATATAATTTATTATTAATTGATCGACTGTTAATTTACTCTTCGAATCTTGTAGGACCATATTACCTTGTGTAATAGTTTTCCCTTTTCTATTACTAAATAGAAACGCTAATTTATACCGCTATAAACCGCTTACTTTTAATTGTCATATTTGAAAGTTTTTGACAGTTATCACTATCCTAGATAACTTTTGTGCATTATCTTGAGCTATTTAGAATATTAACTGCCGATCAAAATAAGATAAGTATTGTTTGCAGGTGGTCACTTCTATTCCACAAAAGTTGGATTTTCTGTTTTTGCCCTGTTCTGCAATTATGGCTGATAAAGTAAAAAGATATCAGTTCTTAAGGCAAACCATAATGAATCAATTAACTGAACTACATGCGGCTGCTGTCACTGCTATAACTAATAAAGATAAACGAACTTTATTTAAAGTCAGATATACTCAGATAGAATCAATACGTGAAGATTTTAACAAATATCACGGTAATGTTATTAGTAATTTGTTAACTACTGATAACGCGGATATAAATACGGAAGATAAGCTTGTTTATTGTTTCCAGCCTTATTTTGTGGAACTCCATAATCATGAAATAAATAAAGATTATTAAAAGCGTTGCGCTAATTTGCGTTTGTTATTACAAAAATGTAGGAATTTAATATTATTTTGAGGAGTCATTGTGTGATTTTGTTCTAATTACGCCAAACACCTTTTAGAACAAAATCACACAATGACTCCTCAAAATAATATTAAATTCCTACATTTTTGTAATAACAAACGCAAATTAGACATTTTAGAAGCCTTTGAGATATACAAACACAAACTCAGGGTACCTTTAATGAATGAACAACTTGAGCTCAGTAATTCTCCGTTACTGGAAGTATTAGATGTTTAATTATGATTTTTATTATTATTATTATTATTTTATCT